>CM065589.1:207318007-208519091 GCA_033119425.1 Bufotes viridis | reverse complement strand
AGAACCCAGCATTTTCATTAAGACCCATGGGCCGGAGTGTTCCCAGGGTCCATATCCATTTACTCTCCTTTTGGGCAAGACGCTTTGAAAGATTACCTGCACGCAAATCAATTTTTAAACAGTCAATTCCCCTTACTTTAAGGAATCTCGGATTACAGGCATGATGTTTTTTAAAATGTTTGGGGATTGGCTTTAAATCTTCACATCTTTCTGAGTCTTGAGCAGCCATAATATCCCTTACGTGTTCTCGTACACGCACCTTCAATTCACGGGTAGTTAGTCCAATATATATTTTTGGACAGGGACAGACCGCATAATATATGACATGAGTTGTGGAGCATGTGATGGGATGTAGAAAAGGCTGAATTAAACTTTTATTTGATTACTGATAAAAGATAGTCACACAGGTATACACAGACACCACAAACGTCTTCATTCCCTCAGGATGTGGGATAATTGTACACAGTAAATGGGAACAGAGATACTCTGACCATTCCGGTACATCAAGACGAAACAGTCATCAATTCTTTCAGTCAGTATCACATGAAAGAGCAGGTGACTGTACATATATATAAAACCAATTACGGATGTCCTCCAACCTCCTAAACACAACAAGAGGATGGAGAAAGGAATGCACAATTTTAGTTTACAATAGGCATCGATTGAGAGAAACAAGCACTTGTAAACCACAGTATGATATATGTGGTTCCACCCACAACCACATAAGGGTGTAGAAAGTGCACGGCGGCACCGTAACCAATTGTCCTACCGTACTGTTGATGGGAAAGTTTGGTGATGTGCCAGCTCAGGTTTTCTTTACATGCAGGTAACATCTATACCTGAGCGTTCTAAAAACAGCCTAGCACTTATCTGTGCATCGTTTGAGAGTGTAGCACCTACCTGTGCAACACTTTTTTTCAGTAGTCGCTGCATTTATCTTATGCAGCCTCCACCTTTTTGAACTTATTTTGCCCTTAACAGCGGTTCCCCTGAAGAGAGGAAGATTTCCTCAGAAACGTGCATGTCGGGAGTTGGGGTATTTTAGGGAACGCTTAGCCCTAGGGAAAGGTTCCGGACGGGGGCCCAGCTAGTGGGATACTCCGTGGGTAGGTCTCCAGGGTTAGACCCAGGGACAGGTTCCAGACGGGGACCCAACTAGTGGGACACTCTGTGGTTAGCACCTTTTAGGGTAAATCGTGGATTGTAGGGTGAATTAGGGTCTCCTAAAGCATCTACCCTCCTTCCAATATCCCCTATCCGTTCAGCTGAACCATCCCTTATACGGAACCCCCCTGGGCTACTGCATGTAAAGAAAACCTGAGCTGGCACATCACCAAACTTTCCCATCAACAGTACGGTAGGACAATTGGTTACGGTGCCGCCGTGCACTTTCTACACCCTTATGTGGTTGTGGGTGGAACCACATATATCATACTGTGGTTTACAAGTGCTTGTTTCTTTCAATCGATGCCTATTGTAAACTAAAATTGTGCATTCCTTCCTCCATCCTCTTGTTGTCTTTAGGAGGTTGGAGGACATCCGTAATTGGTTTTATATATATATGTACAGTCACCTGCTCTTTCATGTGATACTGACTGAAAGAATTGATGACTTTTTCGTCTTGATGTACCGGAATGGTCAGAGTATCTCTGTTCCCATTTACTGTGTACAATTATCCCACATCCTGAGGGAATGAAGACGTTTGTGGTGTCTGTGTATACCTGTGTGACTATCTTTTATCAGTAATCAAATAAAAGTTAGGTTTTAATTCAGCCTTTTCCAGATCACTGTTTACAGTATTACTGGTTATAGTGAGTGATCAAACACACTGTGAAAAACCTATTGTTTTTTCAAAAACTTCTTCTCCAATTCAACAAGACTATAACCCTAAACACACAGACAACACAGGAGAGGCTTTGGGAGAACTATGGGAATAGTCCTTGAGTGGCACAGCGAGAGCCCTGACTTCAAGCCAATCAAATATCTCTAAAGAGACCTAAAAATGGCTGTGTACCACCAGTCCCCATCCAGCCTGACAGAACTTGAGAGGATTTGCAGATAAAAATGGCAAAAAATCCCCAATTAAAGATGTGCATACCTTGTGGCATAATACCCAAGAAGACTAGAGGCTGTAATTTCTGCCAAAGATTCTTCAACTAAGTACTGAGTATAGGGTCTAAATACTTAATGTAAATGCGATATTTTTTTCCTTTTCAGTAAATTAGCAACAATTTTGAACATTCTATTTCCATTTTCTCAATATGGGGTTATAAGTGCAGATAGGCAGAAATGTGATTTTTTTATTTTAGGCCTCAGCAAAATGTGAAAAAGTGAATGGGTCTAAAGACTTTCTAAAGACACTGTAGGCCTCAAGAGAAGCCAAGTCCAGGAAACTCATATAAAAGACTGAAAAGCTGCCGGAGAAATAACTGAACGGAAAGACTACCTCTTTGAGAAAAAGAACAGAAAATTTTAATGGTTGAGAATCACTTTTAAGTCTAGGCTTGGATAAGACAAAGGGCAATGGTTGTTAATGGCAAAATACTTTACTAGTATAGAGTTAATTGCCTTTTGCACCCACCACACTTATGAGACTGACTAGCTATCAAGATCTGAGTTTTGCACCCCACTTCTTGGCATTGCAAAATGAGTAGATGATAACAGAATTGCATACCTGTAGTTATTTGGGAAGATTGCAAAGTGTATCTAGAGAAAGACTCAGGGAGGACCACTACCATCATTGTTACTGCCGATACACAACTGTTGAGAGAAGCTACTCAGAACTATGCCTATTGCTGCTATATGTACTACCACTTCAATCGTCTGCTCAGTACGGAAAATCAAATTTATCATAATCAAACGGGCCTGGTCATTGCTTCCATCATTTAACTGCCATCTCTGCCTTCTCTCTTGCCTTGCACCCCTCTACCAAACATCAACGACTCCCCAGACCCCACCAGGCAAGAATCTCCAAAAAGTCCAGGGTGTGTAAGTTTAATGTGCCCCATCTAAACTCATTTGGAGCTGCCCAGTAGCACCACATTGGTGGTTCAGTATGATCATTAAATCAAGCTGCAGAACAATGATAAATGTGCTAGCCAGAGCTTCCTGGTAATATGCTTGTAATCCAGGGCCCAGATCTACATGCCTAACAACCCCCCTACATCCACCTTGTTGCCACCGTCACCACCAATTTCATCTTCTCCAGCTCCTGCTGCCACCATGCCTCTCCTGTGCAGGCGTACTGCACAGTCACTGGCCACAGCAGTCTTGTGCCAGACTGATTGACATTATCGAAGCATGTGTCACATAAGAAGAGGCTCACAAGGGATTCTGTGTGCAGATGTAAACCCTGGCATTACTCTGCACTTCATACTCATAGGACTCATACATAGTGTTATATTGTACAGGCAGGAAGTGTGTGTGTAACTCTGTGTCACTCAGAGCACACAGATACACGGCACTGTCTTCAGGCTTCACATGCCTTATACTGAGGATGCTGGACTTTCTGTCTTTTCCAAAGGTTATTTTATAATCTTTAAGTTCATTGTCCCTGTAGCCACTAATTAGAAATACTGGTCCATGCCCTGGAAACAACCTGTACCAGTGGATGTAATCACTAGTAGTTATGGCAGCATGGTCACAACTGAGATTGACATCTTCTCCTGCCGTGCCGTCTTGTCCGGCAATCTGTACAATATTAGAGGTGCATGAAGAGCCTAAAAAACATACATGAGATAAATAAAAAACTCTTCACCGATGTAATAATATAGAGCAGTGGTCTCCAACCTGTGTTCATTAGTTGTGGAGCTACAAGTCTGCTCTGTGGCTGTAAGTGTATACTGGGAGTTATAGTTCCAGAAGAGCTGGAGAGCTACAGGTTAGAAACCACTGGCATAGAAGATATCTACACATAATAAGAATCCAAATGACAATTCATTGGTATACAGTGCACACAGCATAAATCCTACACCAGACATATACTTACATAAAGAGAATATTATTATGGCCTTGAAGAAAAGCATATTCCATGTAGACATTTTCAGAAATAAAATGTACTTGCTGTAAATGACAAACTAAGTAATACATGTGTGAAATGTTTCTTGCCTTTCCTTCAGTTATGATATGTATGATCCCACCCACTAGTCAGGTTTGACTGATATCCCACTCACATTCTCTCAGCATTACATTGCCACCTAGTGAACTTTAGAGAGTACAGTACGTCTGTGCAGAAGAAAATACTCTTAGCCTAATATGCAAAACTTTAATTTAATTTAAACAGATATTAATGCAAGTTCAGATGCAGAAATAAATTAGGGAGAAAGGGCCTAGCTAGAAAGGGACTGACAGGGAGTACACCCTGAGTAGAAGGTGCCAGGACAGATGACAACAATCCACTTAACCTTGGGTGGGATATTAGATATGGGGTTAGGGTAGGGAAGTAAATCTTTGCCCTGGATGAAGGGATGCAGCGGGCAGCTCCCCCAGGGCCCTTTAAGTGGAAAAAAAGTACTTGTTTTACGTTACGCCAGTTGCGGTGAAGCAACAAGGGCACAGGGCCCCTTTAGTGATACTGTGGATGGTACCCAGGTGTAAGAATGCCAGAGTGGTGTAGGGTAGCCTATAATTAGTGTTGAGCGCGAATATTCGAATAGCGAATTTTTATCGTGAATATCGCAACTTTGATAATTTGCGAATATTGCGAATATAGAGGTATATATTCGCTATTTCGAATATTCGATTTTTTTTTTTTTTTTTAGCTGTTAATCCTTGCTGCTCTCTGGTTGTCTTCCCACTTCCCAAAAGCTGTTCTTACCTGTCCGGAGGATTCCTGGCTTCCTGCCCGCTCCAGTTAACGCATCGTTGCCGCTTCTGCTGACTTCCCGTGTGCATGGGAACGCTCCATGCTAAAATGTACTGTCGGATGTGAGAATCACGATCTCACAAATTTGATTAAGTTGTAATCGCAATGCGATTAATATAACCTGAGTTATTTGCATTGCGATATTCGTTATATTCTAGCAATACAACTATTAGGAATTTAGCTCTAAGATCAATTCGCAATGCAATTATATGTTCTCTTTGCGAATGAAACTTAGAGCTGGGTTCCTAATGGTTGTGTTGCTAGACTATAACAAAGATTGAGAATATAGTGCTATATTCGTGAAATTCATCATCTTTGTTATATTCTAGCAATTAGCCTCCAACTATGTATGTTGCGCCTATTTATGGCGTGCGCGCCAAAACCATAACTCCAAAAATCCACGCCCACAAGTAGTAAAAATATATAAACTTTATTAATTCCACAGTATAAAAATATTAGCATATGTTTACATGATATCAATCCATCAAACCAGCGGAGATTAGGACTAAGTGACAGCATAGGACGGTATCGCAACCTCAGTGCAGACAAACAATGAGCATAATACTACAAACCCGGAAAAGGCAATACATCCACATATAGGCTAAATGAATAAGCCAAAATCCATATCCGGTGTCAACCCCTTCCAAAACAGCCTGTCTGTGTGTACTTGGTTGTGACTTGGATAGCTGGAAACAGTAAGTCATAACATGCAAAAATGCAAAAGATACAAAAAGATAATGGTGAGGGGGAAGGTCCACCTCCGGTCTGCGCAAAAATATGCCAGGCCGGTCCCCCTCACAACCTCCACTCGCAACCAAGTATTCCAGGCATGCTGGAAAATCACTACAACAAAATTTCTGAATCAGTAAATAAAGGTATATTACCAAAAAGGCTGCACTGTGTGTTGCGTCCCGTCCACTGGTCCCCAACGCACGTTTTGTCCGTAGCTTTGTCAAGGGGCTTGTCAAGGATATCAGTAGTATTCCCCATAACAGTTTAAAAAGAAATGACTGCAAACATGCAGTGCATTTATATTTTTTGTATATTACTGAAATACCGCCCTATACTCTTTCTCCTGAAATGACTGCAAACGTGCAGTGCGTTTATATTTTTTGTATATTACTGAAATACCGCCCTATACTCTTTCTCCTGAAATGACTGCAAACGTGCAGTGCGTTTAAATGTTTTATGTATTACTGAAATACTGCCCTATACTCTTTCACCAGAAATGAATGCAAACGTGCAGCGAATTTAAGTGTTTTGTGTATTATGTGAATTTCTCTCCTTAGCGCCTGCATACACGTCTGTCCCTGAACGAAGTACGATTGTGAATGGCAGAATCTAAGATGGCCAGTGTATTTATAGGGCTGTGACATCACCGGGCTGGCTGGCTGCTGATTGGCTGCATGCATGGCATTATGGGTTATCCCACCTTGCCAAAGGTTCTTGCCCCATGTCCTCACACATGTAGCCGCAATTGTAGCCGCCATGTTAGGAAAAATGACGATTCGTTACCACGAAACACGAGGAAATTTTCATTCGTTGCAAATTGAATTTTTCCTGAAATTCTTAACGAATTCCACTTCGTCAGCTTCGATTCGCTCATCTCTACTATTAATACACCCCGTTAATGGCTGTGTCACAGAACTTGAACCTCAATCACAAGCAAGGTTTGCTGGAATTATGTATCATATTGTGCAAACAATCTAAAAGCAGCAGTATAAGGTATGGTTTACACTAGCGTTAGGGATTCCGTTATGGCTTTCCTTAAAGACGGAAGGATGGATCCGTTCTTCTGCCCATAGACTTGTATTATGACGGACTGCAAAACAGAAGCCTCAGCCCCCCTAACTTAAACACCCTTAATGACCAGACCACTTTTTACAATTCTGCACTACACTACTTTTACGGTTTATTGCTCCGTCATACAACTTACCACCCAAATGAATTTTACCTCCTTTTCTTCTCACTAATAGAGCTTTCATTTGGTGGTATTTCATTGTTGCTGACATTTTTACTTATTTTGATATTTTAAAAAAATTACCGAAATTTTTGCAAAAAAATTTCATTTTTCGCTTTCTGTTGGAAATATTTTCAAATAAATCTACATTTCTATATAAATGTTTCTCTAAATTTATTGTTCTACATGTCTTTGATAAAAAAATGCAATAAGTGTATATTTATTGGTTTGGGTAAAAGTTATAGTGTTTACAAACTATGGTGCAAAAAAGTGAATTTCCGCACTTTGACTTTCTGAGCACCTGTCATGTTTCCTGAGGTACTACAATGCCCAGACAGTAGAAACACCCCATAAATGACCCCATTTTGGAAAGTAGATGCCCTAAGGCATTCGCTGATGGGCATATTGTGTTTATGGAAGTTTTTATTTTTTGTCACAAGTTAGCGGAAATTGAATTTTTTTTCGAAACGATTTAACGGTGTTTTTGCAGTGATAAAAAAAAAATCTTTGTCACTGGTGTGGGTGAACGCACGTGTGGGCGACCGATCAGGCCTGATCGGGCAAACACTGCGTTTTGGGTGGGGGGCGAACTAAGGTGACACTAATACTATTATAGATCTGACTGTGACCAGTTCTGATCACTTACAGATACTATAAAGTACCAACGCTGATTAGCGATATGCTAATCAGCGAATCAGTGACTGCGGTGTGGTGGGCTGGGCGCTAACGGAAGCTAACTACCTACCAAAGGGGGCCTAAACTAACCTAAACCTAAAAGTCAATACTGGTGAAAAAAAAAAAGTGACAGTTTACACTGATCACTTTTTTCCCTTTCACTAGTGATTGAAAGGGGTGATCAAGGGGTTAATTGGGGTGATGGGGGGTGATCTGGGGCTAAATATGTTGTGCTTGGTGTACTTGGTGACATGTGCTCTGTGCTGGGTCCAACCAATGAAAAGGACCCAGCACAGAGCAGAGAAGCCATTTAATGCATTATATTTATAAATATAATGCATTTTATGGCTGATGATTCGTTTTTAAAGTCACCAGCCTGCCAGTGCCGATCATTGGCTGGCAGGCTGGTGACCAACTTGCCCTGCGCCTTCCCTACATTCACTGCGCCTGTCCAGGCGCACAGATCTCGTCCATCTCGCCTCTATGAGATGACGCGCGACGCGTCGCTGAGGAATAACTCGGCCGCGAGATCACGTGATTCTATGTGAGTCGGTCCGGAGCTATTTAAAAGTCATCCCATTTGCTTTCCGTCCTAACAGAAGTCTATGGGAAAGCATAACGGATCCGTCTGGGTCCCGTTATGCAGGACGGAAAACAAAGTCCTGTCGACAGGACTTTGTTTTCCATCTTGCATAACGGGACCCAGACGGATCCATTATGCTTTCCCCTAGACTTGTATTGGGACGGAAAGCAAACTGAATGCCTTTTAAAGGCTCCCGTTTTGCATTCTGTCTGGGCAGTCCGTCATTTTCCGTTAGAACGGAAAGGCATAACGGAATCCCTAACGCTAATGTGAACCCACCCTAACTGCAACTTGGATCCCCAAAAAGTGCGGCAAGGTGTAACAAAATCTCTCCTATTGCACCCTGTTCTCCTTTTATAGCGTAGATGATGCCTCCCTATCCTTTCCCTACACCTTGAATAATCTTTCCCTGAAATTGTTTTTTCAGCACAATAAAGTCTTTCCTAGCTCTGTCCCTAGCGCCTGCTGACATTTCTCCCTGCACTAAGCACACTGGAAAATGGCCGAATCAAAAATGGCTAATGCTAATTATAGGGCTGTGACATCACAGGGGCTGGCTCGATGTGCTGATTGGCTGCATGCATGGCATTGTGGGTGATCCCTCATTCCCAGAGTTCTTTGCTTCATGTCCTAACACGTGCAGCAGCCATTTTAGGAAAAAAATGCGATTTGTTACCATGAAGTGTGAGGAAATTCAGATTCGCTGCGAATCAAATTTTTCCTGAAATCAGGATCGAATTCTACTTTGTCAACTTTGATTCGCTCGTCCCTAGTATTCACCTATATTTGTATCGTGACCTGTGCAGTATATGCCAATTACATGTATGAGCCGACTGTTTTAAAAACAATCGAGAGCTTAGTCAGTGTATTACACAGTTTATATATTAAATATTTTTTTCTCCACTATATTCACTGAGGAAAATAAACTGTCAGATGAAATGCAGAATGTAAAAGTAAATCCCCCATTAAAAGTGCCCTGTCTGACCCAGGAAGAAGTACAACAGCGACTTAAAAAGATTAAAATAGACAAATCGCCAGGACCGGATGGCATACACCCCCGTATCCTAAGGGAATTAAGTGATGTCATAGCCAGACCATTATTTCTGATATTTACGGACTCTATAATAACAGGGAATGTTCCACAGGATTGGCGCATAGCAAATGTGGTGCCAATATTCAAAAAGGGTCCAAAAACAGAGCCTGGAAATTATAGGCCGGTAAGTTTAACATCTATTGTTGGTAAACTGTTTGAAGGGTTTCTAAGAGATGCTATTTTGGAGTATCTCAATGAAAATAAGCAAATAACGCCATATCAGCATGGCTTCATGAGGGATCAGTCATGCCAAACAAATTTAATCAGCTTCTATGAGGAGGTAAGTTCTAGACTTGACAGAGGCGAATCAATGGACGTCGTATATCTGGACTTCTCCAAAGCATTTGACACCGTACCTCATAAAAGGTTAGTATATAAAATGAGGATGCTCGGACTGGGAGAAAATGTCTGTATGTGGGTAAGTAACTGGCTGAGTGACAGAAAACACAGGGTGGTTATTAACTGTAGATACTCAGATTGGGTCACTGTAACTAGTGGGGTACCTCAGGGGTCAGTATTGGGCCCTATTCTCTTCAATATATTTATTAATGATCTTGTAGAAGGCCTGCACAGTAAAATATCTATTTTTGCAGATGACACTAAACTGTGTAAAGTAATTAACACTGAAGAGGACAGTTTTCTGCTACAGAGGGATCTGGATAGATTGGAGGCTTGGGCAGAAAATGGCAGATGAGGTTTAACACTGACAAATGTAAAGTTATGCACATGGGAAGGAATAATGCAAGTCACCCGCATATTAAATGGTAAAACACTCGGCAACACTGACATGGAAAAGGATCTAGGAATTTTAATAAACAGCAAATTAAGCTGCAAAACCAGTGTCAGGCAGCTACTGCCAAGGCCAATAAGATAATGGGTTGCATCAAAGGGGCATAGACGCCCGTGATGAGAACATAGTCCTACCACTTTACAAATCACTGGTTAGACCACATGGAGTACTGTGTACAGTTCTGGGCTCCTGTGAACAAGACAGACATAGCAGAGCTAGAGAGGGTTCAGAGGAGGGCAACTAAAGTAATAACTGGAATGAGGGATCTACAGTACCCTGAAAGGTTATCAAAATAAGGGTTATTCACTTTAGAAAAAGGACGTACTGAGGGGAGATCTAATAACTATGTATAAATATATCAGGGTCAGTAGAGATCTGTCCCATCATCTATTTATCCCCAGGACTGTGACTGTGACAAGGGGACATCCTCTGCGTCTGGAGGAAAGAAGGTTTGTACACAAACATAGAAAAGGATTCTTCACTGTAAGAGCAGTGAGACTATGGAACTCTCTGCCTGAGGAGGTGGTGATGGTGAGTACAATAAAGGAATTCAAGAGGGGACTGGATTTATTTCTGGAGTGTAATAATATTACAGGCTATAGCTACTAGAGAGGGGTCGTTGATCCAGGGAGTTATTCTGACTGCCTGATTGGAGTCGGGAAGGAATTTTTTTTCCCCTTAAGTGAGGAAAATTGGCTTCTGCCTCACAGGGGTTTTTTGCCTTCCTCTGGATCAACTTGTAGGAAACAGGCCGAACTGGATGGACAAATGTCTTTTTTCGGTCTTATATACTATGTTACTATGTAATATAGTGTGCCAGTTTATGTGAATATGCAGAGATATATTGTACAAGCAGGAAATCTGTATGTACTGTTGTGTCACCCTGAGCACAGAGATACACTGCGCTTTCTTCTGGATTTACATTCTGAATATAGAGAACGCTGGACTTTCTGTCATCGCTGAAAGCTATCTTGAATTTGTTTTCTTGTAGGTCAGTGCTCTTGAAGTCTTTGATTATGAAAGCTGGTCCTTGTCCAGGAATCATTCTGTACCAATAGGTGTAGTAACCAGTAGTAAAAAACTCATGGTTACAGGTAAGATAACAGTCTTCTCCTGACAAGCATTCTTGTTTGGGTGTCTGTATTATATCTGAGGTGCAGGAAGGACCTGGAGACAAATAGGGGAGATCAGAATAGAATTCCTTGCATATTTAAATATAGTTATAGTTACTTATATGGTTATTAGTTTTTCTACTCACAGAGAAGGAAAAAAAATGAAGCTCTGAGCCAAAGCATCTTGTGTGTGAGATGTGAATGGTACAAGTGTATGCATCTGGCTACTCTGCTATCTATAAAATCATACCCAGTGTAGAAAGGAAGTGGGTGTTGTCAGCTTTTACTTTGTAAACCATAGTGCCACCTAGTGATGTACAGTTCACACAAGGTGTAGAAAATGTCTTCAAAAGAATAGTCCAAAACTATAAAAAGTCTTATCCACTTTCAGACCAGAAGCCGCAAAGGGGTTGTCTCATCTGAGACAATGCAGGTATATCGCTAGGATATGCCCCCCACAGAAATGAATGTGAGCGGTGGTTCCCATTCACTTCTATAGGAAGAGAGCTTGGTGGTGGCCGGATCGGAGTCCTCCAGCCAACACTTTGCGGGCTCCATTCTCGATAGAGGTGTGGTCCCAGTGGTGGGACTCAGCATCTATCAGACAATGGGGGTATATCCTAGGATATGCCCCATTGCCTCACATGAGACAACTCCTTTAAAGCCTCATTCACACGTCAGTGTTTCACGGACTGTGCTGTACGTGTTCTCTACAGACAGCACATTTGCCCATTAATTTTAATGTGTATTAAGACTTCAGCGTTTTAGCACGGTCCGTGGGTCAGTGTTTTTAGCACGGATGCATGCTCTAATTTGTCCATCACTTCCGTTATAGTCTATGGGTCCGTGAAAACCCCGGATGCAACACGGATGCCATCGCTAGGATATGCCCCCATTGTCTGATAGGTGCAGGTCCCATCTCTGGGACTAGCACCTACAATGAGAAGGGAAGGGGGAAATGAACAGAGTGTGCACTGCGCATGCGCAGCCACCCTCCATTCAATTCTATGAGGCCACCAAAAAAAAACAAGCACTGGCTCGGCTATTTCCGTCTGTCCCATAGAAATGAATGGGAGCAGGGGCCACGCGTGCGAGGTGCGCTCC
The DNA here is from genome assembly GCA_033119425.1 of Bufotes viridis. NCBI lineage: Eukaryota > Metazoa > Chordata > Amphibia > Anura > Bufonidae > Bufotes > Bufotes viridis. The sequence continues at coordinate 208,506,910 of CM065589.1, read as the reverse complement.
CATTCACTTCTATGGGAGCAGCGGGGAGCAGCGGAGAGCAGTGCCTGGTGGTGGACGGACCATGGGAAATCTGAGGACCCTCCAGCCACAGCTCTCCTAGCTTCATTGTTGTAGGTGCGGGTCCCAGAAGTGGGACCACGCACCTGTCAGATGCAATGGGGCATATCCTAGTGACATGCCTCCATTGTATGTGACGGGAATAACCCTTTAAGAAGAGATGCTTTGAAAATTATTTTTCAGCTGTTCAGTGTCAGTGAAACATAGATGCAATGCGGACAGCAAAAAAAGGACACACGGACCCATCATGGATCCTTCACGGAAAGCTTCACGGATGCATCACTGACCACCTGCTCACAGATTTGAGCACGGACACGGATGTGTGAATGAGGCTTAACCCTCACAAATTGTTGTTTTATTCCTCTACCGACCTATATGTATTTGGTCTTATTTTTCTCAGAACATAAAGGGTTTTCATTTTCTGCTTTATAATAAGTGATATATTTTACATTTTAAAAAATATAAAACGGTAAAAAATTTAAAAACATGAATTTACATGTTAACTTAAAAATAATACATTTTATAATATATATGCTCAAAAAATATAGTATTCTTTCTGATTTGTTAGAAACAAAAAATACCAAAGACATTTTATCTAATAGGTATCCATTTATATGATTCAGAAGTGCAGAGATAGGCCATAACATGTGAGGGCTCATTTTTTGCAGAGTGATGTGGACTTTCCAGTGATACCATTTTGGAGTGCGTGTTACTTTTCAATCACTTTTATTCAATTTTTGGGGGAGGTAAACTGACAAAAAATAGGAAATTGATTTTTTTTATATGTATTGATATTTTTTTTATGTATAGGATATTTTTATCCACCATGAAGAAATTAATCCACTGCACCCACTGTTCCGTAATAATTCAATTTATTTTATTCCATTAAGACTAGTAAGTAAATTGAGCGGGGCAATCAGAGGAGGAGACTGGGCTCTCAGGAGGCTTTCTGGATTCTCCACCTCCATACCATACGTATTTGTATTATTTATTCAAATATACAGTTGTGGTCAAAATTATTCAACCCAATTGAGTGTTTTGGCCAGTTTGACTTTGATTTTGATCATTTCAGTCATCTTGTTTACAATTAAATCAAAGAGGCACTTGTAAGTCAGACAAATATAACATAACATTTATAATGAAATAACCACAAATGTCTTTTCTGTGCTCACATCATTATCAGTTTTATTCAACCCCCAAGTGACATGCAATCTTAGTACTTAGTACAACATCCTGGCAACTAAAATTTAATGTTGATAAGTGCAAGATAATGCACCTGGGGCGTAAAAACCCAAGAGCAGAATATAAAATCAGTGATACAGTACTAACCTCAGTATCTGAGGAAAGGGATTTAGGGGTCATTATATCAGACGACCTAAAGGTGGGCAGACAATGTCATAGAGCAGCAGGTAATGCCAGCAGAATGCTTGGGTGTATAGGGAGAGGCATTAACAGTAGAAAGAGGGAGGTGCTCGTGCCGCTCTACAGAGCACTAGTGAGACCTCATTTGGAGTATTGTGTGCAGTACTGGAGACCATATCTGCAGAAGGATATTGAAACTTTGGAGAGAGTTCAGAGAAGAGCTACTAAATTAGTACATGGATTGCAGGACAAAACTTACCAGGAAAGGTTAAAGGACCTTAACATGTATAGCTTGGAAGTAAGAAGAGACAGAGGGGATATGATAGAAACTTTTAAATACATAAAGGGAAGCATCACGGTAAAAGAGGAGAGAATATTTAAAAGAAGAAAAACTGCTACAAGAGGACATAGTTTTAAATTAGAGGGCAAAGGTCTAAAAGTAACATCAGGAAGAATTACTTTACTGAGAGAGTAGTGGACGCATGGAATAGCCTTCCTGCAGAAGTGGTAGCTGCAAATACAGTGAAGGAGTTTAAGCATGCATGGGATAGGCATAAGGCCATCCTTCATATAAGATAGGGCCTGGGGCTATCCATAGTATTCAGCATATTGGGCAGACTAGATGGGCCAAATGGTTCTTATCTGCCGACACATTCTATGTTTCTATGTTTCTATCCTTTTCCAGTTATAACAGCTTTTAAACGTGAAGCATAGCTTGACACAAGTGTCTTAAAGTAATCTACGGGTATCTTCGCCCATTCTTCATGGGCAAAAGCTTCCAGTTCAGTCACATTCTTAGGCTTGCGCGCTGCAACTGCTTTCTTTAAGTCCCACCAGAGGTTCTCAATCGGATTTAAGTCTGGTGACTGCGATGGCCACTTCAAAATGTTCCAGCCTATAATCTGCAACCATGCTGTAGTGGACTTGGAGGTATGCTTGGGATCATTGTCCTGTTGAAAGGTCCAACGTCTCCCAAGCCTCAGGTTTAATGACGGACTGCATCACATTTTCATCCAATATCTCCTGGTACTGAAGAGAATTCATGGTACCTTGCACACGCTGAAGCTTCCCTGTACCTGTAGAAGCAAAACAGCCCCAAAGCATGATTGACCCCCGCCATGCTTCACAGTAGGCAAGGTGTTCTTTTCTTCATAGGCCTTGTTCTTCCTCCTCCAAACATAAGCGTTGATCCATGGGCCCAAACAGTTCTAATTTTGTTTCATCAGTCCACAGAACACTATCCCAAAACTTTTGTGGTTTTGTCCACATGACTTTTGGCATACTGCAGTCGACTCTTCTTATTCTTTGGAGACAGCAAGGGGTGCGCCTGGGAGTTCTGGCATGGAGGCCTTCATTACGCAGTGTGCGCCTTATTGTCTGAGCTGAAACTTCCAGTACCCGCATCTGACAAATCTTTTTCAGTTCCTCAGCAGTCACACGGGGACTTTTCTCCACTTTGCGCTTCAGGTAGCGCACAGCAGTCGAAGTCAGCATCTTCTTTCTGCCACGACCAGGTAGCGTTTCAACAGTGCCCTTTGCCTTGAATTTGCAAATGATGCTTCCTATGGTGTCTCTTGGTATGTTTAACATCTTTGCAATCTTCTTATAGCCATTGCCCTTCCTGTGAAGAGAAATCACCTCTTCTCTTGTCTTCCTGGACCATTCTCTTGACTTCACCATGTTTGTAAACACACCAGTAAATGTCTAGAAGGAGCTGAGTATCACAGTCATTTTAAATCTGCCTAATTGGTGCTTATTATGCTTGATTGCTGCTCCTTGACATCCACAGGTGTTTTCAATACCTGATCGAAAACACTTGAATGAACCTCTGTTCTTAAGAGTGGTCATCTTTAAGGGGTTGAATAATTGTGTCAATGAAGAAATCACAAAAAAAACATTTAATACTGTATTACAAAAACAATTGATGTCATTTTAGTTGCATTTGGTTCTTTAAAAAGTCCTTGTAAGATTTCATTCTGAACACAATTACAAATGTAGACTAAATTCCCTAAAACCCTTTACAGCATTGGGGGTTGAATAATTTTGAACACAACTGTATGTCCAGTTCTTTTGTATCAATTAATTCTACCTCTTCCAAGATAGCCATGGGGTCTGAAATGGAGGTGTACCAAAAGTACTTCCTGGAACGGCCATGCACAGGACTGTGACTGGGCAGGCTTCTGACACATGTAATCATTTTTTATGAGCAATAATAGTAAGGACTTTAGTAAGGTATTAGAAAAACTCACTTCTAATGATGAGCGAAGTATTCAAAAATTTGATTCAGTTGCTTCGCCGAATTTTACAAAAATATTTGTTCAGCCCATGATGATGTCATCAATGTCGGCGGCGTGAGTGACGTCATACATCACCGCACACGGGATTTTGTGTGAGATCTTCAATCACGCTCAAAAGGAGGAGGTAAGTATGAATTTGTTTTATTTTGTTACCGCCATTCAGGGAAAATTAAATTGCTTCCAAGAAGCAGGAGGAGATTTGGCTTCATGACAAATTGAATTTTCTCTGAAATTTGGATCGAAATTCACGAAAATCCCTAGACGTGGAGTTCGATTTGCTTAACACCACTCACCTTACCTAAATCACCATATTAGACTTCTTTTGTCACTTGACCATGCTTTACCATGTTCAGTTATTTCAGTGTTTCTATTGATACCACATATGACCGTCTTCAGAATTAAGTAGACCACAGTTGGGCTTGGTATGGATGGGGTGCAATTTGACTTTTGGAGGGTTACACTGTTATAGCTATTGGTACCATCCTTTAATGATAGACTCTGTGAAGTGGGAACAAAATGTCATTGTTTTTACAAATTAGACCCCAAAGGGTATTGATTAATGGACATATAAAATATATCAGCCTTCTTTTTTTTACATTCACTGAATGTGGTGGAAAAAAGTGAAGATAGCATTTTTTCCCAAATATGTAAATTCAAATAACATTTTCTAAAATCTGTTCTGGTGCATACCACTGGGTAAACACACCTGAACACATATACAGCAACTCATGCCATCTTCAGAGATACCAAATGTATGTGCATTTCTCACATGCTGGGCCTAAAAGAGCTTGTGCCAAAACAGTTTTAACAAATCAGACTCTCTAGCCCATACCCTTTTTTCTATTCATTGAATGATTTTTTTATTATTGCAGTTATGAGGCAAAAATAATACCAACATACACTAAATTTGCTAAAAGTTATATTTCTCTAGAACATGCTAACAATACAAATTAAAGGTGTTGTCCGGGTTTAGGGCTGAACATATTTATATGCCAAAAGATACAGGTTTAACAGGAAAATAATTTGATGTTTGTGAACATTTGCCCCTATTTTTGCTATACAAAGCCATCAACTCCCTACTTTAGTGCACTTTAAGGGTTAACTTGAACTATGATTTTTGCCATTGTTTGCATTATACTGTTTTATACTGTTTGCATTTTATGATATATCCTGTGCATTTGTGCTGTTATTGCACTGAATTGAGGAAGAGGTTAAGGAGCAGCTAGTTCATACTAGACACTTTGGGAATTTCTAGCCTGTGCACAGAGAAGCTAGTAAATATACACTGCTGTCATAAGGGACTATGCAGAGGTGACTTTCGGAGGGAAAATCCAGACACAGTGAACTTTTGAATTTTTTGGCTAGAATGTGGTGGAAAAAAAGATAGCATTGTTTCCCAAATATGTGAATTCAGATAACATTTTCTAAAATCTGTTCTGGTGCATACCACTGGGTAAACACACCTAAACACATATACAGCAACTCATGCCATCTTCAGAGATACCAAATGTATGTGCATTTCTTACATGTTGGGCCTAAAAGAGCTTGTGCCAAATGACAGTTTTAACAAATCAGACTCTCTTAATTATTGTAGTTATGAGGAAAAAGAAAAAAAATCCAGACATACACTAATTTCAATTGCTAAAAGTTATATTTCCTCTATGAAACATTTAAGTGCAATGCGATTTACAGCGTCTTGCACTTGCGCGATAAAAATGGAGTGCTTATAAAAAGCATCCATCCATGAAAAGCGCTTTGCATCCGCACTGCTTCGCGGACGCTCGATTTCTCGCTGGCCCCATTCACTTTTAGCCGGGGCCAGAGTTGTGTGATGATCGCAGAATAAAAAAAGAACATGCTGCGATTTTCACAGACGCACAAGTGATGCGTGAAAACCATCACTCATGCAACACACACCCGTTGAAATGAATGGGTCCGGATTCGCATGGGTGCAATGTGTTCGCCTCACGCATTGCACCTGCGCAGAATACTACGCTCGCGTGAAAGGGGCCTCACAAGTGCAAGGGAAAAATGATCTCAAGGTGTAGGAAAGGACGAGAGGAATCATTCCACAGCATTTATGTTGAACGAGGGTTCAGTAGGGAGAGTTACAGTGCCTGGGGTAATAGGAACAATCTTGTTACACCTTGCTGCACTGACTGGGAACCCAAATTGCCGATTATACAGCTCTAATTCCAGCAACCCTGTCTTATTAGGGTGCAAGTGCTGTTTGATACAGGCATTAACAGGGTTTATTACAAGGAAATATTTCTACGTCGTTACTGCCCTTGTGCAGTGCAGGTATATGTTCTAAAGCATTTTTTGGCTTGTATTAGTGGGGAAAAAATATATATTTGCCGTTTACCGGTGCAGTTATATGTTCTAAAGCCTTTTGTCGTGTTATAGTGACAAAAGAAAAATATATTTGCGGTTCAGCAGTGCAGTTAGGTGTTATGAAACCCACATGTTGTGTAATAGTGACAAAATAAAAATGTATTTGCCGTTCAGCGGTGCAGTTATATGTTCTAAAGCATTTTGTGGCGTGTATTAGTGTCAAAAGTAAAATATATTTGCCATTAAATGGTGCAGTAATATGTTATAAAGCCCTTTTTGTCATGTAGTAGTGACAAAATAAAAATATATTTGCCATTCTGCGGTGCAGTTATATGTTCTAAAGCCTTTTGTGGCGTGTACAGTATTAGTGGCAAAAGTAAAATATATTTGCCGTACGGTGGTGCAGTTATATGTTATGTTACAAAGCCCTTTTTGTCGTGTATTAGTGGCAAAAGTAAAATATATTTGCCGTACAGCGGTGCAGTTATGTTACAAAGCCCTTTTGTCGTGTAATAGTGCCAAAATAAAAATATATTTGCCGTTCAGCGGTGCAGTTATATGTTCTAAAGCCTTTTGTGGCGTGTATTAGTGGCAAAAGTAAAATATATTTGCCGTTCGACGGTGCAGTTATATGTTCTAAAACCTTACCGCTGACACCCTCTCCACTCTGTCGGGGGGCTCTGCTTGTATAAGCGTTTAATAGAACAGGTTCAGTAGACATCTATGTGGAATCACCTGACGACAGTGTAAAACGAGTGCGCTTCTTCTTGGCGCTAACATCCAGTTCATACTTGATCAGATTGGTCAGTTTTGGCCCCGTGACTGCCCAAATAAGTAAAGTGTGCAGTGATTCTAAGAGCGACGTCTGTGATCTGCATGTCATACTGACTCACAGTATTATTTCTCTACCAAAGCAGACTCCCTATGCGTGTTACTGCAAGGTACAGTGTTCTACATCATTATAAAGGATCTCTGCAGCCAGGAAATAGCCGTTTTTTAACAAAATTCGCTACGAATAAATTCGGATCGAACCCAATTTTTTTGGGGCGAACCAGCCAAATAGAATTTTTGAAAAATTCGCTCATCTCTAGTGACAGGTTATTTTAAAATTTTTAAACTGTAAAAACAATTAGTAGCAACGGCTCACCAAGTATATCTAATGGATTAGGTGCACTCCTCCAAGTGCCGCCCCCAGGCACAGTATAAGGAAAAAGATTGGAATATGGTATGAGGAGGGGCACTCAAATCATTTACGTATATGGAATTATTTATTGGAAAACCATAATATACATGAATTCATACACAATAAAATATAAATATATAATATAATAATAAAATAAAAACAAAAACAAAAAACAGCAGCAAAATACAGCAAGTCGGGCCCCACTGTTGGGGATCAAATACACTGTAGGGTGTTTGTGGCACCTGAGATGTTCCAAATTGTCTTTGATAGGTCAGGTAACGTGAAAAAATGTCCCGATATTTAAAGATGGTAGTGGAGACCCTCCGCTATGCGGTTTCTTGTTGCAGGCTCCTCCTGCTGATCACTTAATAGTTAATGCTGTTGGGTGTCTTTATAGTGCAGATTGTTCCAAGGCAACAATGTTTTCTCTATGTTGGAATGGAGCACTAGCTGGACAAGACAACAGAAATAGCTGTATACTCCCAAAGTGCGATCGTGCCTTATATTCGAGCCTCATATATCTCCCATTTTCACAAGAGACAGCATATCCAAAGAAACGAGTCCCCAATAATATGGAGCTTAAAGCATTACTTTACCCGTCCTGCGTAGTAACTTCCACACTGTCCGGCGTCCCGGCAGTTCGGTCAAAATTGCAGCGTCCCACGTGACCGGGAGGGGTAAAGAGATGAAAAGATAGCCGGAAGCTCCACAGTTGGCGGCTCTGGGTCCTAGTGCTCTAATGTTCTCCGGGGTTGCTGGTATGTACCTCCGTGACTGTTTGAGCTTCTGTATATACAGCTTGGAATTTTCTTTCTTACTTTGTTGGTGATCAAGGACTCACTAATTAACACCAGACGCGTTTCGGGGACTCCCCCTTCTTCAGTGGTTACATCAGTGAGTCCCATTGAGTCCTTTTATTACTTTCTTGATCACTACAAAAAACCGTACTGGAACCGCAGATATATGAACGGGTTCTTTTACCTTGATTTCAGTTGCCACATTTTAGTATAGTTTAGTGAAATACAACATGAATACATAAAAAATGAGAAAAAATTATAAAAAGCTTTTGGTAAAAAATATCTGTAAATGCTTTGGACAACATACTTTTAAAAACATACTTTAAAAAACATCCCATATTTATTTTTACTGGAAATTGATCTTGATCCCTACTTTAATAGAAATGGAGCTGATCTTATTCTCCCGATGTGAAAAATATGTTTGCTCAACCATATTCCAATCTATTTTAAAATTTTATTGGATCTAGTAGGCAACATTCTTATTCTTGTCATAATTAATTCTTGTCCTGATTGCTGTAAAGGCTCCCCTTTTTAATTTATCTTGAATTCCAGGCTCATTTTTCGGTCCAGGTGCTACACCAATGCCTGCACCCTGTGCCAGTCACGTTACGTGTACAGTATTTTACATACTATTGGAAGAAAAATTATAGACAAACACGTTAAAGGTAAAGAGTATAAGTCCATCTACAAACAGCTTGATGTTCCTGTTACTACAGTTGCACATATTATTGAGAAGTTTAAAGTCTACAGGACTGTGGCTCAATTCCATAGACGTGACCACAAGAGGAAAACTGATGATAAATTGAAGTGACAGATAATATGAATAGTAACCAAAAAGCCCAGAACAACTTCCAAAAAGATTAGGCCATTTTCACATCTGCGGCAGCTATTCTGGCAGGCTGTTTCGGCAGAGAACAGAATTCCAGAATTCTCCAGATCCGGAAACATCCGGTAAAAATGTAAAGAATGCTGGACAGAAAACTCCGCATGCTGCCAGAACTCGCTGCCGGATCACAATGCCGTACATGTGAAAGTAGCCGAAGAGTTGAATTCCAAGGTCAAGGTACATCAGTGTTAGATTGCACTTTTTGTTGTTGTATTAAACAAAGTGGACTTAGGCCTCATGCACACGACCGTTGGTGTTTTTCTGTCCGCAAACCGTGGATCCGCAAAACATGGCAGCTGCTCCGCGTTCGTTCGAAACTTGCGGAACGGAATGCGGCCCAGTGTAGAAATGCCTATTTTTGTCAGAAAAACGGACAAGAATAAGACATGCTCTATTTTTTTGCGGGGCACGGAACAGAGCAACGGATGCGGACAGCACACGGAGTGCGAGTCGCAGCATCGCAGCCCATTAAGGTTGAATGAGTCCGCGCCCCAGCCGCAAAATATGCGGCTCTGACACGGACCACAACAACGGCCGTGTGCATGAGGCCTTAATGGAAGATGACTGAGGAGAAAACCACTGTTAAAAGCCAAAATACATAATTACAAGCCACATAGCTTCTGGGAGAATGTCCTTTGAACAGATGAGACAAATCTGGAGGTTTTTGACAGGTCACATCAGCTCTATGTTTACAGATGCAAAAATGAAGCATACAAAGAAAAGAACATTGTACCTATTGTGAAACATGGAGGAGGCTGGGTTATGTTTTGGGGCTGCTTTGCTGCATCTGGCTCAGGGTATCATTCATGAATCTTTGCATGGAACAATGAAATCTCAAAACTATCAAGGCATTCTAGAGCGAAATGTGTTGCCCATTGTCAGAAAGCTTGGTCTTATTTGCAGGTCATGGGCCTTCCAACAGGATCATGACCCAATACACACAACTAAAAACATCCAAGAATGGCTAGGAGCAAAGCATTGGACTTTTAAGAGCCTTGATCTAAATCCTATTATACATCTGTGGAAGGAGCTGAAAAATGCAGTCTGGAGCAGGTAGGGGCGTACATAGAAATCACTGGGCCCCATAGCAAAAATCAGAATTGGGCCCCTTAACCCCGCCTACTACCCACCATGGCTCCTCCCCTGCCACACCCCCATGCTGGTTGGTGGAATATCATTTTGTGCACACTCAGCATTAGGCAGCAAGGAAGGTCAGAGGGTTAGAGGGAAGCTTCTGTCATCAGGTTACACATTATGAGCTGTCTGACATTGGCTGTATAGCTAATGTCAGAGCAGCTTGATAATGTGTTTTTATAAATCAGTTATATTTATGCTAAAAACATATTTTTATAATATGTAAATTAGCCTCTGAGGCAGCAGGGGGCTCTGCCCTGCTCCTAGAGCTCTGCATCAACCTACTGCCACGCCCCTTCTTTCCTTGATTGACAGTGCCGGGCAGCGACCTCCTGCTGCCTCCGGCACTCACTCTGCGGTCTCGCTGACTGCGCCGCCTGATTTGTGGTCAGCCGCAGGCGCGGTGAGCTGACTGAACGGCAGGCACCAGCGTGCCTCAACTCACCGCACCTGCGCCGACATGCAGAAGCGGCGCGCAGGCCTGGGCCTCGCAAGCCGACAGTGCTGGAGGCAAGCGGGGATCGCTGCCCGGCACTGTTGAATCAAGGAAGAAGAAGGGGCGTGGCAGCAGGTTAAATGACGAGCCTCTAGGAGCAGGGCGGCGTCCCTGCTCCCTGGAGGCCAATTTCCTATATATCATAAAATGCCGTTTTGCATAAATCTCTACCGATTTATAAAAAACACATTATCAAGCTGCTCTGACATTGTGCTATTACAGTTGATGTCAGACAGCTTATAAATGTGTAAACCTGATGACAGAAACCACTAGTATCCAACCCCTAATCCACTCCAAAATGCCAGGGGGTGTTAGGGAGGAGAAGGTGTAGGAGGAAAGCACACTGTCCTCTATGAGCCCCCCAACCCCTAATGCCCCCAAAATTCTCAGGACAGTGTGCTTTCTTTCCTACTTCTCCCCATGGGCATTTTGGGGGCAGATTGAAGCATGTCCCACACTGTCCCCCTCCCTACCCCTCCTTCTTCTTGCTGCCTGTTGGCAAATTCTCACCCTCACCTGAGTGTCAGACTGCACAGTATCTGACAATCTGACATACCAGTCTCTGCTGAGTCTGCTCTCTCAGTCTCAGGCAGCCAGGGCCAGGCACGGCAGCATGCCAGCATTCAGGAAGTTCAGGCCAGGAAGAAGAGCCGGCTGCAGAAAGAAAAGTGCCGGGCCGGGGCCCACCGCGTGTCATGGATGGGCGGGACCAAATAAGGTGGGTGTGGCCAAATAATGTGGGCGGGGCCTTCTCTGCGCTCCGGGCCCCCCAGTGCTGCGGGCCCCATAGCAGTGGCGTGGTCTGCCTCAATGGGCGGTACGCCACTGGGAGCAGGCGCCATTCAAACCTGAGACCGCTGGAGCAGTTTGCTCATGAGAGGCCAATATACCTGTAGACAGGTGCAGAGGTCTCATTGAGAACTACAGAAATCTCTTGATTGCAGTGATTGCCTCAAAAGTTTGTACAACAAAATATTAAGTTAAGGGTACCATCATTTTTGTGCAGGCCGGTTTCATTAGTCTGTTTTATAGGTTATTCTGCTGAACCACAATTCAAAAGCAATGTCTGATTTTCAGGAAATTTTTATTTATTATTACTTTTGTCGTTTTTGAGTTATTTCAGTGTAAACTGTGGGTTTTTATTTCTTTAACAAAAGGGTATGAACAATTTTGTCTACATGTGTACGTACAAGTGATCCTCTGCAGCCATCCAACCTGTCTCCATACCTCCTTAAATGGTGCCATGGTGCCAAATGAATCACACTCAGAAGCAATGTGAATTGTGCTGAAAATCAATAATAGATTAATGCAAGGCATGTGGATGTGCAATCCATACTTTTTCTCTTTTTTGGAATTCTAGAGGCAAGACATCTCTAGTGTGAGCTGTTGCAATGTACAGTGCATTTGAAAAGTCTTCAGACCCTTTTACTTTTTTCACATTTTATTATGTTACTGAACTAAAAAAAATCATGTGTTTCCCCATCAATCGGCACTCAATCCCCATTAATGAGGAGGTAAAAACAGCAATTCTTAGAATGTTGCAAATTTTGGGGAGGTGAAAACCCAGAATTCAGACCACTTTGCTGGCACTTGAAATTTAGATCTGGGGGCCTCCTATTTCTCTTGATCAGATGTTTGCATTAGTGAATTCAGTTGATTGGACATGATTTGGAAAGAAAGGCAATTGTCGATATATGGTCTAACAGGTGACAATGCATATAAAAGCACAAACCAAGCCATGAGGAGGAAAAAACTGCTTGTAGAGATTAGAGACAGGATTGTGTGGAGGGACAGTCTGGAGAAGACTCCAAAAATAAATAATAATCTGCTGCACTGAAAGCTCCCAAGAGCACAGTGACCTCCATAATTCTTTAATGGAATATGTCTGAAACAACTAGAACTCATCTCAGTGCTGGTCACCTATCAAACTAAGTAAGGCTCGGTTCACATCACCATTCCTGATCTGTCAGAAGAACAGGAAAAAAAAAAAACAACACAAAATGATTCTGTGTTTAAGAATTTGTTCTGCTCAGTTATGCATACATTGCATCCATTTTAGCCATTTCAATCTGAGATCCGTTATTTTAGATAGAAATAAAAGTCCTGCACAAAGTATTTTTCTCCATCTAAAATAACGGATTTCAGATGGAAATGGCTAAAACGGATGCAAAATGTGCATAATTGAGCATAACAGATGTATAAAATACAGGATTTTTGTTGTTGTTGTTTTCTGTTCTTCTGACCGATCAGAAGAACAGAAATAAAACGGTGATGTAAACCCAGCCTTATTGGGGGGAAAAGGGCCTTAATAAGAAAGGTGACAAAGAATCCAGTGGTCACTCTAGCTGAGTTCCAAAGATCCTCTGTGCAGATGGAAGAAATATCCGGAAAGTTAACCATCAATGTAACATTCTTCCAATATGGACTTTATGACAGAATGACCAGAAAGAAGCCCCCCTCAGTAAAAGACACATGGAAGTTTGCAAAAGAAGTGCCTAAAAGACTCTCCGACTGAGAAACAAGATTCTTTGTACTGATGAAACCAAGATTGAACTTTTTGGCCTCAATTCTAAACATCATGTTTGGAAGAAACCAGGTTCTGCCCAATAGAATCCCTACAATGAAAATCAAAGTACAGAGATATTTCTAATGAAAACCTGATCCAGAAAGCCCTGGACCTCAGACTAGGCTGGAGGTTTACCTGCCAACAAGACAGTAACCCTAAACACACAGACAACACAGTAGAGGCTTTGGGACAACTATGAATGTCCTTGAGTGGCCCAGCCAGAGCCCTAACTTGAATCCAATCAAACATCTCTAAAGAGACTTGAAAATGGCTGTGTACCACCAGTCCCCATCCAGCCTGACAGAACTTGAGAGGATTTTCAGATAAAAATGACAATAAAACCCAATTCCAGATGTGCATACCTTGTGGCATCATACCCAAGAAGACTAGAGGTTGTAATTGCTGCCAAAGATTCTTCAACTAAGTACTGAGTATAGGGTCTAAATACTGAATACTAAATATGTAAATGCAAGATTTTAGGTTTTCCTTTTCAGTAAATTAGAAACAATGTTGAACATTCTATTTCCACTTTCTCATTATGGGGTTATAAATGCAGATGGGGACAAATGTTATATTTTTTATTTTAGGCCTCAGCAAAATGTGAAAAAAGTGAAAGGTCCTGAAGACTTTCCAAATACACTGTAGGCCTCAAGAGAAGCCAAGTCCAGGAAACCTTCATATAAAAGACTGAAAAGCTGCCAGAAAAATAACTGAACGGAAAGACTACCTCTTTGAGACAAAGGACAAAATCTTTTAATGGTTGAGACCCACTTTCAAGTCCATGCTTGGATAAGACAAAAGGCAATGGTTGTTTATGGCAAAATACTTTACTGGTATAGAGTTAATTGCCTTCTGCACCCACCACTCTTTTGATACTGACTAGCCATCAAGATCTGAGTTTTGCACCCCACTTCTAGGCATTGCAAAAAGAGTAGGGGATACCAGAATTGCATACCTGTGGTTATTTGGGAAGACTGCAAAGTGTATCTAGAGAAAGACTCAGGGAGGACCACTACCATCATTGTTACTACACAACTGTTGAGAGAAGCTACTCAGAACTGTGCTGTCACGGTAGGTGAGGGAAGGGAAGAAAACCAAATAAAACAAAAACACCAGCCTAGGCCCCAAAGCTGACAACATGAGCAAATCCTAAAGGTGGAAGTACTCATGCGCTGGAACCTAAGACCTGCTGATACTGAAACAAACCCTCAGCTTGGGAGCAGTAGATAAGACACCGTGAAGGAACCAGCGTCTTCCTGAGGCCTAGTCAGAACACACAACAAAGTGAAGGAAGGAGGACTTAGCTTTAGACGGACAGGGAGCAGGAGATCCACCAAACACTATCTGAGCACTCCAGGAGGAAATATAAACCACAAGGACTACAGTGAGAGGCAGGTATAAATAAAGCCACTAAACAGCTAATGAGCAGAACCTGTGGAGAGGCGGGATCCTGCCCAAAACAACAAACAACAAGAAAAATGAGAAAGATCTGACAGCAGACAACTGACACACCTCACACAAACTCCTGTCTCTCTGCCTGGAAAAAACGACACTAACAGCCAAATTTTTTGTGGGTGAAAGGTCGGTCACAGCTTTATTCTTATTCATTATTTTAGATTCAATCCTTTAAGAATAACCATCAACTATAAACTGCCCGGCCCAAAGCTGGTCCCCGGAGTGCGAGAAGCGCTATGCCACACCAAACATTGGTGCGCAAGTCCGCCTTCCCCTCCGTTGTAACTCTTGTAATCCTCCGACCTCCAGCTGTGACTTAAATCAGAACTGAAAAGAAACATACAAAAACATCAGAACAATAACCAAAGGGAGGGAGGGGGGAGCTTCCTTCCAGAGGTGCCGGAGACTAAGAGGAAAGACACAGGGATGACCCTCCTTTTTATTAGCTCTAAGGGGTGGTGTCTTCACCTATTACCCCACCCCCCCAAGGGAGGGGGGGAGCGAGCACCGGGAAACCAGCTATGTTGCTTCAGCAGGAAGACAGTGGGATTTAACTCCCAAACTGCCAGGCACGGTCTGCAGTCCAGTACGGCTGCGTTATACACTGTGGCGCTAGTAAATAGACTCACGTGCAGCAAGTCTATCAGATCTTATCAGGCCTCTCACAGGGCAGGCAGTGACATGTGCCTATTGCTGCTATATGTACTACAACTCCTATTGTCTGCTCAGTACGGAAAAATACTTTATCATAATCAAATGGGCCTGGTCATTGCCTTCATTATCTAATTGCCAGCTCCGCCTTCTCTCCTGCTTTGCATCCCTCTACCAAACATCAAGGACTCCCCAGCCCCCACCAGGCAAGTATCTCCAAAAAGTCCAGGGTGTGCCACAATGGAAGAAAGGAGACATTAGCTATAAGTTTAATGTGCCCCTAGCTAAACTCATTTGGAGCTGCCCAGTAGCACCACACTGGTGGCTCAGTATGAGCATTAAATGAAGCTGCAGAACAATGATAAATGTGCTGGCCAAATCTTCCATGTAATATGCTTGTAATCCAGGGCCCAGATCTACATGCCTAACAACGCCCCTACATCCACCTTGTTGCCACTGTCGCCACCACTTTCATCTTCTCCAGCTCCTGCTGCCACCATGCCTCTCCTGTGCAGGCGTACTGCACAGTCACTGGCCACAGCAGTCTTGTGCCAGACTTATTGACATTATCGAAGCATGTGTCACATAAGAAGAGGCTCACAAGGGATTCTGTGTGCAGATGTAAACCCTGGCATTACTCTGTACTTCGTAATCATAGAACTTATACATAGTGTTATATTGTACAGGCAGGAAGTGTGTGTGTAACTCTGTGTCACTCTGAGCACACAGATAGACAGCACTGTCTTCAGGCTTCACATGCCTTATACTGAGGATGCTGGACTTTCTGTCTTTTCCAAAGGTTATTTTATAATCTTCAAGTTCATTGTCCCTGAAGCCACTGATTAGAAATACTGGTCCTTGCCCTGGAAACAACTTGTACCAGTGGATGTAATCACCAGTAGTTATGGCAGCATGGTCACAACTGAGATTGACATCTTCTCCTGCCGTGCCGTCTTGTCTGGCAATCTGTACAATATTAGAGGTGCATGAAGAGCCTAAAAAACATACATGAGATAAATAAAAAACTCTTCAATGTAATAATATAGAGCAGTGGTCTCCAACCTGTGTTCATTAGTTGTGGAGCTACAAGTCTGCTCTGTGGCTGTAAGTGTATACTGGAAGTTATAGTTCCAGAAGAGCTGGAGAGCTACAGGTTAGAAACCACTGGCATAGAAGATATCTACACATAATAAGAATCCAAATGACAATTCATTGGTATACAGTGCACACAGCATAAATCCTACACCAGACATATACTTACATAAAGAGAATATTATTATGGCCTTGAAGAAAAGCATATTCCATGTAGACATTTTCAGAAAGAAAATGTACTTGCTGTAAATGACAAACTAAGTAATACATGTGTGAAATGTTTCTTGCCTTTCCTTCAGTTATGATATGTAGGATCCCACCCACTAGTCATGTTTGACTTATATCCCACTCACATTCTCTCAGCATTACAGTGCCACCTAGTGAACTTTAGATAGAACAGTATATCTGTGCAGAAGAAAATACTCTTAGCCTAATATGCAAAACTTTAATTTGTATACAGATATTAATGCAAGTTCAGCCCTAGCTAGAAAGGGACTGACAGGGAATACACCCTGAGTGGCAGGTGCCAGGACGGATGCCAACAAGCCACTCAACCTTGGAAAGGATATTAGATATGGGGTTAGGGTAGGGAAGTAAATATTTGCCCTTGATGAAGAAATGCAGTGGGGCCTCCCCCTGGGACCCTTTAAGTGGAAAAAAGTACTTGTTTTTCGTGACGCCAGTTGCAGTGAAGCTACAAGAGGACAGGGCCCCTTTTATTGATACTGTGGATGGTACCCAGGTGTAGGAATGCCAGAGGGGTGTAGGGTAGCCTATAATGCTTCTGTTCTGTTTTTTGTGTGGCCTGTATGCGGAACCATTCGCTTCAATGGGGCTGTAGAAAATACTGAAGTTACTCCGTGTGCATTCCATTTCTGTTTTTCCGCATGGTCGTCCCGCAAAAAAGTACTGCATGTCCTAAAATTGTTTGCAAATCATGGTCCAAGGCCCCATTCAAGTTAATGGGTTCGCAAAAAATACTGAACGTAGATGGAAAACATCCATTTGTCATTCTTATTTCATCCGTATTTTGTAGGACTGATTTTTTTATCCGACTCAGATTCCATAAATTTATAACTGGCATTAGCAGGCAATGAACAAGATTTCTGAAACAGGACACTTGGGGGTAAAGGCCACATGTGGTCAATGAGGCCTGAAACAGGAGCAGACCTTATTCCATGGATGGCTGGATTGAGGTCAGTGGAGATGTAACGCCACTGTCCAGGGGTGGAGAAGCTTCTGATGCATTCAACATTATTGCAAATGTAAACATAAAGTTGTTTTGTCTGGTTGTATATGTAAATGAATTAACACAGTAATGTCCATTTCATCCTTTACAACTTCAGCTAGTTCTACCGCTAGGATGGATGGACAGAGTTCAAGTCTTGGGACAGAGGTTGTTGTGCAGGTTTTGGAGTTAATTTGGCCTTACCCAAGAGAAATCCCCAATGTGGCTTGCTGTTAACTTCAGACACCCTCTGGTAGGCTACTGCAGCTATGGCTTCCATGGATCCATAAGAGAAGACATGGGCTTCCTCTCTGACAGCAGCTGTAAGGGAACTGGGAACATAGCAACATGGTACTTAAATTTGTTCCAATACTTTCAAAGACTTCTTCCATGCCTCCCACTTGTGTTGTTTTTCAGTAGGTAGCTGTGTGTCCCAGTTCTCTGACGTTCTCTGCAGTTAACTGTCTCAGCAACATTTTGCCATGAATATCGGAGTTATGAAATCAAGAGGATTGTAGATACTATTCACAATTAGTGAAGGGTTTGTCATAAGCCGACACTTGCCATGTGAATGTGTCTTGCTTAATGTCCCACAGCAAACCTAGGCTGCGTTGAATGGGAGGGGAATCAGAACCCGGATGAAGGTCCTTCAAGTTGCTAGCATGGTCAACAGAGGGAAATGCATTCATTACCTCTGTACTGTTGGATATAATCTTGTGAAATCTGAGATTTGCTACAGAAAGCATTTCCTGCGTTCTGGTGAGGAGATCAATTGCTTCTTCAGTAGTAGGTAAAGATTTCAGTCCATCATCCACATAAAAGTTCCTATCAATCAACTGACGAGTAGTGTTGATTGCGAATATTCTAATCGCATATAGAATATAGTGCTGTATTTTCATAATCACAAATATTCTAGATATTTTTTCATCAGTACCCTCCCTGCTTCTTGCTTATGGGCCAATGAGAAGGCTGCAATATCTTTGTCTGAGCCTAGCAACATCCCTAGCAACCAATAGGAAAGTTTCCTACCCCTTACTATATAGGAAACTCCCCAGCAGCCATTTTCTGCTGTTTTTTGCAGTTCTGAGAGTGAGAGAGAGAGAGAGAGAGAGAGAGCAGTGTCATTGCTGTGCTCTCTGCTTTGCAGACTCATCTGGATCCTTATTCAATTACATTAGATAGTTAGCTCATATATATAATACAGATAGTTAGGGGGAGATAGTCAGTGTAGGTTAGATTGTGATATAGTGGAGCTGATAGGTTCCAGTCCAGGGTGTTAGATAGTGTGATAGGAATTACTGTGCTGTGATAAGGATTAGTGTCTAGCACAGGGGTCACTCCAGCTGTTGTGAAACTACAACTCCCAGCATGCTCCACTCACTTCTGTGGGAATTCTAAGAACATCCAAGCAGGTGTACATGCTGGGAGTCATAGTTTCACCACACCTGGAGTGCTGAAGGTTGCTGATCCCTGTTCTAGCAGCTTGAAAAATGTAGCAAAAGTGATCCACGCCTGTATTGCTCGTGCAATACGCACATATTACATTGCCGATTTTCGCAATCAAGAAGATAATGACTGGAGATCACGAATTCTAGAATTTGCAAATTTATGGCGAATATTAGTCCAAAAATTTGTGAAATATCGCGAAAACGAATATTGCCTACTGACGAGCATCAGATCCAAATTCCTCTTCTCCTCCTTGGGCTGTCCTTCTCAAACCATAGATTGCTATTGCAGGAGAGGGGCTGTTGCCAAAGACATGTACCTTCATCTGCTAGTGGTAATCTATGACTCCGCTGTTGACATCATTGTCATTGTGCCATAGGAACCTGAGGTAGTTCCTGTTGTCTTCCCTGACAATAAAGCAGTGGAACATTTGCTGGATGTCAGCCATTACTGCAACAGGAAGCGGATTAGCACTCTCATGAGATTGGGACCAGTAAGGAGCAGGTTGGCTAAACATATCTTTGCACAAGAGTTGTCACAGAGACCTTCACCACAAACTTCTGTACATGAGGAAGACACAGTCGTGGAATTTGCTGTTTGATCCAATTTCTCCCCCCCATACTTTGCCACTGGCGGTGACTGAGCAGATGGCTCAGTGCTGTATTAAGTGGGTGAGGTGCTTGCATGTGGTCAACACTGTCACATTCTATGCACTTAATAACAGCTTTACAGTCTTTAGGAAAATATTCAGTGGAAGCACAACATTTGAAACATACCCCAAATCTCTTCAGAAGCCCCTTGCATTCCTGAAAAAGTTTCTTTCTGAACCTGATGCACTTAGTGAGAGGATGTGGCTTCTTATGAATAGGACATTGACTCTTGTCCAAAGATGATGTGAGCTTAGGAAGGAATATCAGTTTTTTTCACTGACACTGGACCGCTGCGATTTCTGTAATTAGATTGTGGACTCTTATACTTAGGAGGAGGTGAAGCAGGACCACCAGACTCGCTGTAAGAGAATCGGGTCATTCTTGGACTCTGCAATGTTTCTTATAAACTCACAGAAGTAGGAAAATGGAGGGAAGGAAACGTGATACTCCATTTTGTATCTTAATCCGAGGGTAGTCCATCTTTCTTATATTTTGTATGGCAGTTTGGGAACTATTGGGTTTACCCCATGAGCAGTGTCTAGGTAACTGAGGCCAGGTAGGTGAGTGTCTGCTTTGGCCAGCTGGAGTTCTAGGAGTAGATCACTAAGCTCTTGGAATTTCTCATTCTCTTTGCCACATGTTTTTGAGAAACGTTGAAGCTGTTTAAACAGAGATTATTCTATGGCTTCTGGACTGCCATAGCTCCGTTCTAGTCTCTCCCAAGCAGCAATTTGACATGCCACAGGATTATTAATGTGGACAGATGTGAGTCTCTTGACAAATTCTGTAGACTGCGGCCCGAGCCAGTCAAGTTCTTCAGCAACTGTAATGCTAAAATCATCAACTGCAGTCCTGAAAGCACATTTCCAGCCTCTGTAGTTATCGGGCTGGTCATCAAACCTGGTGAGGCCAACTTTTGTAAGATCATGGCGGCCATGTACTTTGCAAACTCTGACCTGTGTGACTTCTCTGACTTCAGACAGGAAATTGTGGGTTAAGTAGTACTGATCTATTGTTTGTGGTAGTCTAATTAAGAGACATAGGAGCATATGGAGCTACATAGGCATTCAGCCCAACAGCTGGTTTAAAGTCTATAGGTCTAGTTACGCATGAAACTGGACCATTATGGTTGCGAGGAGCTTGACAACTTGCTGTAATATTGCTTTGGACCTGGGTACCTATATATTGAGGTTGCAGAGGTGTAGAGTTTTGGTGCACTGTTATGTGTGAAGGAGGTACAGGACGCAACATTGGTACAGTATAGTACTGACCTTGAATGCAGGATTCTGCAGAAGGATCTGCGCCTTGTTGTCCTGGAGGAACATCTCAGCTCTCAGGAACATTTATGGCAATCAGAGGTTTGCTATTATCGCTTAGCATGTAGTCTCTTGTGCGCTTAACAGGGACTTCTCCATTCACTCCACTTAAGCTGGAACTGTCTCTTTCACTTTCACTTGCAGCTTGTTCTAGAACCTTTAACCTTGCCATGGCTTTAGTGTTGTTCACATTGTTTCTTTAGAGATTCCATCTCGGTTCTTTTGGATGCTGCTTCTGCTTCCATAGCGGCCCTTTTTTATGCTGCTTTTGCTTCCATTTCGGTTTCCATAGTGGCCCTTTTGTATGCTGGTTCTGCTTCCAGTTCGGCTTCCATAGTGGACTTTTTGGATGCCACTTCGGCTTCCATAGTAGCCTTTTTTTAAAAGCTGGTCACTGAGCATAGAATATTTTCAAGACTGTGATTTACATGATCTTTTGGAATGCCTGGTAGATTTGCAAACATGAGATAACGTTTCCTACAGTTGAGCAATTCTTGATGCCATTTTATTTTGAACTTAGTTTCACATATTACCTTTCAAGATTAAGGCATTGGAAGCTTAGCAATTTTTTTAGAGAATCTTAGGTTTTAAGCAGGGGCGTAGCGTGGGGGGGGGGGCGGGCGTTGCCCCGGGGACACACTGCAGGAGGGCGCTGGCCACTGGAGAAAAAAATGTAATAACTCCGTTCACAGGTTTTTCTTAAGCTGCATGGGCACAGCTTCTTTTATGCCTCCACTCACAGGCTCCACCTCTGCCAGCCTGCTCACCACCGCATGCCCGGACTAATGCAAGTTTCCACTTTTCAGCCCGCAACTGCTATTAACCAGCCTCTCCCTCCACTTTGCATTGGTTGGCGACACTCGACGCTGGAGATCACAGGTCTCGCGGGAAGACGTCATCTTGCTGCTGGCAGTGAGATGGAACTTGGACCAGAGCAGGTAATTTTTTATTTTTTTTATAGGTATGTACACGCTGCACACCATGCTGGGGGCACCTGGAAGAGGCCCTAAGAACTGAATTTAGAAAGGGGGGCCCACACCAACTAAATAAGATTACAGAGTTAGAGGGGGGCAGGGGCAGCCTATCATTCAATTATGTTCAGGGGTCAAAATGGAATATATACAGTCTGTGGGGGCCAAATTAAATATAAATACTGTATATATATATATATATATATATATATATATTTATATATATATAGTCTCGATGGGGCCAAATGAAATATATAGTCTTGATGGGGCTAAATAAAATATATAGTCTAGATGGGGGCCAAATTAAATATATACTCTGGGTGGGGGCCAAATGAAATATATACAGTCTGGATGGGGGGTCTAATGAAATATATACATAGTCTGGGTGGGGGCCAAATGAAATATACACAGTTTGGGAGCATTATTACTTCTGGGGCACTGTGTGGACATGTTGGAAGCCCTGTAGGAGCACTATTACTACCATGTGTGATCTAGCAGAGAATTATTACTATTGGTGGGACTTTGGGGGGCACTGTTACTGTAAGAGTTCCCTGGCTCAATATCGCCTTACCACAATTAATTTTGGGGGATATTATGTTTACTCTATTATTGTCAGAGGCACTTTTTTCTGGGTGCAGTTATTGAAGGGCACTGTGTGCCAATAATTATTGAGGGGGCATTATCTGTGTGGTACTAGTATTATCAGGGGGTTTATCTGGTTCTTCAGTGTAACATTGGGGAGCACAGCGGCACAGTATTGGGGGTAGTAGGATGGTTTGTCCAGAAGATGGGAGGATGATGGAAAAGTAGTAAACTAAGATTTTTTTTGTAAAACTGCAGAGACGAGAAATGGCTGAAAAATGTTGGTCTGGTCTGAAGGTCTGAAAGGAGAAGATGAGGAAAGAGAAGTAAGAGGATGTAAGAGGTATGAGGGGCTGTATTACCCTGTATTTCTGTAGTGATGGGGGGGGGGGGTGGATATAGAATTTGGCCTACCCTGCCGCAGCTCAGACTTCAGATCACACTGTTCGTGTTCTGAATTCTGGGGCCTCCCACCCATCTACTACATTATCTGTACTCTGAGAGTTATCTGTGCGGTTACATAGGACTGCAGAAGATATCTATTACATTATGTGTAAAAAAAAAAAAAAAAAGGGGGGGGCGCAATACTTGGTTCACCCCGGGTGCTGGCAATCCACGGTACGCCACTGGTTTTAAGCCTTTCTAACAGATTAACGTATTCACTGCTCCCAATTGAATACAGCTCATACATTGTGGAAAGTTGCACTAGGGCTCCCTCTGATGCTGATTTATCACAGGCTAGCTGAGAGATGGTAAAGATATGACCAAGCATCTTTGCCATAAAGCAGAGACTTTACACTCACCTAAAGAATTATTAGGAACACATCTCATTTCATTTCTATTTCTCATTAATGCAATTATCTAGTCAACCAATCACTTGGCAGTTGCTTCGATGCATTTAGGGGTGTGGTCCTGGTCAAGACAATCTCCTGAACGCCAAACTGAATGTCAGAATGGGAAAGAAAGGTGATTTAAGCAATCTTGAGCGTGGCATGGTTGTGGGTGCCAGACGGGCCAGTCTGAGTATTTCACAACCTGCTCAATTACTGGGATTTTCACGCACAACCATTTCTAGGGTTTACAAAGAATGGTGTGAAAAGGGAAAAATATCCAGTATGCGGCAGTCCTGTGGGTGAAAATGCCTTGTGGATGCTAGTGGTCAGAGGAGAATGGGCCGACTGATTCAAGCTGATAGAAGAGCAACGTTGACTGAAATAACCACTCGTTACAACCGAGGTATGCAGCAAAGCATTCGTGAACCCACAACACGCACAACCTTGAGGTGGATGGGCTACAACAGCAGAAGACCCCACCGGGTACCACTCATCTCCACTCCAAATAGGAAAAAGAGGCTAAAATTTGCACAAGCTCACCAAAATTTGACTGTTGAAGACTGGAAAAATGTTGCCTGGTCTGATGAGTCTCGATTTCTGTTGAGACATTCAAATGGTAGAGTCCGAATTTGGCGTAAACAGAATGAGAACATGTATCCATCATGCCTTGTTACCACTGTGCAGGCTGGTGGTGTAATGGTGTGGGGGATATTTTCTGGGCACAATTGGCCATCGTTTAAATGCCACGGGCTACCTGAGCATTGTTTCTGACCATGTCCATCCCTTCATGACCAACATGTACCCATTCTCTGATGGCTACTTCCAGCAGGATAATGTACCATGTCACAAAGCTCGAATCATTTCAAATTGGTTTCTTGAACATGACAATGAGTTCACTGTACTAAAATGGCCCCCACAGTCACCAGATCTCAACCCAATAGAGCATCTTTGGGATGTGGTGGAATGGGAGCTTCGTGCCCTGGATGTACATCCCTCAAATCTCCATCAACTGCAAGATGCTATCCTATCAATATGGGCCAACATTTCTAAAGAATGCTATCAGCACCTTGTGGAATCAATGCCACCTAGAATTAGGGGGCCCAACACCGTATTAGTATGGTGTTCCTAATAATTCTTTAGGTGAGTGTATAAAGAAGTTCAAGTTTCATGCTCTCAAGATTTTCTCTGACCTTCCTTGTAGGGTGAGTTAGGCATCTAGCTCTTTCACTAGGTTGTGGATTAAGGTCCATATCCTCTTGCAGCTCTGGCTGGATAGTATGTGCGTTGCCGCCTTCAGCCATGTTGTCACACATACAGGATTAATAGGATGCAGAAATAAGCTGATATTGCTAGAAGAATCTATGCTGCGTTTGAGATGTAGCTTCTATGCACAATGCACACTGAATGTCGTCTGTCACTGTAACAACACTGGAACTGTGAGTGGCTATGTCTACAGAAGCTGAGAGCTGATCTGTGCTCTGTGTTTCTAAATCATCTTTTCACTCTTCTGACTCAATATCCTAAGTGTTGTGCTCAATGGCTCCATGTAACAATGGCAGTCAGTAGTGAACTGAGTACTTACTTCAGACTCTCATCAGACAGCGATCAACTCAACTGCTCAGGCATGTGTGAAGAATCCAGATCGATTTAGTCCAATCTGAAATCTTGTAGTTATGCACCAAAATATTAAGTGAAAAGATGATAATTTAGCACACACACACACACAATCAGTTCATGCAGAGGTTTGCCTCTGTGCAATTCTTGCTGTCAATACGGTTTGTCACTGTTTCCCAACCACCACCGTTGAACAGTGCTGACTAGTGTTGATCAGTTGTCCGAGTAGTACGCCTTTTTACAGATTGATAATAATACGCACAAAACCAAAGATAAAATCGATTTTAGAGGAAAAATTGTTAGGAAATATTCTTATCTGTGTAGTTACTTGTATATAAAGTGCAAGTGCTGCCAAAAATTACAAGGAAGAGGCACTCCGATACAACCTGTATATCACATAAAGGGGGGCCTCATTCACATTGTGCTACAATTGTTCATGTAGTGGGACTCCTACACTCATAAAGCTTATGCACTAAGTGAAAGGGCTGCCAAATATTACAAGGAACCGGCACTCCAATACACCCTTTATTACACATAAAGGAGGACATCATACACACCCTTGAAAAATTATGATTGATAACCTGCTGGTGACCCTCAAAAACATTAGGAGCAAGGGCCTGCTGGTAACCCTCTAAAAAATTAGGGGCGAGAGCCTGCTGCTGATCTGACCATCTAAAACATTAGGGGCGAGGGTCTGCTGCTGAGCTGACCCTCTAAAACATTAGGGGCGAGAGTGTGCTGCTGATATGACCATCTAAAACATTAGGGGTGAGTTTCTGCTGCTGAGCTGACCCTCAAAAATATTTGGAGCAAGGGCCTGCTGATCTGACCATCTAAAACATTATGGTTGAGGGCCTGCTGCTGAGCTGACTAGAGTTGAGCGAACACCTGGAAGTTTGGGTTCGACAGGTTCGGCCGAACAGCACAAAAAAGTTTGGGATCCGAACTTAACCCCGAACCCCCCTGAAGTCAATGGGGACCCGAACTTTTGGGCACTGAAATGGCTGTAAAAAGTCCTGGAAAGGGCTACAGGGCTGCAAAAGGCAGCAAAATGTGGGTAAGTGCCCTGCAAACAAATGTGGATAGGGAAATGACTTAAAATAAAAGAAAATAGTTAAAAATCAAAATCTTGATCTAGGAGGAGGAAATGGATGTGGAGTAGGAGGTTGAGGAGGCGTCAGATGGGAATGCTATCAGCAGCACGTCTACCAGCATGCGTTCATGTCACCCACCAATGGAACAGACGATTGTACCGGGAAAAAATGGTAATATTTCACCCAACAATTTAAAAGAAGATTTTCCGCATTTTCGGTCACTGTCACCTATGCAGAGCAGGGGTTTGTACCCGTCAAAAATGGTAATATTTCACCCAACAATTTAAAAGTAGATTTTCCGCATTTTCGGTCACTGTCACCTATGCAGAGCAAGGGTTTGTACCCGGCAAAAATGGTGATATTTCACCCAACAATTTAAATGAAGATTTTCTGCATTTTCGTTAACTGCCACCTATGCAGAGCAGGGGTTTGTACCCAGCAAAAATTGTAATATTTCACCCAACAGTTTAAAAGAAGATTTTTCAAATTTTCGGTCCCTGTCACCTATGCAGAGCAAGGGTTTGTACCCGGCAAAAATGGTGATATTTCACCCAACAATTTAAAAGAAGATTTTCTGCATTTTTGGTCACTGCCACCTATGCAGAGCAGGGGTTTGTACCCAGCAAAAATTGTAATATTTCACCTAACAATTTAAAAGAAGATTTTTCAAATTTTCGGTCCCTGTCACCTATGCAGAGCAAGGGTTTGTACCCGGCAAAAATGGTAATATTTCCCCCAACAATTTAAAAGAAGATTTTCCGCATTTTCAGTCACTGCCATCTATGCAGAGCAGGGGTTTGTACCTGGCAAAAATGGTAATATTTCACCCAACAATTTAAAAGAAGATTTTCCGCATTTTCGGTCACTGCCACTTATGCAGAGCAGGGGTTTGTACCCGGCAAAAATGTTAATTTTGCACCCAACAATTTAAAGTCAGGGACCGGGTTGCTTGACAGCAAAAAATTGGAATATGTCAACCCCTGAACTCCCAGACAGATTAACGATGTTATTGTCCCTGACACATATGCAGCGCAGGCCGCAAAGGTAATTCCTGGTCTTAAAAAATATGATTTTTCCACCACTCATGAATAACATGGATTTAAGTGGTATATAGTGGTACATTTTCAACATCATTCTTCCACCCAGCCTTTACCCCTGCCTTCTTTGTCAGGCTGCACACCGCAGAAAGCCGCAGCAGTTTGCACCTGTGTTTCATCATCATCAGAGACGTGCTGCGGTGGTCTTCCCATGTCCTCATCCTCAAACCTAAGTGGTTGGGCATATGTGCAGTCAATCTCTTTACCTTGGCCATTTTGTGGGACCATTTTACCCAGCGCTGCCGTTATCCCCACTCACCTGCCATGTTGGAGCTGGAGGCGATGATTGCCGAGCTGCAGGCAGCAGCGAACATCCGTGGGGACGCATGGGTGCAGATGCAGCTACACGGGCTCCTGAAGGGGACGTGGAGGTTCCTGCCTTGCCTCCACCAACGCCTCGCCTAAGTCCCAACCAGCCCCCCAAAGTCCAGCGCCGCATAATGAGCCCCTCACGGGACCCTTTCCGAAGGTGGGCCAGGCTTCTGCCTGGCGGGGAAGGAATTCTGCTAGTAGGCGGGACTTGTGAGGTGGCCGGGCCCGGTCACCTCCTTCTTCACCGCGACACGTGGGAACCGGACTAGGAACGGGGGCCTCCCATGGATGTCAGAACCATGAGGGGACCCCCCAGCAGGAGCAAGATGGCGGCTTCTGCAAGCCATGAGGCAGGAGGCAGCAGGCCCTCTCTATCCAATGAGCAGCAGAGTGCTGGCTCCGCCCCCTCCCCTCTAGTCCAGGCTTCTGGAAGAAATGAAGACAACGTCTCTGGCCGTGGTGCTGCTGGGGGACCTCCCATCTGGATCTGCGCAGAGGATCGGTCGGCTGGATTCCGGATCTGCGGCTGATGGGAACACAGCACCCATGCAGCCAGGTGAGATTGCTTGGGGATCTGTAGCGCCCCTGGATGGCGGCTACGAGGGGTTCAGGCGGATTTTAGCAGGGGTCTGGGACAGTTACTGGGGGGTCTGGCAGGTTTATTAGGTTAGGGGCGGCTGGGGGGTCGCCGGCGGCAGCATGGGGTGTTGGCAGAGGTTATGGAGGTACTGGGGGGGTCACAGGCCAGCTCCGCGTTGCTGTATAATTTTTCAACCGTGTCTTAACAGATATATGATAAAATATCACAATTAGAAACCAGAGAAGACAAAGAAGGAGAAGGGAAAAAGAAAAAGAAAAGGAAAAAAAAAGGGGGTGTAGAAAGGTAGGTCACATGGGTGGGGAAGTTTTCCCAGGTGCTTCTCTGTTGCCCCACCTCAGCCCCCAACCCACATCCATTGCCAGTCATGGAGAATAGTGGGGACTTTGGGTCCACCTATCCCAGGCAGCTTGCCTATATTTAAAAGAGATGGTCGAGAGCGGCAATGAGAATTCATATCTGCAAGTTTGGTTAATCCCCTGTATAACTTCGGAGATAGAAGGGGGAGCCATTTGTTTCCAGTGTCTGGTGAGTATTAGTTTAGCGCTGAGGAGGATACGTGCAGTAATATTCTGATATGGGGGACTATATCTTGCATGCCAAGAAACAGCAGGCCCAGTTCTGGGCTAGGGTCAGCAGAATGTCCTATCAGATCTGATATTAATTGAAAAATACTCCGCCAATAATCTGTGATGATGGGGCACGCCCAGAGGATATGTAATAAGGAGCCACTATTGCCGCAATTTCTCCAGCAATACGGGGAAGAGGATGGGTATATTGTGTGTAGTCTCTGAGGGGTAAAGTACCAGTGTAGAAGGGTTTTCAGTCCCGCTTCGTAGTGGGTAACACATTTAAAGTTTGAGACTAGGAATCTTATGGCTATGGCTCAAGATTTGTCTGGAAAGAATTTCTTCAGTTCCCGTTCCCATCTATGGATGGGAGGGGATTTGACAAAAGTAGCTTTATCCCCCAGAAGATCATAGAGATATCTTGTGGATCGTTTTTTAAAAAGGGATGAGAATTGAAATAGTCTCAGGAGGGATGAGTTAATTAAGGGGGGAGAGTTTATAATTTTCAGGAGAAGGTGTCGGGTTCTTAAGTAGTTAAAAAACTCTGTTTGTGGAAGGGCAAAGTTTCGCTGGAGAGAGTCAAAGGAGAGAGGAGTTTGGTCATTTACAATTTGAGAGATGTAGTCGATCCCTTTGTTTCTCCAGACTGAAAGATTAATGTTGGGTATTATCAATTCCACCGCATGAGTTGTGGCAAATTTAAATAGGTGTGCGTTTTATTGGTAGTAGCCCAGAGAGAGCCAGCGTAAGCTATTGTGAGGAAGCGGTGGGATGGGGGAGTCGAGCTCCATAGAAGGTGGATAAGGTAGTCCCTTGGAGGGGTTTGTTGTAGTGCATGAGATTTAATCTGCTGCCACGCCTTCGTGTCTCCCGGGTTCCACCACTCCCTAGTAAATGAAAGACCTATTGTTGTGAAGTAGTCCTTAATAACAAGGAGGCCTGTTCCCCCAGCACATTTCTTTTTTGACATTAGTGCTTGAGCTACTCTGGGCTTAGAGGGTCCCCAGACATATTTATTCAGAATATTCTGCGCTTTTTGGAAAAACGTGGCTGGAATCAGGGTTGGGACGGCTGGAATATGTATATAAGTTTTGGGAGGGTCATCATTTGGAATGATGCTATTCTACCTATCCAAGAGACTGCTTACATTGAGAAACTCGTTAGATCTTTAGTTATGGTGGCTAGGAGAGGGATGTAGTTCTGGGTGTATAGTATCGAACCAAGCGAGGTGATACTGACTCCCAAATACGGAATTTCTGAAGTTTGCCAGTCAAGATCAAAAGAGGATTTTAGTATAGCTAATTCTGAGGGCGGGATGTTTATGGGGAGGGCCTGCGATTTTGTGTTATTAATCTTGTAGTAAGAAAGAGAGCCATATTGGGAGATCACTTTAAGGGCTGAGTTAAGAGACTGCACGGGATCGGTTAGTGTAAGAATGATATCATCAGCGTATAGAGTGATTGTATGGGGTGTATCTCCTATTGTGACGCCAGAGATAGTGGGGGTAGATCTGATATGTTGCGCTAGAGGTTCTAAAGCAAGGATAAATAATAGGGGCAAGAGGGCGCACCCCTGTCTGGATCCATTGGTTATGTTGAAAGGATCTGAAAGGACCCCATTAACCCACACTTTCGCCGATGGGAAGGAATATAGACTGCTAATGGCTTGTATTATCTGTCACGAAAAGCCCATTTTCCGAAGGGTATAGAAGGCATAATCCCAGTGTAGGCGGTCAAATGCCTTTTCTGTGTCCAAGGTCACCGCCAGCATAGGGTAGGCTCTGTATTTCTGCATAGTTGACAAGATCTACAATACATCTAGTGTTATCAGAAGCCTGTCTACCCGTCACAAAGCCGGTATGGTCTGAGTGGATCAGGGAGGGAAGTAATGGGGACAATCTGCTTGCGATGAGCTTGGCAAAAATTTTAATATCAGAATTTAACAGTGATATCGGTCTAAAATTTTCGGGTGCATCTGGTGATTTTCCAGGCTTCGGGATGGTAACCACTAATGCTTCGAGTAGCTCAGGAAGGAAGGGTTGTCCTTCTAATACTTGGTTAAACATGTCCTGAAGGTGAGGTAGGAGAATAGGTTGGAACTGGCGAAATTACTCATTTGAAAGGCCGTCAGGGCCTGGAGATTTACCTAGTGGGAGTGTTGAGAGGATTTTGGTTAGTTCTTGGGTGGAGATTGGAGCGTTGAGAGAATTAAGTTGTGTGTCTGTAAGGGTAGGAAGAGATGCTTTTGAGAGGAAATCCTTATCTAGAGCTGGGTAGTTTTCTGGGAGGGAAGTAGTGTCCTTTAGATTATAAAGTGATTGATAGTACTGTTTAAATTGGTTAGCGATATCTCTGGGGTCCATGAGTTTTGTCTTGGTTACAGGGTGTAGTAAGTATGGAATTTTAGATTTGGATTGTTGCGCTTTAAGTTGTTGAGCTCAAAGATGCCCCGCCTTGTTCCCTTGAGAGTAGTATTTGGATTTCATCCTAAGGAGAGACTTATGGTAGTTTTGAAGCAATGAGCTGCTAAGTTTATTCCGTGCTAATTAGAGGGCATTGGAACCTTGCGGTGTTGGGGTGACCTTATTTATACTTTCCAAGTTAGCTATTTCTGTCAGAGTTAGCTTAACGTCTCCCTCTTTGAGTTTTTTCGCTATTATGCCTATTTTAATCAGGGAACCCCTCATGTAAGCTTTATGAGCTTGCCATAGAATAAATTTATTTGAGACTGACCCTGTATTGAATTGAAAATATTCCTTTAAGTGTATAGAGCAGGCATCCTCAAACTGCGGCCCTCCAGCTGTTGTAAAACTACAACTCCCACAATGCCCTGCTGTAGGAAGATACCTGTAGGCTGTTCAGGCATGCTGGGAGTTGTAGTTTTGCAACAGCTGGAGGGCCGCAGTTTGAGGATGCCTGGTATAGAGCATTCCTTCATGTGTTTAGAGTTGCAAAAGAGGTAGGTATTGTTTCTCCATATTGGGGCTCTGTGGGATTGGAATTGTTCGTCTAGGGTAATTGTGATTGGGGCATGGTCTGACCATTTAATAAGGCCTATGTCGGTAAAAAGAGTATGAAGCAGGGAAGTGTGGTCCACCATAAACAGGTCGATCCGCGAGTATGAGAGGTGTGGGGGAGAGAAGAAAGTGTAGTCTCTTTCTGAACTGTGTTGGGCTCTCCAGGCGTCCACCAGACCTTCTGTATGCAAGAAGGAGGCGATTCCTGTGTCAGCTCTACGTGTCGGGGAGGTGGAGTCTATGGACGGGTGGAGCACCGAGTTAAAGTCCCCGCACAGGACCAACTTCCCTTGCTTGATTTTGTTTATTTGGTGCATGAGTTTGTGCAAAAAGGCTAGCTGGTGGGAATTAGGGGCGTATAAATTGACTAAGGTCAGGTATAAATGATGTTGTTGATGGAGCACACTAAGATAATATACCGGCCTGAGGTGTCTATTTTAGTGGCAATAGATGTGAACGCGACAGTGTTTTTAAGAGAAATGAGTGTACCTCTCTTCTTCTTACGGAAGCGTGAATGGAAAACATTCTGGAATGCGCGATGGTGCACTCTAGAGGCGTCTGCCTGGAGCAGGTGGGACTCCTGTATGCATAGTTCGTCACGCTGGAGGTCAAGGCTGCAGTCCAGAGGTAGGATCATTTCTGAGGACAGTTAAGACCTTTGACGTTGAAGCTCATAATCTTAAGGCCCATCGTGCTGATGAGGAGATAAACACCTACCGTATATGGTAGGGGAGCAACGGAGACGCAACTTTATTATAAATTACAATACTGATAAATAATTCTTTGAGGAGATGATTTGCCTGCTGGCAAACTCTCGGGTGGGTACACGAAAAGGGGAGAGGAAGTGGGAAATAGTGAGCACAGGACAAATACAATAGAGACTAAGAGACAGGAACAAAATATTCAGAGTGACGTTGGTCGTCACTTCTAGATCAAGCGGGCAAAAGTTCAGTGTTAGAGCTGGAGGATCTTGGGGGTATAAACACAATATAATGAGAAGCCACACCAAGTATAAAAAGGTAACGGGTGAGTTGCCCAATGGTATAAGGCTTGGGTATCCGGTACCACTAGAGCGGGCGACCCGACTGTAACGTGGTAACAGTGTTCACGTGGGCGCTGTATCACTAGGAGAATGGTCCAGAGTTTCAGCCCTCCGAAGTGGACGGAGGTGGGGAGGTCGACGCCATCTTGTCTTCTTCAATGGTCCGGGGTGAAAGGGGAATCAGCCATAATTGGAGGAGCTGCTTCCCTTCATCCATAATTTTAATGGCATGGGTTTGTCCGTTTCTGCGGACTAGTAGCTTCAGGGGATAACCCCACTTATAGGGGACATCATGATCCCGTAGGGCAGTGGTAATGGGTAGTAATGCCCTGCGTTGGCGGAGCGTAAACCTGGATAAGTCCGTGAAAATTGTGACCGTGTGGTAAGGGGCTGGGAACGGGTGTTGTTTCCTTGCTGCGGACATCAGGGCCTCCTTGGTATGAAAAAAATGTATGTGTAAAAGGGTATCTCGAGGGACGCTAGGCCCTAAGTAAGAAGGCTTAGGGATTCTGTGGGCTCTATCAATGATCATGTCAGGAGCTGGAATCTGCGGCAGAAGCACTTTTATGAGTCCTTTTAAGTACGGTTGCAGCTCTTGAGGGGTGATGTCTTCAGGGATGCCCCTAAATTTTATATTATTTCGTCTGGAGCGGTCCTCCATATCAGCCATTTTCAGTTTAATAGCCTCTATCTGGTCAGCCATGTCATTGTGAGCATCTATACCTCATTTTGAGATGCCGCAAATTCGCTCATCTTAGTTTCAATGTGACAGATCTTATCTTCAGCTGACTGCAGTCTAGTAGAGATAGGGTTAAGCAGTCCCTCAATATCTGTATGAAGGGAAGATTTTAAGGCCAGCAGCATAGCTTTAAGAGTGTCCTCCGTAACAGATTTATTGGAGGTAGGTTTCTTCTGAAACGGGTCAGCTGGGATCTTATTGTGCAGTTGTGTTCTCTGGGATTCACTGACCTGCGTCCTCCCCAGGTTGTTAGGATATGGAGCCTGGATATGTGTGCTGTATAGAGGCTGGCTGACGGGGGGGGGGGGGGGTCGTCCCGTTGTGCAGAGGAGCGGGCGCCATCTTGATTCTTGGAGGCCGGGTGTATCTGGGCCCTGGTTTCTTCTGGCATCGGTAGAAAGGACGGCTGTGAGGAAGGCAGGTAAGAGGACACAGGGGGGTCCGGTGGGAGGGCGAACATACAGGAGGAGCGGGCAACATAACGCTGATGGGAGACGCTGGCGGGATTCCGGCTTTAGAGTCGTCGCCATCTTTAGATTGTCCTCTGTTGAAGAAGTTCTCCACGGAGCCGTCTTGTAGTTTTGGTAGGAGCTTTTGCGACTTCCCCATGGTAGTAGGGAAGAGTTCGGGCGTCAGGAGGCGCAAGAATTATGTCACTGGGATGCGGTGTAAGCGGGGCAAGCTGCGATCTGGTCGCTGTGGTGCAGGAGCTCTTCTCTCAGGCGGCCATCAAGTTCAGCGGCCTAGCCCCCACTGGGCAGGGTTCCAAAGAGGGAGGTGTTAGGAATATTCATTTCTTCCCCTTTTATTGGTACCCCTGGTACTAGACTTCGGTATTCAGCTTGATTTGATTCTTTTCTGGCCAGGAGAGTGGCATTCACACACGACACGATTCTATGTTATGCAATGCCACTCTGAGCCTTTATTACGTACATGAGACATATATAGTCGTAGTCCAATGACATGATCTTTAAGCAAACCAATGATAGAGAAACACGAGTCTTTAGCTACACATTTGTTATCTTATCTTTAGAGTCAAAGCTACATGTCAGCAAAATAGTTTCTCCCTCGTGTGCCTCCTGATATACTAATGCATATAGACCTTGGACTGCAATATAAACATATTACAGCTACACTACAGTCCAAAGTCCACTCCACACTAATGTATAGATGAATTAAAAAAAGCCCATACAAAATAGATTATTAATAGAACCCTTCAGGAGGGGAATAAGTTTAGACTCATTCAACACCTGTCTTTCCCAAAAGGTTTTGTCGGTCAATGACGGGATTGATCCGGATATTTGTTCCACGGTTTATGCCTCATTTGACGTGGCAGTGGAGTGGGTTCGCAAGTTAGGGGCGGGTTCGTTGTTAGCCAAAACGGACATCGAATCGGCGTTTCGGTTGTTGCCAGTACATCCGGACAGTTTGCATTTGTTGGGATGTTTCTGGGAAGGGGGGTTTTTCGTCGACCGTTGTTTGCCAATGGGTTGCTCCCTATCGAGCGCATATTTTGAAAAATGTAGCGCTTTCTATGCATTGGACCCCAGATTCAAGGGTTTGTTTGTTGTTGTTGCAAATGTTGTGCACGTTGTTTACTAGTTTTGGGGTACCATTAGCGGCGGATAAGACCGTAGGTCCAGCTACCAATCTGACAGGAGATATCCCGCAGATAATGTCAATGCTGTCACCAGCGGATAATAAAAAATTACAGGTAATGTCACAGTTATTTGGGATGTGGAAACGTTATACAGGGCAGGTACCATATGTAATGTCACTGTCCGCAGTATCTACGGAAAAAGTACACTGTATAGCCTCATGCACATGGCCGTGGAACACATGTAATAATACACCCATATGAGTGTATTACTATAGTCCAGCTGCGGAATGAAGCGCACGGCGTCATAGCAACCAATGACGCCGTGCACTCCTGCTGTCAGCTGCATTCCAGGCCGGGATACCACGGTCCGCGCACTGCCGTGTACCACGGCCATGTGCATGAGGCCTATGTCACAGATAAAAAATTCTCTCAGAAGCGGACATCGTCTATTCAAAAAGTACACTGTATGTAACAGATACATTTTTTAAGCGCACACGTTACACTGCAGATGTGGCACTGGTAATGTCACTGTCCGCGGCAGATACCGTCTACGGAAAAAGTACACTGGATGTCACAGTTACTTTTGGGATGCGCACACTTTACACTGGAGATTTCGCACAGCTAATGTCACTGTCCGCAGCGGACAGAGTCTATGGAAAAAATTCACTGGATGTCACAGATATTTTTTGGATGCGAACACTTTACACAAGAGATGTGGTGCACTAATGTCGCTGTCTGCAACGGCCTAACTATTGCATGCTATTTAACGCAGGATGCGTTAAAAATAGATATTGCTGCTGCCACACACAATAGTCCTTAAAAGGACTTTTGGGTCTCTGAAAAGTTTTTTTTTATAAAAATATTCCTACTGTATATCACTCCCTACACTGTCTGTCCCTTCCTCAGCACAGCTCTCCCTGACTAAGACTGAGCCAAACACGCGATAGCACCCGATGATGCGTTCTGGCAAGCAAATCACTGAAATGCCTGTAACCAACATAGCATTACAGTGAGGGCAGTTCTTACCTGCACGTTTGTTGGCTGCGTAGCAGCCAAGAAACGTGCGGGGTGCAGACTCGAGCATTGCTCTCGAGCACATGCGGTATTCGGCCGAATACCGAAACTGGTGTTCGGCTGAGCATGCTCGATGAACACTAGTGCTGACATCTTGACCTAGGCGTATAGTTATCTGCGGGAGTAACAAACAAAGGATTCTCAATTTAAGGATTCTGTCCCTCTCAGTTTACAATAAGTGCAATAACTGGCAAGTCTATGAACAATTATCCCGAATGACTAGATTTGATTTTTGAGGTTTTAAGGGGATACAAAACTTTGCTTCAAACTGGCTTTTATGCTCCTCCCACATCACAAATTGAAAAAAATGGATCATCTGCAGATCTTAGTGACACCTGCTACTGCATCAACTTGATTAACCATAGTCTTTCTTAATGTTACATGTTCAATGTGGAGTAGTGTGTTACACTGAAGACCCGCAGTCACCGCTATCTTACTTACTGGTCCCAGGTTTCAACTACCCAGGAGTGCAGACCCGCCTACTGCTCTCCCCTTTCTGGCGGGCCCAGCTATCATGCTTGATCTATCCCTGCACCAGGCTGTGGCATGATTGCTAGCTTGGCCTTTCTTCCTATGCTTGTAGAGCATGCGTTGGCCCTTTGAGAGCCAGAGGGCTGGTTACTTTGGGGTACCTAAGACACCCAAGTAATAGGTTTTCTAGCATGCTAGTATTCTGCAAAGTTGGCAGCTCTGCTCCTGTACTGGTTTCTAACTCTCCGCTGCCTGACTTAACCTTTTGCCTGACCTCTGTATTGACCCTTAACTGCCTGCCTGGACCTTAGACCATTTACCATATAGCATGTACTCTGCCAGCCCTGACCTTGCTCTGTCCCTGACTACTGTTTTTCCTGACCCCATTGTGCTCTGGATCAGTGTCTCTGACCCCCCTGTGTTAGCTGTCCATCACACACAGATTATTCCTGGAGGTAGCAGTCTAGTGGTTCCCCTGCAGCAAAGCCCAAGTGCCTGTACAGACATTAAAGGGTGAAGAAGGGGACTTCCAGGATAATACCCTTAGGATTAGCTCAAAGTCAAATTTGTTGGTTGACTCTGTTGACACAGTGAATTCACACTCACTGCCATAACAGGGTATATACAGTATATATATCTATCTATCACTCTGTGCTGTGACAAAGATATGAATGCTGTTGGTGTGATTTCTCCTCCCTATACAAATATGCTACTGTGAAACAATGGATGGGGAGAGAAAAGAATGTCAATGTAAAAGAAACATGCCATCATGCCTGAGCAGACAGCAGGTATAATAACTGTGCTGTTCAGTCTAGGTCAGAAGCAGAAGCAGCAGCACAGTCAGCTATGTGAAGGATCTGCTCAGACTCTACTGCAGAAAATACTATGAAATATTTAATGAAGACTATCTAGAAAGTTGCTTAAAGGGGTATTCCCATATGCCTCATTGTCTGATAGGTGCAGGTCCCATCTCTGGGACCCACACTTACACAAAAAACGGAGCCCTGAAAGTGGTGGAGGGTGCACCGCGCATGTGCAGCTGCCCTCCATTTATTTTTTATGGGGCCGCCGAAAATAGCCAAGCACTGGCTCAGCTATTTCCGTCAGCCCTGTAAAAATGAATAGGAGCTGTGGCTACGCAAGCTTGGTGGGCTCCCATTCACTTTTATGGAGAGAGATCTTGGTGGTGGCTGGACCCGGGGAAACCAGGGGTCCTCCAGCCATTACCTTTACCAATCTGTTCTCGATATAGGTGTGGGTACCAGCAGTGGGACCTGCACCTATCAGACAATGGGGACATATCCTAGTTATATGCCCCTATTGTCACAGATGGGAATACCTCTTTAATGTTGCATGTAATAATCATAAAATAAAATAAACTGTGCAGAGGTGTATATATCCTTATTTACCTGACAACAGTTTCAGATACTGACTATACCACAACAGTACCTGTATAAGCCGAATGTTACTGACCTGTATGAGCCAAATGTTTTATAAGCAAGCTTAGTCAGTGTATTACACAGTTTATATATTATACTATAGTGTGCCAGTTTATGTGAATATGCAGAGATATATTGTACAAGCAGGAAATCTGTATGTACTGTTGTGTCACCCTGAGCACAGAGATACACTGCGCTTTCTTCTGGATTTACATTCTGAATATAGAGAACGCTGGACTTTCTGTCATCGCTGAAAGTTAGCTTGAATTTGTTTTCTTGTAGGTCAGTGCTCTTGAAGTCTTTGATTATGAAAGCTGGTCCTTGTCCAGGAATCATTCTGTACCAATGGGTGTAGTAATTATTCGTGAAAAACTCATGGTTACAGGTAAGGTGACAGTCTTCTCCTGACAAGCATTCTTGTTTGGGTGTCTGTATTATATCTGAGGTGCAGGAAGAACCTGGAGACAAATAGGGAGATCAGAATAGAATTCCTTGCATATTTAAATATAGTTATAGTTACTTATATAGTTATCAGTTTTTCTACTCACAGAGAAGAAGAAAAAATGAAGCTCTGAGCCAAAGCATCTTGTGTGTGAGATGTGAATGGTACAAGTGTATGCATCTGGCTACTCTGCTATCTATAAAATCATACCCAGTGTAGAAAGGAAGTGGGTGTTGTCAGCTTTTACTTTGTAAACCACAGTGCCACCTAGTGATGTACAGTTCACACAAGGTGTAGAAAATGTCTTCAAAAGAATAGTCCAAAATGATACTTTAAGAAAAAGTCAAGCTATTAACCACTTCCTGACCAAAAGCCTTACCCCTCCCAAATTGTTTTTTTATTCTTTTACTGACCTATATGTATTTTGTCTTGTTTTCTCATAACATAAAGGGTTTTCATATTTTGCATTATAATAAATTATATATTTTACATTTTTAGAAATGTCAATAAAATTTAAGAATGTCCTTACACAATAACTTACACATTTTGGAGTATGTGTGATATTCTGATCACTTTTTATTCAATTTTTTGGAGGGTGAAGTGACAAAAAACTAGCAAATTGGCCTTTTTTTTTTTTACATTATGCCATTCACTGTATAGGTAAAATATTTGTATTCACCTTGAAAAAAATAAATCGATGGCACTCACTGATCTATAAGAATTCCATTTATTTCATTTCATTGCAGTTTTTTCAGTTCTGAGAGAGACAGCAGAGTCATTGGTGTGCTCTGTGCTTTCCTTTGTCGCATTACATTAGATAGGTAGTTAGTTAGTTAGTTAGTTAGTTAGCTTATATATATACCGTATTTTCCGCCCTATAAGACGCACCGGCCCATAAGACGCACCTGAGGTTTTTGGGGAGGAAAATAAGAAAAAAAATATTTTTAACCAAAAGGTGTGCTTTTGGAACTAATGGTGGTCTGTGGATGGCACTATTATGGGGGATCTGTGAATGTCACTGTTATGGGGGGGATCTGTGACGGACTGATGGACACTGTTATGGGGGATCTGGGGATGGCACTGTTATGGGGGATCTGGGGATGACGTACTGTTATGGGGGATCTGGGGATGACACACTTATGGAGGGGTCTGGGGATGATGCACTGTTATGGGGGGATCTGTGGATGACGCACTGTTATGGGGGGGGATCTGTGACTGACACTGTTATGGGTGGATCTGTGACTGACACTGTTATGGGGGGGGGGATCTGTGAAGGATACTGTTATGGGGGGATCTGTGAAGGATACTGTTACAGCCCCGCTGTAACAGTATCCTTCGCAGATCCCCCCATAACAGGGCTGGCACTGTTATGGGGGATCTGTGGATGGCACTCTTATGGGGGATCTGTGGATGGCACTGTTATGGGGGATCTGTGGATGGCACTGTTATATATGTGTCATCCACAGACCCTCCCCACCCCATAACAGTGCCATCCACAGATCCCCATCCCATAACAGTGCCATCCACAGACCCCTCCCCCATAAAACTGAGCGAGCGGGGAGGGACTGGGAGGAGGAGCTGGGGCCGGCAATTGCGGAGGGCCGGTGCAGTGACTGTACCCGGCCCCCGCTCCAGTGCTGCACTATTAAAATATAAGGTATCTAAATCAATTAAAAGTTCTGGTCCATGCCCCCACCCTAATATTACCGACACATGGCTTGTTCAGTTGATAGCAGGCATTCGGGCGGCGGCGCGTCACTCACTGACGTCCAAGCCTGCGCCGCCTGCTTCATTCATAAAGTAGGCGACGCAGGCACGTGACGTCAGTGAGTGACGCGCCGGCCGCCCGGAATGCCTGCTATCAACTGAACAAGCCGTGTGTCGGTAATATTAGGGGTGGGGGGCATGGACCAGAACTTTTCATTGATTTAGATAACTTATATTTTAATAGAGGAGCTCTGGAGCGGGAGGGCCGGGTACAGTCACTGCACCTGCCCCTCCGCAATTGCCGGCCCCCAGCTCCTCCTCCCAGTCCCTCCCCGCTCGCGCATACATCGCAGCTGGCGTTATAAAAATGTCAGCATTCGCACCATAAGACGCAGGGGCACTTTCCCCCCATTTTTTGGGGAAAAAAAGTGTGTCTTATGGGGCGAAAAATACGGTAATACAGATAGTTAGTGGAAGATAGTCAGTGTAGGTTAGATAGTGATATAGTGTAGCTGATGGTTCCAGTGCAGGGTGTTAGGTAGTGTGATAGGTTCTGCTGCCCATACATACATGCTACATACATAGTGCTGTGATGTCACAAGTTCACAACAATACTTAGTTCGCCAATCACTAATATGTAGTCCAGACCTGCTAAAATATGAAGTTGCACGTATTGCGCAAAAGTATGCGCATCATTAGTGCCGATTTGCACAATTGCGAATATATTGGAGCACTCTATCTGCATATAAAGCTATTGTAATGTTCTGCCGTGCCAACCATTTTCTCCAGTCTCAGGAAACTTCTAGCAGCTTGAAAAATGTAGCAATAGTGACCCACGTCTGTATTGCGTGTGCAACACAGACATTTTACATTGCCGATTTTTGCAATTAAGAAAATAATAGTGAATTCTCATTTTCAAAAAGGTTCGGGTTTGGGTCCATTGTTCGGTGATTTCTTCCCGCTTTCTGAAGGGCTGCACAGCAGCCAATCAGCAAGCATTTTACTTCTTGCCCTAAGAAGCCGTCACAGCCATGATTGGCTGAGTGCAGCATGTGACCCAGCCTCTTTATAAGCTGGAGTCACGTACTGCCGCACATCCCTCTGCTGATTTCAGCTTATGGAGAGGATGCTGGTGCTGCGATCAGGGACAGAATAGGGCAGAAATCAGAAGAACCTGTGCAACTTTAATCCACAAGATACAGCAAATAGAAAGGGAGGGAGCTTCAGCAATCCAACATTTCTGTACCCAGCCACTGCCAGGTAATCCATCTATTACTGAGGTGGTGTTCGGCAGCCATTTTAGCCACTGCAGTGTACTGCATGTGTGCCAGCCAGCCAGGGACATCAGCCTAATCCTATTTTGTAGCTCAGTGAAGGAAAAAAAACTTTTTTTTCTGGCTGCTCAAGTCCCCTATATTGCTTTTTGTATGTTTAAGGGTTGACATAGTCCATTTGTATAGTCTGGGATATGTGGTGCCACAGAGCACTTGTGTATACAATGCACTAAACCGTATATTCCATTTCAGCTATCAAATAGGGCATCAGTGGTCATCCTAATCCACCAAGCCTATTTTACACTACTAAAATATATATTTGACATTTTTGCGGTGAAATAGAGAATCCGTGTAATTTTGGGGGAAAAACCGTATTCCTTGTTTACAAAACAGTTCTGCATACAGCGTCCAAAGACATATTTTATATTTCTGCAGGGAAATAGCGCTTCTTTGTTTTTCATAGAAAAAAAACGTTATTTAAGGTCCACCAAACAGTCTCCGTGTGCTGTCCGCATCCGTTGCTCCATTCCGTGCCCCCGCAAAAAAAATAGAGCATGTCCTATTCTTGTCCATTTTGCGGACAAGAATAGGCATTTCTATAATGGGCCGCGTTCCATTCCGAAAATTGCAGAACTGAACGCGGAGCAGCTTCCGTGTTTTGCGGATCTGCGGTTTGCAGACCGCAAAACACCAACGGCCGTGTGCATGAGGCCTAAGTGTATTTTTTTTGTCAAAAAAGTGGAAATCCTAATCCACAAAGCATTTTGAAATACACCGCTTAAATACCGATTTCACATTACAGCTTAGAAATAGTGCATTATTCTTTTTTTGCGTGAAAAAAAGCCAACTTCCTGCTTCACAAAGCAGTTATACATACATGATAAAAATACCAACATTTAATTTACAGCAGAAAAAAGCTGCATTTGTAAATTTTGGTGACAAAAGCCGTGACATAGTCCATTTGTCTAGTCTGGGAGCGCTTTTGTATATTATGCACTAAACCGTATATTCAATTTCAGTTATCAAATAGTGGATCAGTGTATTTTAGTTAAAAAAAAGTGGTCATTCTGATCCACCAAGCCTATTTTACACCGCCAAAATATATATTTGTCATTTCTGTGGTGAAATAGAGAATCCATGTAATTTTGGGGGAAAAACTGTATTCCTTGTCCACAAAACATACACCGTCCAACGACATATTTTATATTTATGCAGGGAAATAGTGCTTCTTTGTTTTTTTTAGAAAAAAAACATTATTCAAGGTCCACAAACAGTCTGAAATGCCAATTCCAACCACCTATTTTACATTGTTACTGTGAAATGCAGCATAAGTGGATTTTTTTGACAAAAAAGTGGTAATCCTGATCCATAGAGCATCTTGAAATACACTGCTTTAATACCAATTTCACTTTACAGCTGAGAAATAGTGCATTGTTCTTTTTTGTGTAAAAAAAGCAAAATCCCTGCTTCACAAAGCAGTTGTACATACACGGTATAAATATCTAATTTAAATTTACAGCAGTAAAAAACTGCATTTGGGGTTTTATTGAAAAAAGCGGTGTTTTAGGCTGAAAAAACTGTTGTGCATCTGTCGTTTAAATAACTATTTCCAATATATAGTGGTTAAATACTGCATTAGTGAATTTTGGTGACCAAATCCGTGTTCTGGGTCCCTAAATCTGGTGTCCATACATATAAATATTTACTGTTAATGTACAGCAGGTAAAAACTGCATTTTGTTTTTGTTTTTAAAAAAGCTGTGTTTTAGGCCGAAAAAACAGTTGTGCATCCGGCATATAAATAATTCATTTCAATTTACAGCAGTGAAATACTAATTTTCAGTATTTTATTACAAAAATACTTGTTCTTGTTCCACAAACCACTTGTGCATACAGCGTACCAATTTTTTATTTACAATTCCGCTTAGAAATTGAGAATCAGTGTATTTTGGGCCCAAAAAGCATTATTCTGGGTCCACAGAGC
This sequence comes from Bufotes viridis, assembly GCA_033119425.1. Classification (NCBI taxonomy): domain Eukaryota; kingdom Metazoa; phylum Chordata; class Amphibia; order Anura; family Bufonidae; genus Bufotes; species Bufotes viridis. The sequence goes on along the minus strand of CM065589.1, from coordinate 208,463,503 downwards.
ATTTTTATGACACGGGCACTACCTTAGCGAACGTAGTTGTTGACTAGTAGCAGGTAAATTGACACCAGAGAGAGACCAATCTTTCAGCTTGGTGGGTGAACGCAAATAATGAGGAGAACATCAAATAAGGGACGTGGGCATGGCTGTGGTGGTGTTGGTGGATCTCCTGTTGCTGGGAGAGGACGTGGCCATTCAGCACCAACTACCGCTTCAAGTCATACACCTTCCTCTAGTGTGAGTAGGCGACAGAATCTGCAGCGTTACTTGTTAGGCCCTAAATGCCGCTCTATGGATGGTGAAGCCAGAACATGTACAGTCGATAGTAGATTGGGTGGCTGACAGTGCCTCCAGTTCCTTCACAGTATCTAACACCCAGCCCTCTGCAGAAAGCTCAGAGTTGGCACCTGCAGCCCATGCCCATCAGTCTTCCACCTCACCACCTTGCAAATCAGCCAAGCACGCAGAGCCCCAAATCATGCAAGAAAGTCTCATGATTTTTGATGACTCTGTTGGCAGGGTTTCCCCAGCCCATCCACCTAGCCCTGCCCCAGAAGAGGAAGACCTTGAATGCACTGATACTCAACCACTTTTGTTGCAGGATGAGGACATGAGAAGACCTCCGCAACACGTCTCTGATGATGACAAAACACAGGTGCCAACTACTGTAGCTTTCTGCAATGTGCAGACCGACAAGGAGGGCAGGAGTCATGAATGGGTGGAAGATGATGTGGTGGATGATGAAGTCCTAGACCCAGACTGGACTGAAGGTCGTGCTAGCGAGGCGTGCAGTTCTCAGGAAAAGGTGGGGGTCGCACAGAGGTAACAGCACAGCAAAAGAGGGAGCAGGGTGCAAAAGCGCAGCGGCCGTTCCAGAGACAGTACGCCTGCTACAGTCCACCGCACCCAGGCACTGAGCACACCAAGGCCTGCTCCAAGGAGTTCATTGGCGTGGCAGTTCTTCACACAATGTCCTGACGAAAGGACACGAGTGGTTTGCATGTTGTGCCATCAAAGCCTGAAGCGAGGCATAAACGTTCTTAACCTCAGCACAACCTGCATGACCAGGCATCTATATGCAAAGCATGAACTGCAGTGGAAAAAACACCTTAAAAATCAAGAATCGTCTCAGGCTCCTCCTGCTCCCTCTTCTGCTTCTGCCTCGGCCTCTCCCTCCACCTCTGGCGTCACCGTGGCACTTGGCAACCAGCAAACAGAGGACTGCAGTCAACTGACACACCTTACACAAACTCCTGTCTCTCTGCCTGGAAAAAACGACACTAACAGCCAAATTTTTGTGGGTGAGAGGTCGGTCACAGCTTTATTCTTATTCATTATTTTAGACTCAATCCTTTAAGAATAACCATCAACTATAAACTGCGCGGCCCAAAGCCGGTCCCCAGAGTGCGAGAAGCGCTATGCCACACCAAACATTGGTGCGCAAGTCCGCCTTCCCCTCCGTTGTAACTCTTGTAATCCTCCGACCTCCAGCTGTGACTTAAATCAGAACTGAAAAGAAACATACAAAAAACATCAGAACAATAACCAAAGGGAGGGAGGGGGGGAAGCTTCCTTCCAGAGGTGTCGGAGACTAAGAGGAAAGACACAGGGATGACCCTCCTCTTTTATTAACTCTAAGGGGTGGTGTCTTCACCTATTACCCCGCCCCCCCAAGGGAGGGGGGGAGCGAGCACCTGGAAACCAGCTATGTTGCTTCAGCAGGAAGACAGTGGGATTTAACTCCCAAACTGCCAGGCAGTGTCTGCAGTCCAGCACACCTGCGTTATACACTGTGGCGCTAGCAGATCTTCCACCCACCCCACCACATACGATCACCAAGCATCTCTACCGTGTCACACGGCAGCGTTCAGCTGTCCATCTCCCAAACATTGGAGAGAAGGAGGAAATACCCACCTACCCACCCTCGAGCCCTGGCCCTGAATGCCAGCATTTCAAAATTACTGGCCTTTGAAATGCTGTCATTCCGTCTGGTGGAGACGGACTGTTTCAAACAGTAGATGGCGGTGGCTGTCCCCGAGTACGTTGTTCCCAGCCGCCACTTCTTTTCCAGGTGAGCCGTCCCTTCCCTGCACAACCAAGTGGATGATAAAATCAAGTGTGCGCTGCGCAACGCCATCTGTGGCAATGTCCACATAACCACAGATACATGGACAGGTAAGCATGGCCAGCGTCGCTATATCTCCCTAACTGCACACTGAGTAAACGTAGTGGCGGCTGGGCCCGAGGCAGATAGCGGTTTGACGCATGTCCTTCCACCACCGAGGATCGCAGGGCATTATTCGTTGCCTCATCCTACTCCACATCATCCTCCTCCTACTCCTCTTTTACCACCCCCACATCCGGTCATCGAAAGAACCTCACCCCCAACTTCAGCATAGCCTGAGGTAAACGTCATCAGGCGATTTTAAAACTCATGTGTTTGGGTGACAAACCCCACACCGCACAGGAGCTTTGGAGGGGCACAGAACAGCAGACTGATGAGTGGTTGCTGCCGGTGAGCCTCAAGCCCGGCCTGGTGGTGTGCGATAATGGGCGAAATCTCATTGCAGCTGTGGGACTAGCCGTTTTGATGCACATCCCTTGCCTGGCACATGTGCTGAATCTGGTGGTGCAGAAGTTTCTTAAAAACTACCCAGACATGTCAGAGTTGCTGCTGAAAGTGCGGTCCATATGTGTGCGCTTTCGGAATTCTCACCCTGCTGCTGCTCACCTGTCTGTGCTGCAGAGTAACTTCGGCCTTTCTGCTCACACAGCACCACAGCAGCAGGCAGCATGATCCAGCAACCCAACAGCACCCTCTCTGCCAGACCAAGCTCCCTTGTTACAGGGTCCCACCAACCTACAGGCAAAGCATCACAGCAAAGACGACAATCATGCAGTACTGCACCATGTGAACAGAAGTCAAAAGCTTACCTTTCCATGTACTCACAGGAACTAAAACTAAGAACATCTACATGCTATGCATTAATCTATTGTTGCTTCTAAGCACAATAAATAGGGATGAGCAAATTTTTAAGAAATTTGATTCGGCCTGAATTTATTTGCGGCAAATTGCGTTCAAAAACATCTATGTCCTGGCTGCAGAGAGCCTTTATAGTGGTGTAGAACACTGTGCCTTGCAGTCACACGCATAGGGATTCTGCTGTGGTAGTGAAATAATACTGTGAGTCAGTATGACATGCAAATGACAGGCGTCACTCTTAGAAGCACTGCACACTGGTCATAGGGATAAAACTGACCAAATAACTCAGCCTTACAGGTAGATGTTAGCGTCAAGAAGATACACATTCCTTTTACACCCTCGTCAGCTGATTCCACATAGATGTCTACAGAACCTGTTCTATTAAATGCTTATATAGGTAGAGCCCCCCTGACAGTGAAGAGGGTGTCAGCAGTAAGTTTGTGTTGACGTCACTGATTATATTTCCCCATTCTCTGATCCGTCAGAATAATAACCCAGAAAAAAATGGATCCTGTCTGTGGAGAATACGCCTTCACTCGGTCAGCATTTGATCAATAATCCATCAGTATTGCTAATGCCAAAAAAAACAGGAGTGGATCCAAAACAGACATGACACGTGAATGTAATATTTGCATGTTTTCAGTGTTTTCTACCCACTCTTGCTTTTGGCTTCCAAATCATAAACCAATTCTGATGGGACCATCCAGGCCTTAAAGCTGCTACACAGACAGGATCTATTCTGCGTCATTTTTCCTTCCTTCTGACAGATCAGAAGAAGTGTCAAATAAATGATGATGTCAGCCAGGCCGAAAGCCAAAATAGTGGACCAGTCATGAAGTGGGGAGGGTGGGAACAGCATGAGAAGTCCACAGAGTGGATCTATGACATAGTGGCGAGGTGGAAGCAGCATGAGGACTGAGAAGACCACAGAGTGGCCCAATGACAGGGTCTGGAGGTGGAAGCAGTATGAGGAGGCCACTGATTGGCACAATGACAGAGTCTGGAGTTGGCAGCAGCTTGAGGAAGCCACAGAATGGCACAATGACAGAGTGTGGAGGTGGCCGCAGCATCAGGAGACCACAGAGTGGCAAGGTGACATAGTATGGAGGTGGCAGCAGCATGAGTAGGCCACTGAGTGGCACAATGAAAGAGTCTGAAGGTGTCGGAAGCAGCAGCATCAGGAGGAGGTACAGAGCGGCACAATGACAGAATCTGGAGGTGGCAGCAGCATGAGTAGGCCACAGAGTGGCACAATGACAGAGTCTGGAGGTGACAGCAGCATGAGAAGGCCACAGAGTGGCACAATCAGAGTGTGGAGGTGGCAGTAGCTTCAGGAAGCCACAGAATGGCACAATGACACAGTGATGATCGACCCAGATACTTCTGGGGGAACCTGCCTGGCATGATAAGTAGTAGCTGCAGACAATGAGAAGACAAAAGGTCAAGATAGCTTTGAGCCCGGAAGAGTCGCAAAGTTAATCAAGATACATCACTAAAGATTTTACTGCATATAACCTCAGCGCTGACCACTGAATAAATTTTGTTTTTCGGCCGAAATACTTCAATAAAGATTTTACCACATATTACTATAGCACCGCTGAATGCTAAATAAAATTAGTTTTTCCACTGAAATGCGCCAATAAAAATTTTACCACATATAACGGCATCTATTCGCCCCGCAGAAGGATTATTTTGAAAGTGTGTAGAAGCCACATGGGGCCCCCACGCTGCAGATTTATCATGAAGACATCATGAGATTTTACCGCATTTAACTACAGCGCTGAACGCTGAATAAAATTTGTTTTTCGACCTCAATATGTCAATAAAAATTTTACCACATATGACTGCAGCGCTGAAAGCTGAATAAATTTTGTTTTTTGACCGAAATACATCACTAAAGGTTTTAGCACATATAACAAAAGTGCTGAACGCTGAATAAAATTAGCTTTTCCACCAAAATACGTCAATAAAGATTTTACCACATATAACTGCAGTGCTGAATGCTGAATAAAATTAGTTTTTCGACCAGTCTACACACCCCTGTTAAAATGTCAGGTTTCTGTGCTGTAAAAAAATGAGACAAAAATAAATCATTTCAGAACTTTTTCCACCTTTAATGTGACTTATAAACTGTACTACTTAATTGAAAAACAAACTGAAATCTTTTAGGTGGAGGGAAAAAAACAAAAAAACTAAAATAATGTGGTTGCATAAGTGGGCACACCCTATACCTTACACTTATAACTGGGATGTAGCTGTTTTCACAATTAAGCAATCACATTCAAAACCATGTTAAATAGGAGTCAGCATACACCTGCCATCATTTAAAGTGCCTCTGATTAACCCCAAATAAATTTCAGCTGCTCTAGTAGGTCTTTCCTGAAATTTTCTTAGTCGCATCCCACAGCAAAATCCATAGTCCATAGAGAGCTTCCAAAGCATCAGATGGATCTCATTGTTAAAAGGTATCAGTCAGGAGAAGGGTACACAAGAATTTCCAAGGCATTAGATATACCATGGAACACAGTGTAGACAGTCATCATCAAGTGGAGAAAATATGGCACAACAGTGACATTACCAAGAACTGGACATCCCTCCAAAATTGATGAAAAGACAAGAAGAAAACTGGTCTGGGAGGCTACCAAGAGGCCTACAGCAACATTAAAGGAGCTGCAGGAATATCTGGCAAGTACTGGCTTTGTGGTACATGTGACAACAATCTCCCGTATTCTTCATATGTCTGGGCTATGGGGTAGAGTGGCAAGACGAAAGCCTTTTCTTACGAAGAAAAACATCCAAGCCAGGCTACATTTGGAAAAAAACACATCTGAAGTCTCCCAAAAGCATGTGGGAAAAAGTGTTATGGTCTGATGAAACCAAGATTGAACTTTTTGGGCATAATTCCAAAAGATATGTTTGGCACAAAAACAACACTGGACATCACCAAAAGAATACCATACCCACAATGAAGCATGGTGGTGGCAGCATTATGCTTTGGGGCTGTGTTTGAAACTGGGGCCTTAGTTAAGATAGAGGGGATTATGGACAGTTCCAAATACCAGTCAATATTGGCACAAAACCTCCAGGCTTCTGCTAGAAAGCTGAACATGAGGAGGAACTTCATCTTTCAGCATGACAACAACCCAAAGCATATATCCAAATCAACAAAGGAATGGCTTCACCAGAAGAATATTAAAGTTTTGGAATGGCCCAGCCAGAGCCCAGACCTGAATCCGATTGAAAATCTGTGGGGTGATCTGAAGAGGGCTGTGTACAGCAGATGCCCTCACAATCTGACAGATTTGGAGTGTTTTTGCAAAGAAGAGTGGGCAAATCTTGTCAAGTCAAAATGTGCCATGCTGACAGACTCATATCCAAAAAGACTGAGTGCTGTAATGAAATCAAAAGGTGCTTCAACAAAGTATTAACTTAAGGGTGTGCACACTTATGCAAGCATATTATTTTATTTTTATATTTTTTCTTCCCTCTACCTAAAAGATTTCAGTATGTTTTTCAATTGAGTTGTACAGTTTATAGGTCACATTAAAGGTGGAAAAAGTTCTGAAATGATTTATCTTTGTCTCATTTTTTTACAGCACAGAAACCAGACATTTTAACAGGGGTGTGTAGACTTTTTATATCCAATATATATATATATATATATATATATATATATTAAAGCAAAAAAACAAGCGGCACTCCAAAATTGAAATAAATAAAAAGGTATTTAATCACCCATGTGAAATCGCGACGTTTCGGCTCCAAACTGAGCCTTCTTCCGCTTGTTTTTTTGGTTTTGTATATTGGGTTTGAGCATATACCCAGGAGCAGAGCACCCGCTTAAAAATCTTTTTCAGTGCTGCCAGATATTTTTCCTTTTAGTATATATATATATATATATATATATATATATATATATGTGCACAAAGGGACGCATGCTAATAAATGAATGACAGAATTTAAATTATTAAATAAATAATTGAATAAATGTATGGAAATTATAGTAAAACACCTAAAAACAAAACAATGTGAGAAAGCCACAAAGCATACCACATAGGAACAAATGCCTAGGAAGTCAGACCTGAGTTTTACAATTTTTTAAAAAGTTCTACTTGGACAGAAGAATGGGGATATACTGGGGAATTGCGATACTAATATGCAGTTACCAGTGAGAATCCAAATATGAAACATTGATAATAATAGGTAGATGAGTTGGAATGCAGGGTAATTAATGCTGAAAACGGTTTGTGGACGAAAGAAGGAGGGGAAGATGGTACCTGGAAGCAAGTCAGCAGAATGGCTGACATGGCTGACTCGCGCTCGCTACTGTGGTTAAGGAGGGGTGGCCGGGAGGAAGAGGCTGCGCTGATTAGAGGAACATACGTGTCGAGGTAGAATTGAGGGGGCTACTGGAAGCAGGAGAGGGGGTCATGTAGAGGCCCATCACCCAGGCAGGGTGCGCCAAAAACTAAGGGGCACTGGTTCAATACCTAATAAAAAAAGGGGGGATCTAGAAATGAAACGGGACATATAATACCAAGAAGAAGATTAGTCATAGGGACATGCGCACGTACATACATAAAGAAATAATAAAATTAGTCTCTATACCCATATGTATATACATAAGTGGAGCCTGTCCCTTGAAGGGAGGGGGAGAGGATGAGGGGTGATGATGTAACTGCTGGTGGAGGGGGAGATTGTGTGGGTTATGGATGGGATGAGTATATTTATAATTGTACTGATGATCAGACATGAAAAAGGAGAAGTTGGTCTGTCATCTGAGTGTGACATGGAGGGTGATTGGTGAGGGAGGGATTGTGGATAGAGGGAGAAATTGAAGGAATAAAAAAATAAATATAAGTGTCAGAATAGATTATGAATGGAGGAAGTAACGAGATAAATAAAATGAAATGAGTATATTGGAGGATGCACTCAGTATCAACGAGAACGGAGATGTTAGTCGGACATATAAGTGTAAATTAAGGGTGAGTTATATCACAATGGTCCTGATAATGAGATGTGCAACCTGGATGCGATATGGGGAATAATTGTGGGGGACACCGGGGGATGGGGGGAGGGAGATGTATTCCATCCGGTCCAGAGGTATCAGAAACACTTGCTTTCTAGACTCTCATTCAATCCATAAGGTTCTAAGGTCTGTAGCTTGAAGATCCAGAACATCTCTCTTTTTTGAAGCGTTCTGAATCTGTTCGAGGAGGTTTCGGTGATGTATTCAATAGGTGTGATGATAGGTTTGGAAGGATCCTTGTTGTGGGTGGAAAGGAAATATTAGGAGACACTATGCTTGAGGTACCCCCGCGTGATGTTCCATCGGTGTTTGTTCAATCGCTCTCTGAGGGACTGGGTCTGAATGGTACGGCCCACATACTGTAGTCCACATTCACATTTTAGCAGATAAACAATATATAAGGAGGAGCAGTTCAAAAAACTTTTTTATGGGAAATTCTTCTCCTTTTATGTTTCTCTTGAAGTTTTGCACACGCTGGTACAACACTTACAGAGATTATGGCTACATTTGTAACTGCCAATGTAATTTGGGGAGCGCCTCACACTGGTTGAAGATGTAACACCCTTCTTCTTTTTTAGTTTGCTAGGTGCTAGTATATTCGTTAGCGTTTTTGCTCTCCTGAAGGTGATCTGTGGTCTAGATGGTATAATTCCTTTAAGGTACGGATCGTTTTTTAAAGTATGCCAATTTTTCGTTAGGATGGTTCTTAGGACCTCGTGTTTGGGGTTATAAGTGGTAGTATTTTTTATTTTATTTTTTATTTTTTATTTTTTGAGGATTTGTATTTTTTTGTGTTCTCCGTCTCTAAAGGTTTTACCTTCTCTTTGATGTTCAGGCATTCCTCCTGGCTTTGGCTGCTTGCTCGCATGAAGGCGTCTTCTATAATCCCCCTGGGGTATATTTTGTTTATGAATCTAGACCGTAAGATCTCACTCTGGGAGAGAAAATCGCTCTTGTCACCAGGGCCGGTGCAAGGATTTTTGCCGCCCTAGGCAAAAGAAAAGTTTGCCGCCCCCCCCATGTGACATCACAATGCCCCACCCATATGATCTGCCATATTAAAGGGGTTCTGCAGTTTATTTAAACTGATCGCAGGGGTCCGACACCCGGGACCCCCGCCAATCAGCTGTTTGAGAAGACAGCTGCGCTGGCAGTAGTGCCTCAGCCTTCTCGCAGTGACATCACGATTAGTATCATTGGCCTGGGTGGGGCTAAGCTTCATTCAAGTGAACAGAGCTTAGCCCCGCCCAGGCCAGTGATACTAGTCGTGACGTCACTGCGCCGGCAGTAAACAGCGAGAAGGCCGAGGTGCTACTGCCAGCGCTGCTGCCTTCTCAAACAGCTGATCGGCGGGGTCCCGGGTGTCGGACCCTGCCGAACAGTTTAAATAAACTGCAGAACCCCTTTAACTAACGCCAGTTCTCTCTCCCCCTCTTGTCATTCTTCACACTCCCCCTTGTCATTCTCTCCCCCGTTGTCATTCTTCCTCACCCCCTTGTCATTCTCCCCCACTTATCATTCTCTCCCCTCTTGTCATTCTCTCCCCCTCTTGCCATTCTTCACACTCCCCCTTGTCATTCCCTTTCTCCCCTTGTCATTCTCTCTCCCCCTCTCCTTTGTCATTCTCTTGTCATTCTCTTTCTGTCATTCTCTTGTCTTCACTCTTTTTACTTTTTTATTCTCCCCCTCTCCTTGTCATTCTCCCCTTGATATCCCCCCTTGTCATTCCCTTTCTCCCTTGTCATTCTCTCTCCCCCTCTCCTTTGTCATTCTCTTGTCATTCTCTTTCTGTCATTCTCTTGTCATTCTCTTTCCACTCTTTTACTCTTTTTATTCTCCCCCTCTCCTTGTCATTCTCCCTTGATATCCCCCTCCTTACCTCTAGTGTAGCGCTGCCGAGCTCTTTATGCTGCACGGGTACAGGAGCTTTAGTTTCCTGTACCCGAGGGGACTGACATGAAGTGCACACTCTGTGCGCACTTCATGTCAGTCCGGCCGGGTACAGGAGACAGATGCTCCTGTACCCGCGGACCTTAAACAGCTCGGCCACGCTACAATGAGGAACTGACAGGAGGGAGCGCTGAGCGCTTCCCTCCTGTCAGCTCCTCTCTCATGCTGCGCCCGGGCGGTGCGCCCTCATGGGCGCACTCAGCCCGGGCAGTGCTGCAGCCGCCTGAGGCTCAATTCAGAGCGCTCGGGCGGCTGCAGCATGAGGCAGGGCCAGCGCTCCTAGCAGCGCCCCTTCCCAAGGGGCGCTCTACGCGGCGGCCTATTCCGCGTATAGGACGCGCCGGCCCTGCTTGTCACTATAGTTTCTTCTAATCGGTTTGAACTGGCTAAAAGGAATGTTGTCCTTCCATTTCTTGTAGTGGGCACTTCTGTAGTCGAGGTAACTATTACCATCAACTTTTTTGAAGTGTGTCTTGGACCTGATGGTTTTGTCATCTGAGTATAGAACCAAATCTAGATATTCAATGGGTGACGTTGACTCGTTGGCTGTAAAATAGAGGTTCCATGTATTTGTATTGAGGTTAGAAACGAAGGTCTGGGCTTCCTCATTGGTGCCTTTTCAAATAAGGATCAAATCGTCAATATAGCATTTATAAAAGACGATCTTGTCTCTCCAGAAATGACCCGTTGTAAAAAAAATTCATCAAATGGCCCATATACAGGTTTGCGAAACTCGGTGCGAAACGCATCCCCATCCGCTGTCTGTAAACTTTCCCCTCGAATGAGAACACATTATGTGTAAGGTGGCAATCAGTTTCCAGATAATAACTTGCAGTGTTGATGCCTGCTTCATGTGGGATATTGGAATAAAGGGCTGTCACGTCCAGTGTCAGCCAACTATATTATGGTTCCCACTGGATATCCTTCAGCAGAGTGATAAGTTGTGTCATGTCTCTAAGGTAAGAGGGAAGGTCCACCATGTATTTTTTAAAAAGACATCCACATAATGAGAGAGATTGCTAGGTAGTGAAGTTATCCCAGAAATAATTGGTCTCGCTGGTGGGTTCCTAATGTCCTTGTGGACTTTCGGTAAATGGTAAAAAAGTGCAGTGTTCTGGTGTTCCACTGTTATATATTCCCTCTCTTTTTTAGACAGAAGTTGGTCCTCTTTGGCCTGTTTCAACACGACACCCAAGCAGTGGCGTTGCTAGGACTGGTGTCACCCGGTGTGGTAGAAAATGGTGTCACCCCAGACCCCCCCGAAGCAATAATGTTTTAGTCATATAACCAAAAATAACAGATACTCACTAGTGCTTAGGCCTCTTTCACACTTGCGTTTTTCCTTTCCGTGCTAGAGTTCCGTCCTCGGGGCTCTAAGACGGAAAGATACTGATCAGGATTGTCCCAGTGCATCTTGAATGGAGAGAAATCCGTTCAGGATGCATCAGGATGTCTTCAGTTCAGTATTCGAACGTTTTTTTGCCGTTGAAAAATCCACAGCATGCTGCGGATTTTCCTTGGGCCAAAAAAATTGAAGGCATGCCGCAGGGACGGATCTGGAATTAATGCCCATTGAAAAGCATTAATCCGGATCCGACTTTAAGCTAAATGTTGTTTCGGCGCATCGCCGGATCTGACGTTACCTTTCTGAATGGTAACCATGGCAGCTAGGACGCTACTAAAGTCCCGGCTGCCATGGAAAAGTAGTGAGAGCCAGGGAGGAGCTACTTACCGTCCGTGCGGCTCCCAGGGTGCTCCACAATGACGTCACAGCGCCCCTACATCACATGGATAATGTGATCATGCGACGTAGGGGTGCTGTGACGTCATTGTGGAGCACCCCAGGAGCCACACGGAAGGTAAGTAGCTTCTCCCCTGGCTCCCCACTACTTTTTCATGGCAGCCGGGACTTTAGTAGCGTCCTGGCTGCCATGGTAACACTAAAATCATTTTGAAGACTGATTAGTCTTCAAATGTTTTCAGGTGTGTTGCGTTGTGACGGATCCGGTGGGCATTTCCGGCGATGGAAGTGCACGCCGAATCCTCATAACGGTAGTGTGAAAGGGGCCTTGGTTATTAATTCACTTACAGTCCGGTGTGTACGAAGTGTCTTCACATATAACTAAAGAGGAATTGCTGCTGTTATGTTAATGGATGCTATAACATTGCACCATCCTTCTGAACATACACATCTGTCATCCGCCTTACCTCATGATCCTGGAGCTGTGCTGTAGAGCTCGGTGGCCACTGTACAGCACAGCTCCAGGATCATGAGGTAAGGCGGATGACAGATGTGTATGTTCAGAAGGATGGTGCAATGTTATAGCATCTATTAACATCAGCAACAAGTCTGGGCTGGTTCAGGCTGTGCTGTGCCTGTGTGAGTGACGTGACCTGGGCCGGTGCAAGCTCAAGCGAAGCTACATCTTGGCGACCCCCCGCCCGCAGCTCACCTGGTCCTGGTCCTGTGTGCAGCAGCTGGCTTCTCCTCTGTGTGGTCCTGGTATCTTCGCTATGCTTCAATCGCTTGAAGACTGTACTTTTCGCCCTATAAGACTATAACACACACATAGGTTTTAGAGGAGTATAATAAGAAACAATATTTTCCACTATACCTCAGGTCAGACCACCAATCAGACGCCCAATGTTAATCACACCTCAGATCAGCCCCCGTGTCAGCCGTCAGCCCCCATCCATCATGCCCCCCATGTCAGTCATCATGCCAGCCGTCAGCCCCTTATGTCAGCCGTCAGCCCCCATCCATCATGCCCCCATGTCAGCCATCATGCCCTCATGTCAGCCATCATGCCAGCCGTCAGCCCCGTGTCAGCCCCCATCCATCATGCCCCCATGTCAGCTGTCAGCCCCCATGTCAGCCGTCAGCCCCCATCCATCATGCCCCCCATGTCAGTCATCATGCCCTTATGTCAGCCATCATGCCAGCCGTCAGCCCCCATGTCAGGCGTCTGTCAGCCGTCAGCCCCCATCCATCATGCCCCCCATGTCAGCCATCATGTTATTAGTCCCCCCTTATGTGCCAGTAGCCGTCCCCTTTATGTGCCAGTAGCCGTCCCTTTATGTGCCAGTAGCCGTCTCCCTTATGTGCCAGTAGCCATCTCCCTCATGTGCCATTAGGCTCCCCTCATGTGCTATTAGTTCCCCCTCATGTGCCATTAGCCGTTCCCCCTTATGTGTTATTAGTCCCCCCTCATGTGCCAGTAGCCGTCCCCTTTAGGTGCCAGTAGCCCCCTTTATGTGCCAGTAGCCGTCCCCTTTATGTGCCAGTAGCCCCTTATTATGCGCCAGTAGCCCCCTTATTATGTGCCAGTAGCCCCCCCCCCCATATGTGCCAGTAGCCGTCTCCCCTTATGTGCTATTAGGCCTCACTCATGTGCCATTAGGCCCCCCTCATGTGCCATTAGGCCCCCCTCATGTGCCATTAGGCTCCCCTCATATGCCATTAGGCCCCCCTCATGTGCCATTAGGCCCCCCTCATGTGCCATTAGTCCCCACTTATGTGCCAGTAGCCGTTCCCCCTTATGTGTTATTAGTCCCCCCTCATGTGCCAGTAGCCGTCCCCTTTATGTGCCAGTAGCCCCCTTTATGTGCCAGTAGCCGTCCCCTTTATGTGCCAGTAGCCCCCTTTATGTGCCAGTAGCCCCCTTTAGTGCCAGTAGCCCCCTTTAGTGCCAGTGGCCCCCTTTAGTGCCAGTAACCCCCTTTATGTGCCAGTAGCCCCCTTTATGTGCCAGTAGCCCCCTTTAGTGCCAGTAGCCCCTTTTATGTGCCAGTAGCCCCCTTTAGTGCCAGTAGCCCCCTTCAGTGCCAGTAGCCCCCTTTAGTGCCAGTAGCCCTCTTTATGTGCCAGCGATGCGATGCAGGCCTCTTCTGGCCTGTGTCTCGAGCTGTACGGCTCCGGCGGCGCAATTATTTATTTATTTTAATTCCTTCATTCATATATTAGCATGCGTCCCTGTAGCCTTTGGGCACATACCGTATTTTCCTGCGTATAAGACGACTGGGCGTATAAGATGACCCCCAACTTTTCCAGTTAAAATATAGGATTTGGGCTATACTCGTCATATAAGACTACCCCAGCCTCTCATCAGCCCCCAGCCTCTCATCAGCTCCCCAGCCTTTCATCAGCTCCCTAGTCTCTCATCAGCCCCCAGACTCTCATCAGCCCTCTGTACACAGGAGCAGGCAGTATGAAAACTTAGAGGCGGAGCAGGCATGTGTGGCAGGAAAGCCTGCTCAGCTCCTCATCTGCCTGCTCCTGCGCTCCCACCATCTCACTTCAAATCTGCCGGCCGGTCCCTGTCAAAAAGCACCAGACAGGGCCGGCCGGTCTCTTACTGTATGCACTGCAGCCGCCGGGCTCTCCCTCTTCCGGTAACTCATGTCTGTGCCGGGTCTTGCTTATGCTACATAAGCAATGCGCAGCACAGACATGTGAGTTACCAGAAGAAGAAGAGCCCGGCGGCCACAGGGGAGAAGGACGACCATATAAGACGACTACCGACTTTTGAGAAGAATTCAGGTGTTAAAAAGTCGTCTTATACGCCAGAAAATACGGTATATATACTGTATATCTGAGTGGGGGAGCGGGACCTTGGGAACTTGGTATACGCACTCCTTGAACTCGGGGTTGTGCGACAGTGGGACTGATTATCCTATGTCGTCACATCCCTAGATGGGTGACGGGTGTGTAATTGTTAGGATCATATTCCCATGGTTTATTACTGCGGCTGATACAAAACAGCAAGATCGTGGTTATCATGGTGATATGACGCCGGAATGACACTATTTAGAAGGGCCAACAACAGGGTGGTTTATTTTCTATGTTTTGATCACATGATTGGATTATACCAGTGTTGCATTTGTATCATGTGATAGAACTGATGTCCGGTGACTATGACGCATGGGGTCACCTGACCCTAAGCTTGTGCTGCATCCTAGACAACGGACGCATGCGCAGATTTTGCCTTTCTGACTCCGCGTCAGCATCAGGTGACGGTGCTGACGCCGGTGGAGCATGACGTGTGAGGTCACCTGATTCTAAGTGTGTGCTGCATCCTAGACAACGGACGCATGCGCAGATGTGTTTTCCTGACGCTGAGATCCATGTAAATCAGCGGTGAGTGACCTCATCGTGCCAATAAGATTATCCAAATTGATTTTTAATTTTTCACAGGTGTACACAGTGGTAATAATTATGCACTAAAGAATGAATTTTGCACTTGAATATATTTATTACACTGCAAAAGCACTTTTACTGGAGTATCATCCACTAATGTAACTTTTGATGTAACACTGAGGTTTTTTAGAATTGATGATTTGTATAATTGTATGATTTATGAAATTTTCTTATGAAACTTTTTCACGGTTTGATAATGGATTGTTTGATAATGAATGATTGTTTTCACATGTGTAATGCACATATATATGTTATTTGCACACTACCATTCACTGCTTGACAAAGGCTGCATTGAGCAGCTGAAACGTTGCAGAGGTGAAATAAAAGGATCCACTTGATTTTCTGGAGTGCTGCCTACTTCCTTTATATTTATTGACCAATTCTGATCCAGGACGATTAAGGATTTGCACCCGTGTAAAACTGTGGAGTGCTGGTATACAATGGTTTTTCTATTTACTGTATATCTATATAGATCGATCCTATGACACCAATACCCTTTATGTATTCACAGAAAGATTTTTATGATATTTTATCCTTCATCCACATTTTCATACTGTAAATCTATTCATATATACATATATATATATTTTTTATATAGATACATACTTTTTATACATATTTTTATATATAATTATTTATATATATTTTTCTGTATTATATTTACTTTCTTTTAGACTTGATAAGGGGGTCAGCGGTATCCCGAAGCGTGTCGTCATTGAATAAATTGAAATTAGTTTATTAACCTGTTGTGAAAGTGCTCACCTTGTTGTCCACACGTTTGACTTCTATGATCTGGCGTTCCTCTACTTCTACTGTCTACCCGATTGGCGGTGTGGCTCCTGCCCAAGGTGATTAAACGAGTTCAGGCTGCATCAACAGTTAACCATTTCCATTTGGCCCTTATTGTGGTTGAGCCCAATTTGGTGCAACCCAAAAGGGGAGCAAACTACTTTCCACTATCTGTGGATTTAATGTTCACTTGACATACTCACCCTATGAGCGCCTTCCTCTCCTTATTGCCACTATTTGCTGTATTGTCATGAGTTCTCAGGTGAAGAGTTACTAAACTAACTCTGAGATACCACAGCTCTACGTGTCTTTCTCCTGGTAAACCCACTCAACAAAAGATACATGAATGGATTACAGCCAACAACCTGAGAGAGATACACTTCCTGAACAAGCGATTGGACCAAAGGAATTAGCTAACCTTTTTTTCAATTTGAATCTGCACTCAAGGAAGAGATTCAACACCACCTAGACTTGATCCTTCTTAAGGTCTACCTCAAGGAATCCCTGGCCCCACATGGCTTGCGGCTGAGATTGGAGAGTCCGTTTAAAAATGACCCGGACTTTACTAGGGAGTGGGATGATTGCATGTTAAAATGTTCCAGGGGTTTGATGGAATGCCTATGTACCAAACGCGAATCCTTATGTTATTCCCTCAAGGAACAAATCCACTGACAGGCTTGCCACTTGACTAATTACAATACACATATGGACTACACCAAGTACGATAGACTCATTACAGGTCGATTGCTCCAACACGAGCGCGACATTATAAATAAAAAGACTGCCAAATTGTCTAATAGATCTGACTTCCAGAACAATAATATCAAGTTCTGGCTAACAAAGAAGAAAAGACCCCAGACAGAATCCAATCCATGTAATCAGTTGCATAAGACTAGTGAGCCTGTGGGCACTAACATCCCTAAGTCTCAAGCTAAGCCACAAACTTACAATTCTCAGATATACACCAGGTACTGTAGCAACCATCCGAAATACGGACACATCCAGCACCCACCCACCTTCTTTCCATCAGTATCCATGTCATTGAATCCCACTAGGACAGATCCATCTATGTTGGAAGACTCCCTGATCACACTGCATAACACAAGCACCCCAGAAGATGCACAGATCTCCTCCAATCACACCACCAATCAATCAGTGTCTTTTTTAATGCTACCCTGGGCATTGACCCTGCAAGCAACATACGCTCTAAAACAACCATTAGGCGGAACGCCGATAATATTGGACTTCTTCAAACCCAGGACAAGACAATGCCAAAAAGGGCTAAAAAGAAAAAAAGCCGAAGGCCTTATTGTGGTTGCGCCCAATTTGGTGCAACCCAAATAGGTGAGCAAACTACTTTCCACTATCTGTGGATTTAATTTTCACTTGACATACTCACCATATGAGCGCCTTTCTCTCCTTATTGCCACTATTTGCTGTGTTTGTAAAATAAAAAAGATTATTTTCTTGTTTAATCATGACTCTATACACAATGCCCCACAATGACATTCTGAAATCAGGTTTATCAAAATGTGTTTAGATTCAAATACAATTAGTTAAAAATAAAAAAATAAAATAAAAATGACAAAAATAATTACATTTAAATAAAAAGATCCGAAACACAACATTTATATAATATAAAGACAATTTAATTACTGTATGACTTTCTTAAAGGGGTTGTCCAACAAAAAATATTCTACAGTTTTCAAACCAGCACCTGGATCTGAATACTTTGTAATTGTATGTAATTAAAAATTTAGCATAGCCGCTGAGTTATTCAATAAAATGTATCTGTATAGCTCCACTTACTGTTTGTTCTTATATCTGTGTCCAGCTCACTAAGGCCTCTTTCACACTTGTGTTCTGAGGATCCGGCGGGCACTTCCGTCCTGCCGGATCCATCAGAACGCAAGTCGCCTGAAAGCATTTGAAGACTGATCAGGATCCTGATCAGTCTTCGAAATGCTTCCAGGTTACCATGGCAGCCAGGACGCTACTGAAGTCCTGGCTGCCATGGTACTCCGCATCAGTGTACTTACCTGCTCTGCGGCTGCCGGGAGCTCCTTCATGATGTCAAAAGTCGCCGCGGCGCATAGATCAATGCGCCGCCCGGACCTGTGACGTCCTGAAGGAGCGCCCGGAGGCCGCAGCACAAGTAAGTACACTGCTGCTGAGTACTTACCATGGCAGCCAGGACTTCAGTAGCGTCCTGGCTGCCATGGTAACCAATCGGAGCCCCAGCTTACACTGGGGCCCCGATCGGAACTGCTGCTGCGCATGCGCAGAGCTAAACGTCGGATCCGGCGATGTGCCGAAACCACGTTTAGCTTAACTCTGGATCCGGATTAATGCACTTCAATGGGCATTAATTCCGGATCCGGCGTTACGGCATGTCTTCCGGATTTTTGGACAGAGACAAATTAGCAGCATGCTGCGGTTTTGTCAACGTCCATAAAACGTTCACATACTGAATGGAAGAAATCCTGATGCATCCGGAACGGATTTCTCTCCATTCAGAATGTATTAGGATAATCCTGATCAGTCTATTTCCGTTCTAAAGCCCCGAGGACGGAACTCTAGGACGGAAAAGAAAAACGGTAGTGTGAAAGAGCCCTAAGATGGCCACACATTCTCAGTTTCATCCTTCAACTGCCTCCTGAGCTGTGATAGGGAGAGCTGAGACACGCCCCCCTTAGCTGCAGCAGAAAAGACACTCCCCTTGAGCTGCCAGCTTGATATAAATCTAGCAGAGCAATGAATGGGGAGATCTCTGGATCCATGTAAGGTTCCGAGGCTGGTTCTAGCTTTGTTAGAAAGAGATTGGCATGCACTATATGATGTCTGATTTTCATTTTTACATTAATCATGGGAAAACCCCTTTTAATGCAACCTTTCAAGCTACTAAACTATCAGGTCTTGTTCGCTACAGCCTTGGTACAATTATATTTGGGGATTTTCTCTTATTCTTCTCTCCAAAATTTTTTAGGCTGTATCAGGTTTAATGGGAAGCATTATTCACACATATATTTAGGTCTCAGATCAGGTTCATCTCTGACTGGACCACTTAAGGACACTGACTTGTGAAGCCAATCTAGTGCTCTCTTGGCTGTATTCTTAGAATCATTATGCTGTTGGGAGGTAAATCTTCTCCCCAGACTAAACTGCAATGCAGGTTGTTCATCTTTTTCTCAGTCCTGATGGCAGGAACAGTATTGAACTGATGATGATTGGAATTGTTGTCCACACGCTTGACTCCTGTGGTCCGGCGTTCCTCTACTTCTATTTTACAAAGACGAGGTGAATGAATGCTTCCCGAACACACTCTGTTCTGTTTCCTTTATATTTCTAAATAATTGACACTTCCAATGCTCTATCCATATGTTCTCTTTGGGTGAGTTCTTCTTGTACAGAGCTGCAGTGTGTCAGTGTCACTGTGTCACTCACTGCACAGTAATACACGGCTGTGTCCTCTCCCTTCACATTCTTTATATAAAGCTGGGTGGTGTAGGATTTTCTGTCCATGGTCATTGCGTATTTGGAGTGCAGGTTGTTAGGTGCATCTACACCATAAGCACAGATCTCCAGTCCTAGTCCAGGGATTTGCTTGTACCAGATCAAAAGTTGGTAACCTGCTATTGTGTGAGTACATTTCAGGTTGATATCTTGGTCTTCTGTAATGTGAAGCTCTGGATTCTGTGACACCTGAGAATTTGATTGTACATCTGGAAGGCAAAATAATGGAAAGTATTACTAGTTGCAAGATCATATGATATCCACAGTTTACTTGTATTATGAAATAGTAATTAAACAATTCCTTACCTGTAATAATGGTGACTAGTAAGAGTTCTGGAAGGATAGTCCAGGTAGTAGTCCACATCATGGTGTGCTGTGTGCCCTGCACCTTGTATCATCAGGTGTCTATGGAGATGTGACATTTACCACACACCATACCTCAGTCTTTCCTGTCATGTCTCATCTGTTTCTGTTCTGTTTAAAGACAGTACAATCGTCACACACAACTCACGAGTGCTGCACAGTGGAATGCTTAGAATATGGCACATTTTTAATTTCATGCGACCATAAAAAGTGGTATGCAAAAATAGACAGTAAGGGTATGTTCACATGACAGATTTTGAAAACACACTGAAAAAACCTGCATGGAATCTGTGCTGGTTTTCTATGCAGTTTTGGTGCGGTTTTTGGTGCATTCTTTTAGCATCTTATTTTTTCAGTCTTCCATTCATTTCAATCAGAGATTCAGCATGGATTTCGCTCCAAGATAGAGCATGTGTGCAATATAATATTTCTATATTTTTTAGTCAATTTTGGAGCATGTTTATTTTGTGCCACACCAAGGTACAAAACTTGTTGGAAATAATATTATTTAATAAATAGGAAACCCAAGGTGACAAAAGAGTTTATCTATTTTTTTAAGTAATAATAATAATACTAAACTTTATTAAACAGAAAATATTGACACCAGTTTATCCATTTATGAATACAGCTGAAATAAGGATTTTGCATTCTGTTTACTCTTTAACCCCTCAACAGTGTTGGAGATTATTGGTCATGTGTAGGATTATACAGCTACCCAGAAAAAAAGGCAAAAAACATTTTTACCATTTCTGCCTTTTCCGTCTTTGTATATGCAGAGCAGTTACAGCACTGCTACCTCTATTTGGGGAACAATTAAGTGCCAGCTACTGGGTCTAAATACTACAGACATAGGATAGCCCTGATTATGATAAGGCCTCATGCACACGACTGTATCAGTTTTGAGGTTCACAAAACACAGATCCGCAAAACACGGATGATGTCCGTGCGGCAACCATATTAAGTGTTTTTTTTTTTACGGACCCACTGACTTCAGGTTTGCGTCCAAGAATAGGACATGTATCTTTTTGTGGAGCAGAGACACGGATGCAGCCACCATACAGATGACATCCACGTGCAGTCCATTTCTTTGTGAACCCATAGAAATGAATGGGTCTATGTGCAATCCACAAGAAATGTGGTTGGTTTCTGCTGTGTTCATGCCACAATGGTGCTGGCCTAAGTTCTACTGTGAAAATCTCACAATGGTGTTGGTCTGGGGTCTACTATGATGATTTCGCAATGATGCTTACCTGAGTTCTCCTGTGATGATGTCATAAGAGTAGTGGTCTATGTTCTTGTGCAGGTTTTAGCTCTATTTTTATGATGTCATAATTGAGTTGTCCTGGGTTCTAATGTAATGATCTCTTAATAGGGTTTCTATAGGTTTGCTAATTGCTAGAATGATGACACAATGCTACTGGTGTGGATTCTACTGTGATGATGATCACTTTAGTGTTGTTTAGTATTGCTTGGTTGGGGTCTACTTGATGCGGTCATATTGCTAGTGCTGGCCTGGTTTCTTTTGTAATGTTGTCACAAAGGTGCTGGCATGGGATATATAGTAATTAATTACATCACACAGTGGACTGAAGTAGAAATATGCTGGCACAATCACTACACAGTGGACACAGTCTTCTGCTTCCGGCTCCATTGTGAATGTACTCTACCACCCTTGGGGGCCAAGTTCAGCCACCTGACAATCACTTTCTTGAATCATTCGCATTGGCACCCCCTGGTCCTGGGTCAAATGCATTCTGTTTTGGCTTTTGGGCTACCTATTAAACGGGCTTTCTGAAAAATTTTTTATTGATGGTCTATCCTCATGATAAACTACTGTATCAATAAGTGATTGTTGGGGGTCTGACTCCTGGCACCCCAGCCGATCAGCTATTCAAAGAGGCCACGACATCCCAAAAGCACCTAGGTTCCTTCCTGAGCTTTCAGTGATGTTATGTTTATGAGACCCATTGCCTAGGCACAGCTCAGTCCCATTCAAGTGAATGAGGCTGAGCAGTGAAACTGAGTAGAGCCACGATCAAATAGATGACACCATGCTTGGTAAGTTGCGAGGGGGTCACAATGCTCATCAGAGCTCCATTGAGCATTGTGGCTTCCTCAAACAGCTGATCAGCAGGGGTGCTCGAAGCTAGACCCCCACCGATCTCAAATTAATGAAGCATTCTGAGGATTAGCCCTCAACATAAAAATCCTTGAAATCTTCTTTATTAAATTAAAGGGGTTGTCCAAGTTATCTTGATTGATGACCTGTGGGGTCATCAATAGGTCATCAATATCAGATCTGCAGGGGTCCGACATCAGGTACCCCCGCCAATCAGCTGTTTGAAGAGAAGGTGTGCTCCTTACCTAAGCTGCCTCCTCTTCATTCTTGGTGAAAGAACACCTGAAGCAAAAGATCTAATTCTTAAGGCAAATTGTTATAAGACAGAAAGTGTGGAAAGAATTATTAAAATCCTGAGGTGACAAGCCTGAGGACTTTGAGCAATTTGTACGGAATGTAGGTAGAAATAATGTAAGTACACTTAAAAACATGAGGGTGTTTTATTAATAAAAAAGAGCTAATTAAGATTGACATTTTGAAAAATAATCCTTTATAAGCACAGTTTATTTTAATTTGACTTCCACTTTATTCTGTTGAACAAAAAAGGCAATCAAATAAAATTTAAAACACTAGCCCCATCTAGTGGTTAAGTTTCTCCTTTTTATTGTATTCTCTCACTAAAGCAAATTGAAATGACATTTTTATTAAAAAAGTTAATTTGAAAAAAATTTGAATCTGATGATTCTATCAATTGTTTGCAAGCCGCAGTATTAGACATGATCTGCTCGAATGCACCTGAATATCCACCACACAACACCAACCAGCGACGTAGCTAAAGGTTGAGGGGTGCTAAGGTGGACAACCCTTTTGGCTCATAAATATGAAACACTGCATAAATGAATGGAAATTAACTTCTACATTCACCAGGAGCCATGTTAGCCAAACATTTTATTTTAAAGAATCTCTTTCCTGTATGATTTCAAGGGTCAGAAAATCATTGATGTTCAACACATAACTAGTGTTGAGCGAACCCAAACTGTAAAATTTGGGTCTGTACCAAACTTTACAATTTTTGGTACCTGGACCTGAACTTTGCCGGAAAAGTTTGGGTTCACGTCCGGTGTTCGGGCATTTAATAAAGCTTGTTAAAAGGCTACAGGGCAGCCACTCAACAAGCTTTTAAGCTGTGGGCACTTAGAAGCTATCACAGCCATGCCTATTAATGGCATGGCTGTGATTGGCCGGTATGTCATTTGACCCAGCCTCTATATAAGCTGGATCACGTGTAGCACCGGCCATCATCTCTAGTAGTGCAGGGACAGGAAGCAGGCAGCTGAAGTGAGGGAGAGTGTTAGGAATCTCTTCAGGCTGTTAATTGTGTGGGTTACCTATAGCGATTTTTTTGTGGGTGCTATACACCATCTTTGCACCCCTGACACAAAAAGATAATAGTAAATCTGGCTGTTAATTCTGTGGGTGACCTACAGTGATTTTTTTGTGGGTGCTATACACCATCATTGCACCCCTGACACATAAAGATAATAGTAAATCTGGCTGTTAATTCTGTGGGTTACCTATAGCTATTTTTTGTGGGTGCAATACACCGTCTTTGCACCCCTGACACAGGAAGATAATAGTAAATCTGGCTGTTAATTCTGTGGGTGACCTATAGCGATTTTTTTGTGGGTGCAATACACCGTCTTTGCACCCCTGACACAGGAAGATAATAGTAAATCTGGCTGTTAATTCTGTGGGTGACCTATAGCGATTTTTTTGTGGGTGCAATGCAACATCTTTGTACCCCTGACACACAAATATAATAGTTAATCCATCTGTAAGTTCAGTGGGGGACATATACACATTTTTTCTGTGAAGTACACCTGCACTGCATACGTGACAGGGAAATTAATATAGTTAATCCATCTGTTAGTTAGGTGGGCGACATATACCCATTTATTTTGTGAAGTACACCTGCACTGCATACATGACAGGGACATAAGTATAGTTAAATCGTCTGATAGTTAGCTGGGCGACATATACCCATTTATTGTGTGAAGTACACCTGCACTGCATACATGACAGGGACATAAATATAGTTAAATCGTCTGTTAGTTAGCTTGGCGACATATACCTATTTATTGTGTGAAGTACACCTGTACTGCATACATGACAGGGAAATAAATATAGTTAAATCGTCTGTTAGTTAGGTGGGCGACATATACCCATTTATTGTGTGAAGTACACCTGCACTGCATACGTGACAGGGAAATAAATATAGTTAATCCGTCTGCTAGTTAGGTGGGCAACATATACCAATTTATTGTGTGAAGTACACCTGCACTGCATACGTGACAGGAAATAAATATAGGTAATCCATCTGTTATTTAGGTGGGCAACATATACCCATTTATTGTATGAAGTACACCTGCACTACATAAGTGACAGGGAAATATAGTTAGTCCGTCTGTTAGTTAGGTGGGCGACATATACCCATTTTTTGTGTGAAGTACACCTGCACTGCATACTTGACAGGGAAATAAATATAGTTAATCCATCTGTTAGTTAGGTGGGCGACATATACCCATTTATTGTATGAGGTACAACTGCACTGCATACATGACAGGGAAAATAATATAGTTAATCCGTCTGTTAGATTGGTGGGTGACATCTAACCAATTTTGGTGTGAGGTACACCTGCTCTGCATACGTGACAGGGAAGTTAATATAGTTAATCCATCTGTTAGTTTAGTGGGTGACCTCAAAGAATGAGGAGAGCATCAAATAAGGGACATGACCCTGGTCGTGGTGCTGCTGGCGTTGGTGGAGCTCGTGTTGCAGGGAGAGGACATGGTTCGATCTGTGTCAGCTACACGCCCAAACGAAACACCTTCTTCAGCACGTAGGTGACAGAACGTTCAGTGTTATTTTGTAGGCCCAAATATCGGTGTACGAATGGTGAGGCCAGAATAAGTAGAGCCGGTAGCAGATTGGGTGGCTGACAGTGGCTCCAGTTCCTTCACATTGTCTCCCACCCGGTCTCCTGCTGAAAGGGTTGGCATCTGCAGCCCATGGGCATCTGTCTTTCACCTCACCCCCTTGCAAGTCAGCCAAGCAGTCTGAGCTCCAAGTCATGCAGTAGTCTCTTATGCTTTTTGATGACTCTGCTGACAGGGTTTCCGTGGGCTGTCCACTTAGTCCTGCCCCAGAAGTGGAAGAGATGCCCAACCACTTATGTTTCAGGATGTGGACATGGGAGGACCACCGCAGCACATCTCTGATGATGAAGAAACACAGCTGCCAATTGCTGAGGTTTTCTGCAGTGTACAGACCGGCAAGGAGGGCAGAGGTGAAGAGTGGGTGGATGACGTGGAGGATGATGAGGGCCTAGACCCCACAGGGAATCAAGGTCATGCGAGTGATGTGTGCAGTTCGGAGAAAGAGGTGGAGGTCAAACAGCGCCAGCCGCACAGCAAAAAAAGGGAGCAGTGTGCAAAAGCAGAGTGGCCGTCCCCTAGCCAGTACGCCTGCTACTGGCCACCGCAGCCAGGGACTGAGCAAACCAAAACCAGCTCCAAGGAGTTCCCTGGCGTGGCAGTTCTTCAGACAATGTGCTGACAATAAGACATGAGAAGGGATGAGCGAACCCGAACTTTATAGTTCGGGTTCGTACCGAATTTTGGGGTGTTCGTGACACGGACCTGAACCCGAACGTTTATGTAAAAGTTCGGGTTCGGATTCGTTGTTCTGCGATTTCTATGGCACATTTTGAAAGTCTGCAAAGCAGCCAATCAACAAGCGTCATACTACTTGCCCCAAGAGGCCATCACAGCCATGCCTACTATTGGCATGGCTGTCATTGGCCAAGTGCAGCATGGGACCCAGCCTCTATTTAAGCTGGAGTAACATCGCGCCGCACGTCACTCTGCTCTGATTAGTGTAGGGATAGGATGCAGCTGCTGTTAGGGCGAGGTTAGGGCGAGATTAGGCAGGGATTAACTCAGCAAAAACACTTAATGAAGTGATTGATCTACAGCTGGGAATCATTAAACTTCTGCTAGTTAATTGCTCACTGTTTTCAGGCTGCCCAGAGCGTTTTTCTGTCACTTTTTTCTGGGGTGATCGGCGGCCATTTCGTGTCATGTGGTGCGCCAGCACAAGCTGCCACCAAGTCCATTAATCCATCAATACTAGTTTGTTTTTTTTTTGCTATATCCTACATCAGGGGCTTGGCTGTGCTTCATTGTCACCCCAATAAACTCAGGATAAAATTCTCTAAATTTTATTGAGAGGTGAAATTCACTTCAAAAAACAGCAATCCCCTAAATCTGGTGTTCCAGCTGTGGCTAGCCAAGTGTAATACTGTCTGGCGAAGAATATATATTTTTTTCTGGGGTGAAATTCAATTTCCAAAATAGCAATACCCTAAATCAGTGGTTTCTGCTATGGCAGGACAAGTTTTATAGTGTCCCTCAAAGGATAGCTTTTGTTCTGGGGTGAAATTCAATTGCCAAAATTGCAATACCGTAAATCTGGTGTTCCATTAGTGACTGTACAAGTTTCAGGGTGTCCGTCAAAGGATATATTATTTTCTGGGGTGAAATTCAGTTGCAAAAATAGAAATTCAGTAAATCTGGTGTTCTAGCTGTGGCTGGACAAGTAGTTTAATAGTATCCGTCAAAGGATATATTTTGTTCTGGGGTGAAATTGATTTGCCAAAATAGCAATACCCAAAATCTGGTGTTCCAGCTGTTGCAGGCCAAAGTGTAAATCTGTCCGTAATAGGGTATATTACACTCAGCGTGCATCTCCAAGTGTATTTCTTTCCATAAAAGGGTATATTACACAAAGTGTTAAATTTCAATTGCTGAAAGCATAATCCTTTACATTTGCACACACTATAGTGCATCTCCAAGTGTATTTCTTTCCGTTAAAGGGTATATTACAGTAAGTGTTAAAATACAGCATAATCCTCTACATTTGCAAACACTTTTTTGCATCTCTAAGTGTATTTCTTTCCGTTAAAGGGTATATTACACAAAGTGTTAAAATACAAGTG
This sequence comes from Bufotes viridis, assembly GCA_033119425.1. Lineage (NCBI taxonomy): Eukaryota > Metazoa > Chordata > Amphibia > Anura > Bufonidae > Bufotes > Bufotes viridis. The sequence goes on along the minus strand of CM065589.1, from coordinate 208,436,567 downwards.
CTGAAAGCATAATCCTATATGTTTTTTCATACGCTACTGTGCATCGCAAAGTGTAAATCTGTCCATAAAAGGATACCTTTCATCCAGGGCCTAAAAACGGAAACGTGTGCGGACTGGGGGGAAACATGTGCGGACTACTGGGTTGCCACCCTGCTGGATCCCCGGTACAAAGACAATGTGCCCACCTTACTTCCTGCACTGGAGCGTGATAGAAAGATGCGCGAGTAAAAGCGCACGTTGGTAGACGCGCTACTGAGAGCATTCCCAAATGTCACAGGGGAACACGTGGAAGCCCAAGGCGAAGGCAGAGGAGGAGCGAGAGGTCGCAAACGCAGCTGTGTCACGGCCAGCTCCTCTGAGGGTAGGGTTAGCATGGCAGAGATGTGGAAAAGTTTTGTCACCACGCCACAGCTAACTGCACCACCACCTGATATGGAACGTGTTAGCAGGAGGCAGCATTTCACTAACATGGTGGAACAGTACGTGTGCACACCCCTCCACGTACTGACTGATAGTTCGGCCCCATTCAACTTCTGGGTCTCCAAATTGACCACATGGCCAGAGCTAGCCTTTTATGCCTTGGAGGTGCTGGCCTGCCTGGCAGCCAGCGTTTTGTCTGAACGTGTATTCAGCACGGCAGGGGGCGTCATTACAGACAAACGCAGCCGCCTGTCCACTGCCAATGTGGACAAGCTGACGTTCATATAAATGAACCAGGCATGGATCCCACGGGACCTGTCCATCCCTTGTGCAGATTAGACATTTATAACTACCGCCCCTTAACCCTATATTCTTGGACATCCTCTTTTTAATTTTACCATTATATTGCGGGGCAACCCAAAGTTGAATGAACCTCTCCTCCGTCTGGGTGCCAGGGGCCTAAATATCGTAAAGTGGGTGGCCCCCAAAGTAGCTCATGGGCATCACTGGAGCGTAACTGGGGGGATACAGAAGACACAGACGATACACCTCTGACAGAGGACAGCTTGTCGTTGACTCTGGACAGCCTGGCACACATGAGGAACTACATGCTGCAGTTCCTGCGCAATGACCCCAAAGTTGCCCACATTCTAACCAGTGCTGATTACTGGGTGGCCACCCTACTTCATCCCCGCCACAAGGACAACGTGCCATCACTAATTCCGTCATTGGAGCATGATTGGAAGATGCGCGAGTACAAGCGCACGCTGGTAGACACGCTGCTGACGGCATTCCCACCTGACACTGGGGGCTCAGTGGAAGCACCAATGCAGCTCAGGCACCGCCAGCACCTCAGAAGGCAGGGTTAGCATGGACGAAATGTGGAAAAGCATTGTCAACACGACACAACAACCAGCACCACCAGCTGATATTGAATGTCTTAGCAGGAGGCAGCATTTCAGCAACATGGTGGAACAATACGTGTGCACACGCCTACACGTACTGACTGATGGGTCTGCCCTATTCAACTTCTTGGTCTCCAAATTGGGCAATGGCCTGAGCTTGCCCTTTACCCCTTGGAGGTGCTGGCCTGCCCTGCAGCCAGTGTATTTTCCGAACGTGTGTTTAGCATGGCAGGGGGGGCTGTAATCACAGACAAGCGCAGCCGCCTGTCCACAGCCAACGTGTACAAGCACATGTTCTTTAAAATGAACCAGGCATGGATCCCACAGGACTTGTCCGTACCTTGTGCTGAATAGACAAGTATATCGGCCTCACACAGCCATTGTTAGACTTCCCAAATTTATAAAAAAAAAATAAATAATTAAAGGAAAAAAAATTACAAAAACAGAGTTGGCTACCTCCTCCTCCTCCACCTACACCGCCACATCCACCGCCTCCTCAACCTCCTACTCCACTTTGACCTCCGCCTCCTAGTTCAAGATCATTACTTTTTACTTTTTTTATATTTTATGTTATTTTAAGTCATTTCCCTATCCACATTTGTTTGCAGGGCAATTGTCCTGCTCTTGCCCCCATTTTGCTTCATTTTGCAGCCCTATAGCCCTTTCTATTACTTTTTTAGAGCCATTTTAGTGCCCCAAAGTTCAGGGTCTAGTTCGGGTCAAGTGTGGGTCCCGAACTCGAACTTTGCGGCAAACCTGAACTTCCATGTGTTCGCTCAACACTACACATAACTAGTTTTTAAGTTACTATTTATCCTTGCACAAGTTTCACGACGATATATCCACTGGAGTACAATTAAATATCCTTTCTGGAAAAAATACAACTCCCTTATCTCTGTAACTTTAAAGTACAGGAAAGATCTATTGTTATAGATGTGGTTAACCCCTTCCCAGCATCCGCCGTACATGTATGGCACACTGATCAGGCGGGCACAGAAGCTGTGTCTGCTTGATCAGTGGCAGGGGTCTGGCGTTTCCTGACAGCCGTGCCCCTGCTGTATACACTGGCATTGGTGAATACACATATGCCAGCGCTTTAACCCTTTGTACGCTGTGGTCAGTGCTGACCGTGGTATGTACCGGCTGTGTGGAGGGAGGGGGCTCCCTCCTCATCCCCATTGGTTCCTCGCGCTACAGTGACAGGAACCCATTGTCTGAGAAGGGAAGGCAGCCCGATGCCTTCCAAAGGCATTGCGGCTTACCTTCTACGGAAGCCTGTGAGACCCAGCCCCTTGGGTCTCACAAGCAGGCAGGCTGTCAGTATATTACACTGGTAATACACTGACAGTCAATGCATTATAATACACATGTATTGTAATTAGGGATGAGCGAATCTGAACCTCACCAGGTTCAGGTAGTGAAGGAATTCCATTAAGGATTCCGTTATAATGGAATATAAAGGAATTCGATGATGGAATACAAAATGGAAGCCTTTAAGAGGTATTCCATTTTGTTCCATCATAATAAAAGTCTATGGCCAAGCATGACAGATCCGTCTGGTTTCTGTTATACTGGACGGAAAACAAAGCCCTGCATAACGAAAACCAGAGGGATCTGTTATGCTTGGCCATCAACTTCTATTATGGCGGAACAAAACGGATTGCATTCTATCATCGAATTCCGTTATATTCCGTTATAACGAAATCCATAATGGAATTCCTTCAATACATGAACCCGGTGAGGTTCGGGTTCTCTCATCCCTAAATGTAGTGCATTGCAGAGGGGATCAAACCGCCACAGTGGGACAAAAATAAAAAGGAAAAAAACAGGAAAAAAAAGTGTTTTTCCTAATAAAGAAAAAACGCCCCTTCCTCACAATAAACACATTTAAAATGGTAAAAAATACTAAAATAAAGAAAAACAGACATATTAAGTATTGCCACATCAATAATGACCGGCCCTATATAAATATCCAAATATCCAGCCAAGTGGTGGTTGGTACTGTCTCATCTCACCTTAGTAACAGCCCCTTTAATATTAAACGTGTGAAATAAAAGACACATTAATTGGTTATTCTTTGATTGTCTATGATATGTAGAATAGTTGATCTTGAAGCAAAGGTTTTTGCACAGTTACTGGCTGCTTTCTGTTACTGTGCCTCATACCCACACCAGTAGACAGCTGAGTCCTCCACTTCCAGATTCGTGATAAACATGGTACTTAACTTCTGATCCTTCTTCAATGCAAATACATATCTGTTTTGTGTAACATTCTTATTACTGTCTCTCAAGATTACTAAAGGTACTAAACCCCTTCCCAGAAATTGCTTGAACCACTGCAGACTGTAGAAAGCACTGTCCGTATATTGACAGCTCATAGTCGCTGTATGTCCTTGCTCTGCAGTGAGTGCAGGAGGCATCTGTATTACATCTTCTTTACAGGTCCCACCTGTTAGAACATGAAAAACAAAGTCATGAGTCTTCATATATAATACATCATCATGGATATAGAAGGTTTTATATTTCATTATGGTAACTTACAATGTAGATTTATAATAAAGATGAGAATCAGATGATTAAGTAGCATTGTTCCCAGTCCTAACAGCAGTGCCTGATAAAATGTAGTCACAGCATGGTCTCTGCAGAACATGAACAGAACATGTAGTGAACAAACTGACTCAACCTACAAAACCACATAAGACAGACCAACGCATTTTTCATGTTTTCTATACTTCCTGTGTCATATTTTCCCCACAGACTTCTTCTATGTGCCAACAAGTACTACACATATTTTATATAGTATCCCAAAAAACACTATACGGACGAAAGGATTGGGACATCAACAGGAGGTTTTATGACATGCCATTCTAAAGCCCAAACCATTAATATAAATTTGATTTCCCTTTTGAAGCTTAAACGACTTCCACCATTCTAGGAAGCCTTTCCACAAGATTTTGGAGTGTGTCTGGGGGAATTTTTTGCTCATTCATCCAGAAGAGCATTAGTGAAGTGAGACACTGATGTTGAACAAGAAGACGTTTCCATTCTAGTTCATTCCAAAGGTGTTTGATGGCATTGAGGTCAGGGCTCTGTGCAGGTCAGTCAAGTTCTTCTACACCAAACTTACCCAACCATGCCTTTAAGGACCTTGCTTTGATCACTGAGGCAGTCATGCTGAAACAGAAAAGACTCTTTCTCAAACTGTTCCCACAAAGTTGGAAGTATACAATTGCCCAAAATGTCTTGGTATGCTAAAGCAATAACCCTTAGAATATCCAAGGTTTTTTCATTTTTGCGGTTTCATTTTTCTTCCCTATCTTACTTAAGCCATAACTTATTTTTCCATTCACATAGCTATTTGAGGGCTTATTTTTCTGCGGGACAAGTTGTACTTTCTAATGCCACCATTTATTATGGAATACAATGTACTGGGAAGCAGGAAAAGAATTCCAAATGGGGTGGAACTGGAAAAAAGCAATTCCTGCACCATTTTACGTTTTTCTTCCCTGCAGCGTTCCATTTGCAGCAAAACTGATGCCCGTCATTCTCTGGGTCAGTATGATTACAATGACACCACATATGTATAGGTTTTTTGTGTCTAAATAGTGTAAAAATAAATTTCAACTTTGAAAAAAAAAATTGTTTATTCACATCACTATATTCTGACCCCCATGACTTTTTTATAGTTATATCTACTGAGCTGTTTGAGGGCTCATTTTTTGCAGGACAATCTGTAGTTAATGATTCCACTTTGGAGTGTGTGTGATTTTTTTGGTCACATTTTATAACATTTTTTGGGTAAGAGAAGCAATGAAAAAAAGGCAAATTTGCCATTTTGCCACTTTTTTTGTTTTATACATTTTAATAGTACGGGCATTTTCGGTAGCAGTGATATCCATGATGTTTATATTTTTTGTTATTTGTGTATTTATTTTTTTATACGTAAAGGGGGTGATTTAAACTTTTATATTTTTTTAATTTTTAATATATTTTTAAACATTTTTTTTTACTTTTTTGTTATGATTTTGAAGCTCATAGTTGAGCCTACAAAATTACATTTTTGTTTTTAATTCTGAACATTCATGTATTTTTTACGTCCATTTAAATGTCAGAATTGCTAATTTCTGCTGGCTAAAATAAGAATTGCAGCTTACGGTAAATGCCCTAGGTCTCTTCAGCGAGACCTAGCACATTAAAAATCAATTACCAGCATCATCATTGGCTGCAGAGAATCCCAGTAAGAAGCCTGTTTTTTTATCCTTTAGATGCCGTGATCTCACTTGATTACCATGAACAGAGACTCACCGTCCATGACGCCTGCTGCATGTACAAGCAGGCGCCATGTTTGCTCATCACTCCAGTGGCATACATATACGGCGCTGGTAGTGAAAGGGTTAAGATTCCTCTTCACTGGAACTAAGGGGCCTAGGCCAACCCACAAAATACAAAACATAGCATTAACCTTCTCCACCAGACTTTACAGTTGGTACAATGCAGTCAGGCAGGCAATGTTCTCTTTGCATTTAGCAAAACCAGAATCATCCATCAGACTGCCAGTTAGAGAATCATGATTTATCTCTTCACATAACTAGTTCCACTGCTCCAGAGTCTAGTGGTGGCATGCTTAACACTATCTCATCTGACACTTGCCATTGTACTGGGTCATGTAAGACATGCATACAGCCTCTTGGCCATAGAAACCCATGTCATGAAGCTCCCAGGGCACACTGTTTGTGTCAATGTTAATGCCACAGTAGGTTTGAAACTCTACAGTTAACGAGTCAGCAGAGCGTTGGTGACTTTTATGCACTATGTCCCTCAGCCAGGGGCGTAGCGTGGGGGGGGCCAGGGGGGCCGTTGCCCCGGGCGCCAGACTGCAGGGGGCGCTGGCAGCCGTTTGCACAAAAAAAAAAAATCCATGAAGAGCAGCGCCACAGAGTGAGGAGCAGCATCATCAGAACAAGCGCCCCTGATCAATCCCACGGCAGTACGAAGCTCCGCCCACAGCAGCGCGAAGCTCCGCCCACAGCAGTGCAAAGCTCCGCCCGCCTTCCAGCCGGGAAAGACACAGTGGAGCTGGGGCAAGAAGAAGAAGAAGGCTGCTGCAGTGTGTCGCTTCAGGACTCCACAGCAGGCAGTCTGAATGTGAGTCAGTCAGTCAGTGTGACAGCTCCCAGAGTGTTAGGTGTGAGGTGGGCAGGTGGTATATTAAGGGTAATACTGGTGGTAGGCCTGGAATATGGACACCAGAGGTGACATCCTTTGGGCAGTACTGTCTCTGGCCATCCTTCACCAGCACCCTGACTGCCACCTGCTTGCCCTGGCTCTCAGTGTCACAGTGTGACTGAATCACTCCCTGAGTGTTAGGTGTGGGGTGACTTATTCACACTGTGACACTGAGAGCCAGGGCAAGCAGGTGGCAGTCAGGAATCTGCTGGTGAAGGATGGCCAGAGACAGTACTGGTGTCCATATACCAGGCCTACCAGTATTACCCTTCCATACACCACCTGCTCATCTGGTAAGGGTGACCAGGCGGTATATGAAGGGGTAATACTGGTGGTAGGCCTGGTATAGTTGAGATGAGCAGAGATGGCATCCTCTGGGCAGTATTGTCTCTGGTCATCCTTCACCAGCACCCTGACTGCCACCTGCGTAGCCTGGCTCTCATGGCACTTCACTGCCTGCTGCTTAGGGTACTTTCACACTTGCGTTATTCTTTTCCGGCATAGAGTTCCGTCAAAAGGGCTCTATGCCGGAAAAGAACTGATCAGTCATATCCCCATGCAATCTGAAGGGATAGAAATCCGCTCAGTTTGCATCAGTATGCCTTCCGTTCACTCACTGTCAGGCGTTTGGCGGACATAATACCGCAGCATGCTGCAGTATTATGTCCATCCAAAATGCCTGATCAGTCGCTGAATGCCGGATCCGGCACTAATTCCCATTGACTTGCATTAGTGCCAGATCCGGCATTCTGAAACAACTGAAGGACGTAACACTGTGAAAAAGACTGAAAGACGGATCCGCTCATCCGCATGACAAGCGGAGGGACGGATCCGTTCTTGCAATGCATTTGCAGACGGATCCGCACCGGATCCGACTACAAATGCTGTCAGTTGTCACACTGAACAGCGGATCCGGCAGGCAGCTCCGACGACGGAACTGCCTGCCGGATCACACTAACGCTAGTGTGAAAGTACCCTTAGCGATCAGTGAGTGACAGTCAGTGTCAAAGGCTACGCAGGTGGCAGTCAGGGTGCTGGTAAAGGATGACCAAAGACAGTACTGCTCAGAGGATGCCATCTCTGCTATCCATATACCAGGCCTACCACCAATATTACCCCTTCATATACCGCCTAGTCACACTGACCAGGCGGTATATGAAGGGGTAATACTGGTAGGCCTGGTATATGGACAGCAGAGATCTGTATTATTAGTATATAATGCCCCACAGTATTATTAGTATATAATAGCCCCTCTGTATTAATATAATATATAATGGCCCCTCTGTATTATTAGGATATAATAGCCCCTCTGTATTATTAGGATATACTGGCCCCCACTGTATTATTAGTATATATACTGGCCCCCTCTGTATTATTAGGATATATAATTGCCCCTCTGTATTATTAGGATATACTGGCCCCCTCTGTATTATTAGGATATATTGGCCCCTCTGTATTATTAGGATATATAATTGCCCCTGTGTATTATTAGGATATATACTGGCCCCCTCTGTATTATTAGGATATATTGGCCCCTCTGTATTATTAGGATATATAATTGCCCCTCTGTATTATTAGGATATATACTGGCCCCCTCTGTATTATTAGGATATATTGGCCCCTCTGTATTATTAGGATATATAATTGCCCCTCTGTATTATTAGGATATATACTGGCCCCCTCTGTATTATTAGGATATATTGGCCCCTCTGTATTATTAGGATATATTGGCCCCTCTGTATTATTAGGATATATAATTGCCCCTCTGTATTATTAGGATACATACTGGCCCCCTCGGTATTATTAGGATATATTGGCCCCTCTGTATTATTAGGATATATAATTGCCCCTCTGTATTATTAGGATACATACTGGCCCCCTCGGTATTATTAGGATATATTGGCCCCTCTGTATTATTAGGATATATAATTGCCCCTGTGTATCATGATAGAAGAGGATGATAGTAAAGAGAGGAATTTAAAAATGTTTTCTGTGAAACTCTGCAGAGACGAGACATGGCTGATAAAAGGCGTCATGATGTTCTAATTTCCGAATGAAGACGGTGGCCCACTATGCCATATCCTGGCCCCAGACTTCAGGTCACACTGTGTGTGTTCTGAATTTTGGGGGTTCACACCCATCTACTGCATTATCTGTACTCTGAGAGCTATCACTGTATTATCTGTAGTGTTACATAGGACTGCAAGTGACATCCACTATGTTATCTGTAAAAAGGGGCGTGCCCACAGGTTGGGGGGGGGGGGGCGCAATACATGGCTTGCCCCGGGTGCTGGCAACCCACGCTACGCCACTGCCCTCAGCACTCGGTGACCCTGCTTTATTAACATTACTTGATAGGTCACTTCATGGCTAAGTTGCTGTAGTCCTTAAACGCCTCCAGTTTACAATAATTTCACTCTTAGTTCACAAATATCTAGGAGGTCATTTTACGATCTGACTTGTAACAACAGTGGCATCCTGTTACAGTACTATGCTAGAATTCTGTGAGCTTGTTAGAATGAGCCGTTCTTTCACAAATGTTTGTATGGCTAGGTGCTGGATTTTATACACTTGTGTCAATGGGACTGAATGAAACCTATGAATTCAGTGATTAAGAGGTGTGTCCCAATGCTTGAATACTTGCGCAAATACTATATACCCGTATTTTTCGCTTTATAAGACGCATCTGATGATAAGACGGACCTAGATTTTTGAGGGGAAAATAAGAAAAAAATTATTTTTAACCAAAAGGTGTGCCTTTGGTGGGTTTTGAACTAATGGTGGTCTGTGGATAAAACTGTTATGAGGATCTGTGGATAACACACTGTTATGAGGATCTGTGGATGACACTGTTATGGGGGATCTGTGGATGACACTGTTATGGGGGATCTGTGGATGACACTGTTATGGGGGATCTGTAGATGACGCTGTTATGGGGGATCTGTGGCTGACGCACTGTTATGGGGATCTGTGGATGACACACTGTTATGAGAGCATCTGTGGATGACACTGCTGTGAGGATATCTGTGAATGACACTATTATGGGGGAATTTGTGGATGACACTTTTGCAGTGATCTGTGGATGACACTGTTATAGGGGGATCTGTGGATGACACTGCTATGGGGGGATCTGTGGATGACACTGTTATAGGGGGGATCTGTGGATGACACTGCTATGGGGGATCTGTGGATGACACCTTTTATTGGGGGGATATGTGGATGACACATATATAGAATTTTATGCTATATATGTGTCATCCATAGATCCCCCCCATAACAGTGTCCCTGTGTAAATAGTGACCCCCAATACAGGAGGTGGAGGCCAGCAACTGGTGTTGGAATGGTGGCGGGGCCCGGTGCAGTCACTGTACGTTATTACACCGGGCCCCGCTCACAGCAGTCTTTATATGTAAAGTGTAGTCCTGAAAGCTGTGTTAAATTATCACAATGCTCTATAGTAGCGCAATCCTCTGTAGTACTCACTATCAAACTACCATAGCAGGCAGGCCAGCAGGCAGTGTAACATCACTCACTCGGTCATGCGCCTGCTCCTCCCACTTTATTAATGAACCAGGCAGAGCAGGCGCGTGATGGAGCGAGTGACGTTAAGCTGCCAGCCGCTCTGCCTGCTACGGTAGTTTGATAGTGAGTACTACAGAGGGTTGCGCTACTGAAGAGGATTGCGATACTTTAACAAAGCTCCCAAGACTACACTTTACACATAAAGACTGCTGTGAGCGGGGCCCGGTGTAATAGAGTACAGTGACTGCACCAGGCCCCGCCACGATTCCAACACCAGTTGCCGGCCTTCAGCTCCTCTTTCCTCCCTGCTGATAAATCGCAGGCTGCGCTGTGCAGCATAGTGGCCGGTAATGTATCAGCGTCATGGCTGTGCTTGGTATTGCAGCCCAGGCCCATTTACTTGAATGGGACTGAGCTGCACATACTGTAGGCAATGTGACCAATGAACTTGATGACACTGGCTTAGGAGAAGGCCACAGTGCTCTCTGGAGTGCCATAGCTTCTTCAACTCATTAGCAGAGGTTCCAGAAGTCGGACTCCCACTAACCTATTACTGATGATTAGAGTTGAGGTTAGAGTTAGAGTTGAAGTTTGGGTTCGCCGAGTTTGGCCGAACTTTGCTGGGACCCGGACATGACCCCAGACCCCATTGAAGTCAATGGGGACCCGAACTTTTGGGCACTAAAATAGTTCTAAAAGAGCCATGGAAAAGGCTAGGGGGCTGCAAAAGGCAGCAAATGTGGGTAAGTGCCCTGCAAACAAATGTGAATAGGGAAAGGACTTAAAATAAAATAAATAAAAAATTTCAAATAATAATCCTGAACTACAGTAGGAGGAGGAGGTCCATATGGAGTAGGAGGTTGAGGAGGTGGTGGACGTGGCGGTGTAGGTGGACGTGATGGTGTAGGTAGAAGCGGCGGTGGAGGAGGAGGAGGTAGCCAACACTGTTTTTAGTTTTTATTTTATTTATTTATTTTATTTATTTTATTTAATTTGGGTAGACCACAAAACGTTGTGGAATATATAAAATAACACAAAAAGCAAGTGCGCTGGAGTATAAGAATGGCTGTGTAAGGCCGGTATCCTGTGGGATCCATGTCTGGTTCATTTTAATGAACGTGAGCTTGTTCACATTGGCTGTGGACAGGCGGCTGCGCTTGTCTGTAATGACACCCCCTGCCATGCTAAACACACATTCAGACAATACACTGGCTGCAGTACCACCAAGGCGTAAGGGGCAAGCTCAGGTCATGTGCCCAATTTGGAGACCCTGGAGTTGAATAGGACGGACCCATCAGTCAGTACATGTAGGCGTGTGCACACATACTGCTCCACCATGTTGCTGAAAGACGTTGCATATCAGCTGGGGGTGCTGGTTGTTGTGGCGTGGTGACAAAGCTTTTCCACATTTTGGCCACGCTAATCCTGCCTTCTGAGGTGCTGGCAGTGCCCCGGCTGCATTGGTGACCTCTTTCTCTTCCTCTGCCTTCACCTTGTGCTTCCACTGAGCCCCCTATGTAAGGTGGGAATGCCATCAGCAGCGCATCTACCTGAGTGCACTTGTAGTCGCGCATCTTCCAATCACGCTTCAGTGAGGGAATTAAGGACAGCACGTTGTCCTTGTAACGGGGATCCAGCAGGATGGCCACCCAATAATCAGCACTGGTTAGAATGTGGGCAACTCGGCGGTCGTTGTGCAGGCACTGCAGCATGTAGTCGCTCATGTGTGCCAGACTGCCCAGAGGCAAGGACAAGCTATCCTCTGTGGGAGGTGTATCGTCTGTGTCCTCTTCCTCTTCCTCCTGTGCCACACCCTCTTCCATCATCAAAGTGTTTTTAAGGAGACATAGAAGTGAAATAGTAACGCTGAGAACGGTGTCATCGGCACTGGCCATGTTGGTGGAGTACTCAAAGCAGCGTAACATGGTACACAGGTCTCACATGGAGGCCCACTCAGTGGCGGTTAAGTGGTGCTGTTCCTAAGAGCAACTCACCCGTGTGTGCTGCAGCTCAAACTCCACTATCGCCTGCTGCTGCTCGCACAGTCTCTCCAGAATTTGCTAGGTGGAGTTCCACCTTGTGTGCACGTCGCATATGAGGCGGTGAGCGGGAAGGCCGAAGATACGCTGCAGTGCAGACAGTCGAGCAGCAGCAGGGTGAGAACGCTGAAAGAGAGCCCACACTTTCTGCAGCAGCACTGACATATCGGGGTAGTTTTTCCGGTATGTCTGCACCACCAAATTCAGCACATGTGCCAGGCAAGGGATGTGCGTCAAACCAGCTGAGCCCAGAGCTGCTACGAGATTTTGCCCATTATCGCACACCATCAGGCTGGGCTTAAGGCACAGTGGCACCAACCACTCATCGGTCTGTTGTTCCATGCCCGTCCAAATCTTCTGCGCAGCGTGGGGTTTGTCCCCCAAACAGATGAGTTTCAAAAAGGACATGCGCCAAACAGCTATCCGCCTCGGGCCCAGCTTCCACTGCATTTACCCAGTGTGCTGTTAGGGAGATATAACGTCCCTGGTCATGCTTACTGGTCCACGTATCGGTAGTTATGTGGACCTTACCACAGTTGGCTTTGGGCAGAGCACACCTGATTTTGTCCCCCACTTGGTTGTGCAGGTAAGGGATGGCTTACCTGGAAAAGTAGTGGCAGTTGGGAATGACGTACTGTGGGACAGCCAAGGCGATAAGGTTTTTAAAACTTTCCGCCTCCACCAGATGGAATGACAGCATTTCAAAGGCCAGAACCAGGGATTGCGGGTGGGTAGGGGGGTACTTCCTCTTTCTATCCAGTGTTTAGGAGATGGACAGCTGAACGCTTCCATGGGACATTGAGGTGCTGCTTGTTGAAGATGACGGACGTGATTGCGTTGCTGCCACATCCTCCATTTGCAGGGTGGCCATTGCTACTGTCACTCTAGAGGTGGAGGAAGAGGCCGAGACTGCAGCAGAAGAGGGAGCAGGAGAAGCCTGAGACCTTTCTTGGTTTTTGAGTTGTTTACTCCACTGAAGCTCGTGCTTTGCCTTTGCCAGATGCCTGGTCATGCAGGTTGTGCTCAGGTTTAGAACGTTTATGCCTTGCTTCAGGCTCTAATTGCACAGCATCTTGTCGTATGCACTTTGTGTGAAGAACTGCCATGCCGGGGAACTCCTTGGAGCTGTCTTTGGTGTGCTTGGTCCCTGGGTGCGGTGGGCAATAGCAGGCATACTGTCTAGGGGATGGCCGCTTTGCTTCTGCACCCTGCTCCCTCTTTTGCTTTGCTGGTGTCTCTGTGCGACCACCGCCTCTTTCTCCCAACTGCACAGGTCACCCACTTTACCTTGATTCTATGTGGGGTCTAGGACCTCATCGTCCTCCACATCATCTTCCACCCAGTCTTTACCCCAGCCCTCCTTGTCGGTTTGGACACTGCAGAAAGCCACAGCAGTTGGTATCCTGTGTTTCGTCATCAGAGACGTGCTGCGGTGGTCTTCCCACGTCCTCATCCTCAAACATAGGTGGTTGGGCATTGGTGCACTCCATCTTTTCCACTTCAGGGGCAGGACTAGGTGGATGGCCCAGGGAAACCCTGCCAGCAGAGTCATCAAAAAGCATAAGAGTCTGCTGCATGACTTGGGATTTAGACTGCTTAGCTGATTTGCAAGGGGGTGAGGTGCAAGATAGATGCCCATGGCCTGCAGGTGCTAACTCTGAGCTTTCAGCAGTGGACCGGGTGGGAGACAATGTGAAGGTACTAGAGGCACTGTCGGCTACCCAATCTACTAGTACCTGTACGTGTTCTGGCCTCACCATTCGTAGAGCGGCATTCGGGCCTACTAAATAACGCTGAAGGTTCTGTCACCTACTCGCACCTGAGGAAGGTGTTTCACTTGGGCGTGTAGCTGCCACAGAACGACCACGTCCTCTCCCTGCAACAGAAGCTCCACCACCAGCACCACGACCAGGGCCACGTCCCTTATTTGATGTTCTCCTCATTATTTCACCCACCAAACTAACAGATGGTTTATCTCAGGTGACAATTTAACTGCCAATAGTCAAAAATGAAGTTCACTAACAGTAAGGCCCCTTTCACACAAGCGAGTTTTCCGCACGGGTGCAATGCGTGATGTGAATGCATAGAACCCATTGAATCCTGACCCATTCATTTCAATGGGTCTGTGTACATGAGCATTGTTTTTCACTCATCCCTTCTGCGTTGCATGAAAATTGCAGCATGTTCTATATTCTGCGTTTTTCACGCAGCTCTGGCCCCATAAAAGTAAATAGGGCTGCGTGAAAAACGCATTGCATCCGCAAGCAAGTGCGGGTGCGATGCGTTTTTCACTGATGATTGCTAGGAGATGTTGTTTGTAAACCTTCAGTTTTGTTATCATGCGCGTGAAAAACGCATCAAAATGCATTGCCCTCGCCCGATAAAAACTGAACAACTGAACGCAATCGCGGGCAAAACTGAATGGCTTTGCCTGCGAAATCGCACAGTTTTCACTGAAAGCATCCGTAACGCATCCGGACCTATTCCGGACACACTCGTGTGAAAAAGGCCTAAAGCAGTGCCAGTGTCATAAATAGAATAAATTTCATTATGTCACACAACAGTGTAACGGAGCAATTCAATTACTTCACTATCACTAAAAATGTGAATTTTCCAACCAACAATGTAACAGCCGAAGTTAACGGTTTAATTGGACTGTCAGAAATGCAGCGTAGGATCCAAATGTGCTATCTAGCTCAAACCTGTGTTTTTTGCAAACAACTATGTAAATGCAGTATGTTACGGTTTTATTGGAATATCAGAAATGCAGCGTAGCATCCTAGTGTGCTATCTAGCACAAAAGCTGTTTTTTTTTTTGCAAACAAGAATAAAAATGCAGTATGTTATTGTTTTATTAGAATATCAGAGATGCAGCGTAGACAGCAAATTTGCTATCTAGCACAAAAACTGTTTTATTTTTATAGCAGCAAAGTAAATGCAGTATTTAACGGTTTTATTGGACTGTCAAAAATGCAGCATAGCCCGTAAATTTACTATCTAGCAAAAAAAGTGTGCTTTTTTATATCAGCAAGGTAAATGCAGTATTTAAATTTTTGGGACTGTCAGATATGCAGTGCCTGTGGCAGACAGATAAAAAATCGCTTTAGGTCACAAAAATATGTGACAGACTAATGTAATTGAATAATTTTCACTGCCAGGTATGCACTGCAGGCCGCAGGGGTACTTGACCGGCCAAAAAAGTGAATTTGTCCTCCACTGAGCTACCAGAACAGAATTAAAGTAATGTCCCTGGCACAAATGCAGTTCACATGTAGTATTTAACGTTTTTTTTGGACTGTCAGTTATGCAGTGCCTGTGGCAGACATATAAAAAATCTCTTTAGGTCACAAAAATATATGACAGACTAATGTAATTGAATAATTTTCACTGCCCGGTATGCACTGCAGGCCTTTAGGGGTACTTGACTAAAAAAGGGAATTTGTCCTCCACTGAGCTACCAGAACTGAATTAAATTAATGTTCCTGGAACACATGCAGTTCACATGCAGTTGCAAGTGCACCGCTCTTGCAAAAATGGCCACCAACGCCCACCGAACTAGCAGATGGATTAAAAGTTATTTTTCAGAGTCACTGGGCTCAGGGTTGGGTACAAAAATGTAGCATAGCACCCTCAATAATCGCTGTAGTTTGAAGATTGAACAACACCAAGTACACCAGAATTCTTCCCTAATCTCTCCCCCACAACAGCAGCAGAATCCTATCCCTACATTGAGAAGAGCAGAGTGACGTGCGGCGCTACGTGACTCCAGCCTATATAGTGGCTGGGTCACATGCTGCACTTGGCCAATCACAGCCATGCCATAAGTAGGCATGGCTATGATGGCTTCTAAGGGCAGACTAGTGAAACCCTTGTTGATTGGCTGCCCTGCGGCCTTTTAAAAAGCTCCAAGAAATCACCGAACCCCGAATCCAAACTGTTACGGAAATGTTCGGGTTCGGGTCCGGGTACCAAAAACCATAAAGTTCGGTATGAACCTGAACTTTACAGTTCGAGTTCGCTCAACCCTACTGATGACCTATTCTGAGGATACGTCATGAATATTCTACTCCTAGTTGTGGCCAACACTTTGTTATCAGATTTTTTGCTATACATACTCCAAGTTCCTCCCAAATCATATGTACCAATGTCGATTAGGTATCGGGTGGATGTCATGTACTGTACTCTTAATATCATGCCAATATCTAACCAGCTCTGGGCAGCTCCAAAACAAGAGTGTCACATCTGCCCTTGTGTTGTTACCTCTTGGACATTTACCTTAATTATTAGTTCCAAAGTGTAGCAATGTTTAGGTGTGTAGTAGGCCATATGAATTGTATAAAGTTCAAAGATTCTATAAGAGCTATTTTACTGTAGTTGGAGAAAATTCTGTGCCTTACTCATCATAAGTAAAATTGTCCAGTCCATCTCTACTGCCCATTTCTCAGAACTAGTCTGCCAAAATATCCCAGTGTCATGTGCTATTACAGCATTGCACATTTTCAATATTTTTCTTTTCTTACACTTAGCATCAGTCAATATCTAAAAAAAAAAACTGTCGGCCCAGTGAACTGTGTCTGCATTTTATGCCTAGCCTGCATGTAATAAATATCTGGATGTGCAAATTCTTCCTTAATTTGAGCAAAACTTTTAACCTCCAACCCATGCAATTCAAGAGTAGACTTTTTTGCCCTTAAACACCCACTTTCAAATGATTTAATGTGTGACCACTTATAACGGCGAAAAAAAAAAACTGCGTCGTAAAAGCCACATGCACTTTTACTGCAATTGATGCAGTTTTGCAAAGTGGGAATTATGTGTATTTATGGTTGAAATACATTGATAAAAAAATATTTATTAATCAACTCCAAACACTATCAATGTCTATATGCCAAGATGGGGTGTACACATATCTATAAATATTTACCACCAAAAAAAGTTACAAAAATTCCCTTAAAATATACTCAATTTTTATTTAAATAACAATATGAAATAATCACATTACCATCAGTAGGAGAAACACAATTCAATTACGCTATACAGTTCTTATTTTGGTTGATATACATACAATAATCAACAAACAGGTTAGCTGTTCCCACATATAATACTGTTAGGTCTATTATGAACTCGCTAAGGGCAATAAGCACATAAGCTCTCTATGTTATCAATACATTATGCTAAACAAGCCATAAGATAGGTCTCTACCCCTATACCGCAATGCTGCTACTCTGCCCTTTAAAGGTATTAGTTAAACCACCGCAGTTATATGATTAGGAAAATACCGTAAACATACCCAAAAGTAGCTTTCACCAACCAAAGGAATAGGAATGGCGCCCCCTCTGTGCTCATTTGGCTTTAGCTTCTTTAGGAGGTTAGCTTCTCCTCTCCTCCTGAAGAAGCTAATGCGAAACACGTGCTACATTTTTGTATCTTTTTTTTTTCTAATTTATAGATCAAACAGAGGGATGAAACGTGATGTAACCCCACCCTTAGATGTATTTCAACCAGTTGTTGACCTCAGTTTTGTTATTGACTATCCAATCATTTGGACTCTTACTTGGCATTTGTGGTCCTACACAGTTTGCAGAATCCTGGCAAAAGCTGTAGCAGAAAGGACATTCCCCTTGAGCTGTGACAGGCAGAGCGCTAGAGCAGAAAAGACACACCCACAGCTGTGATAGGGAGAGAGTTGAAGTAGATAGGACACACCCCCTGAACTGTGACAGGGAGAGAGCTACAGCAGAAAAGACACACCCCAGAGCTGAGATAGGAAGAGAGCTTCTGCCTAAATATACGTCTCCTGAGCATTGACAGGGAGAGAGAAATGAATGGATCCATAAATCTCTGGATCCATGTGAGCTACGGGGCTGGTTCTAACTTTATTATTGTCATATACTAATTTAATCATGAAATAACCCCTTTATTTCTTATTACAGTTCTGTTACTGCTATCACCAATCTAAAACTAATCCAGGCACCACATGTTTTTTTCCTTATTTCTCTGTCAACATCACTGAAGTGGCCACAGATGCTTACAGAAAATAATGAGATAAAATAATAGATGTATACTGTAAATGATGTGTTCCAGAGCTGACAGCTTATTATACTGCACCCCTGCTGTAGTTTATCACTGTGCTTCCATCGCACAGTAGTACACTGCCGAGTCTTCCACTTGTGTTGTGTTTATATAGAGATAGGTGAACTTCTTCTTGGTATCCAGAAACATCATGAACTGATCTTCGAATTTATAGCCATTAGTGCTTAAGAGAAAAATTGGCTGGATTTTGTGGGTGCTGACACTCTGGTACCATCGCAGACTGTATTCTGTGCCAGTGTAGCTGCAGTTTATTTGCACATCTTCTCCCTCGGTCACACTAACATACGGGTCCTGATGTACCGAGTATTGTCCCAGGGATCCTGAAATAACACATATAACACATGCTCACACAATATCACACCTGGGCCATTTACTCATTACTTTAATGTAATGTAATAAGTAATGGATTTTTTTTTTTTACAAATTATTATTTTTTAGTTTAATAATTAAATAGCTACAATTTCTATTAATGCTCAGATAAGAATAATTACAGAGGAGTACTCCTATTAGTATATTATATTAGAGTAACTACTAAATATCTGAGACAATTCTATTCTAGCAATAGACAAATGTTTCTGGTGGACATTTCACCTGTGATGAGAATAGTAAAGACTGCAGACGTCCTCATGACAACTCTCATCATGTTCACCCCTCACAGGGCTCTGCTCTGGGTTGCCCTGATGTTGTGCAGCTGAAGTTTTGATGGTTTGTGGGTTGGATGTGGGAGTGTTGGCGAACTCAATATATAAAATGCAGATAAAGGCATTGGTTTTGTGATGTTGTATTTCATCAGGCCTCTATGTTCTACTTTAATGAACGTCTTTATGGTTAATATTTAATTTGTAATTGTCAGTTAAATATAATATCTTCTAATACAGCATGCATTATGTTCTATTTAGGCAATTCAAATCTTTAATTGCATTATCTCTTCAAGAGAAGCCATTAAGTTTCATGATAGAATTCTTTCTGCCCCACTCAAGCTCATTGGGGCAGATTTACTAATCCTAAAGATGTTGTAACCTTAGACAGGATGTCTAGACATAAACCAGATTCATCACAATGGCTCAGGCTGGATGATAAATGTGATGCAAGGACAGACACTTTCCTATAACTTTATTAAATACTGGTTGCCTGAGACAGAATTTTATGCCAAACTTTTGGCAAAAAGATCACATAGTAGGCCATACCCCCTTTCTTACAGGCTAGGTTGAGATACTTTCTCTAAAGCTAGATGCACCAAAATGAGACATATTGTGCCACATTTTGGCTCAATTTATGCCAAGGTCTGAATGCACATAGATTAGTAAATGTGGACTACGATATGTTCCCACTTAATACTCTCTTCCTAAAATTCTATGTTTGCCCCTGGAGACTAGATACCCCAAAACCTCATCCAGTTATATCATATCATTAGAATATACATTGCAAATCACAACTGCCTGCCTCACATTAGTTTTAACCACCCCACCCCCTTCCCCAATGACTTTGTATCAGCCTATTATGTGCAAACCTGAAGCTCCATGTAAAAAGTGGAAATCCAAGATCTAAAAGCATATGTTATGAAATGAATCAGCACCGAATCTTGTATTTAAAAAATTGTCCACTGATTGTTTTTTTTCCATTTTAGATAATAAGTGGTGCATATTGCCTACTATGAAATTGCAACAGTGCATCATAGTCTGGTTTATTTAGCCTATGTACCATGATGACTTTGATACCTGGTCAGGATATCCTAGTTGGCACTTTGAGGATGTCTAATCCACCTTTAATGGTTGGCCATCATATTGTGTAGGAGTCAGGAAACCAAGCCAGAGTTAGAAGAATAAACTTCTCTTTTTACTGAGTGCTAAATAGAGGTTGTAGTACATCCACCAACAATCTGGACACAGTGCAAATTCTTTGCTCAGATAAGGAGGTATGGAGGCACTATTAGTATGTTGCCTTACTAAAGTCTCTCTCACTAGAACCTCTGGCTAGAAATTGTAATCTAGCAATTAAGGCTGTAGCGTCCACTGCAGGAGACAGGTTTTTAGAGGCACATTTGGCCAGGATGTGGTTGTGTGACGGGTGTCTTAAATGTAGTTCCTCACATGCAGCAAAGTCTAGTTAGCTGTGCACAGGTTACCTTGCTGACTCCCTGTACATTCTAAGTTATTTATTTCCCCCTTTCTTGCTGTAGCAGAAGTAATAACTCCAGATCAGTTAGTCTCTGGATCCTGAGGCTTAAGGAGAAGGAGCACACAGACTTGCCCCCCCCCCCCTAAACACACTAGTCTACACTCTCTCTAGTCAGAAAGTAGGACCAGCCCACTACATCCCCTCCTGAGAGAGATGGAACAGGGTGATTATCCATATCTTTGCCACCTTACTAGGCCACAGTGGTTAACCCTGTCAATGCCAACCATACTAGCCCACACTGGGTGTACATTACATTAAATAACATTACAGTACTGAGGTGGTGCAACTACAGCTCAGCTCCCATTAAAGTGAATGGTACAGTAGGTGTGCTGCAGTAAGCTAGCATGGCCACTAAACTTTAAATTAAGCTGTGGTTGTGGTTCAGTTCAAATGGCTAGTTCTGATGCCAGAGGCTGCATGGAACAAATGATCGATTGAGGTGTGGGATGTCGGACCCACACAGATCAATATTGATGACCTACATTGAAGATACATCATCAATACAAGGTGCCTAGAATCCTTTTAACCATTTGTCCCATGTGCCAGAAACATACTTGCAGTATAAGTTAATTGGCTTCCTATGAAACTGTATTTAGAGATTGGGATGATAGATTGGGATGATGATAAAAAAATAAGTGGTGGCGGCCCCACTAGAGATTGGGACTGATGAGCATGATCATTTCTAATGCTGTTGTATATAAGCACTTTGATAAAAGTACAAATTTATGATAAATGTAAATCTATTGCACCACCTAGTGTCTGTCAAGAGGTATTACAAAGAAGGTTGAAACACTGGATACAAGTACAGTACAGGTTCTCGACTATGCTCAGCCCCTGACAGCACACAAGTACAAGGCAGAATCAGACACTGTCAGGCTGGAGGTGGATGTCTTGCTGGTCTCTGGAAATTTTCAGGATCCAGATGTAGATATCACTTTTGTTATTTGAATAACTCTTGCCCCCCCTCCCCCCCCTGAGAGTATACTGCATTGCTGGGAGTAAAGATTATACCAGTGCAGATATGGGTCACTACAGTAGATGACTAAATAAAGAATTATGTTACTTATTCCGCAGGTTTATCGTCCCAATATTGTTTTCTGAAGTAATGACATTTCCCAACCGTGAAGTTTATTATTTTGATTTTCTTAACAGAAGATAATTTAAAAAATATAAAACATCAAATAAACTGAGAAAACATCTGCTTCATTATTTCCTGAATAAATTTTATATTCATAAACCTGTTGGATCTTGGAAAATGTTAAGAACAAATTATTTGTTCCAAAATTGCACACAATTGACTTTATACTGGAATGAAAATGCATTTGAAGACATAGGGGGTTATTTATTAAACAGAAATACACCTAAATTCAGCGTCTTTCTGGCACAGACTGCAACACAAAGGTCCCAAGGAGAAATAAAATGGCCACCAAACTATTAGTACACATAAAACCTGTCCTAATCACACAGCAGGACAGGTTATTTCAGGACACTGAGGTAAAGAGCTTCCTCATCCTCCTCTCTACTCTGCTTGTCAGTGATTATGATCCTGAAAACTGCTTATAACATCTCCAGCTGAATCTCTATAGGAATGGAGTTCATGAGGAGACATGAAGTACAGAGAGGAGGGTGAGGTAATGAGCAACAGCACTTGTATGCAGTCTCCATTACAACAGCCCTACATTACCACAGTCTGTCCTGTCCGTCCTCTCTGTACTTCATGTCTCCTCATGAACTCCATTTCCACAGATTCCGCTAAAGATCAGCTGTGTTCAGGATCATAATCTCTGACAAGCAGAGCAGAGAGGATGAGGCAGCTTTTTAGCTCAGTGTTCTGTTAACCTCTATGCCATCGCTAGTCCCTATACAGCCTAGAGGTTAGACAGCACAATCTGCCGACAGCAGGCACTGATTTTTAAGCATACTTAAAAATCTGAATTGCCTGATGAATGAGCCTTTTCTTGGCGGCGGCAGTATTACACTGCAAGATGATCGGTAATGAACATTCATGCGAACGTTCGTTAACAATTATCACCAACATATTGGCCAGTGTAATACAGCCTTAAGGGTTGAGATTATCTATTCTAACAGCATGACGGACAAGGAAGCCCTAGCTCCTAGGTTATTGTATTCAGACAGCCCTAGCTCCACATCATAATTTTAATTCTGATCCAGTCAGAAGACAGTCATGGTTTATGGAAAACAACATCTTCATATACAGGGTGGGCCATGAAAAACTCCACCTTGTATGAGTGGTATATGATAATGCTTATTGGGTCATATTTATCAAAACTCTTTTATAGGAAGGCTGTCTTTTTTGGCCATAGCAACCACTGGCAGCTCAGATTTCATTTTACCAGAGCAGTTTAAGAAAATAATGAAGCCCAGTATATCATCCCCTGCTGCCAGTCAAGTGGTCCTCTTTGTGGAGGGCAGTAGTGTTATGCGTGAATTTGTTTAACATGACATATGCAATTCAACAAAGAATTATGATAGTGGAGCCTTATGTATGGCTCCTTGAGGAGCCAGAGCTGAGGATGGGAATGGTATTGGCCATGACTATATGGTCTGTGACAGTGGTTTCCATCAGGTTGTTGCTCCCTGGGGCTGGTGCAATCAGGGTAGGGTGCACCCTTTCCTTGGGGAACTCCCTGAAATTGGTGTCCTTGTTGATGGTTGTATGGGTGCCTGGCAGAAGGTGTAGTAGGGCAATGGCCAGCGTATGGTGTGGCAGGACATAGGGAACCAGGCCAGAGGTAGAAGAATAAACTTCTTTATTTGAGTGCAAAATAGATGCTGTAGTACATCCAACAATAATTATTACGAAGCACAAATGCTTTCCCCAGATAGTGAGGTATGGAGGCTGGTAAAGTGGCATTCTACCTTGCTAAAGTCTCTCACTAGACTGTCACTCAATTTATTCTCCTCTACCTAGTCAGGGAGTAGGATCAGCACACCCCAGGGGTCGGGGGGGGGGGGAGGGGGGTTGTAAAGTTCCATAAGTAGTGATGAGTGAAGTTTTCTAGAATTAGATTCGGACACTTTGCTAAATTTTGCCAAGAAATTTGGTTATTTACAAAGGAATTCATCACTGTTAAATCAGTTAAACCGCAGGGGGAGTGTATCTCGGTGTACATCACTGTGCATGGCACCAATATGCATATCTAATCCTTTCTGATAGAGAAACAGTTACTGTGCGTCAGTATGACAGGCAGATCATATATTTGGATGTGCACATCACTGTGCAGGTCACCAACAGTCCTAGCTAATCCCTTCTGCATACAGCAGTCTTCAGTAAAGCAAAAAAACGCTACATGCCCCTGCAGGAGCTGTGTCCAAATGACTCTTTAGTGGAACAAAATAAAGACATAGAGGCAGCGCCAATAAAGTAGTTGAAATTTTTTTTAATCTTTTAATCCATATTGTGGCAGTGCAAACACATGCTTTTGAATCCCTTCTGTTAGTTGTGCGTCACTATTACGCTTAGTTCACACTTAAGTTATTTGGTCAGTTATTCTTATCATTTATCACTTATCACTCTGGCTACTTGAGAGACCTTGGCGCGGTGCCCGAGCTTTAGACATGTCCTCCTAGTAGGATATGTCGAACTAACCTCTAAATTTTAACTTCAGTGTGAGGATTTAGTATTTCCGCAGACTGCACCTGTCTTTGCTATTGTTTAGTTTTTGATTGTTCTCCACATCCACATAATTGTTACCTTATGTAGGATGGTTATTGTGGTACTTGTAGTCCGTTGCTGGCATCTTCCATTGTATGCATTTTTTTGCTGTTGATTGCCATCAGCAACGGACTACAAGTGCAGGGTATGCTCCCCTATATATATGCACAACCGCATGTGGGTTTTAGCATATCCTGCTTGTTTAACACCACACCACGTTTTCTAATGGTTTGTATTATCATTTATTGTCAGCCAAAAGCAGGTGCGGCAAAAACCCACAGAAAAGGTGTACATCTATTCATGATACCTAATTCAAGAACTTGGCTTACAAAAACTGATAGTAATAATTGACCAATTAACTGAAGTGTTAACTCAGCATTACAGGTCAATGTTAGTGCCAAGTCTAATTTATCGGCGTGGACTGAACTGTGCAGTGGCCCAAGATTCAAGTAGTGGCTCCATGACAGAGTGGGGAGGGTGTCAGCAGTAAGGTTGTGTTGACATCTCTGTTAATTTTTCCCTTCTTCTGATCCTTCAGAAGGACAGCCAAAAAAAAGCTCCTGTATTTTGAGCATCCTTCTTCACATGCTTAGTATTTGGTCAGCATTTGATCGGTATTTGTAAGGCAAAAACGGGAGTGGGTCCAAAACAGAGATAAAATGTCATGGAAATATTTGCATCTGTTCTGTGTTGTGGACCTACTCCTGCTTTTGGCTTCCAAATCATTATAAAATCCTTTGGCATTTGGTCAGTTTTTACATCACTATTTGATCAGTATCGGTAGGGCAAAAACAGGATTGGGTCCAAAACATAGATGACACGTGATGAAAAATGTGCATGTCTTCTGTGTTTTGGACCCACTCCTGCTTTTAGCTTCCAAATCATGATCAAATCCTGATGGAAAATACTGACTGTGTAATAGAGGCCTTATGGACGCTCAAACTACAGTATCCATTTTGTTTTTTATTTTTCTGCTGTTCTGATGGATCAGAAGAACGGAACAATAAACAGTGGTATCAACATGGCCAAACAGGGACA
Organism: Bufotes viridis; assembly: GCA_033119425.1. Lineage (NCBI taxonomy): Eukaryota > Metazoa > Chordata > Amphibia > Anura > Bufonidae > Bufotes > Bufotes viridis. Next base: position 208,411,471 of record CM065589.1, on the reverse strand, counting down.
ATAGTGGCCTTGTAACAGAATGGTGAGGGTGACAACAGCATGACGAATCACAATAGTGGCCCAGGAATATAGTGGGGGCAGACCAGCAGTGGCAGTAATAGCACAAGTTGATGGCAGATCACAGTAGGAGCAGATGGCAGTAGAGGCAGCAGGCATGTGGCATCAGGCGGGTGGCAGCAACAGGATAGTGCTGGCAGCACGTTGCCAGAAGTAACGGGCAATTTTTTACAATATCCCGATGTGACAGCACACTACTTTCAGTTAATTACTGCCAGAATAATCTAGTGTGTTGCATCAGGCACTGGTGTGTGGAAATCCTGGGTGATCCAGACCTGAAACATCTTTATAAAGTCTCTCAACATTTTGTGTTAAAAGGCAAGTTCTCTTAGGGTTAACTCTGCCACTGACCCCACTAAACACTCATTCTGATGCCACACTACTGGCCTGGCAGAAAAGCTTTCCCAGGGCAAACTCAGCCAGTTGTCAACAAAATTCTAGTTTGGCTGCCCAGTAGTCCAGGGGATCTTGGATAATAGGGTACAGACCAAGTATGCCACCACCTTCAGATTCAGGTTCTGCTTCATGACCTGCTGCTGCTGTGTGGTTTCTTCAGTAGGCGGCTTATCAGAAAACTGCTTATCAGAAACTCATGACTGAAGTTGCTGCTGATGGAGCTTGTGTTGTTCATGACCCCCCTTCGTAAGAATGGGCGATGGCACATGTAGGCAGCAACCAACTGACTACAAAGGATGTCTTGAGTTTTTCATCCCTCTCAGCAGGTGTAAAAGAAGCCCCTCTGCCAAATGGTGATAATGCGGCTGTCACTACACAACTCAGCATGCATCTGGCCATATGCGTAAGGGACTTGTAATGCCTCACTGCCTCCATCTCTACTGCATACTACCACTCTCTGTCGGGGTCATCCTCTAGTTCCTCCTGCTCCTCTTCTGTCGCTTGGGAAGATAAACCATCCACTTCTGTATAGAATTCCTGGGCGTTTATATCTTCTCGTCTTCTATTCCCTCGCTAGTCAGATTTATCAGCATCCCTTCCAGGAATTAAATCATGTATCCCGTATAGTGATGAGCGAACATGCTCGGCCAGATATCTGTTTGGCTTGAGGATCGCTATGCTCGGCACTTGTCGCTACTCGGCCGAGTACCGCATGTGCTCAAGCGAAATGCTTGAGTTTCGGCCCGCACATTTTGCGGGTTTTAAGCAGCCAATAAAGGTGCAGGTAAGTACTGCCCTCACTGTGATGCCAGTAGCCATGTTGGCTGCTGGCATTACAGTGATTGGCTGGCTGGAACGCGTCATCGGGTGCTATATAGCACCAGATGACGCATGTTCGGCTCAGACGTAGACAGGGAGAGCAGAGCGTAGGAAGGGAAAGACAGTGTAGGGAGCAATTTTCACAGTTTTTATTCACACAAAGCTTTTCCAAAACCCAAAAGTCCTTTTAAAAACTGCTGTGTGTGTGTGCAGTCTCAGGGACAGTGCTTTATAAGGGACAGATAGTGCAGGGAGAGACATTTGCTGTTTTTACTACCAAAAGCTTTTCAACGACCCCAAAGTCCTGTTATGGACTGGTATGTGTGTGTTTGACAGCAGCAAGATATTTTTATTTTATACCTATTAGTGACATATACTGTACATCATCTGCAGACTGTGTCTTTAATAATCTGAGCTACATCTTGTGTCCATAATCTGTGGTGTTCTTTAACCAATACTGTATAACATCTGCAATCAGTTTCTGTATTACAAATTCTAATAATCTGAGCCTAATATAGTGTTTATAATCTCTGGTGTTCTGTAACCAGTACTGTAGAACTTCTGCAAACAGTGTCTGTATTACAAATTCCAATAATCTGGGCCTAATATAGTGACCATATTCTGTGACATATAATGTCCTGCATCCGAAAACTATGTCTTAAGTGGACAGTAAAACAATCTGCGCCATATCTAGTGATAAAACCATTAATATGAAGAAGGCGAGCACTAAGGGACAGGGAAGTGGGCATGATGCTGATTGTGCATGCAGAGGCTGTGGCCCTTGGTGCAATCAAACTGTGCCTGCTGCCAGCGCGCCGGAAAAAATACATCCACCATACCCAGATTCATATCCAACTTAGCTGGGCAGCGCAGGGCAACACTGTCAAAGTCAGACCAGTGCGAACAGTTGGTCGGATGGATTGCAGAAGATAATGCTTCCAGTCGGTTAAACAACACCGTCTCTTACAGTCTCTGTAGCCAAGAGTCTGGTCAACTGAATCCTCACTCTGATCATCCTTACTCCCACCATGGAAAGGCTTGCCAAACGAGTGATCCCACACTCGGATATTCCGAGGAGCTCTTTCCAGTGCCACTATTAGATTTGGCCCTCGCGCCCAGCACACTTAAATAGGTACCTGAAATATTGTGCCCTGATTCCCAAGCTCTTGAGCCTTCACAGTCTCAAGAAGATGACGGTGGTGAACAGCAATCATTCATTCACGAGGTGGATAAAGATGAGACACAGTTGTCAATCACTGAGGTTGTGGTTAGGTTAAGTCAGGAGAATGAGAAGAGTGAGGAAGTGGAAGAGGAGGTGGTGGACGATGAGGTCCCTCACCCAACATGGGAAGGTGAAAAGCCGAGCGAGGACAGCAGTACAGAGGGGGAGGGATCCGCAACACAACAACGGTCTGGAAGAGGCAGTGGGGTTGCAAAAGGGAGAAGTCGGCCCACACCAAACAGGCCCGCAACCGTTACACCGAGCACCCCCATGCGCAAATCTACCTTGCCAAGAGGTAGGTGTAGGTGTTCCGCAGTATGGCGCTTTTTTGAGGAAACACAAAAGAGTGGTAGTTTGCAACCAGTGCCGTACCAAAATGAGCCAGGGCATTAACACTAGCAACCTCACCACCAGCATGATCTGCCACGTGGCATCCAAGCACCCTAATAAGTGGGCCGAATGCCTGGGTCCACAATCTTGGTCTGTGAGTCACACCACTGCCTCCTCTTCCCCTGTGTTATACACTGCTGGCCAATCCACTGTCGAAGGCGCAGGCCCGGATGCCCCTAACCCTGCACCTGGACCTTCACATCAATCATCAGCAACAACATCCACTTCCCTGTCCCAGCACAGCATCGGAATGTCGATAACACAGGTGTTTGAACGCAAGCGCAAATACCCACCCACCCAAAGGCCATTGCACTAAATACGCAACTTTCGAAATTACTGGCCCTTGAAATGTTGCCATTTAGGCTTATGGATACTAAGGCCTTCCACAGCCTGATTGTCGATGGCCGTCCCTCGGTACGCAGTCCCCATCCGCCAGTATTTTTCACGGTGTGCCGTGCCCGCCTTACACCAGAATGTGTCCCAGAACATCACTCGTGCCCTGACCAACGCTTTTACTGGGTAGGTCCACTTCAGCACGGACACATGGACAAGTGCTGGTGGCCAGGGATGCTACATTTCCCTGACCGCACACTGGGTGAATGTTGGGGAGGCCAGGAGTGAGTCGTACCCTGGGATGGCACAGGTGCTACCCACGCCCAGGATTGCGGGCCCTACATCCATCAGGGTTTCCACCAGCAGCTATGTAACTGGCTCCAACCCCCACTTCTCCTCCTCTACCGCCTCCTCCTCCACCACCTCCAGCAGCAGTCAACCATCGGTCGCTAGCTGGAAGCAGTGTAGCACTGCTGTGGGTAAGCGTCAACAGGCAGCACTGAAGCTGATCTGCTTAGGGGACATACCGCACACCACCGCAGAGCTGTGGCAGGGTATAAGGGACCAGACCGAGCTGTGGCTCTCGCCACTCAACCTACAACCAGGCATGGTTATGTCTGACAATGGCCGTAACTTAGTGGCGGCTTTGGAGCTCGGCAACCTGACACACATCCCATGCCTAGCCCACGTCTTAAACTTAGTGGTTCAGCGGTTTATCAAAACCTACCCCAATTTGTAAGAGCTACTAGTAAAGATGCGCCGCGTGTGTGCCCATTTCCGAAAGTCGTCCACAGCTTCAGCCGGTCTATCAACGCTGTAGCAGTGCTTGCGGCTTCCAGCTCACTGACTGTTGTGCGACGTGAGCACGCGCTGGATCTCTACGTTCTACTTGTTGGCCAATGTTTTGTGAGCAGCAGAGGGCAGTTGTGGAATACCAGCTGCAACATGGTCGTTGCCTTTCAAGTCAACTGCCACTATTCACAAGCGAGGAGTGGGCATTGATATCAGACCTCTGTGAGGTTTTAAGAAACTTTCATGAATCCACACAGATCGTTAGTGGCAATAACGCTATTATCAGTGTAACCATCCCACTGCTGTGTCTATTCAAACGATAGCTGCTCACAATTAAGGAGGACGCTCTGAATGTGGCAGATGAGGAAATGGTGGAGGACATTACACAGGGTGATAGCCATTGTCTTCCCAGCGCGAATTGGACCATGAAGAGGAGGAGGAGCTGGAGACAGTTGCCTCTGCTACAGAGGGTCGTACCAATGTAACTTTAATTCCATCTGTTCAGCGTAGATGGGCAGAGGGGGAGGAGAAAGAGGAGGATGAGGAGCTGGTGAGTCAGCCTGATGTTGACATTGTTGTCTTGCCTGTTGGTACTCTGGCACACATGGCTGACTTTATGTTAGGCTTCCTTTACCGCGATCCTCGCATTATACGCATTTTAGATAACATGGATTACTGGGTGTTCTCCCTTCTCGACCCCCGCTACAAAGTGAACTTCTCATCTCTCATTCCTGTGGTGGAGAGGACGAGTAAAACGGTGCAATACCAGAAGGTACTTGTTGAGAGATTGCTCTAAAATTTTCCATCTGACAACGCAGCCGGCAGAGTCCATACTTCCTTAGGCAACCGAGGAAGGGAGACAAAGGGAACACACAGCAGTTCCAACAAAGGCAGGGCAACACTCTCCAAGGCATGGGACACTTTCATGACACCCCGCCAGCAACCTTACCCTGAAGCGCTGCCTAGTGCTACAAGGAGGGAAACGTTTTGGAAGATGGTGAAGGAATACATAGCAGAGCGTGTCAGCGTCCTATATGATCCCTCAGTGCCTTACAACTACTGGGAGTCCAAGCTGGACACTTGGCACGAACTTGCGCTCTACGCCTTGGAGGTGATGGCCTGCCCTGCCGCCAGCGTTTTGTCTGAGCGTGTATTTAGTGCTGTTGGTGGCATTATAACAGATAAGCGTATCCGCTTGTCCACTGGCAATGCTGACAGGTTGACTCAGATAAAAATAAACAAGGCCTGGATTGCCCCTGACTTCTCAACTCCACCAAAGGAGACCTGTGGAGATGATGAACATAAAGGCAATTTCAATCTATTATTTATAATGTACTCGATATACTGTAGTGTATTCCCATGCACCTTTTCCACCACAAAAAAAAGAGTATATGTTTGAATCTTGTTTTCTCCTCCCCCTCCTCCTCATCCAGATTGTATATATTTCCTCCACTCTAATTTTTTTATAGAGTCAGCTCAACTGCAGGCCTTCAACTCAATTTTTTTTAAAGCATGTACTCACATATAATGTTTTAGAGCGTCAGTTGAACAGCATGCACTTGCATGTAATGTATTAGAGCGTCAGCTCACCTGCAGGCACTCGCATGTAATGTTTTAGAGCGTCAGCTCACCTGCAGGCACTAGCATATAATGTTTTTGAGCATCAGCTCACCAGCAAGCCCTCGCCCCTAATGTTTTAGAGGGTCAGCTCACCAGCAGGCCCTCACCACTAATGTTTTAGAGGGTCACCAGCAGGTCCTTGCTCCAAATGTTTTTGAGGGTCACCAGCTGGTCAACAATCATAATTTTTGAAGGGTGTGTATGATGCCCTCCTTTATGTGTAATAAAGGGTGTATTGGAGTGCCGATTCCTTGTCATTTTTGGCATCCCTTTCAATTGCATAGGCTTTATGAGTGTCGGAGTCCCGCTACCTGAACAATTTAACCACAATGTGAATGAGAACCTCCTTTATGTATTATACAGGCTGTTTCCGAGTGCCTCTTGCTTGTAATTTTTGGCAGCACTTGCACTTTATATACAATTGAATATACAGAAAATAATGTTTCCTAACTATTTTTCCTGTGAAATTGATTTTTTGGGGGGGTTTTGTGCGTATTTTTGTCAGTCTGTAATAGTGGCGTACAACTCGGACAACATGGTTCCCAGCAGCAACCTGGGAGTTGAAGATGCATCCAGACATCATCCCCAAGCTGTTCACGATCAATTTCGGTGGTGTTTCTGTGACTTTCTGACATTTTCCAATGGACTAGGCACCCTCCGCTCTTCTTAGCAGGGGGTGCCTGGTTGTCTCCCTTTGACTTCCATTATACTCGGGTGCTCGGCCGAGCACACGAACATAGCAATGTGTTCCGGCCGAACACCTGAATACTTTGGTGCCCACTCGTCACTAATCCTGTAGTCGTGGCGACTGATAGATAAAGTGGCCCCCTCAAAGAGCCTGAGAAAATGGCAGGTGACATGCATGAGCTGCCACTGGCTAACGTCGAAGTTACATTGGGGAGTAGTCCTGTCCGTCTGCATCATGACGAAATCGGTTACGGGTTTCCTCTGCTCATACAGCTGGTCCAACATATGGAGCTTAGAGTTCCAACCTGTGGAAACGTCACATATGAGGCGATATAGGGGAAAACCATTCTGCCTTTGAGGATTTTCTTTTCCATCCTGCATAACAGGAACCAGACGGATCCATTATGCTTGCCCATAGACCTATATTATGACAGATCAAAATGGAATGCCTCTAAATGTTTCCTTTTTGAATTCCGTTATTTTCCGTTATAGTCATGTAATAATGGAAAACAATAACGGAATTCATAACGTTGATGTGAACCTGCCGTTACTGCCTGAAACACATCAGCAATAAGATGATATGCCGACCTTGTGTAATGATGTGAACTCAATTATTTTAATTTTATGGAGTGATGGACTATCAATTAGTAACAGAATGGATACTATACTTTATGTAAACTCAAGCTTTCACTAATTCAGCCTGATGTCAAAAATGTCACCTAGCCACAAATAAATGCCACCAGATTCAAGCCAGGACCCAGATTGTAGGAAAATGTTGCTACTTCATGTTGGGAACAGGAATTCAACGCCAGGCTTCCCCTTTATCATGGCGCCCATAGCAGTGGGATGGTTACTAGTTAATAGTTTATGATGGGATAATTACGGAGTGTACAGTAGTTTGGTGCTTAATAATGCAATGTTTTGGGGTGGGGGGGGGATTACTGCTCTATCAAATTGAGGGCTTGTTTTTTTGTGGATTGAGACACATTTTGTAACAGCTTAGAGTACACATACATTTGGTGGATTTTTTACACAATGAGCGTATGCATGACTGTTCGATCTTTTTTTATTTAGCTTTTGAGGAGACAGGATTGCCAAAAAGAATCAGCAGTTCTGGCCTTGTTTTTAACATTTTTATCAAGGTTCACTACAATAGTTTTATTGTTCAGGTAGTTACAGATGTGATATCTATTTTTACCTGGACTTTTTTGTTCTTTTTTTTTCTGAAAATTCTATTGATAATTTTACAATTTTTGTTAGTCCCACTATGTGACTTTATCATACGATCATTCGGGTGCTTCTGTACTACACTACAATGCCTCTGTGTTTCAGTGTATTATGCCTTTAGGTCACTGGCTGTCATAGAAACCCAGAAGCACCTTGCAGTCCTTTGAGGGGGAACCACTGGGTTGACGGAAGGGGCCCCTTCTAATGTTTAACCATTGAGATTTTCCAGTCAGTATTGATCAATGCATCCTAAGAGGCTAAACAGCCGGCATTGGAGTTACAATATTTTGAATCACATCCATAAGAGCAGGGTACTGGCTTTATTGCACAGGTGCAAATGATGCCATGAACACAGCTAGCACTGAACTGTACTGTTATGGTGGCTCTCAGAAATGACATATTTTCCCCAATGTAATGGTATGCTGTAAGGCAGGAAGGGGTTAATCAACAAAACGTTCACACTTGATAAATTTAGTGCATGCCGCACAGGGAGACACATTGGCATAATAAACACAAAGAGCACCAGTATTGATAGATTTCCCTCATTGTGGACTATGATAAGGACAGTCGGAGATTTAATTCTAAAACATTTAAAATCTCTTTGAAGTAATAAACTACTTCCCAATATGAGACAGAGTTATTATCTTTCGCCGTTTAATATTATTGAGACCGCACACTTTTATAAACCTTTTTTTTTTAGATGCACATCCTAAAAATGACAACTATAAAATGTGCAAACGGTAAAATTAATAAACTGCAGAGCAGTTAGAATACCAATATGTGGATGTTGTTGCACTGCGCCACCTAGTGCCTGTAACAGTATATTACATTGCGCTTTTAACACTGCATATAAGTACATGTTCACCACTGTGCCCCATCACCGAGAGCACACAAGTACAAGGCAGAATCAGACATGGTCAGGCTGGAGATGGATAAAGAGGTGGATGTATTCGCTGGTCACTGACTGGAATTTTTCATGCTCCAGTTCTGGATTATCACGCTTGAAGCTTGAATAGCTCTTTGCCCCCCGGCTGAGAATATACTGGATTTGGTGGGGGTACTGACGATACCAGTGCAGATATGGGGTAGTGCTGCTGGTTGAGTAGTTACAGGTTAATATTACTGATTTCCCAGGTTTAACATTCATGTTTTGTTTTTCTGAGGTGATAATATTTCCCAGCACTGAAACTGTTAACAGAAAAAAAATGGAAAAATGATAAGAATACATCTTGATTAATGTAAGTCATTTGTTCTAAAATCACACATAATAGACTTTATACTATGAATTATTACAACAGAACAAACAGCAATACACATATACAGATATGTCAGTAATAATGACTATATTATACTTACATGAGAAATAATAAAATGCTATGAGGAAGGTAACATATATATTAGAAAACATAACACCCAACATTCTGCCTAAAGTTAGAGAGGAAAACACAAGCACCAAACAGCAAGAACAAGCACTGTGACTGCTGACACCTTCTGTACAGGGTGGGAGGGATGTGACTGCTGATACCTTCTGTACAGGGTGGGAGGGATGTGACTGCTGATACCTTCTGTACAGGGTGGGAGGGATGTGACTGCTGACACCTTCTGTACAGGGTGGGAGGGATATGACTGCTGATACCTTCTGTTGTACAGGGTGGGAGGGATGTGACTGCTGACACCTTCTGTACAGGGGGGGAGGGATGTGACTGCTGACACCTTCTGTACAGGGTGGGAGGAATGTGACTGCAGATACCTTCTGTTACAGGGTGGGAGGGATGTGACTGCTGACACCTTCTGTACAGGGGGGAGGGATGTGACTGCTGATATCTTCTGTACAGGGTGGGAGGGATGTGACTGCTGATACCTTCTGTACAGGGTGGGAGGGATGTGACTGCTGACACCTTCTGTACAGGAGGGGAGGGATCTGATTGCTGATGTCTTCTGTACAGGGTGGGAGGGATGTGACTGCTGACACCTTCTGTACAGGGGGGGAGGGATCTGATTGCTGATATCTTCTGTACAGGGTGGGAGGGATGTGACTGCTGCAGTGCTGACATCTTCTGTACATGGTGGGATGGATGTGACTGCTGCTGACATCTTCTGTTACAGGGTGGGAGGGATGTGACTGCTGACACCTTCTGTACAGGGGGGGAGGGATGTGACTGCTGATGTCTTATGTACAGGGTGGGAGGGATGTGACTGCTGATGTCTAGTGTAAAGGATGGGAAGCATGCGACTGCTGATGTCTTCTGTACAGGATGAGAGGGATGTGACTGCTGATGTCGTCTGTACAGGGTAGGAGGGATGTGACTGCTGATGTCTTCTTTACAGGAGGGGAGGGATGTGACTGCTGATATCTTTTGTATAGGGTGGGAGGGATGTGACTGCTGTTGTCTTCTGTACAGGGTGGGAGGCATGTGACTGCTGATGTCTTCTTTACAGGGTGGGAGGGATATGACTGCTGATGTCTTCTGTACAGGATGGGAGGAATGTGTCTGCTGATGTCTTCTGCAAAAGGTGGGAAGGATGTGACTGCTGACGCCTTCTGTACAGAGTGGGATGGATCTGACTGCTGACATCTTCTGTACAGGGTGGGAGGGATGTGACTTCTGATGTCTTCTGTACAGGATGGGAAGAATGTGACTGCTGTTGTCTTTTCTCCAGGGTGGGAGGGATGCGGCTGCTGACATCTTCTGTATAGGGTGGGAGGGATGTGACTGCTGATGTCTTCTTTACAGGGTGGGAGGGATATTACTGCTGATGTCTTCTGTATCAGGGTGGGAGGGATGTGACTGCTGATGTCTTCTGTACAGGGTGGGAGGATGTGACTGCTGATGTCTTCTGTACAGGGTGGGAGGGATGTGACTGCTGATGTCTTCTGTACAGGGTGGGAGGGATGTGACTGCTGATGTCTTCTGTAAAAGGTGGGAGGGATGTGACTGCTGATGTCTTCTGTACAGGGTGGGATGGATGTGACTGCTGATGTCTTCTGTACAGGGTGGGAGGGATGTGACTGCTGATGTCTTCTGTACAGGGTGGGAGAGATGTGACTGCTGATGTCTTCTGTAAAGGGTGGGAGGAATGTGACTGCTGATGTCTTCTGTACAGGGTGGGAGGGATGTGACTGCTGATGTCTTCTGTACAGGGTGGGAGGGATGTGACTGCTGATGTCTTCTGTACAGGGTGGGAGGGATATAACTGCTGATGTCTGTCTGTACAGGGTGGGAGGGATGTGACTGCTGATGTCTTCTGTACAGGGTGGGAGGGATGTGACTGCTGATGTCTTCTGTACAGGGTGGGAGGGATGTGACTGCTGATGTCTTCTGTACAGGGTGGGAGGAATGTGACTGCTGGATATAAAACTACAGTAAAGTGATCTGTACAGGCTAAGAAGTGGACTCAATTATTTGGCTTAGTGGCCAGGGCGAAAACTGCAAGACTTTATGGTTTTTGTTTAAATATAGATGTTGAGACATGGAAAATTAAAAATAGCATAATCAAAATTCTTTAAAGATATGTTAAACATAAAAACTTGAATTAAACAATAGATCAATTTCTGATGACACATTCGCTTTAATGTTAGTCTGGCCTAGCAATGGTTTAGGTAGGTGGTGGTATCTGAGCTGTTGTCCCTCACTTTGCAGCAGTGTCTGTAAAGTTGAATTTCACTGATCATTGCTGTATTGTCTCTCAAGTGTTTTCTTGAGACAGGATTAAAGGGGTTGTGCAGTGATTTAAATTGATGACCCATCCTCGGGATAGGTTATGAATATCTGATTGGCGGAGGTCCAACATCCAGGACCCCCGCCAGTGGCGTACACACAATCCATGGGGCCCCGGTGCGAAACTGATCCATGGGGCCCCCTTCCTGTCGCCAACCCCATCCCCCACACCAACCCGTCGCTCCCGCCCCCAATTGAGGTGCTGTAAGCCGGGGGTGAGTGAAGGAGCTGCACACATGGGGGTGAAAAAGGGGCTGCACAAAGGGCGGTGAATAAATGGGCTGCAGGCAGCCGCTGCATGCTACGGGGGTGAATGAAGAGGCTGCACATGGGGGTGAGTGAATGGGCTGCACATGGGGGTGAATGAAGGGGCTGCACACAGGGGGTGAATGAAGGTGCTGCACACGGAGGGTGAAGAGGGCTGCACATGGGAGTGAATGAAGGTGCTGCACACAGGGAGGGTGAATGAAGGGGCTGCACATGGGGTGGTGACATGAAGGGGCTGCACATGGGGGGTGAATGAAGGTGCTGCACATGGGGGGTGAATGAAAGTGCTGCACACAGGAAGGTGAAGGTGCTGCACAGGGGGAGGTGAATGAAGGGGCTGCATACAGGGGAGTGAAGATAGCTGCAGATAGGGGGAAGGGCTTCCACAGAGAGGGTATGGAGCAGGCTGGCAGACACGAGGATATGACAACATACTTTAATGCCTCCTCCCTCTCCCTCCCTTTGGCTTACCTTGTTGCTGGACCAGAGAGGAGGGAGACAATTCCGGGACCCACGTTTCCTCCTGCTGCACCGTCACCGCCACCAGCAGGAGAGAGAGGGGCGGGCACCAGAGGCTGTGTGAGAGAAGAGAGGGGACGGGCACCAGAGGCTGTGTGACCCACGCTTCCTCCTGCTGCACCGTCACTGCCACCAGCAAAAAGGTTTGTGGCCGTGCTAACTTCCTGCTGGTGGCGCCTCCCAGCGGGCCCTCCGCAAGTTTGCTCCGTCCCGCCGCGAAAGATATACCACATGGCAGTGACAGCACAACTGCACTGCAGGGGCCCGGGTGGTCCACAGGCAGCCGGGCCCCCTGGAGGTCCGGGCCCGGTCGCAAGTGCGACCCCTGCGACCCCTGTATGTACGCCACTGACCCCCGCTAATCAGCTGTTTGATGAGGAGGTGGCACTCCATGTGAGGCCTGCTTCCTCTCCATTGCACTGCACCTCAACTCAGAAGTACAGTATAATGACGAGTACTCGCTCCATTCACTTAAATGGAGGGAGTACTTCTAATTACACTATGCCGCCACTCTTCAGGAGATGATGCATAGTGTAATGGCGAAGAACCTCATGTGAAAATTCTATAGCGTTGCACGGTGCCAGAATAAGATTTTAAGATCTTGTGACAAAAATACCTGCTGTGTAAACTGACCTGCGGTATGGGTTTACAATCTACAGCATGTCAATCTATGCTGCAGATCTTCACTACATATTTCACACTTTACAATTCCTAGGGTAAATGCCATAATCATTTCCACAGCACAAACCACATTTAATACATGTTTATAAACAGTTTTTGGGCTCATTTACACGACCATATGGTCGTGATGCCCATATTAGGTACAGGCACTGGCCGTGTGAACCCTGTGCTGTGGATGCGGATTCATTGACTTGAATGGGTCCGCAATTTGCAAAATACAGGAAAAGACAGAACATATCCTATCTTTTGCAGAGCAAAAGCACAGATCGAAAGCCCACAGAAACTCACATTGAAGTTAATTTGCGGTCCCCAACACGGGAACAGCGACCATATGGTTGTGTGAATGGGCCGGAAGTCATATTTTTCCTGTAGATTCATAACAAAATCTGCAGCTAACTTTTCCTATTGTTCTTTACATCCCGTGTGGGCATACTCTATTTCTCTTTGCTTTATGGTATGTCACAAGTCTCCAAAAGTTTAAACTGGAGATGAATAACCAGCTGTAAGGTGGGAGTACTCCATCTAGTGGAGAATAAAAAGATTTCAACTTAAAGGAAATGTATATTTGTCTGGAATGAAAACAAAGCAAATTCTAAACAAGTAGATTACCTAAATTAGTAATACTTATCTAGCCCCATGCTTCCAATGAACAGAGCAGATCCTGCTCTCCCCGAGGCTAGACTGGGCTGGCTCCACCCTTCCTCTCTAGGAGGAAGATTCTGAGAATCAATGACTGACTACTGAGGAGTGAACTCCTCAGAGCAGCAAGGAGAAGCCGCGGTAGGGAGATTCCACTCTCCTACAGCCCACAAGCAACTTATGCGCCAGCCCTCAGAAGGTAAAGGATCCATAGAAGGTTTTGCCAACAGAAAGGGATTGCGGCAAAGGAAGTACTGTAATCGCCGCTAATCTGGCTACAGCCTCCTCTGCATGTGGTGGAAACACTCTAAGCTACAAGTTGGCCACCATAACTAAAGGACAGGAGGGGCCCCTGTTCAGATACTGTATTCCTCTGAATATACTGTGGAAATCATATACTTATATATCTGATGATAGTGAAAGTGCATCCCTTTATGCCGGGAAAAGGAGAGATTGACCAGACCGATAGATAGAGGAGCTAGCCTCCATATGAAACCTTTGTAACTACTTGATTCAAGGATAAATACTGCACTTTATGTGTATAGTGGTTATGTGGACTGGCTTTAGTAAAGTACTGTGGATTTGTTATACCAACAGCTGTCTCATCATTATACCATTATATATTTGCACTGCAAGGTGCTGGCGTCATGACAACCAGGACCCTTCCTCGCACCATAAAACAGCAACATCAAGGGCACCATCAAACAGCACCATCAGGCAGGAGAACCCCAGAACCAAAGTGTGCTCCAAAGGAAAGTATTACAGGGAAAAGGTATAAGAGGAGAGAACTACATCTCCTAACATGTCCAGGCTTACATTATGTGATATCAGAAGACATTACTGGGAGGAGAAATAAGATAACTACAACTCTGAGTATTTCCCTAGCTCTTACACTGAATCTATCGCTTCTTCACTTTCTTCTCCTCCAAAAAAATGTGACCCCTCATTTCGCATGACATCATCACAGGTCCTTCACTACCTCTTCACCTCTCCACTGCTGAGTTCCACCCCCACTGCACTGACCACATGATGGTGATGTCATCACAGGTCCTTCATCACCACTTTTCTCCACTGCTGAGCTCCTCCCCTCTGCACTTATCACCTGACAGTGACATCACCGGTCCTTCAGCTCTTGCAAATGGGTGTTGATATATATATTTATATATATAATATAATACAAAAAGTCGAGCAGCACTCCAAGGGGATAAGGTGCAAAAAAGTAATTTATTCACCCATGCGGTGTGGCGACGTTTCGGCTCTACATTAGAGCCTTTCTCAAGCAAAGTAACAGGACAAATGAACAGATTTTATACCCACATACCATTACATCACAATGTCAAGTGATCTATGCATCAATCAATGAACTTAACCATTCGTGTTACAACAAGTGCATGACAATCAAAAGTTATCAATATGTGCAATTATACATTACATGATTTGTTTAATTATAAAATGATTAGCAAAAAATACATATAATAATGTGAACAATACTATTAGTTACTTCTCAAAGTTAAAAACAAGGATATACCTATGTGCGTTTATATATAAGTGTTGAAATAGTTAATAAAAATAAAGTGCCATGTACAAATGATTAAATGTGCTGCAGGAAAGAACAACAATGACGCTATATAAGGATACACTGATCCAGTCAATGGCGATCTCCTGTGTAGAATGGTCAGAGGAAAGAAGGTTTGGATGTGTTGAAATGTAATGCCTGTTGTTTTGTTTGGTCAGCTGCTTCCTTGTCTCCCTCTAATGAATGTACATGCATGCTTGGCCAAGCTGAGAATATATCTGTATAGAGAAATTTGGAGACAGGGCTGGCACGTCCTATGAGCAGACTAGGCAGCCTGCAGCCGCCTGCAGCCGCCTGAGCACTCTATATAGAGCCTCAGGCGGCTGCAGCACTGCCCGGGCTGGAGCGTCCATGAGGGCGCACCACCCGGGCGCAGCAAAAGGAGAGGGGCTGACATGATGGAAGCGCTCAGCGCTCCCTCCTGTCACTCCATTGTAGCGTGGCCGAGCCTTTTTGGTACACGGACCCGAACCAGGACTTTTTCACTGAAGTCCGGGTTCGGGTTTGGTGTTGGGGTTATGTTATTCTAATACAGAGGCATTCTTATGGTGATGGGAACGCATCGGGTTTAGAATATACCATCGGATCGGAGTTTTCTCCAATCCGATGGTATATTTTAACTTCAAGTGTCCCCATCACCATGGGAACGCCTCTGTGTTAGAATAAACCATCGGATTGGAGAAAACTCCGATCAGATGGTATATTCTAAACATGAGGCATTCCCATTGTGATGGGGAGGCACCTCTGACAGGGCGCTGCCATCCACGGCACCTGAGGGGTTAATTGTGCAGACGGCAGCTCCCTGTCAGCGGTCGGGTGCCGGGAATGTTTCTATAATGTTTGAATTGGTGGGCAGTGCGCCCTCAGTGCACCCTTTCCCCCAGTATTATAATTGGTGGCCAGTGTGTTCTCCCTCCCTCACCCACAGTACTAACCACCTCAGCGCCCCCTAGCTTAAACCCCCTTAATGACCAGCAACGTTTATTGCTCCGTCATACAACTTACCACCTAAATGAATTTTAGCTCCTTTTCTTCTCACTAATAGAGCTTTCATTTGGTGGTATTTCATTGTTGCCGACATTTTTACTTTTTTTGCTATTAATAAAAATGTAATGACATTTTTGCAAAAAAAATGACATTTTTCGCTTTCTGTTGTAATTTTTTTTTTTTTTTTAAACTACATTTCTATATAAATTTTTCTATAAATTTATTGTTCTACATGTCTTTAATAAAAAAAATCCAATAAGTGTATATTTATTGGTTTGGGTAAAAGTTATAGCGTTTACAAACTATGGTGCAAAAAAGTGAATTTCGGCATTTTGAAGCAGCTCTGACTTTCTGAGCACCTGTCATGTTTCTTCAGGTGCTAGAATGTCAGGATAGTATAAATACCCCCAAATGACACCATTTTAGAAAGAAGACACCCCAAAGTATTCGCAGAGGGCATGGTGAGTTCATGTATCATTTCATTTTTTTCCACAAGTTAGCGGAAAATGACACTTTCTGAGGAAAAAATAATAATAAAGTTTCCATTTCTGCTAACTTCTGGCAAAAAAAAAATCTCCCACGGACTCACTATGCCCCTCAGTGAATAACTTGGGGTGTCTACTTTCCGAAATGGGGTCATTTGTGGGGTGTGTTTACTGTTCTGGCATTTTGGGTGGGGCTGAATTGTGAGCAGCCCTGTAAAGCCTAAAGGTACTCGTTGGACTTTATGCCCCTTTACGCACCTAGGCTGCAAAAAAGTGGCACATATGTGGTATCGCCATACTCAAAAGAAGTAGGGCAATGTGTTGTGGGGTATATTTTTACATATACCTATGCTGGGTGAGAGAAATATCTCTGTAAACTGACAACTTTGTATAACATTTTTAAAAAAGTTGTCATTTACAGAGATATTTCTCACACCCAGCATGGGTTTATGTAAAAATACACCCCAAAACACATTGCCCTACTGAGTACGGCGATACCACATGAGTGACACTTTTTTGCTGACAAGATGCGCAAAGGGCCCTAATTCCAATGAGTACCTTTAGGATTTCACAGGGCATTTTTACGCATTTGGATTCCAGACTTCTTCTCACTTTAGAGACCCCTAAAATGCCAGGGCAGTATAAATACCCCACAAGTGACCCCATTTTAGAAAGAAGACACCCCAAGGTATTCCGTGAGGGGTATGGTGAGTTCATGTAAAATGTTATTTTTTGTCACAAATTAGTGGAATATGAGACTTTGTAAGAAAAAAAAAAAAATCAATTTCCGCTAACTTGTGCCAAAAAAATAAAAAATCTTCTATGAACTCTCCATGCCCCTCCTGGAATACCCTGGGGTGTCTTCTTTCTAAAATGGGGTCACATGTGGGGTATTTATACTGCCCTGGCATTTTAGGGCCCCTAAAGCGTGAGAAGAAGTCTGGAATCAAATCGCGTAAAAATGCCCTGTGAAATCCTAAAGGTACTCGTTGGAATTTGGGCCCCTTTGCGCATTTTGCTGCAAGAGTGTCACTCATGTGGTATCACCGTACTCAAGAGAAGTAGGGCAATGTGTTTTGGGGTGTATTTTTACATATACCCATACTGTGTGTGAGAAATATCTCTGTAAATGACAACTTTAAAAAAAAATATTATACAAAGTTGTCAATTTTAGATATTTCTCTCACCCAGCATGGGTATATGTAAAAATACACTCCAAAACACATTGCCCTACTTCTCCTGAGTACCGCGATACCACATGAGTGACACTTTTTTGCAGCCTAGGTGCGTAAAGGGGCGCAAAGTCCAACGAGTACCTTTTAGGAGGGCATTTTTACGCATTTGGATTCCAGATTTCTTCTCAAGCTTTAGGGCCCCTAAAATGCCAGGGCAGTATAAATACCCCACATGTGACCCCATTTTGGAAAGAAGACACCCCAAGGTATTCCGTGAGGACCTGGCGAGTTCACAGAAAAAAAAAAAAATTTTGCTACAAGTTAGCGGAAATTGATATTTTTTTTACAAAGTCTCATATTCCACTAACTTGTGACAAAAAATAAAATTTTACGTGAACTCGCCATACCCCTCACGGAATACCTTGGGGTGTTTTCTTTCCAAAATGGGGTCACTTGTGAGGTGTTTGTACTGCCCTGGCATTTGAGGGTCTCCGCAATCATTACACGTATGGCCAGCATTAGGAGTTTCTGCTATTCTCCTTATATTGAGCATAAGGGTAATGAGATTTTTTTTTTCCGTTCAGCCTCTGGGCTGAAAGAAAAAATGAACGGCACAGATTTTTTCATTCGCATCGATCAATGTGGATAAAAATCTCTGCCAAAATCAGTGACTGCGGTGCAGTGGGCTGGGCGCTAGCTACCTAACAAGTAGCTAACTAACTGGCGGTGATAAGGACCCTTAGGCCCCATTCACACGTCCACAATTCTGCTCTCCCCGAGGCTAGACTGGGCTGGCTCCACCCTTCCTCTCTAGGAGGAAGATTCTGAGAATCAATGACTGACTACTGAGGAGTGAACTCCTCAGAGCAGCAGGAGAAGCCGCGGTAGGGAGATTCCACTCTCCTACAGCCCACAAGCAACTTATGCGCCAGCCCTCAGAAGGTAAAGGATCCATAGAAGGTTTTGCCAACAGAAAGGGATTGCGGCAAAGGAAGTACTGTAATCGCCGCTAATCTGGCTACAGCCTCCTCTGCATGTGGTGGAAACACTCTAAGCTACAAGTTGGCCACCATAACTAAAGGACAGGAGGGGCCCCTGTTCAGATACTGTATTCCTCTGAATATACTGTGGAAATCATATACTTATATATCTGATGATAGTGAAAGTGCATCCCTTTATGCCGGGAAAAGGAGAGATTGACCAGACCGATAGATAGAGGAGCTAGCCTCCATATGAAACCTTTGTAACTACTTGATTCAAGGATAAATACTGCACTTTATGTGTATAGTGGTTATGTGGACTGGCTTTAGTAAAGTACTGTGGATTTGTTATACCAACAGCTGTCTCATCATTATACCATTATATATTTGCACTGCAAGGTGCTGGCGTCATGACAACCAGGACCCTTCCTCGCACCATAAAACAGCAACATCAAGGGCACCATCAAACAGCACCATCAGGCAGGAGAACCCCAGAACCAAAGTGTGCTCCAAAGGAAAGTATTACAGGGAAAAGGTATAAGAGGAGAGAACTACATCTCCTAACATGTCCAGGCTTACATTATGTGATATCAGAAGACATTACTGGGAGGAGAAATAAGATAACTACAACTCTGAGTATTTCCCTAGCTCTTACACTGAATCTATCGCTTCTTCACTTTCTTCTCCTCCAAAAAATGTGACCCTCATTTCGCATGACATCATCACAGGTCCTTCACTACCTCTTCACCTCTCCACTGCTGAGTTCCACCCCCACTGCACTGACCACATGATGGTGATGTCATCACAGGTCCTTCATCACCACTTTTCTCCACTGCTGAGCTCCTCCCCTCTGCACTTATCACCTGACAGTGACATCACCGGTCCTTCAGCTCTTGCAAATGGGTGTTGATATATATATTTATATATATATATACAAAAAGTCGAGCAGCACTCCAAGGGGATAAGGTGCAAAAAGTAATTTATTCACCCATGCGGTGTGGCGACGTTTCGGCTCTACATTAGAGCCTTTCTCAAGCAAAGTAACAGGACAAATGAACAGATTTTATACCCACATACCATTACATCACAATGTCAAGTGATCTATGCATCAATCAATGAACTTAACCATTCGTGTTACAACAAGTGCATGACAATCAAAAGTTATCAATATGTGCAATTATACATTACATGATTTGTTTAATTATAAAATGATTAGCAAAAAATACATATAATAATGTGAACAATACTATTAGTTACTTCTCAAAGTTAAAAACAAGGATATACCTATGTGCGTTTATATATAAGTGTTGAAATAGTTAATGAAAATAAAGTGCCATGTACAAATGATTAAATGTGCTGCAGGAAAGAACAACAATGACGCTATATAAGGATACACTGACAAATGGCGATCTCCTGTGTAGAATGGTCAGAGGAAAGAAGGTTTGGATGTGTTGAAATGTAATGCCTGTTGTTTTGTTTGGTCAGCTGCTTCCTTGTCTCCCTCCAATGAATGTACATGCATGCTTGGCCAAACTGAGAATATATCTGTATAGAGAAATTTGGAGACAGGGCTGACGCGTCCTATGAGCAGACTAGGCAGCCTGCAGCCGCCTGAGCCCTCTATATAGAGCCTCAGGCGGCTGCAGCACTGCCCGGGCTGGAGCGTCCATGAGGGCGCACCGCCCGGGCCCAGCAAAAGGAGAGGCGCTGACAGGAGGGAAGCGCTCAGCGCTCCCTCCTGTCACTCCATTGTAGCGTGGCCGAGCCTTTTTGGTACACGGACCCGAACCAGGACTTTTTCACTGAAGTCCGGGTTCAGGTTTGGTGTTGGGGTTATGTTATTCTAATACAGAGGCATTCTTATGGTGATGGGAACGCATCGGGTTTAGAATATACCATCGGATCAGAGTTTTCTCCAATCCGATGGTATATTTTAACTCAAGTGTCCCCATCACCATGGGAACGCCTCTGTGTTAGAATAAACCATCGGATTGGAGAAAACTCCGATCAGATGGTATATTCTAAACATGAGGCATTCCCATTGTGATGGGGAGGCACCTCTGACAGGGCGCTGCCATCCACGGGACCTGAGGGGTTAATTGTGCAGACGGCAGCTCCCTGTCAGCGGTCGGGTGCCGGGAATGTTTCTATAATGTTTGAATTGGTGGGCAGTGCGCCCTCAGTGCACCCTTTCCCCAGTATTATAATCATGGTGGCCAGTGTGTTCTCCCTCCCTCACCCACAGTACTAACCACCTCAGCGCCCTAGCTTAAACACCCTTAATGACCAGCATTTACAGTTCTATACTGCTCCGTTTGCTCAGTCATACAACTTACCACCTAAATGAATTTTAGCCTCCTTTCTTCTCACTAATAGAGCTTTCATTTGGTGGTATTTCATTGTTGCTGACATTTTTACTTTTTTGCTATTAATAAAAATGTAATGACATTTTTGCAAAAAATGACATTTTTCGCTTTCTGTTGTAATTTTTTTTTTTAAAAACTACATTTCTATATAAATTTTTCTATAAATTTATTGTTCTACATGTCTTTAATAAAAAAATCCAATAAGTGTATATTTATTGGTTTGGGTAAAAGTTATAAGCGTTTACAAACTATGGTGCAAAAAAGTGAATTTCGGCATTTTGAAGCAGCTCTGACTTTCTGAGCACCTGTCATGTTTCTTCAGGTGCTAGAATGTCAGGATAGTATAAATACCCCCAAATGACACCATTTTAGAAAGAAGACACCCCAAAGTATTCGCAGAGGGCATGGTGAGTTCATGTATCATTTCATTTTTTTCCACAAGTTAGCGGAAAATGACACTTTCTGAGGAAAAAATAATAATAAAGTTTCCATTTCTGCTAACTTCTGGCAAAAAAAAAATCTCCCACGGACTCACTATGCCCCTCAGTGAATAACTTGGGGTGTCTACTTTCCGAAATGGGGTCATTTGTGGGGTGTGTTTACTGTTCTGGCATTTTGGGTGGGGCTGAATTGTGAGCAGCCCTGTAAAGCCTAAAGGTACTCGTTGGACTTTATGCCCCTTACGCATCTAGGCTGCAAAAAGTGGCACATATGTGGTATCGCCATACTCAAAGAAGTAGGGCAATGTGTTGTGGGGTATATTTTACATATACCTATGCTGGGTGAGAGAAATATCTCTGTAAACTGACAACTTTGTATAACATTTTTAAAAAGTTGTCATTTACAGAGATATTTCTCACACCCAGCATGGGTTTATGTAAAAATACACCCTAAAACACATTGCCCTACTGAGTACGGCGATACCACATGAGTGACACTTTTTGCTGACAAGATGCGCAAAGGGCCCTAATTCCAATGAGTACCTTTAGGATTTCACAGGGCATTTTTACGCATTTGGATTCCAGACTTCTTCTCACGCTTTAGAGACCCCTAAAATGCCAGGGCAGTATAAATACCCCACAGTGACCCCATTTTGAAAGAAGACACCCAAGGTATGCCGTGAGGGGTATGGTGAGTTCATGTAAAATGTTATTTTTGTCACAAATTAGCGGAATATGAGACTTTGTAGAGAAAAAAAATATCAATTTCCGCTAACTTGTGCCAAAAAAATAAAAATCTTCTATGAACTCGCCATGCCCCTCCTGGAATACCCTGGGGTGTCTTCTTTCTAAAATGGGGTCACATGTGGGGTATTTATACCTGCTCCTGGCATTTTAGGGCCCCTAAAGCGTGAGAAGAAGTCTGAATCAAATCGCGTAAAA
This sequence comes from Bufotes viridis, assembly GCA_033119425.1. Lineage (NCBI taxonomy): Eukaryota > Metazoa > Chordata > Amphibia > Anura > Bufonidae > Bufotes > Bufotes viridis. Next base: position 208,389,152 of record CM065589.1, on the reverse strand, counting down.
ATGCCCTGCAGAAATCCCTAAAGGTACTCGTTGGAATTTGGGCCCCTTTGCGCATTTTGTTGCAAAGTGTCACTCATGTGGTATCACCGTACTCAGAGAGTAGGGCAATGTGCTTTTGGGTGTATTTTGCATATACCCATACTGTGTGTGAGAAATATCTCTGTAAATGACAACTTTAAAAAAAAATATTATACAAAGTTGTCAATTTTAGATATTTCTCTCCAGCATGGTATATGTAAAAATACACCCAAAACACATTGCCCTACTCTCCTGAGTACCGCGATACCACATGAGTGACACTTTTTGCAGCCTAGGTGCGTAAAGGGCGTAAAGTCCAACGAGTACCTTTTAGGAGGGCATTTTTACGCATTTGGATTCCAGACTTCTTCTCAAGCTTTAGGGCTCCTAAAATGCCAGGGCAGTATAAATACCCCACATGTGACCCCATTTTGGAAAGAAGACACCCCAAGGTATTCCGTGAGGACCTGGCGAGTTCACAGAAAAAAAAATTTTGGCTACAAGTTAGCGGAAATTGATATTTTTTTACAAAGTCTCATATTCCACTAACTTGTGACAAAAATAAAATTTTACGTGAACTCACCATACCCCTCACGGAATACCTTGGGTGTTTTCTTCCAAAATGGGGTCACATGTGAGGTGTTTGTACTGCCCTGCCCTGGCATTTGAGGGTCTCCGCAATCATTACACGTATGGCCAGCATTAGGAGTTTCTGCTATTCTCCTTATATTGAGCATACGGGTAATGAGATTTTTTTTTTCCGTTCAGCCTCTGGGCTGAAAGAAAGAATGAACGGCACAGATTTTTTGATGGATAAAAAAATCTCTGCCAAAATCAGTGACTGCGGTGCAGTGGGCTGGGCGCTAGCTACCTAACAAGTAGCTAACTAACTGGCGGTGATAAGGGACCCTTAGGCCCCATTCACACGTCCACAATTCTGTTTGTGGAACGGAATTGCAGACCCATTCATTTCTATGGGGACAGACTTTGTCCCGCTCGAATCCGGAATTGCGGATCCGTACTTCCGGGTCTGCTCTTCCGTTCCGCAAAAATATAGAACATGTCCTATTCTTGTCCGCAATTGCGGACAAGAAAAGGCATTTTCTATATAGTTCTGGCAATGTGCGGATCTGCAAAATGCGGAAGGCACATTGCCAGCGTCCGTGTTTTGCGGATCCGTGGATCCACAAAACACATATGGACGTCTGAATGGAGCCTTACAGGGGGGTGATCAGTGACAGGGGGGTGATCAGGGAGTCTAGATGGGGTGATCAGGGGTTAATAAGGGGTTAATAAGTGACAGGGGTAGTGTAGTGTGGTGCTTGGTGCTACTTTACATAGCTACCTGGTCCTCTGGTGGTCGATCCCAGCAAATGGGACCACCAGAGGACCAGGTAGCAGGTATATCAGACGCTGTTAACAAAACAGCGTCTGATATACCTGTTTGATTTAATTTATTTTACTTCTACAGCCTGCCAGCGATTGATCATCGCTGGCAGGCTGCAGTGTAACTGCAGAGCCGCGCGCCGCTGTTAACGTGCGCACACGCGTGCGTTCACAGAGAATCTCGCGTCTCGCGACATAACTCACGGATGCATCCACCCAGAACAACACGACCGCCCGCCGGACGCATCTGTGCGTTAGGCGGTCGTGGAGTGGTGAAAAATTATTGGTGGCCAGTGGGTCCTCCCTCCCTCACCCACAGTATTAAAAATCATTGGTGGCCAGCGCTCCTTTTTCTGGTTAGAAGATGGAAAGCGCGGCGGCCACAGCGCAGGTAAGTGCTGCTGCTGACTAACAGACCACTGCATCCAGGACTTCAGTAGCGTCCTGGCTGCCTTGGTAACCGATCGGAGGCCCAGCATTACACTGCTGGGACTCCGATCGGAACTGCCGCTGACACCAATGATGGAGGGGAGGTGTGAGGACGCACTGGCCACCAATAATTTTTAATACTGTGGGGGGGGGGGGAGGGGGGGGCACTGGCCACCAATAAATTTTAATACTGGGGGAAAGAGTGCACTGAGGGCGCACTGCCCACCAATTCAAACACTATAGAAACATTCCCGGCACCCGACCTCTGACAGGTAGCTGCTGTCCGTGCAATTAACCCCTCAGGTGCGGCGGATGGCAGCGCCCTGTCAGAGGTGTGTCCCCATCACCACGGGAATGCCTTGTGTTTAGAATATACCATCGGATCAGAGTTTTCTCCAACCTGATGGTATATTCTAACACAGAGGCGTTCCCATGGTGATGGGGACGCTTGAAGTTAAAATATCAGAAATATAACAATATACTGGGCACTCCAAGGATATTGAGAAAAATAGTGAATTGATAAAATGACAATATCGAAAGTTTTTATTATTAACCCCTTAAGGACACAGGGTTTTTACATTTTTGCATTTTCGTTTTGCGCTCTATGCCTTCCAAGAGCCATAACTTTTTTATTTTTCCGTTCACATGGCCATATGAGGGCTTATTTTTTGCGGGACAAGTTGTACTTTCCAACGCCATCATTTAATAATGCATACGGTGTAGTGGGAAGCGGGAAAAAAATTCCAAATGGGGTGAAATTGCAAAAAAAAAGCAATTTCACCACAGTTTTACGGGTTTCTAAATTACTGACGTTTGATTTGCGATAAAACTGACCATTTAGTTTTATTCTACAGGTCAGTACGAATCCGCGATACCCAATATGTATAGCTTTTCTTGCGTTTTGATAGTGAAAAAAATTCAAATTTTTGTCGCCATGTTTTGACCGCTATAACGTATTTGTATATAAGTGTATGGCGTTGTATGGGGGCTTATTTTTTGCGGGCGATCTTAACTTTTAGTTGATACCATTATGGGGTGTGTAGGACTTTTTGATCGCTTTTTATTTAATTTTTTTGAGGAAATGAAGCGTCCAAAAGCGGCAAATCGGCCATTTGGGCGCTTTTTCCGTTTTTCTGTTTACCGTATGGGAAATATATTTTTATATTTTTATACTATGGGCGTTTTCACACATTGCGACACCCATGATGTGTATTTTTATTTTTTATTATTTTATTTTAATTTTGGGAAAGGGGGTGATTTAAATTTTTAGGTTTTTATTTATTTTTATTTTTTATTTTTTTATTTTTTACACTTTTATATAGGTCCCATAGGGACCTATATAAATCAGTTACCTGATTGCTTCTATCATAAACTCCAATACACTTGTATTGGAGTTTATGAGCATTTTACTACTTTCCTATGAAGCCCTATTGCTAACAAGGGCTCCATAGGAAATAGTAAGTGATAGCCTCAAGCTGAATGAAAGGCTTGAGGCTATCCCTCATAGCGCTCCGATTCTCCCGATCACCACTAGGGGAGCCGGAGCGCTGCCGAAGTTTTACTTTCGGTTTTAGCGCATGCAGATGCCGTGATCAGGATTGATCACGGCATCTGCAGGGATTAAATGATCGCGGTCGGCAGCGCTGCCGACCGCGATCATCAGCTGCGGGGGTCAGCTACAGGAATCAGCCGGACCCCCGCAGCGATGGTGCCCGCAGCGGCCAGGAGCGGGCGCCATCTTTAGGGACTGGACACATGACGTACCCATACGTCATGTGTCCTTAAGGAGTTAAAACCAAAATATATACACATTAGTCTCCAGCAGAAATAAACTAGGGATTTGTCTCCAGTTCTCTATTGACCATCAATCCAACATGTTCTCCACTAGATATTCGCAGGACCTATAGATATAACTCCTCCAATAGTCTGTCTGTTATGAACAATACTAATAATAGTGAAATATTCTCCTAAAATTGCAGCGTACTCAAGTTAGGGTTAATAGTGTTCCTGAATGTTGTAGTGCAATGGTGACCACTAACCTGAGACGGCTGACTCTCTGCAAGAGCAGGTAGTGATTGGTAATGTTCGTGACGCCAGTGCCAAGTAACGGTGGCACGCCGTTTGCTGATAGTAGGAATAACTGAGGAACCACATTATGATAAAACAGAACTTGAACTTTACTGAAGTACTTGATGGTTATCATACACGGACAAAGATAGAAGCGCAGTTCCTTTGAAGACGGTTGGTTTCAATAAGTTACAGATTACAGTACATACGGCAGTCTCTGACATAGCAAGGTGATCACAGAGGGTTAACACACAGGACTCTTGCAGTACAGGCGGCTTGCACTCTCTACCTGTCTGATCCTGGAAATGTAGACACTTTCCTCCAAGGCCCCAATGCCCTCAATCTGGCGTATATCCTTGGGTTAACAATTACTGAGTACCTCCTCTGGTATTTGTAGTACCTCTTGCTTCTCTGTACTTGGCTCTGCCTCTCTCAGCTTCCTCCTACTGTAAATACGGACTCAGGAGGGGAACCTTCTCCTTGGATCTGGAACCCGGTTACAGGGACTGAAATGCCCTCTCCTAGTCGGCAGGCTCCAGGCCTGCACTGCCTTCACAGGCTCATGGCCTGTCCTTAGCTCAGACACATTCTAATCTCCTCCTCCCCTTCCCTGACTGGGCCTTATATCACCTAGGGCTCCCTAGCTCCCTCTAGTGACTAGAGCTGGAATGAAATCCCTAGCAGGCCTGCACATGGCACATTTCACAGTAACAGGGAAGTACATAACATTACATTTTATGAAAATGACTTATACCAACCTCCCCATAAATAAGGGGAAACGACAGCACACAGGTGACCCTTCTGTAGTGATGGGCATTACAGCTCCCGTACACTACATACCCCGCTGCTTTAAGCTGAGTACGACCTCGTACTCCATCAGGGCCCGCCCAACTGGAATTTTCACCTGAAATAGAAAGAGACACATGCAGGCATACATAGACGTAATTCCTCTGCATATATATATTCACATCAGGTCCAATTGGCAAAGGTGAAGTGCGGTGACAAGGGGCGTCGTTCTCTTCTCTCAGGATAGTGAATGGAACTGGGGCGCTGACCTGGCACAGCGGATAAAAGGGAATACCAGGATAGTCCATGACATTATATAAGTCCATAATAAAATATTATAAATTTTGGCTCACACTCAGGGAGTCCATGGAAATAAAGATCACAGAGGCTCGCACATGGGGAGTCCATCTCTGGGCACATAGACTTAAATATAAAACTTTGGCAATAAATACGGTCAGCAATACACATACTATTGACATCACAGGACTCTGACAATACCAGGGCACCGTTATCCTGGCAAGTCCTGCGTACCCTAAAAGTGCTGACATAAAATTCCCTTTCAACCTGAAATGGGGGTTAAAAGGGGAAAAAGGTGCAAATAAAAGCACAACTTGGATTTGTTGATTGTTTTTTCAAAGCAGGCAGGGTGTCCCGGAAACCAACAGGGCAGGCTGGGAGCAGTGGTTCCACAGTGGCAACTTATCTTCACAAAAATGCCACCGGCCGTGGGGAACTGGCAGCAAGCTCCACCAGCCTGACAAACTTAAAGGGACAGTTCCTGCAACAAGTATGATGTACCTGTGAGGTTTCAACAAAAATGGCCTAGCAGGCCTACTCACAGGTGCGTGTCAAACTCCTCTGACTCCTCTCCAGAGGAACAATCACTGGGGTCCCGCAGCAATTGTTCTGGCCTAGCAGGCCATATTTGGAAGCCGTCTCCCCGTACTATCTTGATTGGAGGGGGTCTATCCAGCATAGTTTCCACTTCTGCTTCGGACCCCTGAATAGTGCACTAATACAGAGAACGCCAATTCTCAAGTATATGCCCCGCGGAACGATTTATACGCTGAATGAACAAGGAAGCCTGGACTTTGGAACTACGGTCGGGTGATCCACGTGTTACAGCAAATTAAAGGAGAGAAGGCTGAACAAACGGGAGTGAAAGTGAAACACCTCCTGAAAGCCGAACCTCAATACCGGGGGTAAGAGCGTTCCTGTATCAGCCGGCAGACTCAGGTAGGAGAGACACGTGTCTAATTGTTTTGCAGCGGGACGCCGCTGATGTGGAATATAGCGGGACGCCGCTAATACAACCTGCAGGATTGAATGGTGAGACTCTGAGGATTTTAGTTATAAAAGCTGGACTTCAAATAAGGACTGTTAAATATGAACACTGGACAATCAATTATCATTATCATTAACTAACAAATGGTGTTATTGGATTGATTTTAGAGGGACATTGAGACTACTATTAATTATCATCACTATTAACTAAAAACGGTGGCATTGGATCAATTAAGGAGGCACTGGATATATATTGCGTTTTTGCACAGTTGGATTTGTTCATTTGCACATGCACGCTATTTGCACAACTATTGCTGGACTGCACAATTGTGGATGTAGTTTTCGTTTAGTGTCATTTTAGGAGAATATTTCACTATTATTAGTATTGTTCATAACAGACAGACTATTGGAGGAGTTATATCTATAGGTCCTGCGAATATCTAGTGGAGAACATGTTGGATTGATGGTCAATAGAGAACTGGAGACAAATCCCTAGTTTATTTCTGCTGGAGACTAATGTGTATATAATTTGGTTTTAATAATAAAAACTTTCGATATTGTCATTTTATCAATTCACTATTTTTCTCAATATCCTTGGAGTGCCCAGTATAGTGTTATATTTTTGATACTCTTTTTGTGGTGGTAAGGGTGTATCCACCATACTGAGAGCACCCGATTTGTTTTCCTGTGAATCCTGTGCGTCACTTTTACTGTTGAAGTTAAAATATACCATTGGATTGGAGAAAACTCCGATCAAATGGTATATTTTAACTTCAAGTGTCCCCATCACCATGGGAACGCCTCTATGTAAGAATATACCATCAGATCTGAGTTTTTACGATCGTGAAAACTCAGATCTGAAAAAGCTAATACTATTATTTTCAGTTGTAACCATGTTATCACGGAAAATAATAAAGTGAAGTTTGGATCTCTATTGACTTTAATGGGGTCCGGGTTTGGGGTCAAGTTCAGGTCAAGTTCGGGTAGTGTTGAAATTCACCGGGTTCGCTCAACACTACACATAACACATCCCCTACACACTTCACCCACTGTTAACAAACTCATGGGTGGAACATGTAGGTGGACTTATGGGTGGGCCTTATGGGCATACTCACCGTCAGGCCCTGGGGAACAGACCTTGAGCTGTGTAAAGGGCAACAAAAAATGGAGCTGCTTCCTGTTCTCCCAGAACATTGATTTTTGTGACCACAGTTACAAACAGCCTCCAGAGAGCCTGTTCTACACCATAGCAGTGGAGCCAGACTGCAGCCAGAGTCTATCATCATCCTCATCTGGTTGTAAGTAGGCAATCTAGTATATTATTCGTGGCACTAGTCTAAAATTTACCTCATATTAAGGCTACATGCACACGACCGTTGGTGTTTTGCGGTCCGCAAACCGCGGATTCGCAAAACACGGAATCTGCTCCGCGTTCCGTCCCGCAATTTGCAGAATGGAATGCGGCCCATTATAGAGATGCCTATTCTTGTCCGCATAACGGACAAGAATAGGACATGCTCTATTTTTTTTGCGGGGCCACGGAACGGAGCAACGGATGCGGACAGCACACGGAGTGCTGTCCGCATCTTTTGCGCCCCATTGAAGTGAATGGGTCCACGGCCGAGCCGCAAAATATGCGGCTCGGACGCGGACCTGAACAACGGCTGTGTGCATGAGGCCTAAAGGGACACTATAGTCCGCAGAACCACTGCAGCTAAATGTAGGGGTTCTGGTGTCTATAGCCTGTCCCTGCAGGCTTTTTAATGTAAACATGCACTGTGTGCAGCACTGGCGTTAGTTAATATGGCAGATCATATTGGTGGGGTATTGTGATGTCACATGGGGGGGTCAGCAAACTTTTCTTTTGCCTAGGGCGGCAAAAATCCTTGCACCAGCCCTGTCTGGAGAGAACTGTCAGAGAGTGTTCTGCTTACATCTATTAAAGGTATATAGAGCTACATGGTGGCCACCTTGATCGATTTAGTCATTCTATGTCTCCAAAAAATTTTAAGGCCACAAGCAGTATGTCACCACTGAAGCCAGAACTAGAAGATGAGCATGCGGGAGACAGCATGGAGGACCGGGGCAGTGGGGAACAGGTAAATAGAATCCTTAGAAAACCCCTTCCTGGTCCTCTCTGAGACCTGAGATCACGGTAACACAGAAATTAAGACACTAAGTTATTTGGGTTGTAATCACCTGAATAAGCCTCAGTACGTGTATGACTAAATGTGTCTCAATGAAATGTCAGGAGTAGGACCATTAAGTCGAGGTGTAATTGAGTAAGGAATCTATATTGCGGAAAGAAAGCCATGGAGCCCATATTTTCTGAACTTTAGCATGAGTGTAATATGAATATGCAGCTACTTCCTCTATGTGATATATTTGGTCAACTTTAAGCAACCATTCAGAAACAGTGGGTCAATTTGTGGGTACGGTTCGGTTCTCCCCTGCAGGTATCAGAGATGGAAATGGTGTAGCTGCTGTGCTCATCAATGTGGGGAAAAATACTGATAGCCTCCTTCAGTGTAAGTGCCTGCAAGTGGCATGGACTGTGGTGGCTGTGCAAAGCCTGATCCCCCTATGCTGGATTCGGGAGTACCTAGCTGAGGTAACCTGAGGTATAGTTGGCATCCAGGTGGACAAAGTTTTATTTTTTTTCCATTTGCCTTGTTTTTCGTTGTCATGTACATGCGAATGCTCAAAAGTGACTAATGAACTTGGATGTTCTGTGTTGTTTGGACAAAAATAAAAGTTGCACTGTGAGTCTGTTATTGCCGACCCCACCACAAGTACATGAACCCGCAATATATATCTATGTATACACATATATATATATATATATATATATATATATATATGTTACAGTTGAATATATCTTCTGACATCTTATGTTATGACCTAAGGGTACTTTCACACTTTTGTTCGTTTGATCCGGCAGGCAGTTCCGTCGTTGGAGCTGCCTGCCGGATCCGCCCTTCAGTGTGACAACTGACAACATTTGTAGACGGATCCGGGTGCCTGACAGTGACTGAACGGAAGGCATACTGATGCAAACTGAACGGATTTCTATCCATTCAGATTGCATGGGGATATGCCTGATCTGTTCTTTTCCGGCATAGAGCCCTTTTGACGGAACTCTATGCCGGAAAAGAATAACGCAAGTGTGAGTACCCTAACAAAGATACTGATCTTTTTGTTCTGCATCCCTGGGTAAACATGGAGGGAGCTACTGACCTTGAGCGCATGGATTGTTTGTAAGGTAAGAAACGCATGCGCAGATTGAAAAAAGTCAGGTTACATTAGGGTTCTTTTGGCTGTTCTTGTTGTTCCTTTGTGTTCTTGATGACGGTGCACTCGGTACCAAACATGGGGAGCATTTTCATAAGGAAATCAGTCATTAAGAAGTGTTACAAGGGTAAATGGAGCTCTGCAACTTTGGCAGTTTACTACTGGATGATCAAAAGAGACAGCTAGAAACACAATACAACAGACAAAACATCACATTTGTAGTATATAGGTGCATTTTCTTTCTAATAATAGAAAATCTCAGTGTTCTTTCCTTTTTCCCTCTGTGACTTCCAAACAAGAACCAATCTCACATTTTCAGTGTTATCTTTGTGTTCAACATCTGTAAAAGTATAATATACTGTAAGGGGCAAATTCCGTTCTGATAGTTGTGTACTAGATCTGTACATGTATCTCGTGTATTCCTCTGTTGTTATAGACACAAGAGGCAGTGCAGAAATCTATAAAAACATCAGTTCTGTTTTCATAAACCATTTACAATGAGGTTTATGTAGGGCGAGAGGTTAGATGTGTGACACTGTGCTGCCTGCAGAGCACAGAGGTAGGTGGCTGAGTCCTCCGTCTTCACATCACTGATAACCAGCTCTGTAGAGTTTAATGTCACCTCAGATGTGAACCTCTCTTCAGCAAATGGATCAGAATTACTAGTAGAGCCTTTATTAGCTTTATATAATATAAATTGTAGAGCTGATGCAGAATAATGACGATACCAGTACAGATAATAAGCAGAGGAATATGAGGTTGTATAGGAGCAGGAGAGAGTGACTTTCTGGCCTTCTTCAGTAAATGTCTGAGAATGCATTGACTTAATGGAGTCTCCAACAACTTGTCCTGGAAAAGATCACATCCATAATCATTCTTTTTTTCCCAGACATAGAACAAATATTACATCACTTACACATGACAAGTTATAATACCATCTTTGTTACTTTATAGTTATATTTTCTGCACTACATAAATATTCCTCATTACCTGAGCAGAGAACCAGTAAAATGCAGACAATGTGGTGGTTCTTCTTCATTGTAGCTCAGATGTCTGGAGAACAGCTGTCATCTGAAACCCTGTATTGTGCTGTAGGATATGTGAAGAGCTGGAGACCTCAAGAACTGCATGAGGAGGAGTCAGGTCTGGGCTTCTTGGAGCACGTGATCCTATCAGCTCATTGCTCCAGCATATAATAAAGTACACACCTACATTGTACTGAACTTAAAGGGGTTCTCTCACTTCATCAAATGGCCTTTACCATTTAGAGAAAGTTAATAAAAGCCACTTACTAATATATTATTATCATCCATATTGCATCCTTTGCTGGCTGGATTCATTTTTCCATCACATTATACACTGCTTGTATACAGTCATTACGACCCCTGCGGCAGGGAAAATACGAGGTGGCCATGATGAGAGCTGCTGCGCATGCACTCCCGTGGTCCCCTCCTCCAGAGGCGCCAGCGCTTTTTCTTATATTGTGCAAGCACGACCACTTCTTCTGTATTGCAGGATGGTCATAAGCCCCTGAAACAAGCAGTGTATAATGTGATGGAAAAAATGAAGACAGCAAAGGAAGCAATCACAGTATATTAGTAAGTGTCTTGTATTATCTTTGTCTACATGAGAAAGGCCTTTTGCTGAAGTGAGACATCCCCTTTAAGGGTACTTTCACACCAGCGTTAAAGTTTTCCGGTATTGAGTTCCGTCCTAGGGGCTAAATACTGGAAAAAACACTTTAATTTTGTCTTAATGCATTCTGAATGGAAGGCAATCCGTTCAGGCTGCATCAGGAGGTCTTCAGTTCTGTCATTTTTACGGTATTTGGCAGGAAAAAATACCACAGCATGCTGCAGTATTTTCTCCGGCCAAAATTCCGGAACACTTGCTGGAATGCCGGATCCGGCATTACTTTCCATTGAAATGTATTAAATGCCAGTATCCGGTACCATATGTTCTGGAAAAACGAAGCGCATGCAGAGAGCTTTAAAAATGTGAAAAAGATAAATACCGGAGAGACGGATCTGGTATTTCAATGCATTTGTCAAACAGATCTGCATCCGGATCCAGAAACAAATGGTATCCGTTTGCACACGGATTTCCGGATGCAGCAGGCAGTTCCAGCAAATACTAGTGTGAAAGTACCCTAACTCTCACCCACTGAATACCATGTGTTAATATTACAGGGTCCAAAATTGTACAGAGACCTCCATTTACAGCAACAGAGCTCCAAATCACCTAAAGAGACAAAGGTTTCAAAATTATTTAGAAGGCAACATGCCATCTATACCATCCGCTAGAAGGAATGTAAAATCGCACTGAAAATTTTGGGGGGCCAGAAAATCTTAATGCAACACAGCAAGATGTATAAATGTCTATGGATGCATGGTGAGTCAATCAGGAATACTTACACTTCCAGAGGTACTTTTTTACTTCCCTGTCTTTATTGTATAATCATGAGTACGCATGAGAAAGGGGGCATGACCCCCAAAACATCACGCAGTACGGGTAGGAATCAGATCAGCGTTCTCTTAAGAAAAGAGGCCTGTGACCCAACACTGTTAGATCATTATACAATACAGACCCGAAAATAAAAAAGTACCTCTGGAAGTGTGAGTATTCTTGATTGACTTATCAACCATCTATAGACATTTATACATCTTGCTGTGTTGCATCGAGATCATGGATTGGAGCTCAGCGAGGTTCTGAAAGCAGTACGTAATTGTCGTTCCACGTGGGAGATATATATATATCGTTGTTTTGCCAGAAAATGCCAGAACTATAAAATATCATTTTTTCCTATTCAGCGGCCACCACAGTGGAAAAAAAAAAAGTTAGATATTCGAGCTGCCAGTTTTTTGGTTGCTTGTCCTCAAAGTAATCAAACGACTATAGCGATACATACCACAAACTCAATAAAACCCTCAAAATAGCCTTTAAACAGAAGTTATTGGTGTCAAAACCGGGCGATCCTTTGTTGTATTTTAAGGATAAATCAGCTGAAATTGAAGTTTGATCTATAGAAGTTTAGGAGTGCCATCCTCATGCGTACTCAGTGGAATTACTATATGTATTCATTAAAAAGATTATTACAAAATAATAATGACTGGTATGTGTCTGTACATTTGCCATTTATGATACCCTAACTGCATTGTTATGGGGACAAGAGGCGAAGATGAGCTGCAGGTACAAGTCTCTTGTCCTTGCAGAATGCATTGTCGCAAGTTTTCAAAACTTTCGGTGGGAGTTGCACTGCCATCTAGTGGAAACTGGAGATATTGCAGCTTAGATAAAATGAATGGAAAATGTATTAATGAATTTATTGTGTTTTCAAAAGATATATAATAATATATTAATCCATCTTTAAAACTGCACAGCAGAATCCTCCAAACCACGTTTCACACTTGAACTACTGTACATACTACACAGCCATGCTCAGACCCAAAAAGGGTCTCCTAGTTAAAGCCCATTAAGGCCTCATACACATGACCGTATGTATTTTGCAGTCTGCAAAAAACGGACCCGCGAAAAATATGGATGACGTCCGTGTGAATTTCGTATTTGGCGGAAGGGAACAGCTGGCCACTAATAGAACTGTTCTATCCTTGTCCGTAATGCGGACAATAATAGGACATGTTCTATTTTTTTTGCAGAACATAAATACGGACATACGGAAAAGGAATGCACTAGGAGTCTTTTTTTTTTTTTTGCAGACCCATTGAAATGAATGGTTCCGCATACGGTTCACAAAAAAAACTGAACGGACACGGAAATAAAATACGTTTGTCTGCATGAGCCCTAAGCCACAGTAAGGCCTCATGCACACGACCGTATGTGTTTTGCGGTCTGCAAATTGCGGATCCGCAAAAAAAACAGATGACGTTCCGTATGGCATCTGTTTTTTTGCGGATCCGTTATTTTTGCGGACCCATTGTAATAATGCCCATCCTTGCCCGCAAACTAGAAAAAATAGGACATGCTCTATTTTTTGCGGAACGGAAAAAACGGACACACGGAAATGGAATGCACACGTACCATCCTTTTTTTTGCGGACCCATTGAAATGAATGGTTCCGCATATGGTCCGCAAAAAAAACGGAACGGACACGGAAAGAAAATACGTTCGTGTGCATGAGGCCTAACTGTTATTAGGATTAATTGAGATATTATCTGAAACACTGAACCACCAGGGACTTTCTTATAAAAGCTCTGGACCACCAATAACCAGTATATAATGACGCATTTATCTCTGCTACACCTGTATAACAGAATACATCAAATGCAGCCACTACGTATCTGGTGACCATATAGGTGGTGAAGACAACCTACAGACACACTGATTCTGCCTTTGAAAACTCTTGAGTAATATTTTTACATAAGAGCAGGAGCCAGGTTTTGCAGTTTAGCTCTGCTGCATCTGCGAAACAGAAAAAATCAAATATATTCACTTATTAAGTGCAAGAAAATTAAAGACAGTGTTACAGCTTTGGCTCCCAGCTGCTGCTACTTCACTCACCAGTCTCAGCTTTCTGTATCTTAGTGGTGCAGATCCACCTCCTACTCTCTCCTTCCCGGCAAATCCAAATGCTGGGAGTTGCGCTCAGTGCCAAGGGCCCACCAGTAGAAGTGACTCTAGGGGCCCACCCTATAGTTTCATAAAAATATTGACACTTAAGGGGGGTTTCTGATTTCCATGGAAGCAGGTGATTGGACCATGTGACCCAGTGACGTCACTGAAGGTTCTTTACCCCCTGCCCAGCTGAAGACAGAACAGTAGACCGGTAACCGGCAGCTACGCGATCAAATGGAGGAGGTGAGTTTTTTTTTAATTATTTTTAACCCTCTATTGCCCTTTTTACACTCACTGACAAACATACACACACTCACACATACACTCACTGACAGACACACACACATACAATCACACAGACATTCACTGTCAGACATACACTCACTGATAGACAGACACACACACACACAGACACTCACTGAATGACGTACACACATACTGACTGATACAGACACACACATAAACTCACTGACAGACACACACAGACACTCACTGACAGACATACACCTACCCACTGAAACACACACACAGAAACTCACTGACAAACACTCACTCACTGACAAACACACACATATACACTCACACAGACACTCACTGACAACATACACACACTCACTGACAAACACACACACATACACCCACTGACAGACACACACACATACAATCACACATACATTCATTGTCAGACGTACACTCACTGACAAACTCACAGACACTTACTGACAGACAGACACACTCACTAACATACACACACTGACTCAATGACAAACACTCACTTACTGACATACCCACACAGACATTCAATGACAGACACAAATACACACAGACATTTACTGACAGACAGACATACACTCACTGACATACATACACTCACTCACTGACAGACACACACAGGCAGACACTCACTCACTCAGTCACTTAAACACTCACCTACCTGGGGTCCAGTGTGGTGCAGCTCCTCAGTCCTCCAGCATACCGTTTACTATGCCGGGGCCGGAATGATGTCATATTCCGGCTCCCGGCATCACAGAGGGCACGAGAGGGTGGAGTGGGGAGCTGCTAGAACAGCCTCTCTTGCTGCCCGACTCCTCTACTCCAGTAATTTACTGGCAGAGCAGGCACCAGCCATCAGGGTAAGCAGGTGCTTGCTCTGCCATATTTAAGAAGGACCTCCACCTCCTGGCCCCCCTGTAACGGCGCTGGGGGCGGCTCAAGAGCAACGCGCCCAGCGCTGCAGCCCCAGGCAGGGGGAGCCCACAGCAGGCCGGCGCCCTAGTTTGCCTAACGGTGGCGCCAGCCCTGAGTACTAGACTACTTCTAAGAAGACAGTGATAATGAGAAAAAAAGGAACAAAAGGGGAAAGGCACACAGAAAAAGAGTAGAAATGGGGACCGTCCCGTGGGACTATAGCCAATAGGCAACCTCACTCTTCCAAGGCATGAGACAAAAAAATAGGAGGGAGACAAGCGTAAAGCATCTACCCACATTCCTCTTTTGTCAACTAGGGCCTTGGCTGTCTGAGAGAATACAACTCCCAATGTGTCTCTTCGAGTTCTTCCAGTCTAGTCAATTGATCAATCCAACCAGTGTACAATAGAGAGAATTTCCTTGGATCTGCACCAATTTATGTGCCAGAAGTGTGGATGTCAGCTTCATTAACTTGGCTAGAAGGTAGACCAAAGGCTATATAGGCCTACATACTAATTTAAAACCTGGTAACATTGAGGATGTCCTTTTTGGTGCACCTAAATAATGAATCTGAAATGATGTACACCAACATTTTGGGACAAACAATGCCAAGAAAGTGATATACTTACTCTAGTAAATCTGGGCCACTACTTCTTTTAGGTAGGAGGTTTATGTAGGATGAGAGGTTAGATGTGTGACACTGTGCTGCCTGCAGAGCACAGAGGTAGGTGGCTGAGTCCTCCGTCTTCACATCACTGATAACCAGCTCTGTAGAGTTTAATGTCACCTCAGATGTGAATCTCTCTTCAGCAAATGGATCAGAATTACTAGCAGAGCCTTTATTAGCTTTATATAATATAAATTGTGGAGCTGATCCAGAATAATGACGATACCAGTACAGATAATAAACATAGTTATTAGATGTCGTATAGAAGCAGGGGACAGTTACTTTCTGGCCTTCTTCAGTAAATGTCTGAGAATTCATTGACTTAATGGAGTCTCCAACAATTTGACCTGAAAAAGATAAGATCCACCATCACTCCTTCTATTAATAACCTGCCCATATTCATCCCAGACATAGAACAAATATTACATGACAAGTTATAATAACTTTTTCATTACTTTCCTCCTTTTTCTCATTACCTGAGCAGAGAACCAGTAAAATGCAGACAATGTGGTGGTTCTTCTTCATTGTAGCTCTGATGTCTGGAGAGCAGCTGTCATCTGAAACCCTGTATTGTGCTGTAGGATATGTGGTGTTGGGGACATACAGACCTGTATGAGGAGGAGTCAGGTTCAGGCTTATTTGAACTTGTGTTACTATCACCCTATTGCTGTAGCATACAATAGAAATGATACATCTACAGCTAAAGCCGTAGTCAATGCTGAAAGACACAAGATCCTTGCCATCTAAAAGCTATATTATATATTCTGGAAGGACACATAAGAACTATGGGGTCATTTACTAATCAGAAATACACCTATATTAGGCGTATTTCCAGCGCAGATTGCGGCACAAAAGGTGCCTGCTCATTCCAGGGGGCGGTCTGGCAGGCCTGTCTCATTTACTATTTTCTAAACCTGGTTTAGCCATAGAGGCCGCCACCTCTACAGAACTCAGGCAGATCCATAACCAGTACCAATAAATGACCCCCTATGGTTTTATATAACTATATTTTATCTGATAGATGATAGGTGGAGCCAAGAAACCTTCAATCAATAAGTGATTTAATTCTTTAGACCATGTTTTCTCCTTTTTTCCAGTAACCACCTCTTCTTGCTAAGGCAAGAATTCTGGAACTTGTGCCGTGCTAGATTTCTGGTAAGACAATTATAATCTGACCACAATGGAAGCATAATACAACAGTTATAATGCTTTTTTGGCACATTTGGAGTGGTCCCCCTTAAAAGCAGCCTTTATGGACGTTATGCTAAGAACAGTGGGGTCATTTATTTAGAATATTTATTTAATCATGCGGTTTTCAAACTGGCCACTAGGGCCAATAATAGGTTGGGATTTCCTGTTCAGTACAGGCAACTTTTCAGTAGCTATTATGATTATCACCATAGGCAGACTTACAATGAAAAGTAACACCTCTGTAAAGATAACACACGATTCACCATTCACAACAGGAGGTATGGCAGCTTATCTTCTCCTGACCTCTACACAAGTCACAAAGCATGCCTATAAAACTTTTCTATAAAAGTCAATAGAGTCCCTTCGTTACCATTGTGCCTATGGCCAATATAGCTACTCTCACAACATATTTTAGGACTCGTGGCTAGTGTGAAAATTACATTATATAGATAACAAGGAAAAAAAATTCACCAAAACTTTAAAAATAATCTTTAACATAAATATGTGATTTAAACAATACAGAGGTTTATTTTCTGATGACACGTTCCCTTTAAAGCTATGGCTCATTGGTGTATTATCTGACATATTAGTTACATTAGTATGAAGTAGCTTAAATTAATAGTGACAGGAGATCTCAGTGTGGAGCCAGAAAAATTTTCAATGTTGATGTCTTTGAAAACTTTTCTGGAGACCAGCAAAGGTTTGGTTGGACAACATCACAGCTACATTTCTGTTTACATATGTCCTATTTCCGTTCTGCAAAAAAATAAAACATGTCGTATTATTGTCCTATTATTGTCCACATTACGGATTAGGGGCAGCTGTTCCGTTCCGCAAAATACGGAATACACAAGGACATATTCATCCATAGTTTTTGCGGATCCGTTTTTTTTTTGCGACAGCATAATACATATGTTCATGTGCATGAGCCTGAAATATGAAAGCATTGCGCCATCTAGTGCCTGTGCATGTTCATCAATGTGCCACATCCCTCACTGAATTAGACACTGTCAGAATAGAGCAGGGAGCGGAGCTGGATTGTAAATCTCCACTATGATTCAAGAAAAACTAGAAAAAATAAAGGCTCAGGTGCGAATATGTGGTAAGGGAACACCCCGTAGAAAGAAGAAGATTGTAGACAGAACAGCAACAGCAGATGATGAGAAACTGTCAGGATAGAGACAGATAAAGAGGTAGTTGTATTGCCGATCTCTGAGGCTCTAGATTCAATATACTGGAACACAGGGCAATGTTACTGAGGTGAAATGTAAAAATGTCATTGTGCATGTAAATGGCTGTATGGGCAAACTGCAGGGCTCAGAAGTAGAGTTGAGCGAACACCTGGATGTTCGGGTTCGAGAAGTTCGGCCGAACTTCCCAAAAATGTTCGGGTTCGGGATCTGAACTAGATCCGAACTTCATCCCGAACCCGAACCCCATTGAAGTCAATAAGGACCCGAACTTTTGGGCACTAAAAAGGCTGTAAAATAGTCCAGGAAAGGGCTAGAGGGCTGCAAAAGGCAGCTAAATGAAGGTAAATGTCCTGCAAACAAATGTGGATAGGGAAATGAATTAAAATAGAATAAATAAAAATTAACCAATATCAATGGGAGAGAGGTCCCATAGCAGAGAATCAGGCGTCATATCACCCACCACTGGAGAAGGCCACTTTCAGTTATTTAGACCCCAGCACCCAGACAGAGGAGAGAGGTCCCACAGCAGAGAATCAGGCGTCATATCACCCACCACTGGAGAAGGCCATTTTCAATTATTTAGGCCCCAGCACCCAGACAGAGGAGAGAGGTCCCACAGCAGAGAATCAGGCGTCATATCACCCACCACTGGAGAAGGCTACTTTCAGTTATTTAGGCCCCAGCACCCAGATTGAGTAGAGGTTCATTCAACTCATGGTAAAGTTAAAAAAATTAGGATTCACTAAAGAAGTGCCCCGGAGTACAAGAATACATGGTTGAGGGGGAGGCAGTTATAAATGTCTATTCTGCACAAGGGAGGGACAGATCCTGTGGGATCCATGCCTCATTCATTTTTATGAACGTCAGTTTGTCCACATTGGCTGTGGACAGGCGGCTGCGTTTGTCAGTAATGACACCCCCTGCCGTGCTGAATACACGTTCAGACAAAACGCTGGCCGCCGGGCAGGTCAGCACCTCCAAGGCATAAAATGCTAACTCTGGCCACGTGGACAATTTGGAGACCCAGAAGTTGAATGGGGCCGAACCATCAGTCAGTAACGTGGAGGGGTGTGCAGACGTACTGTTCAACCATGTTAGTGAAATGCTGCCTACTGCTAACACGTTCCGTATCAGGTGGTTGTGCAGTTAGCTGTGGCGTGGAGACAAAACTTTTCCACATTTCTTCCATGCTAACCCTGCCCTCAGAGGAGCTGGCCGTGACACAGCTGCGTTGGCGACCTCTTGCTCCTCCTCTGCCTTCGCCTTGGGCTTCCACCTGTTCCCCTGTGACATTTAGGAATGCTCTCAGGGGCACGCCAACCAGCGTGCGCTTGTACTTGCGCATCTTCCTATCACGCTCCAGTGCAGGAAGTAAGGTGGGCACATTGTCTTTGTACCGAGGATCCAGCAGGGTGGCAACCCAGTAGTCCGCACACATTAAAATGTGGGCAACTCTGCTGTCGTTGCGCAGGCACTGTAGCATGTAGTCGCTCAAGTGTGCCAGGCTCCCCAGAGGTAAGGACAAGCTGTCCTTTGTGGGAGGCGTATCGTCATCGCCCTCCGTATCCCTCCAGCCATGCACCAGTGATGGGCCTGAGCTGTGTCGGGTGCCACCCCGCTGTGAACCTGCTTCATCCTCATTCTCCTTCCCCTCCTCCTCATCCTCCTCGTCCTCCAGTAGTGGGCCCTGGCTGGCCACATTTGTACCTGGCCTCTGCTGTTGCAAAATACCTCCCTCTGAGCCACTTCTAACAGACTGGTCTGAAAGTGCTAAAAATGACCCCTCATCCTCCTCCTCCTCCTCCTGGGCCACCTCCTCTTCCATCATTGCCCTAAGCGTTTTCTCAAGGAGACATAGAAGTGGAATTGTAACGCTGATAACGGTGTCATCCCCACTGGCCATGTTGATGGAGTACTAAAAACAGCGCAACAGGGCACACAGGTCTCGCATGGAGGCCCAATCATTGGTGGTGAAGTGGTGCTGTTCCGCAGTGCGACTGACCTGTGCGTGCTGCAGCTGAAACTCCACTATGGCCTGCTGCTGCTCGCACAGTCTCTCCAGCATATGCAAGGTGGAGTTCCACCTGGTGGGCATGTCGCATATGAGGCGGTGAGCCGGAAGGCCGAAGTTACGCTGTAGCGTAGACAGGCGAGCAGCGGCAGGATGTGAACACGGAAACGCGCACAGACGGCCCGCACTTTATGCAGCAGCTCTGACATGTCGGGGTAGTTGTGAATGAACTTCTGCACCACCAAATTGAAAGAATATGTAGGAGTATGCCTTCAGCAATTGTATTTTAACACTTTGTGTAAGATACCCTTTAACGGACAGAAATACAATGGGAGATGCACGGTAGTCCTGGTCCTGGTCCGTGTCTCGAACACCCCAAAATTCGGTATGAACCCGAACTATGCTCGAACTGTTCGCTCAACACTACTCAGAAGTAATGATGAGTGAAGTTATAAAAAATCTGAATATGGTGGCTTCACCGAATTTCACTAAATTCAAGAAATTCACTCAAAACTACTCAGAAGGGAGTGAGTGTCATCATATCGCGTTTGGTAGTCAGATTTTGCCTGGATGAAGAGATCCTGAGGTTCCTGATTTTGGTGACCCTATTTTGAAAACTACACCCTCGAGTAATTTACTGAGTGATGTAGTCAGCACTTTGACCCCAGAGGCATTTCTTAAAATTTGTAGACAATATTTTTTTTTTTCAATTTGTTTTCCATTTTTTTTTCCATTTTTTCCTGAATATGACAATATATGGTTGTAAACTGCTATATGGACACTCGGCAGAGCTCAGAAGGGAAGAAGAACCATTTGGCTTTTGAAGGGCAGATTTTGCAGGAGTGATTTTCAGAAGCCATGTCACATTTGAAGAAGCCCTGAGATAACTGTACAGTAGACCTCCCAAAAAGTCCCTTATTTTGGAAACTACACTCCTTTAAGGAATTTATTGAGGGTGTAGTGAGTGCTTTAACTCCAGAGGCATTTCATAGAATTTAGAAACAGACCAGCAATTTAGCCTCCGGTCTTAGTCCATGTTCGCTGGAATTTGATGGCCTTGCAACTTGCTTAAATCTACGTCAGCTCCCTTGCTGGCATAGACTAAGTCATTTTCTATGTGTAGAATTATGAGACTGGCCGGCCGCCACCTCGAAAAAGTGACATGAGCGGGAAAAGTTGCAGATTCGGCCGCAAATCTCCATTTCGACCAAATCTGCGACAAAACTATGCCAAAAAGTGGCATACTTCGAATCATAAATGGCACGTAATTTGTTTTAAATAAACGTTGATTTAGCCTCATATTTTTAACATTTTCACAAGGGGAAATAAGAGAAAAAGAACCACACAATTTGTTATACATTTTCTCCTGAATATGGGACCATTCCATATGTGATTGTAAACTGCTATATGGACACATTGCAGGGTTCAGAAGGGGAGAGGCATTTGGCTTTTGGAGGGCAGATTTGCTGGAATGGCTTCTTGGGTGCCGTGTCACATTTACAGAGCCCCCAAGGAACCGCTACAGTGAAAACCCCCAAAAGTTGCCCGGACAAAAGCAAATGGAATAAAAAATATATTTAATATTGGAAAGAGCAGTACACAAAACCAGAGAAAGAAACACTAATAATATGACTGATAACAAGTGCAATGATTAATATTATTCTCTGGTAACAGATTTTTTCCCAATGGAAAAAGTGTTATCATATACAGGTACAAGATAAAAGTAAGTGAATTCTTTTGGAATGACCCAGATTTCTGCATTCATTACTAATACCATGTGGTCTTATTTTTCTAAGTCACATATAGAGAGAAAGACCATCTACATTAATAACACTCAAACACAGTTGTACTGTTCATGTCTTTTATTGAGCACATTGAGTAAAATCCATAGTGCAGGGAAAACATAAATAAACTTTTGAATTTTAATAACCTATACATTTCCTTATAGCAGCAATGACCTCCACCAGATGTTTCCTGTAGCTGCCTATAAGATTTGCACAGTGTTGAGGAGGAGCATTCTAATGGGCACTTCTATTACATACAGTGCTGTGAAAAAGTAGTTGCCCCTTACAGATTTAATTTGTTTTTGCACATTTGTTATATTTAAAAATTTCAGATCATCAAACAAATTTGAATATCAGACAAAACAAACCTGAGGAATACAAAAAGCAGTTTTAAATGATCATTCATTTGTTAAAGGAAAAAAAGCTATCCCAAACAATTTCAAATCCACAACAGGCTTACTTTACATCTCTCATATCTTCCCTGTCTCCCAACCCTAAACAACCATTTAACACTTTCAAGTCTCTTCACCATCCCCCAGTACCCTCTCCCTCACTTCTCATCTTGGCTGTAGTTTTTGCCACTTAATTCAAACAACAGATTGAAAACATTACAGAAAGCTTCAGCCTACAGTCCCCGTAGCCCATCTACTCAACAGTCCTTCAGCAGTCCTCTTCCCCCAAAACCCACTTCTTCACCATTATAGAAGAAAAAGTTTCCACCCTACTCTCCAGATCTCACCACCTGTGCACTTGATCCAAACCAATTCTACTTCATCCTCAACCTCACCAGTGTTTATCCCTGCCCTAACTCATCTTTTAAGCCTATCACTAACTACTAGTAACGTAGTAACATAGTATATAAGACCGAAAAAAGACATTTGTCCATCCAGTTCGGCCTGTTTCCTACAAGTTGATCCAGAGGAAGGCAAAAAAAAACCTCTGAGGCAGAAGCCAATTTTCCCCACTTAAGGGGGAAAAAATTCCTTCTCGACTTTAATCAGGCAATCAGAATAACTCCCTGGATCAACCACCCATCTCTAGTAGCTATAGCTTGTAATATTATTACACTCCAGAAATACATCCAGGCCCCTCTTGAATTCCTTTATTGTACTCACTAACCATGCTTAACATGCTACCATCTCACCCATCCTCAAAAAGCCTTTACATGACCCGTCTTAGTTTATCTATCACCTCCACCTCTACTTCCATATACCTCAAAGCTACTTGAACAATATGTTCACCTTGAATTGTCCTCCCACCTCTCTTCCTGCTCTTTGGTTCAGCCTATTTGTCAAACTTAAGAAATGTGATTTGCTACGAATTAGTTATGAATCACTATAAATCAGGTATACCCAGGCCTCTCAGTGTGAAGGCTTCGACGTTAACCCTTTCCCAACGGCCGGCAGTATATTTACTGTCACATTCAACGGGCGCCTTCGCTGCCATATTGGTTAATATTTTGTTTCGCTGCACAGTGATGCAGAATTTCTTTAGAATTTCTGCGTAATGCAGAATAAAATTTTCGCTAACAGAACGTGGTAGCTAGAAATGATGCATTTGGGTCCAGTTGGTGGAGCGATTTGTCTGGTAATACCATCATAGGTACAACCATAAATGATTGCAATAACAACTCAGACTAGGCCTAAAGCTATCGACAGTTTTTGTACTTGAGTACTGTATCGATTAATCCAACGATTAATCGAGTACTCTAACAAAAAACTAATTAAAATAACTAATTAAAAGCCACCCCAAGTGCCATCAGCCACCCCCCCCCAGTACCATCAGCTGCCCCCCTGTGCCATCACCCCCCCCCCAGTGCCGCCATCAGGTTGCCCTCAGTGCCATCAGCTGCCCCTCCTAGCCATGTCCCCGGTGCCAGTAAAATACTTACCTGTCCTGTAGGGGCACCTCACCCCAGCTTGTCCATCTTCTTCAAGCGCTGCAATGTCATCCTGACGTCACACAGCGTCAGGTGATAGTGCGCGCTTAAATGCACTATGTATTGACGACGTGTCAGGAGGACAGTGCAGCGCGGTGCGGGCCGGCGGGTGACCACGGAGCAATGAGTAATAGCAAGCACTTTACTCACGCTCCATGATGACATGACACAAAAATTTGCATTGAGGATTTTTTTGTGTCGAGTTATTCTATTCAATTGAGTAATCGTTTCAGCCCTAACAAATTTTTCCGCTAAAAGAACGTATTAGCTGTTGCGTTACATAGTGCCATAGTGCCAGATTGAGTCATCGTGAATATGAAAATGTTTGTTCGAAACGTGTAGACATTTTGTTGGAACACTGAGGTGATGCTGTCGCTGTATGGATCTTTTTATTGATCATAAAGGAACACACAATTTAACAAAAAGTTGCGGTGCTGAACTCATCTTCACTGCCTGGCAATGCTGGCACTATGTAACGCAACAGCTAACAGAATGCATTCGATATGATAAATTTCGCTCCACTGCACAGTTGAACAGGGCGAAATATTTCACCGTCCTGGAATACAGACCCAACATAACTGTTTTGCTAACATAGCGTAATAGATTAACTCTCAATGTGGGTATATAGTAATAAGATGCCACCTTTATTTTTACAAAGGAGCTCTGCAAAATGAAAATTCGAATCTGATCGGTTGCTATGGGCAAATAAACTATTTTTTCTTTCCACCAGTTTAGATAAATCTTCTCCACTAACTGTATGAGTACAATAACGGATTAATTGACTAAAACTGTAGTCACCCTGCACTGTCGCTGCACTGTCCCTCTCCAATATTCTTTTTTAAACCAGTTTTCAGCAAGACTCTCCCTAGCACAATAATGTTTGCCACGTCTCTCCCTATGCTCAGCTCACATTAAAAATGGTGGAGACCATGCAAAATGAGGCTTTCATAGGGCTGTGACATCACTGGGGGATGGATAACAGTGGATTGGCTGGCTGCACGGCATTATGGGTCATATTGCGTTCCCGGGCTTCTTACTTTCCCTTTATAACAAGTGCAGCCGCTATTTTAGGAAAAAGCGCAAGGAAATTTGCATTCATGGCAAATTGAATATTTCCTAAACTTCGGATCAAATTCCACTTTGCATGCTTTGATTCACTCAACACTAAAATTCACCAACAACCTACCAACTGCCAAAACCAAAAAACATTAGTCTGTGCTCCTCCTCCTTGGCCTAACCTCTCTGCCTATGACACTGTTGACCACTCCCTTCTGTTAAAAGCTCTTCTCTTCTTTTGAATCACCTTAGATCTCACAGACCGGACATTTAGTGTCTCCCACTCACATGTCCCCTCTCTGTTGGAGTCCTTCAGAGCTCTGTCCTATTACCCCTATTCTCCTCAATATACACCTTTGACCTGGGACAGGTCATAGAGTCCCATGGCTTTCAGTATCACTTCTATGCTGATGACACAGAAATGTACCTCTCTGGTCTGGATATCAGCTCCTTACTATCTAGAATATCACAATGCTTGTTTGATATATTCCTTCTCTCCTCTTGCGTTCTAAAACGTAACATGTAGAAAATAGATTGTATCATCTTTCCCTAATCTTACTCTTTCCCCAACAGAACTATCTACCACAGTCAATGGCTGCACACTCTCGAGGGTCAACCTTGTCTTTTGCCTTGGGGTAACCTTTGATTTGGCTTTGTCCTTCAAACTGCACATCCAAACCCTTTCCACCTTCTGACACCTGCAACTCAAAAATATTTCTTGGGTCTGCACATTCCTCAACCAGGAGTCTGCAAAAATTCTTGTGCATGCCCTCATCTTGCCTGGACTACTGTAACATTCTTCTCTGTGTCCTCCCATGTAGCACTCTTACAACCCTGCAATCTATCTTCAACTCTGCTGCCAAAGTATTCCACCCCTCCCCCATTACTCCTCTGTCACTTCTATCTGCCAATCCCTTTACTGGCTCCCCATTGATCAGACAATCCAGTACAAAACACTTTGACACACAAGGCCATACCCAACGTTTTCATTCAATACACCTGTAACCTCCTCTCCCACACACAGTCTCCAATCCTCACAAGACCTCCTTCTCTACTCTTCTTTTATCTGCTCTTCCCACAATTTCCTCTAAGATTTCTCCATCACATCCCTATACTCTCTACTTCAAAATCTCAGAAGCTCAACTACAGTAAAAATGTTCAAAACAAAATTGAAAACCCACCTCTTCGGACAAGCCTACAACCTACAGTAACTCTGTTGCCACTACACCCCGTATGACCAGGTTGACAGGGTTAAGATCAAGACTCGAGGTTGGTCATTCCAAAAAACACAGAGGGCGGGTTTACTTGGCGTTTTGGAATTCTGTTATAGGTTCTGTTATAACAGAATATAATGGAATTTTAGGACGGAATGCAAAATGGAAGCCTTTTGAATTTTTTTTTTTTGTCATGTATAACGGAACTAAACTCTTGCATTCCGTCCTAAAATTCTGTGTGAACCTATAATGGAATTCCATAACACGAATGCGAACCTGCCCTTACTTGTGTGCTTTGGGTCATTGTCTTGTTGAATTGACCAACATCTCTTTAGCTTCTAATCATTGAATACAACTTTTACATTCTTCTGTAAAAATTTTCATACAGTTTATAATTCAATGTTCCCACAATATTTAGCTTGTGTTTCTCTATAACTGTGACTTAAATATTAATCAGACCACATTGAACTAATGCAGGTAATGCCAAAGGGCTCACTTACTTTTTCCTGCAACTGCAGGTGATGCATACTACCTACAGAATCCCTGTCTCTGCTTTAGAAACTGTTGACTATGAGGTTTATGTAGGACGAGAGGTTAGATGTGTGACACTGTGCTGCCTGCAGAGCACAGAGGTAGGTGGCTGAGTCCTCCGTCTTCACATCACTGATAACCAGCTCTGTAGAGTTTAATGTCACCTCAGATGTAAATCTCTCCTCAGCAAATGGATCAGTATTACTAGCAGAGCCTTTACTGGCTTTATATAATATAAATTGTGGAGCTGATCCAGAATAATGACGATACCAGTACAGATATACAGAGGGATATGTGGTTGTATAGGAGCAAGAGAGAATGACTTTCTGGCCTTCTTCAGTAAATGTCTGAGAACTCATTGACTTAATGGAGTCTCCAACAACTTGTCCTGGAAAAGAAAGTATGCATATTAACTCCTTTTATTAATTACCTGTCCTTATTTCTCCTAGATATAGGACAAATATTACATGACTTATACATGACAAGTTATAATAACACCTGTAATATTCTGCAATGGATACACATTACAGCAGATTCCTCATTACCTGAGCAGAGAACCAGTAAAATGCAGACAATGTGGTGGTTCATCCTCATTGTAGCTCAGATGTCTGGAGAGCAGCTGTCATCTGAAACCCTGTATTGTGCTGTAGGATATGTGAAGAGCTGGAGACCTCAAGAACTGCATGAGGAGGAGTCAGGTCTGGGCTTCTTGGAGCACGTGATCCTATCAGCTCATTGCTCCAGCATATAACAAGTTACAAGACCTTGTTGAATCATTTTTCAGCTCCCTTTCCGGGATAACGGGTAGACGGCCGTCTAGAGTGCCACCTCGCCACCCATAATGGAGGGCACAATGACAGCCTTGCATCATTTGTGGCTGCTTAGCCTCATAGGTCGCATGAGACGACGCAAGAGATTGTGATGACATAACAGTGACCTCCTGCGCTGGGTCTCGTGTGAGACCTGGCGCATGAGCGGTGATGTCATCAGGACCACCTGAGCTGAAAAAGCTTAGGCTGTGGCCTGCATTGAGGATGGTGGCGGGGAACGGGAATTAGGTACGTTTTTTTGTGTGTTTTTTATGCTAAAAGTCACCACTACTGGGAGCACCAAAGAGTGTGTGTGTGTGGGGGGGGGGGGGGCATTGTATACAAGGGATGACAGAGCGGGGCACCAAGGAGGGGACCATTGTATGTATATGGCACTAAAGAGGGAGGCATCATCTACTAAGGGGAGGGGGGCATTATATATATATAATTGGCACTAATGAGGGAGGCATCATTTATTGGCGATACCAAGGGGGTGATGGAATTATATATACCTGGCACTACAGAGCGGGCATTACCTACTGCTGGTATCAAGGAAGGGGAAGGGGCATTATTTATATCTAGCACTACAGAGGGGGGCATTATATACTGGTACTAGTGATTGCACTATATATATATATATATATATATATTTACTGGGCACTACTGGGCATAGATATAAATATATATTGGAACTACAAGATGACATTAAAATACAAAGGAAATACAGAGGAGTTAAAACTGCAGGGGGCCAGTAGAACTATAGAGGGCACTGCGGGAGAGGCTTTATAAATATGTAGTCACTATACTTTTATTATTACTACTGGGGGTACTTTGCATGGTCACCCTGTGTTATTTCTGTAATACTATATGACTTGTGTGCATTTTCCCACTATTTCCCATCACTGTCTACATTATCCCATAATGACATCACTGTGTACATTACACTGCTGTAATTGCATCAGTGTGCAGATTTTCCAATCATTAAATCAATATCCATGTTCTGTGACATCACTGTGTGCATTAGTCATGTGCATAAGGAAAACCAATTATAAGTTTTTCTTAACTTGCTGCGTGCTAAAATCAGTTGTGGTGAAGTGAGGCCTCATTGCAGGTTTTGCTATGGGGCCCCATGGTTATTTCTTTCGTCCCATAATCATGTTCTTATAAGGACTCCGGAGAAGAGGAGCTGCAGTTACTGTTTCGGTTCTCCTTGCACACTGCCCTGTGGCACGTCTCTAATGTCTTCACCAGCTGTGAAGTAAAAGCACTCCATCTAGTGGAGAATGAAACTCTTGCAGCTGAAAGGAATTAATATTAAAGGGGTTAGCCGCTATATATTACTTGCTCCATACTGTATGTGCTGGGAAGAACAGATGAAGGCCTAGTTGCCAACTGTTACCATAAACTCATCTGGTGACCTGCCCCTGGTACTGGTAGGACAAGCTGGTATTTTGGTGCCGCCGTGCACCTTTAATTTGTTATTCACACTTATTTGTTGGGTATCATGTTATTGGATACGGGTGTGTCCACACGGGGTCCCTAAATGTTTTTTTTGCACTTAACTTTCAAATCACAGAAAAAACTATATATAAACCATCCTGCACAATATGGTATTAAATGTGCGGATGTATATGGCTACATCTACAAAATCACAGAAAATAATGCACTATAAAAATAGATGCAAGCCTAACATATGGACTAAGCCCTCACTTTTGATAAAAACTGAGACACTTGGTCAATACATTTTGATCAAAATACATCTAAGATGTCCCGAACTATTCGCCGGCGAACATCGCATGTTCACGTTCGCCGCGGCGGCGAACATATGCGATGTTTGATTCGCCCCCTATACTTTATCATTGAGCAAACATTGACCCTGTACCTCACAGTCAGCAGACACATTCCAGCCAATCAGCATACCCTCCCTCCCAGACCCTCCCACCTCCTATCAAAAAGCAAGGACGGCATCCATCTTAGATTGATTCTGAAGCTGTAGTGTTAGTTAGAGCAGGGAGAGTGCTGCTGCTGCTTAATTAATAGGGAAAACATTAGCTAGGCCAGTGTTCTGTGTCCACTCCAGTCCTCAAAGACTCATTTCACATGTCTGTAGTGTGTTGCAGATCCGCAAATTGCGGATCCGCAACACACCATGCCGGCACTCTCCATAGAGATGCCTATTCTTGTCCGCAGGCTGCGGACAAGAATAGGACATGCGGAAGCGGAGAGCATATAGTGTGCTGTCCGCATCACGTCCGGCCCCATTTACAATGAATGGGTCTGCATCCATTCCGCAGAATTGCGGAATGGATGCGGACAAAAATTGCTAGTGTGTGAATGGGGCCTTAGCTCCGGATGCGTTGCAGATGCGTTTAGTGAAAACTGTGCGATTTTACAGGCGAAGCCATTTAGTTTTGCCTGCGATTGCGTTCAGTTGTTCAGTTTTCAGCGGGTGCAATGCGTTTTGATGCGTTTTTCACGCCCGTGATAAAAAACTGAAGGTTTACAAACAACATCTCCTAGCAACTATCAGTGAAAAACGCAACGCACCCGCACTTGCTTGCGGATGCAATACTTTTTTCACGCAGCCCCATTTACTTCTATGGGGATGCAATGCGATTTTCACACAATGCACAAGTGATGCGTGAAAAAAAACACTCATGTACACAGACCCATTGAAATGAATGGGTCAGGTTTCAGTGCGGATGCTATGCGTTCACGTCACGCATTGCACCCGTGCGGAAAACTCGCTCGTGTGAAAGGGTTCGTCTGCTGTAAGGACAGCGTCCTGACAGCACCCCAAAAAGCCCTTTTTAGGGCTGGTACATCAGTCTGCTTTTATTTTTTCTCTCTCTATATATATATATTGCAGTTGCCTGCCCGTGTGTGAGAGGCTGCAGGCCCACAGACTGTACTGTGTGCACACCACTCATATAGGGTGGCACAGTACCTTGCAGATAAAAAAGTAATTTAATTTTTACCCTTTAATATAATTGCAGTTGCCTGCCAGTGTGTGTCAGGCCCACAGACTGTACTGTGCCCACTGCCCACCACTCATATAGGGTGGCACAGTACCTTGCAGATAAAAAAGTCATTTAATTTTTACCCTTTAATTTAATGGCAGTTGCCTGCCAGTGTGTGTCAGGCCCACAGACTGTACTGTGCCCACTGCCCACCACTCATATAAGGTGTCACAATACATTGCACGGCGCACGCACAGTGACCTAAAATTCAAACGAAGCGGACCGAGCATGGGTCTTTTTCCATCTCCCGATTCCAAAAATCTACACTGGCCCTGGCCCTGATAAGGGACAAAACAGAGATTAAACTGATAGGAATAGTACTTAGTTAACACTAGTTGCATTGGTGGCAAATTCCATTGCAAGTGCCCAAAATTAGAAGGAAGCGGACAGAGCAAGCTTTTTTCTCTATCTCCCCATGCAAGGATTGAGTTCAATAAATGTCCCCTGATAGGGGACTTAACAAAGATTAAAATGGTAAGAATAGTAGTTCACACTATTTGTATTGGTTGCACAATACATTGTGCGGCGCACGCGCAGTGCCCCAAATTGGAAATAAGAGGACCGACAAATCATCTTTTTCCATCTCCCGGTTCCTAAAATCTATTCAATACACGTCCCCTAATAGGGGACGTAACAGGGATTAAACTGATAGGAATAGTACTACTTAACACACCACTCATATAGGGTGGCATAGTACATTGCACGGCGCACGTGCAGTCCCCAAAATTGGAAGGAAGAGGACCGACCAACCATCTTTTTCCATCTCCCGGTTCCTAAAATCTATTCCATACACCGGCCCCGGATAGGGTACAAAACAGAGATTAAACTGGTAAGATTTTTTTAATTAAAAAAAAAAGGACAGCCGCTGCGGAGCTGGGTATTTTTTGGCCGCGTTACTGAACGCTCATGTACAATGGCTGTATGCTCATGCGTCCTTTTGCGGTAACATCATCAACCTCATCCCATATGCGTTTTTTCTGGAGGGAGCCCTGCGAAGAGTGCTGGATCAGGCCGTAGATGAGCATAAAGAGGAAGAGTTGTGGTCACCATCACAACCAGAAGCAGCCTTGTTGTCGTCGATTGCTGGACCTGTGGCAACGCAGAGAGAGGAGTCTGAAGAAGAGGAGTCAGAGGAGGAAGGTGGCTTTGAGGAGGTGGAAGACCAACCACAGCAGATGTCTTGGTGTTGTACGTGGCTTGGTGGAGGAAGAGACCTTCAATGACGTCAGTGAGGACAAGGAACAGGACATGACTATCTTGGTATCCAACCTTGTGCAAATGGAGAGTTTCCAGTTGTGCAAATGGACTGTTTGCAGTTGTTTGCGGTGCGTTAAACGGGGAGTTTGATCTGTTTAGTGTTTGGTCTGTCACTGTAAAGCGGGCGTAACCCTTATACTACCTGATTGATACAACATCATACCTGATCGTATACACACACTGGATGTTTTAAAGCACGTTATTCCAAACAATTTAGGAATGTTAGGTGATTTATGCCCTTTATGGATTAAAACCTGACTCTGCGTCAACTACGTAATTTTCCATGGGAGTTTTGCCATGGATCCCCCTCCGGCATGCCACAGTCCAGGTGTTAGTCCCCTTGAAACAACTTTTCCATCACTATTGTGGCCAGAAAGAGTCCCTGTGGGTTTTAAAATTCGCCTGCCAATTGAAGTCTATGGTAGTTCGCCATTTCGCGAACATTTGCGGAAGTTCGCGTTCGCCATTCGCGAACGGAAAATTTTATGTTCGCGACATCTCTACCTACCGGTGACAAGGTGGTCTCAGTTCATGTTGTTGCGCATTTTTCAGGAGCACAGTCCCCGCACATATGGTGTGCTGCCCCTTGTTACCTCCATGTGCATCAGCAACCGGTGGGAGGAGAGACACACACACCTATATGTACCACCTTAATCAAGGTCACCTATTAGATAGGTGGGGCAAAAGTGCACTTGAATATAACTCCCAGTATAGAAGTGTATTTACACATGAAGGTGCCACTCCTTCAAGACAAATCAAACAAATCACAGATGGACAAACCCTTAGGATTACAGTGACGTCACCAGAAACAATCCTCTGAACTCGGCGTCCACGAGTTTCCCCTACTTGCGCGCGCTCGCTGCCGGCCAGAGCGAGACGCACGCCCAGAGAAGGTGGAACCCAAAGATCGCGTGAAGAAGACGCTGGAACCTAAAGACAGCATCGATTCTACAATGGAACAAATAGAAGACTTCAATAAGGTAGTTATATATTAATCGGAATAACCATACAGTGCTCCTCGAACTTATTCCCCAATTCAGCGCAGGTGTTCATGTCTGGTCAAACCTGACCGACAACTTTATTCTGAATACTATTAAAGGAGCCAGGGCAGGAGGCTCCAACTCAGCAGCATCTAGCAGCGACTCCTCTATAGTAGGAGAAGAGGATCATAAATATACTAGACATATTGGTAGCACAGGACCGCAATATCTGTTTTTGATAATACAGATATACTCACTCAATGTAATTAAAAATCTATAGTCTTCTAGTTGTATATAATACAATTTTTTTGTTTGTAATTTTCTATTTTATGGAATCCTATATAATTTCTTAGTTTGTATCTGCCAGTTTGGTAGGAATAATCTATAGGGGTATTTTCCGCATAGACCCTAATAGAATATATCTTGTTGCCTCTAAATGAATGGGGATTAGCTAATAATAAGGCTAATAAGGCTAATCCCCATTCAATTTTATATCAAGACACGGAGGCTCATATTGCTTAACTCTATCTTTACTGAAAGCATAGCAGCAAAGATAATCAAAGTAAAAAAACATTGGTAACCATAGAGATAACTCCTCCCCTGCTCCCCATATAAGGAGTGTCTCCATCCAACTTCTTCCTCTTTCTTTGCTGCTCTTCAGCAAGATAAGTATAGCAGCTCCTTGTCTTTTGTCTGTTTTGTGATATTTCTTCATTTGCATATTTATATATAGATATATTAGGTTTTCGCCTTTACCCGTAAATATATATAGTTTTATATATTTATCTATTTATTCTATGTTCTCATGGTTTTTTTATTGCTGCCCTCTTAATTTATTTTTCCCCTTTGGGTGCTCCTTGCGGCTCTGACCAGTTTTTTACATCATTTCGGTCCCCTTTTTTTTTTTTTTTTCTCCCCTGTAACTATTACCTTCCTTACCCTCCGGGGATTCCGGTCCGGCCCTTCGGGTGCGGCGGAGCCGCCATCTTGCCTTCTTCCCGCATCTCTCCCTGCTTCCCGCGTTAGACCGGCGCACGCTCGAATTCTCGCGATCCGCGAGAATCCCGGGCGCCATCTTGTCCTCTTACTTATGCTCGCGCTCGTGCTCACGCAGCTACCGCGTGAATCTCGGGCGCCATCTTGGGCCTTCTAGATGCCGAGATCCCGCGCCTTCCACGGGATTCTCGGCGGCCATTTTGTTTGCTTATCTGGAGACGCCAATTCCGGAGTTTAGCCACGCCTCTTCAGAGCGCATCGCAGCAGCATCTACCGACGGACTAGCCGGTCCCTGCTCCGATCCTTTGCAGTTGTTATCCTTTGTTTCCTACACTCAGGTTGTTTCAGGATCTCCCTAAATCCTTTTAGGGGGTTCTTTTGCTTAGGTGAAAACTGAAGTGAAATGAAACGGAGGCACTCACCCACGGTGGATAATGTTCAAACTTTAATTCGGCACACATCGGTGCACTACGAAGGTAGGGGCAGACACGAGAAATCATGCATGAGCAAACAGAACAGCAGTAATAGCTATTTCGCGCGGTACGCGCTTCTTCAGACTGCACACCACGTCATCCAATGATGACGTCAATTTAAAGCGCTAGCGTCCCGGGTTACTAGGATACCTATGGACGCCACTCGCTACTAAACAATTGCGGGA
This sequence comes from Bufotes viridis, assembly GCA_033119425.1. Lineage (NCBI taxonomy): Eukaryota > Metazoa > Chordata > Amphibia > Anura > Bufonidae > Bufotes > Bufotes viridis. Next base: position 208,354,825 of record CM065589.1, on the reverse strand, counting down.
CATCCCGCTTACAACAACTGCGCTCCAACAAAAAGAAAAAGACACATACATAAAATAATCGAGCATTATAAGAAAACTGATAAATCAGCGCGTTCATTGAGTCCCAAAAGTCCAGTGGCCTGGGTGCGGAGGATCCACCTACTCTCCCGTTGTAAGAGTAGGCGGTGTCTATCCCCTCCATTCACCGGAGGCCGGACAATCTCCAAACCAACAAAATGCAGCGGTCTCAAATCACCGGAGTGTATTGTCCGGATATGTTCTATCACCCGTGGGCAACCTTTCCCAGAGGAGATAGAGGACACATGTTCTCTGATGCGCTCATTCAGACACCGTTTAGTCTTTCCTATGTAGAAGCAGCCACAATCGCATATCAAAGCGTACACGACGTGGGTGCTCCTACAATTAATGAAATCTTTTAATCTGTGATACTGACCAGCAATTAACACAACCTTCTTCTGCAGGCTATATTGGCACATGTTACAATTACCACATTTAAAATGGCCCACCGGTTTACTTCTGGACAGCCAATCTTCACTACGTGGCACATTGAACCTACTGCGTACTACCTTATTCCTGATCGTATGGGTTCGTCTAAACGAAACCAGCGGTTTCTCAGAACTGATCTGGGCTAACATTGGGTCCCTTTTTAGAATATCCCAATGGTTAAAAATAACAGACCTGATCTTGTCCGCCATGGGGCTGTATTTAAATGTCATGGGGAACCTATTAGGTTTACTAACTCTCCCTCCTGCTCTCTGTTTGCTACGGGTCCCCTGTAGCAACATCCGTTAGGAAAACTGTTCCTCGACCCTCCTCATGTCCTCCACTACATCTTTTTCTGGGTAGCCTCTGGAAAGCAACCGCTCTTTCAGCTCACTAGCCTGTTGGCGATAACTAGCTGTATCCCTGTTAATCCTACGCAACCTAATGAACTGTCCAAAGGAAACAGATTTCTTGACACTCCCAGGGTGGTAACTGTCGTGGTGGAGCAAGGAGTTGGTCGCCGTGGGTTTACGGAAACCCTCCGTGACCAACTCGTCGCCCACCACCACGACAGCCACATCCAAGAACTCCAATCTCGAACCCCGAAATTAAGGGTGAAAACCATCCCCATGGAATTGTCATTTAGATATCGCACAAATGCGACACATTCTTCCTCTGTACCCGCCCAGACAATGAAGACATCGTCCACGAACCTAACATAAGTCTTCACCATTGATGCAAAGGGGTTAAGAGGGAGAACACAAATTTGTCCTCCAATCTTGCCAAATACATATTGGCGAACGTGCACGATACAGGGGTGCCCATGGCCGTCCCCACTCGTTGTCTGAACCACTCATCACCAAATTTGAAGACATTGTTTCTTAAAATGAACGATAAGGAGTCCTCCACAAACTCACAGAATACTTCATCTTTTTTCATGTTGCGCAGGACATCAGTGATCGCCTCCACCCCCGCATCATGAGGGATGCGGGTGTAGAGGCTCTCAACATCTAAGGAAACAAGCTTATAGTCCGACCTCCAATGGATGCCGTCCAGAGCCACCAAAAAATCGTTAGTGTCCTTCAGGTAAGCCGGGGCACTAGAGAGAACAGGTCTCAATAACCAGTCGACGTACTTAGACAAGGGTTCAGTCACTGACCCAACCCCAGAGACAATAGGTCTCCCCGGGGGGTGGGTCAGTGACTTGTGCACCTTGGGCAAGAAATACCAACACGGCTTGGCAGGCGCTTCAGGGATTAACTTTTTTGCCATCTTCCCACTCAAGAAACCCACATCCACAAACCTCTGGAGTAGGACTGTTAACTCTTGTTGTATTTTAGGAATAGGATCACCCCTGATCGCCTCATAAGTATGGCCATCTTTCAACTGTCTATAAGCTTCGGACATATAGTATGAGGTTGTCATAAGGACCACATTGCCGCCCTTGTCGGCCGGTTTAATTATTATTTCTTTCTGTGCTTGTACCCAATCGAGGGCTTTCTTCTCTTCCCACGAGATATTGTATTGTGCTCTCGGATACACTAATGCTCGTATATCTTTGAGCACCTGACAATAAAAATATCAATGCAACTACCGGCCGGCATAGGGGGCAAAATGTAGAGCGTACACCTCCTGCAAGCGGGGCGCCTGACCTGTACCAGTCACTGCATCGCCCTCATCTACACCCGCTAAGGCCAATAAACACTCTTTTTCCTCATCACCTAGGACATTGGTAACCCTAAAAGCTGACACATCGGGGGCCAAAGGAATCTTGCCTGGTAAACTGTGAGGGATAGGATTCCGGTTCTCATTAAACATTTTCGATAAATACATCTTCCTAATGGCTTTAAACAAGTCGATCTCAAATGTTGCCGGGTCGAACTGCTCAACCAAGCTGAACCCAAGTCCCCTACTGAGGACTCTGGTGCAGCCTTCGGGCAGTTCGACCCCTGTGAGATTGATCACAACAGATTCATCAACCGCTTGATTGCGGGAAATGGCAGTCTCATTCATTTCCTCCAGGACACCTGTTTCCTTGGTCGGTTTGATTTCCTCAAACCCGTTCCGCCGTGACTTGTTCCTGCCCCTTCTAATGCGTCTCCTAAAGGGGCACTCTCGCTTCTATTTTTGTTTGAATTCTTATCAGCCGGGCCACCCTGGGTCGAGTCATCAGACCCACTGGATTCAGACTCACTCGTCCAAAAATCACTTTTCTGGCGCTTCCTATTTTTCGCCTAGCTGATCTTCTTTTTGGGAACTGCCAACCAAAAATGTGTCCTGAGTCATAGTCCATTTTGTCACGAATGAATTTGTCCTTCTTCTTTTCTTTCACCTCCGACTGTACTATTAACAGTTTCTTATTGATCTTTTTCTCGATCATCTGCAACTGTCCCTCAGTTAACCGGGTTGTGAGTTCTTTACGTGTATTCTCTAAATCCTCTTTGACGGTATCGTATTCCTTTATGTTCCTTTCTAGAACACACTCCAGGATTTTCAACGAGCAATCCGCAAATACACTTTGCCAGTTTTTCACAAACTCATCATCATTTTCGAACTGCGCCGGTTCTCTATATACTCTGAGTCCCCGCGGTACACGTTGGCTTTCTTTATATGCTTTTAAAGAGTTCACCGTCCAAAACAGCCGCACTTCTCTTTCAGCCAATTTCCATAGCCGTGTCTCCACCGCTCGGGTACTCAAATTTTGTAGCAAGTCTTTCTCATTGCACAGTATGAAAAACTCGTCTGCCCCCATTCTCCCTTCATTGATGGAAGGAACAGCTTCATCCGAGGCCATATCAAGACCGCAACGATACCGGTCTAGCCGCCGCAGTCACAGTGAGGTGCTCAGTTGTAATAGTTAAGAGTTCATCAAAGATACAATAGTCAGGGGCAACAACGGCAACACTCACCAACGCCGGCAGTCAAACACTATGCGGGGCCTCAGCTTGATCCTCCACGTATCCTCTTTTGCTTAGGTCCTTACTCAGTTTTTTCTCCCTTTTCCTGTCAGGGGTGACTAACTCCTTTCAGGCGCTTCCATAATGTCAGTTATCCCAAATGATTCTCCCTCTGCCTCCATTAGAGAAGGACACTCTGGGTCACAGAGACCATCCCCCCGCATCAGGGGTCACGATTCTACCACCTCTAACTTGCCTGTGATGGACCTACAACAGTCCATCTCACAGGCTATAGTCTCTGCCATGGGGTCTGTGTCTGCCACTCTCACCCAATCCATTTCTCAAGCACTTAAATCCTTCCCTTCTACTAGTGAAGCCCCTCCTCTTACCTCCAGGGCTCAGATGAATGATGGCTTTGTCTCATCCATGAATAATGGCTATGTCCCATCCAATGAATGCACGCATGAGTCGCGCAAAAGAGCTTACCCGGCAGAAAGGGCACGAAACTGGAAGACCGCCCGGTCTCAACCGGAACCGGTTTCTAATTCAGACCCTGAGTCTAAAGATGAGGCTTTAGATGCCTTCTCCCGCCATTCTAGAGATGATTTATTTGATGTGGCAGTTGACCCTGCTGTAGATGTGCCGCCCCCACATGCGGCTGTGGTGATTAATGAGAATGCAGATGTCTCTGATGCACTGCTAGACCCTAGGGGTGAACCCCTCTTTAATCCAGACCACCTCCACCACCCTCGCTCCTCTGAGTGGCTGCCCGCCACTCATGTGGCCCAATATTTGGAGACAAGAATCAGAGCGCCCTTATCTAAGGAAGCTCGCAGTAAATTATGCGCGGAATGTCCGCGTCCCCTAATTCCTAACAAAACATGCGAGACCCCCAGTGTGGATCCTAAGGTGGTCCAATTCCTTGCGAAAACGGGTTTTACCTTGCGCAAGGGTTTAGATGCAGCATTAAAAGCTTGTCAGGACAAGCTACTTGATATTACCGGCCCGTTGGCAAAAATCTTTGACTTAGCTGAGTCAGCTATTGCAGAAGGCAGACATGTTAACCCGGACGAGCTCAGAGGTTGGGCCCAGAGGGCGATTTGTTTGGCGGGCAACGCCAACACCGCCATTGCTATAGAACGAAGGAGGGCCATACTGATGAAAATAGAGCCCAAGCTAGCTAACTTGTCCCTGACTAAGGGTGGGAAGGAGGCTCATGGCCTCCTCTTCGGGGTGCCCTTTATAAAAGAGCTAGGCAAATATGTCGGCGCATTTACTGCTCTGGATAAGGCGCAGTCCTCTATGCGCAGGGTTTTTCAACCTCGTTTTTCTGCAAGGGCCAGCAGTTCTAGGGGCTGATTGTCCGGCCGGTCCTCCTTTCAGCCTAGAGATACAGGCAGAGGCTCCTACAATTATCGTCAATCCCTCCAAGACCCAACACACCAGCCGTCCTTTTTTCCCTCACGTGGAACCCCCAACCGTTCGAGAGGATTCCGAGGCACCCCAGGATCCCGACGCCCTTATGGTAAGTCAACCCCAGATTATCTGTTCTCAGGAGAAGGCTGTAGGGGAAAGACTCCGTCTCTTTTTCCATGCGTGGTCAGAGATCACCTCAGACCAGTGGGTCCTATCTGCAATTCAGGGTTTCATTATAGAGCTGATCGCAACTCCAACAAACCTTCCAACTTGCCAGTACTATCCCGGGTCACATCAGGCCTCCCCCTGATAGACTCGGAATTGTCTTCCCTGTTCCAGAAGGAGGCCATAGAACCGTCCCCCGATCCGCAGTCGGGGGTGATCAGCAGTATATTTTTAGTTCAGAAAAAGGGCGGACAGTTCCGCCCAGTCATCAATCTAAAGAGTCTGAACGCATTCGTCCGTTACAGACACTTCAAGATGGAAGGCATCCATCTATTGAGGGACATGCTCATGCCAGGAGATTGGTTTGTCAAACTAGATCTGAAGGATGCCTACCTGACGGTACCTATACACCCCTTATCTCGAGACCTTCTCCAATTTCTTTGGAGGGGTCAAATTTGGCGTTTTACGTGCCTCCCCTTCGGACTGTCGTCCGCTCCCTGGTGCTTTACAAAGATCATGAAGCCGGTAGTGGCTTGGCTCAGGGCACGGGGAGTGCGTTTAATCATCTATCTGGACGACATTCTGATCATGGCTCAAACTCCGTCCATTCTGTTGCATCACCTGGATTTAGCCGTTTGGCTACTCGAGGGACTCGGTTTTATCATCAACCGGGACAAATCGTGTCTCACTCCTGCCACCACCATGGAGTTTCTAGGATTCGATGTGAATTCCATAGATCAGACCCTCAGCCTTCCCCTGACCAAGGTCAAGGCGATTCACAAGGAGATTCGTCATGCGTTAACGCTGCCTCAGGTATCTCTTCGTCACCTGGCTCGCTTGATTGGTCTTTTAACATCCTCCATTCAAGCAATCTTTCCAGCCCCACTTCATTACCGAGCCTTACAACGGCTCAAGATTGCCCACTTGAGAGCGGGACACTCCTACTCGGACACGCTGATCCTCGACACAGAGACCAGGCACGAACTTTTGTGGTGGAGCCACAATCTATCCGTTTGGAACGGCCGAGCCATTTTCGGTCCCCAACCAGATCTTGTTATAGAATCCGATACCAGCTTGCTGGGTTGGGGTGCTCACTGTCAAGGCATTTCCACAGGGGGGGCGTGGTCCTCAGAGGAGGCTCGCCTTCATATAAATGCTCTCGAGCTTTTGGCAGGATCCTTTGCAAACCGCAGCTTCGCTCAGGGTTCGGTCAAGGCTTGCGTACGGCTCCGTATGGACAATATTTCCGCAGTACGCTATGTGAATTGTCTGGGAGGGACCAGATCTTCAGTCCTTTCCTTCCTGGCCAAGGACTTCTGGGAATACTGTTTAACCAAGGGAATATCTGTGGTGGCGGAATATCTTCCGGACCTCCACAACACCTTGGCGGACTGGAGTTCTCGATGCTTGGCGGACTCCAGCGATTGGAAATTAGATCGGAAGGTATTCCTAGATATCTCCTCTCGATGGGGCCCCTTCTCCATCGATTTGTTTGCGACCCGGTTGAATACGCAACTTCCCAGATTTTTCAGTTGGCGCCCAGATCCGGATGCGGAGGCCGTGGACACCTTCCTTCAGCATTGGGGCGGCTCCCTCAATTACGCTTTTCCGCCATTTGCTCTAATTCCACGGGTTCTGGCTCAGATCTGCCGCCAGAGGGCTCACTTGATCCTAATCGTCCCATTTTGGAGAACCCAATCCTGGTTCCCACAGTTGTTGAGTCTTTTAGTGGAGGAACCAGTCCTCCTTCCGGTTTTCCCTCACCTCTTGCAGGACCCTTACGGAGGCGTTCATCCTCTTCTTCTGGACGGAACACTCCAGCTCATCGCTTGCAACCTATCGGGGGAACTTGGAACTCCCCTGAATTTTCGGCAACAACTAGACGTCTGTTGGAATCAGCTTGGGCCCCGGGAACTAGAAGAGCCTACGGGGCCGCGTGGGAGGTTTGGGTTCGCTGGTGCCTTGCAAGGCACTTGGATCCCTTTCAAACCTCTGTGACTGATATTCTGCGGTTCCTTACTGCCCTCTTTGAGGAGGGTAAGGCTTACCGTACGATTAATCTTTATCGTTCGGCGATTTCTTCTAGGCATCAGGGTTTTGACGGTTGCCCTGCTGGGCAACATCCCCTAGTGTGTAGACTACTAAGGGGTTCCCGTCTGACTCGTCCACCCAGGCCTCGTTTCTCAGCCACATGGGATGTCGCATGTGTTCTTAGATTTCTGGAGTCTTGGCCGTCCAATGATCTGTTATCCTTACGGCCAGCTTTCTGCCAAGCTGGTGACCTTGTTATGCCTAATTTCTTGTAAGCGAGTTTCAGACGTGCGGGCACTTGACGTGGACGCACGTTATTTTACTCCGGACGGTGTCACATTCAATATTTCACGCCGCACGAAAACTAGTATTCAATCGGTTTCTTACCCTTCTTTTTCTTCTTCCTTACAATTATGTCCGGTGACATGTCTGCGGGAGTATGAGTCTAGGACACTGCCCCTCCGATCGAGCTCTTATCCTCAATTGTTCATTTCCTTCCAGCGGCCTTATGCCCCGGTTACTAGCGTCACCCTTTCCCGTTGGGTAAAATGGATTTTGCCCCTCTCGGTCTGTGGCAGGTGCTCGGTTGGAGGACGTATTAAAGTTGGCGGATTGGTCGCGTGCTTCCACTTTTAGGGAATTCTATTTTAGACCTCCTCCACATGCATTTACTGCGGTGATCGCTCAGCTTTGAACTTGCAATATGACCCTCTGTGTCTTGATATAAAATTTAAGATTTTCCTATTTCATGACGTAAAGTCATGATTTTATGAAAGACACGGAGGCGAGTATTGCCCTCCCTGTCTATTGTACCCTCCCTTCTGGTCTTTTAGATTCTTCATGTTTTATTTCATGTTTTATTTCATGTTTTATTTCATTTTTATTAGATTTTAGGGTCTATTCTTTCATTTCTACGTGGTAATCTCACAAGTTATTATGGTGGCCCTCTATCCTTTTGTCTTCCAGGTTAATCTTGTCAGGACCTCCGTGGATTTGTTTCTCATCAGTTTTCTGTTGATATGATTCGCCAGCCATGGTAGTTTGGTTCCTGCGTTGAAGACGGGTCTGCTCGTCACTGTTCGTAATGCAGCTGGGAAGAGCTTGGAGTTCATTCGTCAGAGGCAAAGAAAGAGGAAGAAGTTGGATGGAGACACTCCTTATATGGGGAGCAGGGGAGGAGTTATCTCTATGGTTATTAATGTTTTTTACTTTGATTATCTTTGCTGCTATGCTTTCAGTAAAGAAAGAGTTAAGCAATACTCGCCTCCCTGTCTTTCATAAAATCATGACTTTACGTCATGAAATAGGAAAATCTTGAATTAGCGGCAACAAGAGATATCTCAGCATCCCAGTATCGCAGCAATTAGCCCATCTGCTCTCCAAAATCCATATGTTGTTCCTTCCCTTCTGTGCCCTGCCGTATGACCATATAGCAGTTTAAATATTGAATTTTGTTTTGCTGTTAACCCTTGCTGCCTTACAAGAAAAAATGGATTAAAATAGAAAATCAGCAAAAAGAAGTGAAATGTCTCCTCTATTTTCCTTTAATTCTTGTGGAACACTTAAAGGGGTAAAAAAAAACTTTGTAACATCAAATTTTAATAGCTTGAGGGGTGTAGTCTCTAAAGTGGGGTCATTTATGGGTGGATTCTATTATGTAAGCTTACACAAAGTGATTTCATCACTGAATTGGTCCCTTAAATAGTAGGTTTTGGAAATTTTAAAAATTGCATCTAAAATTGTACTCCATCTAACATAAAAAATAACATTTACAAAAAGATGCCAATATAAAGTAGGCATATGGGAAATGTAAAGTAATAACTATTTTATGAGGTATCACTATCTGTCTTAAAAACAGAGGAATTGCAATTGAAGTGACACATGTCAGATTTCCAAAATTTGGCCTGGTCCTTAAGGTAAAAAATGGCTATGTACACCTTTGGGGGATTTTTTTTTAAATCATTATTGCATTGTACTCATTTTTTAAATTGGTCTTTATTAAGAATATGGAGTCCTTTTTTTCTGTACAGAGCTGAGATGCTCTAACACACTTTGGATTTTCTGTCTTTTCTGTCAGACCAGGAGCTGACAGACTCCTTATCTCTTCTCTCTGACCTCCTAAACGCTCATTAAAGCTCAATCCTTATCTTACTGATAGTAATGTGGCTTAGCCGGATCCGTGATACCACAAGTCCACCGTGCTGCCGGAGGTCCGGTCCGGCCCCATTCACTAAAATAGGGGGGCGGGGTGGACATCCGGCCACAGCATGGCAAACATGACCAGAAGAGGCCGGACGAAAGTTATAGAATGTTGTTCCGCTGGAACAGCCTGCCAGAAAAGGTTACCGCAAGTGTGAAAGCACCATTAAATAAGTGTTTATGACCTCTCAGTTGTTTAAAGATAAGGTTTATTACATGACTGCACAAAGAGAAAATGAAAGTACCAGTCACACAGTTAGAAAAATAATCCTCTGTGACAGAACAGCTCAATATTTTTAATAAAGGCTAATTTAAAAGATTTTTTAGGCAAAAATAAGTAAAATGCAATCATAAAAAAATGCCTCTGTAAGGGTACATAGCGTTTAAAGAGCTGTAATTCCTAAACCCTTCCTCCAATTAGGATGTGAATACCCTCAATTAAAGCTGAGAGTCTGCACTTTAAGCTCATGTTGATGATATAACTGATATAACTGTATCTCGAATATGTTTTAGTATGCTTTAGTAAAGCTAATGCCAAAACTTGTGTCACTATCCAAATATTTCTGGACCTAACTATATGTGTGTACAGTATGTGTGAGAGTAAATTGTATCCAGAAAATATGCTTCTGATAACATGGGCATAACTACCAGGGTAGCAGACTGTAGCAGCTGCTATGGAGCCCAACAGCTAAGGGGGCCCATCTCAACTCAAGAGGTGAAGTTAGTGGTGTAATGTATGCAAGGTGGTGTAGAAAATTGAATGTGTTCCAGTTTTAAATATTACATTGATTTGCATGGTTACCCAAAGTACACAGTGTCTATTATCCCTATACAGTGACATCACTGTATTCATTACTATGCTGTGACATGACTGCATCTTCCCACCATTATTACATCACTGTCTGCATTATCCCATTATAATTACATCACTGTGTACATTTCTCTGCTATTATTGTGTATACATTTTACCGCTATTGTTATTTCAATATCTGTATAATGTGACATCACTGTTTGCATTAGTCCTGTGCATAAGGAAAACAAATCATAAGTCTTTCTTAACTTGCTGCTGAAAGTGGACATGGAGAAGTTTTGCTCTGGGTATGGGGCCCCATTGTTATTTCTTATGCCCCTGAATGATAACCATGTTCTCATATGGAGTCCAGAGAAGAGGAGCTGCAGGTAGTATTTAAGTACTCCTTGCTACAGATGAGCGAATCAGTTTGCTACAAACCGGGTTCGCTACAAAATTCCCAAAATTTTATCCACAAGACGAACCTGAAGCTTTGTAGGTTCCCTTCAGATGAATCCAGTAAAATGGAGCACAGCACCATTTTATTGCACGTTGGCATGAAAAAGCTTGAGGGAAGAAGAAGAAGGATGCTCACATGACCCTGAGAGGAAGTGTGTGTGGGGGTGGGGGGCTTGCCCTGTTTGACTCACAGGCTGAAAGACAGCCTGGATGAGCCAATCAGCGCAGCAGCAGGAAAGGAAGGGGTCCTTGCAGAACAAGCTGAATTTCATTCTGTGTTGGGCTGTGAATGAAGATGGATGGGTCTATGCAGTGTCTATGCATTGTTATTGAAGGGAAAGGCTAGAAAGAAGAATTATTATTTTTTCCAAATCTGAGTTCAAGTGTTGGTGTGGGAGGAATAAGCTCAATGCAACACTATAGAGATTGTTTTATAGTCCAGAAGGTAGCATTTTAGAGGGTAGCGTTTCAAATCTCAGTAAAAAAAACAAAAATAGTAGTTTAAAATATAGGACAAAGCATCTCCACACAGTTCAAGTATTTTTTTCAATGCGAAAATAGCAATAAAAGTGTACTATTACACGTGTTTTACAATCCAGAAGGTAGCATTTTAACATTTAGTGAAAACTCATGAAATAAAAGTCTGAAATCTGAGACAGGGAAGAGGGGATAATCTTCTAGAAGGGTGGCAACGTGTGTTTTACTAGAGAGAGCTTTGCACGGAATTTGCAAATCTGAACATACACATTAGGCCCAAATCTGTTATTGGCGCTGATACTGCATTATTTCCAATGTCAGTTGTCAGTAGCAATGTCTTTAGTGTATTTGTAGAAAAGGAAGGACATTTAATTGCGACTCTTTTAAGTTCCAGAAAACCGTTCCATAAATTGTGTGACTGTGTACATTAGGCCAGTGATGGGCAAACTGCGGCTCTCCAGCTGTTGTAAAACTACAATTCCCACCATGCCCTGCTGTAGGCTGATAGCTGTAAGCAGTCTTTGCATGCCGGGAGTTGTAGTTTTACAACAGCTGGAGAGCCACAGTTTGCCCATCCCTGCATTAGGCCATACAGCAGGAATATGGAAGGGTTCCAAACAAGATACCCATGGCCAGGCCTCGTCCTCCCAGAGCCAGAATGTGAGTAGTAGCAGCACCAGCTATTTGGCCAGAAGTAATAGTAGCAGTATTGTAGGCAGCCATGAGATTCAGCCAGTTCCGTCAGGTTCTCCAGATTCGGTTGTTAAAATTACAGCTGGATCGAAGAACCGTGTTACTGACCGAATCACTATCTGGCGCTCTGGTGGCGGCAGTTGGAGATGAGCGCTTCCATTCCATAGTGTATATATGCTGTATTTATGTGTATGTTTGCTGCATACTGTATATATGGTGTATGTATATGTAAACATTTGTCATCATGCCGTGTTTCCGCCCTTAAGTAGGAAACCTGTTAAAAATTTGAATCCCACCCCTGACTGTAAGTCACAGTTTTCCCTGGCTGTGTAAAGGCATAATATTATTATTGAGGAGAAATAGGATGAGCTTATGGATTGGATGACACACTCCTCATATCAGTTACACCAAACCTCCAAAAAAGAGGCAACAAAATTGCAAATGGTCAATGGAGTCTTCTGTTGACAACTTTTGTGAGAGCAATCACTGTTTGGACTACCTTCAGGAGGTGGTGTGACAACCGGACACCCTAGGGGATGATGTGTGTGAACATACTAGTGATGAGGTGCCGAGGAAAGTAACTCACAGTTAAGTTGTCCCTTGGGGCCGGCGTGCAGTGGATGGGAATACAGCACTAAATCCTCCGCACTTAATCGGAGAAGCCATGCGTGAGAGACACTAATGGCGGTGCCATGCGTGAGAGACTCTAATGGCGGAGTCATGTGTGTAAAACATAAACAGAGAAGCCATGCGTGAGAGACTAATGGCGGAGTCATGTGTGTAAAACATAAACAGAGAAGCCATGCGTGAGAGACTCTAATGGCGGTGCCCTGCGTGACTCTAATGGAGAAGTCATATGTCAAACACTTAATCGGAGAAGCCATGCGTGAGAGACTCTAATGGCGGACACTTAAACGGAGAAGCCATGCGTGAGAGACTCTAATGGTGGAGTCATGTGTGTAAAACATAAACGGAGAAGCCATGCGTGAGAGACTCTAATGACGAAGTCATATGTCAAACACTTAATCGGAGAAGCCATGCGTGAGAGACTCTAATGGCGGTGCCCTGCGTGACTCTAATGCAGAAGTCATATGTCAAACACTTAATCAGAGAAGCCATGCGTGAGAGACTCTAATGGCGGACACTTAAACGGAGAAGCCATGCGTGAGAGACTCTAATGGTGGAGTCATGTGTGTAAAACATAAACGGAGAAGCCATGAGTGAGAGACTCTAATGGCGAAGTCATATTTCAAACACTTAATCGGAGAAGCCATGCGTGAGAGACTCTAATGGCGGAGTCATGTTTGTAAAACAAACTGAGAAGCCATGCGTGAGAGACTAATGGCGGAGTCATGTGTGTAAAACATAAACGGAGAGGCCATGCTTGAGAGACTCTAATGGCGGTGCCATGCGTGAGAGACTCTAATGGCGAAGTCATATGTCAAACACTTAATCGGAGAAGCCATGCGTGAGAGACTCTAATGGCGGTACCCTGCGTGCCAATTAATCAACACAATAGTGCACCTATAAACACAGCACAGAACCGCTGACACATGCGTGCCCAAAACATACCATTTATAGATTAAACACACTTACCAGAGTATCAGAACTCAAATACAGGCGCCTTGATCAATCTGCTAGTGCCCCCATATACGGACCACTGATACACATTCACCAACACCTTGCATGTCTGGCGCTAACTGCGGACGTGCGCCCCACATGTAAAACAGGTGACAGAAAAACATGCCTTTTTTTTCCCCCTCACTGACCATTGATACACAAGACTAAAACACAGCGTGCATAGCTTGAGCCAACTGCAGACACGCACCCCAAATGTAAACCAGGTATCAGAAACATACAACCATACCTACTCTAAGCGCATGCTACCCCAATAACTGTATACAATGCCCCCCTCAGGCCTCCGAATAGCCAGACAAACAATACTAACACCATCGCTCGTCCTTTAGCGCCCAAACTCTGCTACATGTCATGGACCACAGCATGGGTCTCGTGCAAGCCACTCCGATCCTACCATGAATACCAGCGCCTTCCTGAGAGATTCTGCTGTCGCCCAGCCGTAAGGAGCCTCTACACCATGCTGCTGTATCCTAGAGCTGACCCAGAGGTAGTGAAATCAGCTGAATCGGCGTCAGCCTGGGCCCACAGGTGCCTATAAATAGCCTAGCAATCAGCCAGCCTAGGCCCACAGGTGCATATAAATAGCCTTGTAGTCAGCCTCCCCTCCCACAAACGCAGCAATACTTGCTTAATACGTGTCGCATGGGCAGGCATTCTGACCCTGTCAAGGAATAATTTTTGGATGCTTGGCCCCCCAACAGACTACTATTTTTTTTTTTAATCCTATAACACCATCTCGCCATGAGAAGGGACAATTTTTGGAAGCTTTGGAATATAAAAAAGCATAACACTTGTTACAGCGCAGTGTTTTTAAACACGCTGTTTGTAAATGCTGTCAAACGTGCATTTACCCATAGCTTTAAATGTCAGAGTCACTCAAACATCATTTACTGTTGGTGTAATTGCGTTCAAGAGCTTAGGGAAGTGGGGAGAGAAAAGGCAAAATTCATAAGAGACTAGAGGGTGTTACATACCAATTTTTAGTGCAATTGGATCAGTTTTGGTTAAGGAAGAATAATTTGGGGTCCATCTCTACCCTTTGCAGAATGCACTGTGGCACACTTTCAAAAGGAAATGTATAAGTTATAACAAGGACAGAAGTAAAATCTCTCCATCTAGTGGAGAATGAAAATCTTGCAGATGAAAGAAGTTGGCCACTATACATTACTTGCTGCATATGTGCTGGGAAAAGCACATAAAGGCAGTTAGAAATTTATTACTATTAACCTATCAATGACAATGTCTGATGATTTCATATGTGTAATTCATGTTTACTAGTAGCTCCTCTTACCTGCAGACTGGCAGGGTGTGGTCAGGGACGTAGGATAGCTAAAGGCTCCTGGGCCCTGGTGCATGAGTTCAGCTTGGGCCCCCCTTCCCTCAGTGCTTTGTGGCCAGAGGCAAGGAAGCACATAGCCTTCATGCTGCCTGAGGCTAAAATTTTAAAGGCCCCGCCCCCCCATGCCAAATTCTCAACCTGACCCTTCCCTTCTCAGCCAAAGGTGTAACTTGACCAGCATGCACTTTATATAATACCGGTGTCTTCTTATGTACCAGAAGGGTCTTTGGGCCCCGTTAGGCTCCTGGGCCCGGTAGCGTGTGCTACCTCTGTACCACCTATAGCTATGCCCCTGGGTGTGGTTGCAGTGTTGTACTGGCATTAGCAGACATCACTGATGCCGCCTGTGCCAGTTCCACTCTGCTAAAGCCTGGGATGGCACACAGGCAGAAGCAGCAATGTGCTATTGCAACTGGCGGCCTCCCCCTAGGGCCCTCTATATGTATTGTGTCCCAGGTGTAGGAATTGCCGACGGGTATAGTGCGGCCTAAAATGTCTCTTTATGTGTGTCCCGGTGCTCCTACCTGGAGACAGCTGGACCCCAGGCTTTGGCTCCAAAGCAATAAATAGGGGGAATAATTGAGGGATAAAAGAATAACTTGAGTCCAGACCTTGAGATGAAGTTCAATGGCATCTTTACTTTGCATAAACGTTCTCCAAAATGGTTTACAGGCTTTGTCTTGGTTCCAGCAGGCTTTAGCATGAAGTTGGCAAGCAAACCCCACTCTGCTATATCTGTTTCTCTATAAATCTGCTGTACTGACAGGGTGGCTATATAACTCAGCTTCTTCTGTATGCTGTACTTCTTCTCTGTAGTCTGACTCTAGGTTATGCCAGGGAACTTTCCTCCTGGCTCCTGAGGCTTCAAGATTTGGCCTCCATGGCCAGCAGAGCTTAGGGTGCTCTGGCTGGTGTGGGCACATGCAGCAGAGACTTGCTCCTGCACACCCTTCCCCTAGCTGGGGGTAAGCTAGACTAGCTAGAACTTCTGCCACACCCTTCCTGCAGAAAGGGGGGTGGGGGGGGGGGGGTAAGAATGGAATGGAAGGTTCCGTTCTAAGTATAGCTCTGTCGTGTTTGCTGCCATCTGCTGGTGAATGTGAACATAACAGTTGCATAACAACATTATTAGCAATGCACAGTGTGGTGGACCTGGAAATAAATGTATAAGTGACATACAGGTTAGACCATAAAAGACAGTAGCAAGGTGTAGAAGTGGCAACACCAATCGGGGGTGTTACAGTATGCACTGTAGAGCCATGCATTGCATATTGGTATAGGTCTGTGATGGCTAACTCCTGGTACTCCAGCTGTGGTAAAACTACGACTCCTAAGATTTACACTTGCTTAGCTGTTCTCAGAACTCCATAGAAATGAATGGAGCCTGCTGGGAGTCGTAGTTTCACCATAGCTTGAGTGCTGGAGGTTAGCCATCACTGGTATAGGGTCTCCCGTACTGATGTGCTATGCAGAGTTTTTAGCAGAGCGAGCGAATTGCTAGCTGACTTTATGAGCTGTTCCCAGCACATCTCCAGCAAGTAAAATATAAAGTAGTAGCCAACTCCTTTAAAGACTATGTACACCTTTGAGGGGAATTGCTTTTAATTATTCAATTGTTCTCATTTTGAGACAAAAATAATTTTTAAATTGGACTTTATTAAAAATATGGAGCCCTTTTTCTGTACATAACTGAGATGCTCTAATAGAGGGATCTGAATTTTCTCTCAGCTAACGCAGCCAGCTAATCTAATGGGCTCCTTATCTCTATTCTCTGACCTTATAAACACTCGTTATAGCTCAGTTTTTATCTTACTGATAAGAATGTGGCTTACATAAGTGTTTATGGCTTTTTAGTCATTTAGAAATAAGGTTTGTTAGATGAACAGCACAAAGTTAAAGTAGGATGCACACAGCTAAACAAACAGAACGGCTCACTATTTTTAATAAAGTCTAATTGAAAAAAATGATTTTTAGCCCAAAATCAGTAAAATGCAATCATAAAAAAAATTGTGTACATAACCTTTAAATATAATTCAAAGTTCTTATATGATAACATATGTGACACAAAACTGTCAGTGCTCAACATAAACCTGAAAAACAGTGTATTCGGGTCTTTTTTCAAACCCATTTCTGGAGAAATAATATTAGTAAGATCACTGAAACACCAGAGATAATATTGGTACTTAGATACACCGAACCACCAAGGGATTCATATTAACCGCTTACCGACCGCCTAACGCAGGATTGCGTCCTGCAGGCGGTCGGTCTATTCCTCTTTGACGCGCGGGCGCGTCATCTCGCGAGAGGCGAGATTTCCTGTGAACGCGCGCGCGTGCGCGCGTTCACAGGATCACGTCGGGGACAAGGTAAACTACAGCCTGCCAGCGCTGATCGTGCGCTGGCAGGCTGTAGAAGTTAAAAAAAATGGCATATCAGACACTGTTTTGTTAACAGCATCTGATATGCTTGCTGATCGTTCCTTTGGTGGTCCCTTTTGCTTGGGACCACCAAAGGAAACTTTATAAGTGCACCAAATCACCACACAGACCCCCACCCATCCCCCCACCCCCACCCCCGTCACTGAATAACCCTGATTAACCCCTGATTAACCCCGATCACCCCATGTCACCCCCTGTCACCCCCTGACACTAATTACCCCCTGTAAGGCTCATTCAGACGTCCGTATGTGTTTTGCGGATCCATGGATCCGCGGATCCGCAAAACACGGACACCAGCAATGTGCTTTCCGCATTTTGCGGATCAGCACATTGCCAGAACTATATAGAAAATGCCTTTTCTTGTTTGCGGCCGCAGCTCCGCAAATGCTGATGCGGCGAGCGCATAGTGTGCTCTCCGCATCACCGCCAGCCCCATTCACACTGAATGGGTCCGCATCTATTCCGCAGAATTGCGGAATAGATGCGGACATTTTTGCGGACGTGTGAATGGGGCCTTACTACTTTTTTTTTTGCACATTTTTTGGCAGAGATTTATTCATCCACATTGATCGATGCGAATGAGGAAATCTGTGCCGTTTTTTTTTTTTTTTGCACATTTTTGGGCAGAGATTTTTTCATCCACCTTGATCGATGCGAATGAAGAAATCTGTGGCGTTCATTTTTTTTCTTTTCAGCCCAGAGGCTGAACGGGAAAAAAAATCTCATTACCCGTATGCTCAATATACGGAGAATCACAGAAACTCCTAATGCGGGCCATACGTGTAATGATTGCGGAGACCCTAAAATGCCAGAGCAGTACAAAAACCTCACATGTGACCCCATTTTAGAAATAAGACACCCCAAGGTATTCCGTGAGGGGTATGGTGAGTCCATGCAAAATTTTATTTTTTGTCACAAGTTAGTGGAATATGAGACTGTAAAAAAAAAAAAAAAAAAAATCAATTTCCGCTAACTTGTGCCAATTTTTTTTTTTTTCTGTGAACTCGCCATACCCCTCACAGAATACCTTGGGGTGTCTTCTTTCCACAATGGGGTCACTTGTGGGGTATTTATACTGCCCTGGCATTTTAGGGGTCCTAAAGCTTGAGAATCCAAATGCGTAAAAATGCCCTGTGAAATCCTAAAGGTACTCATTGGTTTTAGGGCCCCTTTGCGCATCTTGGCTGCAAAAAAGTGTCACTCATGTGGTATCGCCGAATTCAGGAGAAGTAGGGCAATGTGTTTTGGGGTGTATTTTTACATATACCCATACTGTGTGTGAGAAATATCACTGTAAACGACAACTTTTTAAATTTTTTCATTCAAAGTTGTCAATTTACAGAGATATTTCTCACACAAAGTATGGGTATATGTAAAAATACACCCCAAAACACATTGCCCTACTTCTCCTGAGTACGGCGATACCACATGAGTGACACTTTTGCAGCCAAGGTGCAAAGGGGCCCTAAAACCAATGAGTACCTTTAGCATTTCACAGGCCATTTTTACGCATTTGGATTCTCACGCTTTAGGGGCCCCTAAAATGCCAGGACAGTATAAATACCCCACATGTGACCCCATTTTGGAAAGAAGACACCCCAAGGTATTCCGTGAGGGGCATGGCGAGTTCACAGAATTTTTATTTTTTGGCACAAGTTAGCGGAAATTGATATATATATATTTTTTTAATTATGTTTTTTTACAAAGTCTCATATTCCACTAACTTGTGACAAAAAATAAAATTTTACATGAACTCACCATACCCCTCACGGAATACCTTGGGGTGTCTTCTTTCCAAAATGGGGTCACATGTGGGGTATTTTTACTGTCCTGGCATTTTAGGGGCCCCTAAAGCGTGAGAAGAAGTCTGGAATCCAAATGCGTAAAAATGCCCTGTGAAATCCTAAAGGTACTCATTGGTTTAGGGCCTTTGGCACTCAGGCTGCAAAAAGTGGCACACATGTAGTATCGCCGTACTCAGGAGAAGTAGGGCAATGTGTTTGGGGTGTATTTTTATATATACCTATACTGTGTGTGAAAAATATCTCTGTAAACCACAACTTTTAAAAATTTTATACAAAGTTGACAATTTACAGAGATATTTCTCTCACCCAACATGGGTATATGTAAAAATACACCCCAAAACACATTGCCCTACTTCTCCTGAGTACGGCGACTACCATAAGTGACACTTTTTGCAGCCTGGGTGCGCAAAGGGGCCCAAATTCCAACGAGTACCTTTAGGTTTTACATGGCGGCTCACAATTTAGCCCCGCCCAAAATGCCAGAACAGTAAACACACCCCACAAATGACCCCATTTCGGAAAGTAGACACCCCGAGGTATTCACTGAGGGGCATAGTGAGTCCGTCTGAGATTTCTTTTTTTTTTGCCAGAAGTTAGCAGAAATTGAAACTTTTTTTTTTTTTCTCAGAAAGTGTCATTTTCCGCTAACTTGTGAAAAAAAATGAAATGATACATGAACTCACCATGCCCCTCCGCAAATACTTTGGGGTGTCTTCTT
This sequence comes from Bufotes viridis, assembly GCA_033119425.1. Lineage (NCBI taxonomy): Eukaryota > Metazoa > Chordata > Amphibia > Anura > Bufonidae > Bufotes > Bufotes viridis. The sequence goes on along the minus strand of CM065589.1, from coordinate 208,335,277 downwards.
TCTAAAATGGTGTCATTTGGGGGGTATTTATACTATTCTGGCATTCTAGCACCTGAAGAAACAAAGACATGTAGAACAATAAATTTAGAGAAAAATTTATATAGAAATGTAGTTTTTCTTTTACAACAGAAAGTGAAAAATGTCATTTTTTTGCAAAAATTTCGGTCATTTTTGATTAATAGCAAAAAAAGTTAAAATGTCAGCAGCAATGAAATACCACCAAATGAAAGCTCTATTAGTGAGAAGAAAAGGAGGTAAAATTCATTTGGGTGGTAAGTTGCATGACGGAGCAATAAACGGTGAAAGTAGTGTAGTGCAGAATTGTAAAAAGTGGCCTGGTCATTAAGGGTGTTTAAGCTAGGGGGGCTGAAGTGGTTAAAGGAAATCTGTCACCAGGATAATCGCTATTGAAGTAAAGCCATAGCCTAATAGCACTTAGTACTTTATTTGCAGATGTGCCTTTGTTTCAGCAATAAATGTTTTTTATCCTCTGAAAAAAACTGTTTATTTGGTGTGCAAATGAACCAGTAAGGTGACTAGAGGGGCGTCACGCTTTCAGGAAGGAGCCCAGTCACGCCTCCTGCTATTGCCCAAGCCCGCCCTCATGCTGGGAGTCGGAAAACAGGGGGAAGTGTTATGGCTTGAATGTGAGGTAGGAGAGGTGGGTGGACACATTGTGGCAGGAGGTGTGCCTGGGCTCTTTCATGCAAGAATTGCACCACTCTGGGCACCTTACTCGCGAATATGCATACCAAATAAACTGGATTTTCAAAAGATAGAAAAAATCTATTGCTGAAACAAAAGCACATCTGGAAATAAGGGACTAACTGCTATTAGGCTATGGCTTTACTTCAATAGCGATTATTCTGGTGACAGATTTCCTTTAAATCACTAGAACATCAGATATAAGTTGCATATTTAGCTCAGCTACATCTGCAGAACTCTATAAGTATTTTGTCACTTGTTAAAGATCTAAATAGGTCATGAAAACAACCTACAGAAAGAGTTTGTGTTCTTTATCTGTAGAGAAGTAGGTTTATGTAGGATGAGAGGTTAGATGTGTGACACTGTGCTGCCTGCAGAGCACAGAGGTAGGTGGCTGAGTCCTCCGTCTTCACATCACTGATAACCAGCTCTGTAGAGTTTGACGTCACCTCAGATGTAAATCTCTCCTCAGCAAATGGGGAAGTATAACCATGAGTTCCTTGATGAGCTTTACGTAATATGAGTTGTAGAGCTGACCCAGAATAATGACGATACCAGTACAGATAATAACTAGTGGAATACGACGTTGTATAGGAGCAGGAAAGAGTGACTTTCTGGCCTTTTTCAGTAAATGTCTGAGAATTCATTGACTTAATGGAGTCTCCAACAACTTGTCCTGGAAAAGATCACATCCATAATCATTCCTTCTGTTAACTAGCTGACATTTATCACAGACAGAACTATTACTACATGCAAAATTGTGTCATCATTACTTTATAGTCATATCTTCTGCATTACATACATATTCCTCATTACCTGAGCAGAGAACCAGTAAAATGCAGACAATGTGGTGGTTCTTCTTCATTGTAGCTCAGATGTCTGGAGAACAGCTGTCATCTGAAACCCTGTATTGTGCTGTAGGATATGTGAAGAGCTGGAGACCTCAAGAACTGCATGAGGAGGAGTCAGGTCTGGGCTTCTTGGAGCACGTGATCCTGTCAGCTCATTGCTCCAGCATATACAAACTCATAGATATGCAATAAGATACAAATCTGTATTGGACAAAACAAAATGAACGCTACCTTTACAGAAATATATTGAGATCAGCTAATTTTCTTTCTGACAGAGCAGAGGATGAGATCAAGCATATTCTGGACTGTATGTGAAAACTAGTGTTGAGTGAACCAAAGTCAAATTGACCTCGATTTCACTGTGCTGCGAAACCAAATTCCCTCCCGCTTCATTGTAATGAATCTATTTTTCTTGAAAATTTGCGCGTGAAGAGACTGTCATGGCCATCTTGATTGCAGAAACCGTGTGGAGTGTCGTGCAGGGTGACGTATGATGTCACCATGCCAGCATGCTGGCCAGGCGCAGAAACGCCATCAGTGATGATGTCACCTCGTCCGGCCAACATGATGATGCGTTCATGTCACTGCACGAGATTTTGCGCGGTGTCTTCAAGATGGCCACGACAGCCTCTACACGAGCAAATAGATAAGGTGAATATTTTTTTTTTAACCCTGATTAACCCCTGAATGACCGAAATTGTAGCCTCAGATGCCGCAATCAGCAATGAAACCGGCATCTGAGGGTTTCAATGATGGGGGCAGCATGATCGCCGTTCCCTGTTATTGCACCCGCTACATACAAAGAGATGCACTTCATGATGAAGTAATTTGTCACAAATCGAATTTCTTTGACAATTCCGCTAAGCAGCCAAATTGAACTTTTGATAACTTCGCTCATCACTACTGAATAACCTGAAGAGGGGAATAAACAGGGAAGAGTCAGATATGGGAATATGATAACCTTGTCTAAAAAGATGTGTTATTCTGGATTCTGGAATAAAGGAGCAAATGGATAACATTGACCATCATTTTCTACTCAAGATAAAAAAAAAATAATAAAAAAATAAAACTAAACTGGTTTAGAAATGTCAGAATCAGATGTTATTTTCAATCATGTCAATATAAATGTATTGCACCCCCTAGTGCCTGTGAAGGGGTATTGCATGATACGTTTTCAACATTGCCTATATGTTCATGTTCACCACTGTGCCCCATCTCTGAATGCACACAAGTACAAGGCAGAATCAGACACGGTCAGGCTGGAGATGGCTAAAGAGGTGGATGTATCGCTGGTCTCTGACTGGAATTTTTTAGGCTCCAGTTCTGGATTCTTTCTCACGCTTTAAGCTTGAATAGCTTTTGCCCCCCCGGCTGAGGATATACTGAATTTGGTGTGGGTATTGACGATACCAGTGCAGATATGGGGAAGAGCTACTAGATGAGTAGTTACAGGATAATGTTACTGTTTCTCCAGGTTTAGCCTCCAGTTGATGTCTTTCTGAGTTGATGGCGTTTCCTAGCACATCATCTGTTATAAGAAGTTGGAGAAAATTAGAATATTTGTATTTATTCATATTTATTCATTGAGAAAGTAAAAAAGTATGAATTATTAAACAGTAGCACACCTAATGCATTATAGAAACATCTTTATATCGGAATGGATGTACATACTTACCCACAATCACATAGACTTACACTTATGTATACTTACATACACACACATACACACTGGAATATAGTGAGAGATATATCTATTTAGATTAATAATTAGCATTTACCTGATAAAAAACAAACTGCAATTAATAGAATATCCATCACATAAGACATAACTCTGAACTTTCTCCCCATTGTACAGGTAGAGTATAATGTGCTAGCACAAGACATCACTGATGTGTACAAGTACACCGACTGCTGACTTCTCTCTTATAAGGTGGGAGGGATGTGACTGCAGTACATTTACCCATCAACCCTCTGTCTAAGGACAGTGTCTTCTGTATATACAGTACAATACTCAGTCTCCTGTGGAAGCTGTAATTATGGGTTATTATTGACCTTTTCCAGAAATAGATATACAGTAGATTTTTATAGCATTTTATTTTTAAAGCTGGCTGGCTGTCAATTTCGATAAAAAAATAAAGTTGCTGCTGAATTTAGTTTATTTGATTGCAGAATTTTCAGTGCAATATGAAATTTTTACTATATAGCAGCAGTATGAAACACACATCTCTGAATGACCTAATTACTTTTCCTAATAAAACTCAAAATCTACCTAATTATGTCCTTATACTGTCCCTATGACACCTATATTAGTGGCGTGTATGAGTTATTGCTTTTTTTGTCAGATGCAGCCAAAACACATGCACTGTAAGCTACACACAACATGACCTCTATTCAGCCCACAGGCTAAAGGATATTTCAAAATCCTGCCCTTCTTTGTCTCACAATAAATCAGGACAAGCCCCCTACCACTCTTTACTCTGAGAGTCATTTAATCTTCCATCTTCATCCTCCCTCCATTTTTCCTGTCAATGTTCACAGTAAAATGGCACTAATGCACTGCTCCATTCTAAGTTACTAACTCTAGCATTAAATAGTTTACTGATACTGCGGGGTCGTTGGGTTATAGCGCGGTCCTGAATATGACATATGGCCATTGGACTGGTCTGCGAGGGGTTGGTGCCATAACCTAACCTTGTTCGAATTGTTCTCCATTGTGGTTGCTATGGAGCTATGGGATGGGAGGTTGGCTAATAGGGACTCGGGAGGTTGTTTTTTGGACAAATAATGCATCGGTGGAGCAGGTTGTCAACAGACAGTTTTGTTCATCCTGTCCAGTTCTGGGGCACCTCCAGAGTTGAGTACTTCATTGTTTACAATTTAATATTTGGTTTAAGGCTCAGCAAGTTCCAGGTACAAAAAATTTGATGGCTGATGATCTCTCCCATTTCCAGTTGCAGGTTTTCTGCCATTGCACCCCATGGCGGACTTGAAAGGAATTGATTGACCCCCATACTTATGGACCATGATGGACAAGAGCTGTTCCCACTAGTGCGATCTTCCCTGGGCTGGTTGCGTCTATCTGGTCTGCTCATGGTAAGGCATGGGGTGCGTGGTTGTGGGTTGCGGGTTCCTTGACGGTGCATTTGAATGATGTCTTGCATTTGCATGTGACATACTTATTTGCAGATGCTTCGAACACATGGTTTTCGGGTGTTGTAGCACAGTGTCGGCTAATCGTCATGGCTTTCTTTTTCCTTTGTTGGGAAGATTAATAAAGCTGTGGCTGACACATGTGTCACCCCAATATTTTGTGTTTGTCTATTTATTCCATGTTCAGACTAGTGGGAACTCCACTATATAAGAGCCTGATGTTTAACAGCGGTGTCTATTTGCCCAGTAAAACGGCTGAAGTGCCCTTGAAGCGCTTTGGACTCTCTTTCTGTCGTGTGCTTTATAAGAGGGATAGGTGAGGGGCTGGGTGGTAGCTTCAAACCAAGATGACTGAGACTTGTGCTTTATTTAAATTATTCCAATTATCCTCTGTGTAATAAACCCTTAATTATCCAAATAATCCAATTTATTTGTTTTCATTTTTTACTCACAAGGCCATAACTTTTTGTATTTTGTTATTCACATAGCCGTATAAGGTCTTGTTTTTTGTGGGACAAGATGCACTTTGTATTTAGTATGACTTCCATTATTGACAGCGCCATCCAGTGCACATCTTGTCTGATGTATGCAGTCTGGAACAGCCATTCGAGGGTGTATATGTTTGTTCAAAATGTGAGCAAATTACCCGTTTGGAATTGCACATCGAGTCTCTAAATAGGCGAGTTGCAACACTGTAAGCCACTGACAATTTGGAAAAGAGTTTGCTGCTCACTGTGGGGTAGATGTGGGGGAGGGTGGTAGCGAGGAGGCTGAGGAGAGTGAGGTAGTTAGCTGGGTAACAGTAAGAAAGCGGGGTAGAGGAAGAGTGCCAGGGAGGCTAGCCCTGATCTGACACACCCCAACAAGTTTGCACGGTTGGCAGATGAGGGGGATGACAGTTCAGGGACGGCACCGCTGCAGCCGGACACTTCCTCTGCCAGTCAGGGGAATGTCAGCTCCAGTAAGCAGGGGACCAGGAGAGCAGGGCAGGCCAGATAGGTGCTTGTAGTGGGAGACTCCATTATTAGGGGAACAGATAGGGCGATCTGTCACAAAGGTCGTGATTGCCGAACAGTGTGCTGTCTTCCTGGCGCTATAGTTCGACACATCGCAGATCGGATTGACAGATTACTGGGAGGGGCTGGAGAAGACCCAGCGGTCATGGTCCATATTGGAACCAATGACAAAGTTAGAGGAAGGTGGAGAGTCCTTAAAATTGATTTCAGGGATTTAGGTCAAACGCTTTGGGCAAGGACCTCAAAAGTAGTATTTTCTGAAATACTGCCTGTACCACAAGCCACACAAGAAAGGCAGCGGGAGATTAGGGAGGTTAACAAATGGCTCAAGAACTGGTGTAGGAAGGAGGGGTTCAGGTTCCTGGAGAACTAGGCCGACTTCTCTGTCGGCTACAGGCTCTATCGTAGGGACGGGCTGCACCTCAATGGGGAAGGGGAAGCTGTGTTGGGGAGAAAGATGGCTAGAAGGTTGGAGGAGTGTTTAAACTAGGGACAGGGGGGAGGGTAATTACATTATAGGAGGGCAAGATACTGCAGATAGAGACCAGGGGAGAGGTAGTGTGACTGGGGGAGGAATGGAAGGGGGGACTAGAACAGCTCAGAATGAAAGATGTAGGGTAAAAGAATACACATAAACCTCTCAAATGTATGTATACTAATGCCAGAAGCCTGACTAACAAGACTGGTGAACTGTAATTAGTGATGTGTGAGGAGGACTATGACATAGTGGGAATAACTGAGACATGGCTGGATGATAGCTATGACTGGGCAGTTAATATAAAAGTTTACAATCTGTTTAGAAAGGATCATCAAAACCGGAGAGGGGGAGGGGTCTGCCTCTATGTGAAGTCCTATCTAAATCCCTTAATTCGAGAATACATCTCTGAGGGACATGAACATGTGGAGTCACTGTGGGTAGAAATACATGGAGCAAAAAACAATAATAAATTACTAATAGGAGTGTATTATAAACCACCTAATATACCAGAGTCCGCAGAAAATCTATTACTAAACGAGATAGATGAGGAGGCAAATCATAATGAAGTCGTTATTATGGGGGACTTCAACTACCCAGATATAGACTGGGAAACTGAAAGCTGTACATCCCAAAAAGACAAAGACAATTACCTTTCCCAACTGGTTCAGGACCCGACTAGAGGGACGGCCATACTGGACTTAGTATTAACCAATAGACCTGATAGAACAACAGATGTGCAGGTTGGGGGACACCGAGGAAGTGGTGACCATAAAGTAATAACCTTCCAATTATCCTTCAAACAAGAGTTTCTAAAGGGAGGAACAAAAATACCAAACTTCAAAAATGCAAAATTTAGCCAACTAAGCGAGGCCATAGGCCTAACTAACTGGGACAAAGTCCTCAAAAATAAAAATACAACCACAAAATGGGAGATTTTTAAAAGCATTTTAACATCTAATTGTGAGAGGTACATACCTTATAGGAATAAAAGGCTAAGAAACAATAAAAAAACAATGTGGATAAATAAAGATAGCAATAAATGACAAAAAGAAAGCATATAAATCACTAAAACAGGACGGGAGCAATGAAGCACTGATAAACTATAAGGAAAAAATTGAAAAGGTAAAAAACTAATAAAAATTGCCAAACTAGAGACCGAGAGATTAATTGCCAAAGAGACTAAAACTAACCCTAAAATGTTCTTCAATTATATAAATAGTAAAAAATATAAATCTGAAGGAGTCGGCCCTCTACATAGCAATGAGGGGGGTGTTGCAGAGAGCGACGAGGATAAAGCAAAACTATTAAATATTTTTTTCTCCACTATATTCACTGAGGAAAATAAACTGTCAGATGAAATGCAGAATGTAAAAATAAATTCCCTATAAAAAGTGCCCTGTCTGACCCAGGAAGAAGTACAACAGCGACTTAAAAAGATTAAAATAGACAAATCGCCAGGACCGGATGGCATACACCCCCATATCCTAAGGAAATTAAGTGATGTCCTAGCCAGATCTTTATTTCTGATATTTACGGACTCTATACTGACAGGGAATGTTCCACAGGATTGGCGCATAGCAAATGTGGTGCCAATATTCAAAAAGGGTCCAAAAACAGAGCCTGGTAATTATAGGCCAGTAAGTTTAACATCTGTTCTTGGTAAACTGTTTGAAGGGTTTCTAAGAGATGCTATTTTGGAGTATCTCAATGAAAATAAGCAAATAACGCCATATCAGCATGGCTTCATGAGGGATCGGTCATGCCAAACGAATTTAATCAGCTTCTTTGAGGAGGTAAGTTCGAGACTTGACAGCGGCGAATCAATGGATGTCGTATAACTGGACTTCTCCAAAGCATTTGACACTATACCTCATAAAAGGTTAGTACAGTTGTGTTCAAAATTATTCAACCTCCAATGCTGTAAAGGGTTTTAGGCAATTTAGTGTACATTTGTAATTGTGTTCAGAATAAAATTTTACAAGGACTTTTTAAAGAACCAAATGCAACTAAAATGACATCAATTGTTTTTGTAATACAGTATTAAATGTTTTTTTTGTGATTTCTTCATCGACACAATTATTCAACCCCTTAAAGACTACCACTCTTAAGAACAGAGGTTCATTCAAGTGTTTTCGATCAGGTATTGAAAACACCTGTGGATGTCAAGGAGCAGCAATCAAGCATAATAAGCACCAATTAGGCAGATTTAAAATGACTGTGATATTCAGCTCCTTCTAGACATTTTCTGGTGTGTTTACAAATATGGTAAAGTCAAGAGAATGGTCCAGGAAGACAAGAGAAGAGGTGATTTTTTCTTCACAGAAAGGGCAATGGCTATAGGAAGATTGCAAAGATGTTAAACATACCAAGAGACACCATAGGAAGCATCATTCGCAAATTCAAGGCAAAGGGCACTGTTGAAACGCTACCTGGTCGTGGCAGAAAGAAGATGCTGACTTCGACTGCTGTTCGCTACCTGAAGCGCAAAGTGGAGAAAAGTCCCTGTGTGACTGCTGAGGAACTGAAAAAAGATTTGTCAGATGCGGGTACTGAAGTATCAGCTCAGACAATAAGGCGCACACTGCGTAATGAAGGCCTCCATGCCAGAACTCCCAGGCGCACCCCCTTGCTGTCTCCAAAGAATAAGAAGAGTCGACTGCAGTATGCCAAAAGTCATGTGGACAAACCACAAAAGTTTTGGGATAGTGTTCTGTGGACTGATGAAACAAATTGGGCCCATGGATCAACGCTATGTTTGGAGGAGGAAGAACAAGGCCTATGAAGAAAAAGAATACCTTGCCTACTGTGAAGCATGGCGGGGGGTCAATCATGCTTTGTGGCTGTTTTGCTTCTACAGGTACAGGGAAGCTTCAGCGTGTGCAAGGTACCATGAATTCTCTTCAGTACCAGGAGATATTGGATGAAAATGTGATGCAGTCCGTCACAAACCTGAGGCTTGGGAGACGTTGGACCTTTCAACAGGACAATGATCCCAAGCATACCTCCAAGTCCACTAGACCATGGTTGCAGATTAAAGGCTGGAACATTTTGAAGTGGCCATCGCAGTCACCAGACTTAAATCTGATTGAGAACCTCTGGTGGGACTTAAAGAAAGCAGTTGCAGCACGCAATCCTAAGAATGTGACTGAACTGGAGGCTTTTGCCCATGAAGAATGGCCGAAGATACCCGTAGATCGCTGCAAGACACTTGTGTCAAGCTATGCTTCACATTTAACCTCTTTAGGACGCAGGGTGTACATGTACGCCCTTGTGTCCTGGTACTTAAGGACCCAGGGCGTACATGCACACCCTGCGAATATCCGATCACCGCTGCGCACGTGGCAGTGATCGGAACAAGATGCCTGCTGAAATCAATCAGCAGGCACCTTGGCACAATGCCCAGGGGGGTTGTGTGACCCCCCCATGTCAGCGATCGCAGCAAACCGCAGGTCAATTCAGACCTGTGGTTTGCTGCGCTTTCTGTAGTCTCTGATCACCGCGGTCTGTGACCGCGGGGATCAGAGACTAAAATATGCCCCAAACTTATAAATATTAACCCCCCCCTGCACCCTGCCATATTAATGTCCCCCCGGGCATATTAATGTCCCCCCGGGGGGGATTGTGGCCGGTGCTGCCGGTGGCCGGCGCGGGAGGCAATTGCGATCCCCCGCCTGCCTCCTTTCAAATGCTTTCCCTGGTGTCTAGTGGGTATAGCAGGGGGTCAGCACATTGCTGACCCCCTGCTATAAACTGCTCACATCTGTGCTGCAGATGTCAGCAGTTTAACCCCTTCTATACCGCAGTCCGTACAGACCGCGGTATAGAAGGTGTTAACATGGAGCTCCCTCCCTCCCTCTCCCATTGGGGGGCTGCTGTACCTTTGCAGCCCCCCGACAGGAGCTCCCCTCTCTTCCCATCACCCGCTGCTCTCTTATGGCAGCGGGTGATGGTTACCATGGCAGCAGGACCCTTTCAGAAGCGTCCTGCTCTCCATGGCACTGAAACTCTGAATGGGCTTTTGCTAAAGGCTTTGTAAAGACTTTGTAAAGTAAAAAATACAGTAAGTACACTATATAGTGTACTTACTGTATTATATAGACACCAGATCCACTGGATCTACAAGAACTAAGTGGGTCTGGGTCAAAAAAAAATGTCAAAAAAGTGAAAAAAAAGTGAAAATAAGAAAAATACATATCACTGAATAAAAATTAAAAAAATCAAATACACTACACATATTAGGTATCGCCGCGTCCATAAAAATCTCCTCTATAAAAATATCACATGATCTAACCCCTCACTCAAATACCGTCAAAAAAAAAATGGTGTAAAAAAGTGTAATACCAAGTGATCAAAAAGGCGTATGCCTCCCAAAATAGTACCAATAAAACTGCCATCTCATCCCACAAAAAATGAGTCCTTACATAGGACAATCGCCCAAACAAATAAAAAAATATGGCTCTCAGACTATGGAGACACTAAAACATAATTTTTTTTTTCTAAAATGCTTTTATTGTGTTAAAGTAAAATAAATAAATAAAAAGTATACATATTAGGTATTGCCGCGTCCGTAAAAATCTGCTCTATAAAAATATCACATTATCTAACCCCTCAGGTAAATACCGTTAAAAAAATAAAATAAAACAATGTAAAAAAAACATTTTTGTCACCTCACATCTCAAAAACTGTAATAGCAAGCGATCAAAAAGTTATATGCACCCAAAAATGGTGCCAATCAAACCGTCATCTCATCCCACAAAAAATGATACCCCACATAGGACAATCACCCCAAAAAAATAAAAAAAAATATGTCTCTCAGACTATGGAGACACTAAAACATGATTTGTTTTGTTTTAAAAAATGATAATATTGTGTAAAACTTAAATAAATAAATAAAAAGTATACATATTTGGTATCGGCGCGTCCGTCGCAACCTCCTCTATAAAAAAACACATGACCAAACCCCTCAGGTGAACACAACAAAAAATAAATAAAAAAATACGGTGTCAAAAGCCATTTTTGTCACCTTACATCACAAAAAGTGTAATAGCAAGCGACCAAAATGTCATATGCACCCCAAGATAGTTCCAATCAAACCAACATCTCATCCCGCAAAAAATGAGCCCCTACATAAGACAGTCGCCCAAAAAATAAAAATAAAATATGGCTTTCAGAATGTGAAGACACTAAAAATCATTTTTTCAAAAATGCTGTATTATGTAAAACTGAAACAAAACCCCCAAAAAGTAGCCATATTTGGTATTGCCGCGTCCGTAGCAACCTGCTCTATAGAAATAGCACACAATCTAACCTGTCAGTTCAACGATGTAAATAACAAAAAATAAAAACGGTCCGAAAATAGCTATTTTTTGCAAATTTTCCATTTTAATCAATTTTTCCAGTAACAAAGCAAGGGTTAACAGCCAAACAAAACTCAATATATATTGCCCCGATTCTCTAGTTTGCAGAAACACCCAATATGTGGTCGTAAACTGCTGTATGGCCAAACGGCAGGGCGTAGAAGGAAGGGAACGCCATATGGTTTTTGGAAGGCAGATTTTGCTGTACTGGTTTTTGACACTATGTCCCATTTGAAGCCTCCCTGATGCACCCCTACAGTAGAAACTCCAAAAAAGTGACCCCATTTTGGAAAGTACGGGATAAGGTGGCAGTTTTGTTTGTATTGTTTTAGGGTAAATATGATTTTTGGTTGCTCTATATTACACTTTTTTTGAGGCAAGGTAACAAAAAATAGAAATTCTGAAATTTCATCTCCATTTGCCAATAACTCTTGTGGAACACCTAAAGGGTTAACAAAGTTTGTAAAATCGGTTTTGAATACCTTGAGGGGTGTAGTTTCTTAGATGGAGTCACTTTTTTGGAGTTTCTACTCTAGGAGTGCATCGGGGGGCTTCGAATGGGACATGGTGTCAAAAATCCAGTCCAGCAAAATCCACCTTCCAAAAACCACACGGCGCTCCTTTCCTTCTACACCCTGCCGTTTGGCCATACAGCAGTTTACAATCACATATGGGGTGTTTCTGCAAACTACAGAATCGGGGCAATAAATATTGAGTTTTGTTTGGCTGTTAACCCTTGCTTTGTTACTGGAAAAAATGGATTCAAACGGAAAATTTTCCAAAAAATCGAAATTCTGAAATTTTATCTCCATTTGCTATTAACTCTTGTGGAAAACCTAAAGGGTTAATGACGTTCGTAAAATCAGTTTTAAATACCTTGAGGGGTGTTGTTTCTAGAATGAGGTCATTTTTGGGTGGTTTCTATTATGTAAGCCTCACAAAGTGACTTCAGACCTGAACTGGTCCCTAAAAAGTGGGTTTTTGAAAATTTCTGAAAAATTTCAAGATTTGCTTCTAAACTTCTAAGCCTTGTAACGTCCCCAAAAAGAAAAATGGCATTCCCAAAATTATCCAAACATTAGGTAGACATATGGGCATTGTAAATCAATAACTTTTTGGGCGGTATTACTATGTATTATAGAAGTAGAGAAATTAAAACTTGGAAAATTGCAAATTTTTCTAAATTTTTGGTAAATTTGATATTTTTTTATAAATAAAAATGAAATTTTTCGACTTCATTTTACCACTGTCATGAAGTACAATATGTGACGAAAAAACAATCTCAGAATGGCTTGGATAAGTAAAAGCGTTTTAAAGTTATCACCACATAAATTGACACTGGTCAGATTTGCGAAAAATGGCCGAGTCCTTAAGGTGAAATAGGGCCGAGTCCTTAAGGGGTTAAAAGCTGTTGTACTAAGTACTAAGATTGAATGTCACTTGGGGGTTGAATAAAACTGATAATGATGTGAGCACAGAAAAGACATTTGTGGTTATTTCATTATAAATGTTATGTTATATTTGTCTGACTTACAAGTGCCTCTTTGATTTAATTGTAAACAAGATGACTGAAATGATCAAAATCAATGTCAAACTGGCCAAAACACTCAATTTCAGTGGGGGTTGAATAATTTTGAACACAACTGTATATAAAATGAGGCTGCTCGGACTGGGAGAAAATGTCTGTATGTGGGTGAGTAACTGGCTGAGTGACAGAAAGCAGAGGGTGGTTATTAACGGTAGATACTCAGATTGGGTCACTGTCACTAGTGGGGTACCCCAGGGGTCAGTATTGGGCCCTATTCTCTTCAATATATTTATTATTGATCTTGTAGAAGGCCTGCAGAGTAAAATATCTATTTTTGCAGATGACACTAAACTGTGTAAAGTAATTAACACTGAAGAGGACAGTTTTCTGCTACAGAGGGATCTGGATAGATTAGAGGCTTGGGCAGAGAAATTGCAGATGAGGTTTAACACTGACAAATGTAAAGTTATGCACATGGGAAGGAATAATGCAAGTCACCCGTACATATTAACCGCCTCAGCCCCCCTAGCTTAAACACCCTTAATGACTAGACCACTTTTTACAATTCTGCACTACACTACTTTCACCGTTTATTGCTCCGTCATACAACTTACCACCCAAATGAATTTTACCTCCTTTTCTTCTCACTAATAGAGCTTTCATTTGGTGGTATTTCATTGTTGCTGACATTTTAACTTTTTTGCTATTAATAAAAATTTAACGACATTTTTGCAAAAAAATGACATTTTTCGCTTTCTGTTTTACAATTTTTCAAAAAAACTACATTTCTATATAAATTTTTCTATAAATTTATTGTTCTACATGTCTTTGATAAAAAAAAATGCAATAAGTGTATATTTATTGGTTTGGGTAAAAGTTATAGCGTTTACAAACTATGGTGCAAAAAAGTGAATTTCCGCATTTTGAAGCAGCTCTGACTTTCTGAGCACCTGTCATGTTTCTTCAGGTGCTAGAATGTCAGGATAGTATAAATACCCCCCCAAATGACACCATTTTAGAAAGAAGACACTCCAAAGTATTCGTGGAGGGGCATGGTGAATTAATGTATCATTTCATTTTTTTTCACAAGTTAGCAGAAAATGACACCTTCTGAGGAAAAAAAAATAATAAAGTTTCAATTTCCGCTAACTTCTGGCAAAAAATAAAAAATCTCCCACGGACTCACTATGCCCCTCAGTGAATACCTTGGGGTGTCTACTTTCCAAAATGGGGTCATTTGTGGGGTGAGTTTACTGTTCTGGCACTTTGGGCGGGGCTAAATTGTGAGCAACCCTGTAAAACCTAAAGGTACTCATTGGACTTTCGGCCCATTTGCGCACCTAGGCTGCAAAAAGTGTCACACATGTGGTATCGCCGTACTCAGGAGCAGTAGGGCAATGTGTTTTGGGGTGTATTTTTACATACACCCATGCTGGGTAAGAGAAATATCTCTGTAAATTGACAACTTTGTATAAATTTTTTTTAAAAGTTGTCGTTTACAGCGACATTTCTCACACAAAGTATGGGTATATATAAAAATACACCCCAAAACACATTGCCCTACTTCTCCTGAGTACGGTGATACCACATGTGTGACACTTTTTTGCAGCCAAGATGCGCAAAGGGGCCCAAATTCCAATGAGTACCTTTAGGATTTCACAGGGCATTTTTACGCATTTGGATTCTCACGCTTTAGGGCCCCTAAAATACCAGAGCAGTATAAATACCCCACATGTGAACCCATTTTGGAAAGAAGACACCTCAAGGTATTCCGTGAGGGGCATGGCGAGTTCACAGAAAAAAAAATTTTTTGTCACAAGTTAGCGGAAATTGATATATATATATTTTTTTTTAAAAGTCTCAAATTCCACTAACTTGTGACAAAAAATAAAATTTTGCATGAACTCACCATACCCCTCACGGAATATCTTGGGGTGTTTTCTTTCCAAAATGGGGTCACTTGTGGGGTGTTTGTACTGCTCTGGCATTTGAGGGTCTCCGCAATCATTACATGTATGGCCAGCATTAGGAGTTTCTGCTATTCTCCTTATATTGAGCAACCGGGTAATGAGATTTTTTTTTTCCGTTCAGCCTTTGGGCTGAAAAAAAAAAAAAATGAACGGCACAGATTTCTTCATTCGCAACGATCAATGTGGATGAAAAAATCTCTGCCAAAATCAGTGACTGCGGTGTGGTAGGCTGGGCGCTAACTACCTAACAAGTAGCTAACTAACTGGCGGTGATAAGGGACCCTTATGCCCCATTCACACGTCCGCAAACAGAATTGCAAACAGACCCATTCATTTCTATGGGGACAGACTTTGTCCGGCTCAGATCCGGAATTGCGGATCCGCACTTTCAGGTCTGCACTTCCGTTCCGCAAAAATATAGAACATGTCCTATTCTTGTCCGCAATTGCGGACAAGAAAAGGCATTTTCTGTATAGTTCTGGCATTGTTCGGATCTGCAAAATGCAGAAAGCACATTGCCAGTGTCCATGTTCTGTGAACACATATGGACATCTGAATGGAGCCTTACAGGGGGGTGATCAATGTCAGGGGGTGATCAGGGAGTCTATATGGGGTGATCAGGGGTTAATAAGGGGTTAATAAGTGACAAGGGGGGGTGTAGTGTGGTGCTTGGTGCTACTTTACAGAGCTACCTGGTCCTCTGGTGGTCGATCCCAGCAATTGGTCTGATATACCTGTTTGATTTCATTTATTTTACTTCTACAGCCTGCCAGCGATTGATCATCGCTGGCAGGCTGCAGTGTAACTGCAGAGCTGCGCGCCGCTGTGAACGACCGCGCGCATGTTCACAGCAAATCTCGCGTCTTGCGAGATGACGCACGGATGCGTCCACCCAGAACACCACAACCGCCAGCTGGATGCATCCGTGCCTTAGGCAGTCGTGGAGTGGTTAAATGGTAAAACACTCGGTAACACTGACATGGAAAAGGATCTAGGAATTTTAATAAACAGCAAACTAAGCTGCAAAAACCAGTGTCAGGCAGCTGCTGCCAAGGCCAATAAGATAATGGGTTGCATCAAAAGGGGCATAGATGCCCGTGACGAGAACATAGTCCTACCACTTTACAAATCACTAGTCAGACCACACATGGAGTACTGTGTACAGTTCTGGGCTTCTGTGAACAAGGCAGACATAGCAGAGCTGGAGAGGGTTCAGAGGAGGGCAAATAAAGTAATAACTGGAATGGGGCAACTACAGTACCCTGAAAGGTTATTAAAATTAGGGTTATTTACTTTAGAAAAAAGACGACTGAGGGGAGATCTAATAACTATGTATAAATATATCAGGGGTCAGTGCAGAGATCTCTCCCATCATCTATTTATCCCCAGGACTGTGACTGTGACGAGGGGACATCCTCTGCATCTGGAGGAAAGAAGGTTTGTACACAAACATAGAAAAGGATTCTTTATGGTAAGAGCAGTGAGACTATGGAACTCTCTGCCTGAGGAGGTGTTGATGGTGAGTACAATAAAGGAATTCAAGAGGGGCCTGGATGTATTTCTGGAGTGTAATAATATTACAGGCTATAGCTACTAGAGATGGGTCGTTGATCCAGGGAGTTATTCTGATTGCCTGATTGGAGTCGGGAAGGAATTTTTTTCCCTTTAAGTGGGGAAAATTGGCTGGATCAACTTGTAGGAAACAGGCTGAACTGGGTGGACAGAAGTCTTTTTTCGGTCTTATATACTATGTTACTATGTTTGTAATGGCACTATTCTTTATTGAATAAAATATAGTGGAAGTGGGAAACATTTATAGGCTATAAAACTGACCTGTTATTTTATTCTCCAGGTCAGTATGATTAGGCTGGTAGGTACTACATATGTATAAGGTGAAGTGACAAAAAAAACGTCAAATTTGTCAATTTGACTTTTTTTTCCGTTTCTGCCATTTGCCATATGGGAAAAAATATTTTTCAATCTTAACAGTATGGGAGTTTTGCATGTGGCAATGCCCATAATGTGTATTTTTTTTGTTTACATATTTTTATCTAAATTTTGGGGAAAGGGGGTGATTTGTATATATATATATATATATATATATATATATATATATATATATATACAGCATATATATCATTTATTTATAATATTTATATATTTAAATATTATTTTTTAACATCTTCAACATTTTCTTTTTTACACTTTTTATATAATCGTTTTTTCCTGGAGAAGAATTATTTCCCCCAGATTTTGCTTGTCAGGTTTAATCACGGCCAACAGTATACATTTGTTTCCCCTTGGTGCCCAGTGATGTTGGGGAAGAAATGGATGGGGCAAACCAAATTTTTAGCCTGATCTTTTTTTTCCTCAGGATATAAGTTGGCAGTGGTTCTCTCCCCATTAACAACACATACAGCTTAATTGAACTTATATGTGTATGGGGCAGTCGGAAGATATAGCTTTTGGCCAAACTATCGCACAGCCTATAGCTTTGGAAATTGTGTGGTCAGCCTAAACCAAAACTCTGTGTTTTAATATATAGCTACACAAATTCTGTTATTCTACTAAAGAAAAAAAAAAAAAAGCGGTATACAAATATCAAAATCAGAATCAGATGTTATTTTCAATCATGTTAATGTGAATGTATTGCGCCGCCTAGTGCCTGTGAAGGGGTATTGCATGAGGAGTTTTCAACTTTGCCTATAAGTTCATGTTCACCACTGTGCCCCATCACTGAGAGCACACAAGTACAAGGCAGAATCAGACACGGTCAGGCTGGAGATGGATAAAGAGGTGGATGTATCGCTGGTCTCTGACTGGAATTTTTTAGGCTCCAGTACTGGATTCTCACGCTTTATGCTTGAATAGCCTTTGGCCCCCCAGCTGAGGATATACTGGATTTGGTGATGGTACTGACGATACCAGTGCAGATATAGGGAAGAGCTACTAGATGAGTAGTTACAGGATAATGTTACTGTTTCTCCAGGTTTAGCCTCTAGTTGATGTCTTGTTGAGTTGATGGCGTTTCCTAGCACATCATCTGTTATAAGAAGTTGGAGAAAATTTTAATATTAGTATTTATTCATATTTTTTTCATTGAAAAAAAAAAACTATAAATTATGAAAACATGTAGCACATTTAATGCATTATAGAAACATCTTTATATCAGAATGGATGTAGATACTTACCCACAATCACACAGATGTATATACATGTATACTTACATACACATAGGAATATAGTGAGAGATATATTAATAAGCATTTACCTGATAAAAAACAAACTGCAATGAATAGAATATCCATCACGTAAGACACAACTCTGAAATTTCTCCCCATTCTACAGGTAGAGTATAACGTGCTAGCACAAGACATCACTGATGTGTACAAGTACACCGACTGCTGACTTCTCTCTTATAAGGTGGGAGGGATGTGACTGCAGTACATTTACCCATCAACCCTCTGTCTAAGGACAGTGTCTCCTGTATATACAGTACAATACTCAGTCTCCTGTGGAAGCTGTAATTATGGGCTATTATCGACCTTTTCCAGAAATAGATGTACAGTAGATTTTTATATTATTTTATTTTGAAGACTGTCTGGCTGTCCATTTCCATGAAAAATTTGGTTGTTGCTGGATTTAGTTTATTTGATTGCATATTTTTCAGTGCAATATGACATTTTCACCATATAGCAGCAGTATGAAACACACAACTCTGAATGACCAATCCTTCCTTAATTACTTTTCCTGGTAAAACCTAATTATGTCCCTATACTCTCCCTATGACACCTATAATACTGGCTTGTGTCTGTAATTTTTATTTTTTTTGTCAGATGCAGCCAAAACATATGCACTCAAACTGTAAGCTACATACAAAATGACATCTATTCAGCCCAGAGGCTTAAAGGTCTTCCAAAATCCTGCCCTTGATTGTCTCACAGTCAATCACGGCAAGCCCCTATCAATCTTTACTCTGAGGGTGATGTAATCTTCCATCTTCATCCTCCCTCCATTTTTCCTGCCAAATTTCACAGTAGAATGGCACTAATGCCATTTTAGCATAATTTATCTGAAGCAAATTTTTCAACTTTGGATTCATTTGGCAGCAGAATTTTTGTAAAATTGTACCAAATCCAGTTCTTCAAAATTGGAGCCAAGAGGCCATTACCATACTTACCAACATTCCAGTTGGTAAAATCGGGGCACATAAGATCTGTCCCATTCTAAGTTATGAACTCTAGCATTGAATAGTTTACTGATACTGCGGGTTCATTGGATTATGGTGCGGTCCTGAAGACTGCATATGGCCATCGGACTGGTCTGTGAGGGATTGGTGCCATAACTTAACCTTGTTGAAATTGTTCACCATTGTGGTTGCTATGGAGCTATGGGGTAGGACGTTGGCTAAAAGGGAGGTTGTTTTTTAGACGGATAATGCCTCGGTGGTGCAGGTTGTCAGCAGACAGTCTTGTTAATCCCCTCCATTTCTAGTGCTCCTCCAAAGGTTGGTACTTCGTGGTTTAGAATTTAATATTTGGTTTAGGGCTTAGCACGTTCTAGGTACAAAGAATGTGATGGCTAATGCTCTCTCCCGTTTCCAGTGGCAGGTTTTTCGACAGTTGCAACCCATGGCGGTATTGGAGAGAACACCTTTCTCCCCGTAAGTGGTTGGGGGTTGCAGGTTCCTTGCCTGTGCATTTTAATGATGCCTTGCGTTTGCATTTCACATTGTCTTATTTGCAGATGCAGCTGCAGTGCAGCATCAGCTAATCGTCATGGCTTTCTTTTTCCTTTCTTGGGGTGGCCCGATATCACTAAACAATTCTTCATTGGCCAGCTTATTAGGGGCTGGAAGAAGGAGTCAATTTTATGGGACACTCAGCGACCTGTGTCTGTGACTTTGCTGGATCGAATTTTTTCATCGCTGCCCTCCATTTGTGTGTTGGGGTTTGAGGTTTCTCTTTCCACATAGCATTTTTACTGCCTTTTTTGGGGGCCTTCCGTATTTTGGAGTTGGTTCCTCCTAGCGCTTTGCGTGGTGGGATGCTGTTGGAAGGGGTTGCGTGGTTTCAATGGTGGGCATGCGTTTTCTTATTTGCCGATCTAAGAACAATGGCCTGTTTGCCATTCATGGCGGTTGAGGTTTTTGTCCAGGTGCAGCCTCGCAGTGTCCATTTCCTTATACATGCAGACAGTTCTCCGCTTACACGTTACCAGTTTCATACAATGTTTAGGTGGCCTTGGGGCTTCCTTCTAGTGAGTTCACAACTTACTCTTTCTGTATTGGGACTTCTGCGATGGCTAGCGAACTTGTTTTTTTGTATAAGCAGGTGAAGCTGTTGGGACTTGGGGGTGTTCATCTTGCTTTATGTGCTCTATTCGGCCTGATTTACTGCTGGATTAACTTTTGCTTTTCTTTAGATGTTCGGCCGCTAGAGTGGATCATTGGTCATTCATATGCCTTCAGGGCGGAGAGACCAGAATCGGTATGTCCTAGAGGAACCAACCTCGGTTTTTCAGGAGCTTGTGGAAAGGTATGCAGGGCTTGCGGTGTCTGCAGGTTTTGCCCGTGGTGGTGGAGGCTAGTCATCAGACTCAGGCACCTATGGTTCTGGTGATCCACGCTAGTGGGAATGATTTGTGTCATGTGTATCTTGCAGAGTTGATTGCTCTTCTGAAGTCGGGTTTGAAGAGGTTTTCTGGGTTTTTCTCTGCTTCCATTTTGGTTTGGTCAGAGATAGTTCTCCGGTCGGTTTGAAGGTGGCCAGGGATGATGTACTTGTAGAGAGATCAGAGTGTTCGTGTTAGAGGTTGCGTGGTGGTTAGGCATAGACAGCTGGAAGGCGATAATTGGAAAATGTTATTGCCCGACAAGGTCCATTTGACTGATATTTGGATGGATATTTGTCAGCCAGGTCTTCGGGATGCTATTGAGCAGGCATTGACTTTGCTTGGTGGTGGTAGAAGCATTGCATAGGATTATTCATGCTTCTGGTGGCAGGTTGGTAGCCTTCAAAGGGCCATAGAGATAATGGTGCCACATTCCTGTCATAGGCCATTTTTCGGATAAAACGGTGAATAATTCTCATCTGTTTTTGCACTTTAAATAAAGTTGAATAATGATTTATACAGTTTTGTTTAATAAAGCTGTGACCAACACACGTGTCACCCCAACGTTTGGTGGAAGTCTATGTATTTCATGTTCGGTTCAGTGTGCGCTTGGGCTTGGGCTACTTTCAAGTCCACTTTTGAGTGAATATCGTAAGTTAATTGCCCATGACTGGCAGCAAGTAGGGTATTGTTCCCTTAAAGTAACTTGCTTAGTCACGGAAGGGGCTACTTAGGGGGTTAAGGCTAAGGGGTTAAGGGGAGTTAATTGGGCAGGGTTTAGAGTTCCCAGGCTTGTTGGGGATTGTTTGAGCATGGGAGAATAAAAGTGTGCTTTAGTTAGTGTTGCCTTCAATGTCATAGTTGGCGGGTTAGTAGCGCTTAAATGGTCATAGAGAGTATGGTGCCACATTCCTATCACCCCAATAATTGTGGTAGTCTATTTATTCCATGTTCAGTTCAGTGTGGGCTTGGCTCTTTTGAGACCAGTGTGCAAATAGGGATAGGTTATTATCTTATTTTGCAGACAGTCTTCTCCCTGTACAGAATATATAAGACTTCATGTATAGGTGATTATTATCATTAGACAGAAATGTTAAATTCATATAGCATTTTGTCCTGTAGACCCTCCAACATGTCACCCAGGCAGTCCATGGTAGCTCTGAAGACCGCTGATCTAAGATACTTCACCAATCACCTGCATATAAAACAAAGAAGGAGGTGTCAAATGGGTAGGAAAATGCCAAGATATTAAACGAAAGATCAATGTTATCTCAGACATTCAGGTAAGTTATATACAAACACATTGTCTGGTGATTTTTGTGCAGCACTTTTACTTACATGACATGTCACCTGTTTTTAATTTGTGTAGTGGCCTGTATCAAGACTGCACCTTTGGGAGTCACTGCACGTGAGTGGGGTTAAGGGCTGCCGAAGCTCTCCTGTGTTAACAACTGGCTGTTACTAGCAGCCCATGGGAATATTGCCCCTGTATTAACTTGGGTGTTACCATTAATGGTATGGTCCAAGGTTAATAAATTTCTGTCTCTTAGTTATATTAAAGGGTTAACTATGCACACACACTTACCTTAGATGATTCTGAAACACTATCCTCTCACTACAGCTGGTTCTCTGCTTCACTGCTGCTTCTAGAGTGGTTGGGAACTCCACTATATAAGGCCCTGATGTTCAACAGCAGTGTCCATTTGCCCAATAAAACAGCTAAAGCGCCCTGCCATCTCCCCTCATGAGCTTTCGACCCTGGATTTGGATTTCTGTTATGTGATTTATAAGAGGGATAGCTGAAGGGCTGGGTGGTAGCTTTATTGGTCAGTTACACTTACAAGTTTCTTGTGTACGAGGGGCGAGATTCTCGTATTGAACCCCCAGAATGTCCCCCCACTCTGGGTGTTAGCGGGAAACTTGTGCAGGACCTTATGCACCCACTGCTAGATAAGGGTTGCAACCTGTATGTGGATAACTTTTATACTAGTATCCCCTTGTTCCAGTCCCTCGCCAGATCCATGTCCGCTTGTGGGACCGTGCAGAAAAATCAGCGTGGCATCCCTACCTACCCCCTCCGGGTACCTATCCGCAGGGGTGAGACCCGTGCCCTTACCAGTGGAAACCTGTTGCTGGTCAGATATAAGGACAAGAGGGATGTCCTTGTACTGTCCACAATTCACGGTAACGGCATCACCCCTGTCCCTGTCCGAGGTACTGCAGCAACGGTCCTCAAGCCCAATTGTATTGTCGACTACAATCGGTATATGGGAGGAGTTGATCTCCTGTGCAAAACCTGGGAAAAAATTTAATATCTACTTGATACAGGTTGCCTTGTACAACTCTTAAGTGCTGTCCCAGAGCGCTGGCAACACAGGAAAATTCCTCCAGTTCTATGAGGAAGTCCTCAAGGCCCTGATCTTTTCTGACCAGGAAAGAGCAGGCCGGAGTACCTCGGGAACTGGAGGCGCCCGGATCATCCCTGGCCAACACTTTCCAGGTGTGGTCCCCAATACTGGAAAGAAGGGATGGACCCTCAAAAAAGTGCAGAGTGTGTCACAGGAGGGGGATACGGAAGGACACCACCACTCAGTGTGACACGTGCCCTGATCATCCAGGCCTCTGTGTTATTGGTTGCTTCAGGGAGTACCACACTTCCATGGAGTACTAAATGTATATTCCCCTTCCCCAATTTAGCCACTGACAATTGCCCAGAAAAAATAAAATAAAACAAAAACTATGGTTCACAGACTTGAGACACTAAAACAATTTTTTTTTCAAAAATTATATTATTTTGTAAAACTAAAATAAATAAAAAAAGTATACATATTGGGAATCGCCGCGTCCATAAGAATCTGCTCTATAAAAATACCCCATGACCTAACCCCTCAGATGAACACGGTCAAAAAATTTAAATAAAAACGGTGTAAAAAAAGCTATATTTTTGTCACCTTGCATCACAAAAAGTGATCATAGCAAGCGATCAAAAAGTCATATGCCCCTCAAAATAGTGCCAATAAAACCGTCCTCTCATCCCGCAAAAAATTAGCCAATAACTAAGACAATCGGCTAAAAAAAAGAAAAACTGACTCTCTGACTATGGATATACTAAAATGTTTTTTTTTGTTTAAAAAAGGATGTTATAGTGTAAAACCTAAATAAATTTAAAAAGTAGACATATTAGGTATTGCCGCATCCATGAGAATCTGCTCTATAAAATTACCCCATGAACTAACTCCTAAAATGAACACAGTCAAAAAAATTAAATAAATACGGTGCCAAAACAGCTATTTTTTGGCAAATTTCCATTTTAATAATTTTTCCAGTAACAAAGCAAGGGTTAACAGCCAAACAAAACTTAATATTTATTGCCCTGATTCTGCAGTTTACAGAAACACTCCATATGTGGTCTTAAACTGCTGTATAACCAAATGGCAGGGTGCAGAAGGAAAAGAACGCCATATGGTTTTTGGAAGGCAGATTTTGTTGGACTGGTTTATTTACACCATCTCCATTTGAAGAACCCCTGATGCACCCCTAGAGTAGAAACTCCATAAAAGTGACCCCATCTAAGAAACTACACTCCCCCAATGTATACAAAACTGATTTTACTAACTTTTTTTTACCCTTTAGGTGTTCCTCAAAAGTTTATGGCAAATGGAGATGAAATTTCAGAATTTCTATTTTTTGTAACCTTGCCTCACAAAAATGTAATATAGAGCAACCAAAAATCATATGTACCCTAAAAATAGTCCCAACAGAACTGCCACCTTATCCCGTAGTTTCCAAAATGGGGTAAATTTTATGGAGTTTCTACTCTAGGGCTGCATCAGGGGGGCTTCAAATGGGATATGGTGTAAATAAACCAGTCCAGCAAAATCTGCCTTTCAAAAACCACATGTCACTCCTTTCCTTCTACGCCCTGCTCTGTGCCCCTACAGTAGTTTACAACCACATATGGGGCTTTCTATAAACTACAGAATCAGGGCAATAAATATTGAGTTTTGTTTGGCTGTTAACCCTTGCTTTGTTACTTTAAAAAATGGATTAAAATGGAAAATTTGCCAAAAAATCTAAATTCTGAAATGTTATCTCCATTTGCCATTAACTCTTGTGGAACACCTAAAGGGTTAACAAAGTTTGTAAAATCAGTTTTGAATACCTTGAGGGGTGTAGTTTCTTAGATGGGGTCACTTTTATGGAGTTTCTACTCTAGGAGTGCATCAGGGGGGCTTCAAATGGGACATGGTGTATTACATTTTTTGATGAAGGTGAAGCAAGCAAAAAACTGCAAATTTGCCATTTTGACTTTTTTCCGCCACTTGCCATATGGGAAAAAAAATCTATTTTAATAGTATGGGTGTTTTTGCATGTGGCAATGCCCATGATGTGTATTTTTTATTGGTTACATATTTTTATTTAAATTTTGGGGAAAGGGGGTGATTTGAATATATATATAATATATATATATATATATATATATATATATATATATATTATTATTATTATTATTATTATATATATATTTTTTAACATCTTCAACATTTTATTTTTTATAGGAATCGTGTTTTGCTGGATAAGAATTCTATTACCCAGATTTTGCTTGTCTGGTTTAAACACGGCCAACAACGTACATTTGTTTCTTATTGGCGCCCAGTGATGTTGGGGAAGAAAAGGATGGGGCAAACCAAACTTTTAGCCCGATCTTTTTTTTCTCAAGATGTAAGTTGCCACCAGAAGCAATTGGTGGTGACTTTTTCCCCATTAACAACACATACACATTCGGCTTAACTGAATTTATATGTGCATGGGGCAGTCGGAAGATATAGCGTTTGGCCAAACTATTGCACAGCTTACACCTAAGTGTAAGCGAAATTGTGTGGTCAGCTTAAACCGAAACTTTGTGTTTTACCCTGGGTTCAGACCTGAGCGTTCTAAAAACGCGCGTTTTACGCGCGTTTTTGTCGCGCGTATTTCAGCGCGTTTTTGCAAATAGGAAACGCTGCGTAAACGCTGCTGTTCTTGTGATTGACTACTGTGGTGTCAATCACAAACGCCGATCAAACGCCCCAAAAGAAGCTCAAGTACTTGTTTATGCGTTGGGCGTTTTACAGCGCGTTCAAACGCGCTGTAAAACGCTCAAGTGTGAACCACTCCCATAGGGATGCATTGGTTTTAATCTGTTGAGCGTTTTACAGCGCGCTTGAACGCGCTGTAAAACGCTCAGGTGTGAACCCAGGGTTAATATATAGCTACACAAATTCTGTTATTCTACTCAAGAAAAATAAAATAAAGCGATGTACAAATGTCAAAATGAGAATCAGATGTTATTTTCAATCATGTAAATTTGAATTTAGTGCGCCGCCTAGTGCCTGTGAAGGTGTATTGCATGAGAAGTTTTCAACATTGCTTATATGTTCATGTTCACCACTGTGCCCCATCACTGAGAGCACACAAGTACAAGGCAGAATCAGACACAGTCAGGCTGGAGATGAATAAAGAGGTGGATGTATCGCTGGTCTCTGACTGGAATTTTTTAGGCTCCAGTACTGGATTCTCACGCTTTATGCTTGAATAGCCTTTGGCCCCACGGCTGAGGATATACTGGATTTGGTGGGGGTACTGACGATACCAGTGCAGATATGGGGAAGAGCTACTAGATGAGTAGTTACAGGATAATGTTACTGTTTCTCCAGGTTTAGCCTCTAGTTGATGTCTTGTTGAGTTGATGGCGTTTCCTAGCACATCATCTGGTATAAGAAGTTGGAGAAAATTAGAATATTTGTATTTATTCATATTTATTCATTGAGAAATAAAAAAAATCTAAATTATGAAAACATATACTACACCTAATGCATTATAGAAACATCTTTATATCAGAATGGATGTACATACTTACCCACAATCACATAGACTTACACTTATGTATACTTACATACACACACACATACACACCGGAATATAGTGAGAGATATATCTATTTAGATTAATAATTAGCATTTACCTGATAAAAAACAAACTGCAATTAATAGAATATCCATCACGTAAGACATAACTCTGAACTTTCTCCCCATTCTACAGGTAGATTATAACGTGCTAGCACAAGACATCACTGATGTGTACAAGTCCACCGACTGCTGACTTCTCTCTTATAAGGTGGGAGGGATGTGACTGCAGTACATTTACCCATCAACCCTCTGTCTAAGGAAAGTGTCTTCTGTATATACAGTACAATACTCAGTCTCCTGTGGAAGCTGTAGTTATGGGTTATTATCAACCTTTTCCAGAAATAGATGTACAGTAGATTATATTATTTTATGCTTAAGGCTGGCTGGCTGTCCATTTCCATAAAAAAATTTGGTTGTTGCTGGATTTAGTTTATTTGATTGCAGATTTTTCAGTGCAATATGAAATTTTCACTATATAGCAGCAGTATGAAACACACAACTCTGAATGACCAATCCTTCCTTATTTACTTTTCTTGGTAAAGCTCTAAATCCACCTAATTGTGTCCCTATACTCTCCCTATGGCACCTATATTAGTGGCTTGTGTCTGTAATTGCTTTTTTTGTCAGATGCAGCCAAAACAGATGTACTCAGACTGTAAGCTATACAAAAAATGGCATCTATTCAGCCCAGAGGTTAAAAAAATTTCTTCCAAAATCCTGCCCTTGATTGTCTCACAGTCAATCAGGACAAGCCCCCTACCACTCTTTACTTTGAGAGTCATGTAATCTTCCATCTTCATCCTCCCTCCATTTTTCCTGCCAATTTTCACAGTAAAATGGCACTAATGCCATTTTAGCATAATTTATCTGAAGCAAATTGTAAAACTTCAGATTCGTTTGGCAGCAGAATTTTTGTGAAATTTGTACAAAATCCATGTCTTCAAAATTTGAGCTAAGAGGCCATTACCATACTTACCAACATTTTAGTTGGTAAAATCGGGGTCCCATTCTAAGTGAAGAACTCTAACATCGAATAGTTTACTGATACTGTGGGGTCGTTGGGTTATAGCACGGTCCTGAATATCATGTATGGCCATTGGACTGGTCTGCGAAGGGTTGGTGCCATAACTTAACCTTGTTGGAATTGTTCACCATTGTGGTTGCTATGGAACTATGGGATAGGAGGTTGTTTTTGGATGGATAATGCCTCGGTGGTGCAGGTTGTCAAAAGACAGTCTTGTAATCGCCTCCATTTCTGGTACTTCATGGTTTAGAATTTAATATTTGGTTTAGGGCTTAGCACTTTCCAGGTACAAAGAATGTGATGGCTAATGCTCTCTCCTCTTTCCAGCGGCAGGTTTTTCGACAGTTGCAACCCATGGCGGTATTGGAGAGAACACCTTTCTCCCTGTACCTATGGACCTTGATGGACAAGAACTGTTCCCACTAGTGCGACCTTCACTAGCGGCATCTACCTGGTCTGCTCAAGTATGGCATGGGGTAAGTGGTTGGGGGTTGCTGGTTCCTTGCAGGTGCATTTGAATGATGCCTTGTGTTTGCGTGTCACATTTTCTTATTTGCAGATGCAGCTGCAGTGCAGCTAATCGTCATAGCTTTATTTTTCCTTTCTTCGGGTGGCCTGATGTCACTAAACAATTCTTCATTGGCCAGGGTATTAGGGGCTGGAAGAAGGAGTCAATTTTATGGAACACTCAGCGACCTGTGTCTGTGGCTTTGCTGGGTCGAATTTCTTTATCGCTGCCCTCGATTTGTGTGTTGGGGTTTGAGGTTTCTCTTTCCGATTAACATTTTTTGGGCGCCCTCCGTATTTCGGAGTTGGTTCCTCCTAGCGCTTAGTGTGGTGGGATGCTTTTGGTAGGGGTTGTTTGTTTTTACCGGTGGGCGTGCGTTTTCTTATTTGACGATTCAAGACCAATGTGTTCGGTTGCGGCGTCTTATGGCCTAAAGGCGGGCCGGTTTGCCCATTCATGGCGGTTGAGGTTTTTGTCCGGGTGCAGCCTCGCAGTGTCCATTTCCTTATACATGCAGACGGTTCTTCACTTACACATTACCAGTTTCATACAATGTTTAGGTGGCCTTGGGGCTTTCTTCTAGTGAGTTCAGCACTCACTCTTTCTGTCTTTGGGCTTCTACGATGGCTAGCGAACTTGGTTTTTCGTAAAAGCAGGTGAAGCAGTTGGTGTTGGTGTTCATCTTGCTTTTTGTGCTCTATTCGGCCTGATTTACTGCTGGATTAACTATTCCTGGTGGAAAGGTATCCGGGGCCTGCGGTGTCTGCAGGTTTTGCATGTGGTGGTGGAGGCTAGTCATCAGACTCGGGCACCTACGGTTCTTGTGATCAGTGGCGTACCGTCAATATAGGTAGACCACGCACTGGCTATGGGGCCCGTGAGGTTAGAGGGCCCGGCCAGGCTGCATGGCTCAGCTCCCTTTCCGACCTGAATACACAGTAGAGAGATAAATACCGGCAATGGGGTGTTTTGTCAGCAGCCCTGGGCCCAGTGTCAATGAGGGGCCCATTGCCACCCCAAAAGCCCCAATGCCATTACATATTTACATTTTGCACTATGCGCAGCGCTGGAGCTGCACTAATAACAGCAGGCTGGGCCAGTGTGTAAGCTACCTGGGGGTCAGGGGGGACCAGGGCATGCTGGGTGTTGTGGTGCAGTGCGTCACCCACCTGAAAAGTATACTATCGATGGAATTACGGATCACTTTCGTCCTCTGATCAAGATGGTGGTGTCAGTGTTTAGCAGCTGTAGTGAAGTTCCTCTGTTAGTGGGAATAACTCCCAGACAGTTCAGGTAAATTGTCAATGTCTTTACTTAAGGGTTGCAAACGTTCCACAACATCAGGCAGATCCCTCTGCCGGCCATACTCTTCAACAGGGTACAATCACCTTTTTGTCACAGCAGACCTTTCCAGTAAGCATTACACCAACGGGCCATCACTGCAGGACATGGATAATATATCTCTTGATCCCTGCGCCCTTCCTGTGTTTCTCCTCACTCTGGCTCTGCGATCTCTGATCCAGTGATTCTTTCCTTCCCTGTTCTGTTCCTTAGTTTCTCAGCCCGGCCTAAGGGTATTTTTCCACTTGGCCCTTGGAACTGGCGTCCTCCTATCTCCGGCTGTATATATTCACCTCCAGGCAGGACCCTTCCGGCTGTTTCCTCAAACTGCACACCCTTCCCCAGGCCGTAGGCCCAGGTTTCCCTGTCTTCACCAGACTCAGGGGCCTGAACTCCTCTGAACTCAAACTGAACTAACTTCCTCCTCCCCTCACTAAGCCTTTTATACCTATACTGGGGGTCCCTCTAGTGGCCAACTCTCTCACTACACCCCTACCGGCTTACAGTGATCAAGAGACATGACAATTTACATTTATATATATATATATATATATATAACAATTCCACAATAACAGTTAAATAGTATGTTCCTTCTCGTACAACTTTCCTAAAAAACGGACGCTCTCTCTTTAACCCTCCCATACATCAATTACACCTCTTACAAGTGGAAGGAGGGAGGAAGGGAGAGTGAGCAGCTGCTTTCTCCAATCAGGTAGCAGCTCAGTGCCCGAGGTGCCCGCCCCTCTGTGATGTGCTAGCAGCAGCATGGGTAAAGTACCAGCCCTGTATTCAAGACCGGTGCAAGGATTTTTTCCAACACAAGCAAAGCTCCTTTTTGGCGCCCCCCCAAACTAATGATTGTTGTGTAATCACTTTTTTTAAACATCAATGAATGCCATGCGCTCAGCCTCTGCTATGGCGCTAGTTAGTGCGCTAGCGCTCATCTCATCATTTTGATAACCATACCAGTCACCTACCCTAACACCTGTCCTGACTCCTGCTGGCTGCGTCTTCAATCTGGCTGACGGCTGTGTCAACACAGTCAGTTAGCTCGCCTCTAGTCCCTGCTTCCTGCCGTTGCGGCGCCGCTCACTCACCAGTCACGCCCCCGTGTTGCCGTGAGTGAGGGTCGGGAGCAGACGCCGGCCAGCACACGCAGGCTGGGGGCGGGCAGACGGCGGCGCTGCACCACAAATCGGAAGTAAGTGATAAAAAAAAAAAAAAAAGGTCAGCCGCTTGGTTTGCCTTACAGTAGCACCAGCCCTGCTCTGTATTTACTTTTATTAGCAATGATGTCCCACATGCTTAGTTGCTTACCCTCCTCTGGGTCCTCCTGCCCTTCTCTTTGCTTTTTTACCCCCAGCACAGCCAGTCACTTCCTTCACACTATTCCTAGGCTGTGTGAGGGGGCAGAAGGAAGCAGCAGCAGAAGCGCTCTGCATTATGGAGCAGAGCTGAGGTGAGAGGAGCTGACAGGAAGACGGGCTGCTTGTTGGAGCAGGGTGACTGTACTTATAGCTGTTATGTTAGGGTCAGACAGGAGCCTCAGCTCTGCTCACTGTAGTGCTTATACGGCATATTCTTTCATATGGGACCTGAGGCATGTGCTGGGTGCTCCAGATAGCCTACCTCTGAGGTAAAAGGATGGGACATGACTAAAATTGCTCAGCTCTGCTCCCTGTTAATAACAAAGGTAGAAGTTGAGCTGTGAGACAGAGATCTAATGCTGTGGACCTGCAGAAGATCTGTCCCAGCGGTCACATTGACCAGTGTGGACAGTCCTGCTGCAGTCATTAACCCTATAGGCTCTCCTCTGCTTTACACCTATCTAAAAATAAATAAAACTTAAAGGGTAAGGCCGAGTTCATATCCTGTTTTTTCCATCCGTTTCATGTATACATACAGTGGCATCCTTCATCATAGAGTTTGAAAGAAAAATGTATATGTTAACATATAAGTTTTTTCTACTGGTCTCTGCAGGATAGAAATACGTTTTTTATCCCTCCTTCCACCCCCCCACCAACATGTACAGAAAAGCTGCTGGCAAAAATATGTTGTGAACACAGCCTAACCTTTTATTTAACCCCTAATGTATCCTGCACCCTCACTAATCCGCTTTAACTATTGTACTTTTTATTGGGGGGGGGGGGGGTCCAATTCTGAGTTTTGCTATGGGGCCCCATGATTTCTATGCACGCCTCTGCTTGTGATCCACGCTAGTGAGAATGATTTGTTTCATGCGTATCGTGTGGAGTTAATTGCTCTTTTGAAGTCAGATTTGGAGAGGTTTTCTGGGTTTCCCTTTTCGTTAGGACAGAGGTAGTTCTCCGGGCGGTTTGGCGGGTGGCAAGGGACGAGTGCCCCCTTTCAGTATAATTATCCCAATGGCCCACCACACAGTATAATGACCCTCTTTGGCCCCCTCACAGACTATAATGACCCCCAGTGCCCCCTATTCTGTATAATTACCCCCAGTATATTGTCCCCCAGTGCCCCCTCAATACAGTATGACCTCCCACTGTGATTTTATTGGTGAGTAATTTGTGTAAAATACCACAAGGGGGGCCCAGACTGTCTTTATTGCCCAAGGACCCACATGAACCTGGAGCCGGCCCTGGCTGATGGGCTGGGTGGTAGCTTTATTGGTCAGTTATTGATTCAAGTTTGGTTATTTGGCTCAAGCCAAGATGACTGAGACTTGTGCTTTATTTAAATTATTTAAATTATCCTCTGTGTAATAAATCCTTAATAAAGCACTGCAGCCTATTTATCCAAATCTATTGTTATGTCTTTATTATTATTAATGCTTATCTTTGTTGTCTTTATGAAAATCATTTGCTGTTTATATCTGGAAGCTTCAGGTAGACAATGACTATCACACCTCCTCCTCCTCCAACCTCTGCCCTTGACTCTCCATAAACAATCATTGTGTACAAGAGGGGACGAACTAGATAAAATGAAGAGTAACCAAAGTAATACCTGACCGCTTACCTAACTGAAATGCAGACACAGCATGACATTTTTATTGGAAGGTGAACGGCCACAACTTTACTCAAGTGCTTATTCCTGTACAATAACCTGAAACATATCATATTAAGTAGGGATGTCCCGATACCGATACTAGTATCGGTATCAGGACTGATACCTGCAATTTCACGAGTACTTGTACTCGTGAAAATGCCGCCGATACCGGAAGTTCCGGTCTGGCAGCTCCTATATACTACTGAAGTAAACCTAACCTCTATTAATGTGGGCGGAATTACTAACTATTTATTCGCAGTCTCCCTCAGGTTAGGCGCTCAGTCCCTCCATGCTCCTCCTGCCCCCCCTGCCTTCTTCATTCATAAAAGTGGGCGGAGCGGGCAGGCGGGACATGAGGCGCATGGAGGAAGTGATAGCTCAAGCTGCCCGATTCCTCCAAGCACCTCACGTCCCTCCTGCGCGCTCTGCCCACTTTATGAATGTAGAAGGCGCGCGGGGCAGGAGGAGCATGGAGGGCCTGAGCGCCCAACCTGAGGGGGACTGCGCATCAATAGTTAGTAATTCCGGCCACATTAATAGAGATTAGGTTTACGTCAAGTGTGTATAGGAGCTGCGGGGTCGGTTTATGAAACAGTCAAGCTGCAACGGTCTCAGAACACCGGCCCCGGCAAGTGTAAACTGCTCCCCCCACACACACACACACACTATGATGGCACTTATGGGGGATCTGTGGGTGACACGTATATAGCATAAGATGCTATATATGTGTCATCCACATAGCCCCCTAACAGTGTCATCCAGAGATCCCCCCCATTAGTGTCATCCAGAGATCCCCCCCATTAGTGTTATCCAGAGATCCCCCCCCATTAGTGTCATCCAGAGATCCCCCCCCATTAGTGTCATCCAGAGATCCCCCCCCATTAGTGTCATCCAGAGATCCCCCCCCCATTAGTGTCATCCAGCGATCCCCCATTAGTGTCATCCAGCGATCCCCCATTAGTGTCATCCATAGATCCCCCATTACAGCGTCATCCACAGATCCCCCATTACAGCGTCATCCACAGATCCCCCATTACAGCGTCATCCACAGATCCCCCATTACAGCGTCATGCACAGATCCCCCATTACAGCGTCATCCACAGATAACCCCATAACAGTGTCATCCACAGATAACCCCATAACAGTGTCATCCACAGATAACCTCATAACAGTGTCATCCACAGATCCCCCATAACAGTGTGCCATCCACAGATCCCCATAACAGTGTGCCATCCACAGATCCCCATAACAGTGTCATCCACAGATCCCCCATAACAGTGTGTCCTCCACAGATCCCCCATAACAGTGTGTTATCCAAAGATCCCCCATAACAGTGTGTTATCCACAGATCCCCCATAACAGTGACCTCCACAGATCCCCCCCATAACAGTGTCATCCACAGTGCACCCATAACAGTGTCATTCACAGTGCACCCATAACAGTGACCTCCACAGTGCCCCCATAACAGTGACCTCCACAGATCCCCCATAACAGTGATCATCCACAGTGCCCCCATAACAGTGACATCCACACTGCCCCCATAACAGTGACATCCACAGTGCCCCCATAACAGTGACATCCACACTGCCCCCATAACAGATCCCCCTGGAGGCACATTGGTTGGAAAACACTATTATATTCCCATTTAATAATTTATTAACACTTGTACAAAGGAAAAGAAAAGCCACAGCAACAACATTCCAGCTTTAATTTTTTTCATTGCTATCAGTAACTGCGCCACTGTTTATACGAGGTATCGGTAATTGGTATCGGCGAGTACTTACATAAAAGTATCGGTATTCGTACTCGGTCTTAAAAAATGGTATCGGGACATCCCTAATATTAAGACTAAGCAACAAATATATTCAATAAATCAAAATCTCGTACGAGAGTACTAGGAAACAATTGCTCTAAAAGTCCGTGAAACAAAACTGTATGTATACAAGCTTCCAAAATGTAAAGAAAACTTGCGCCCACATGAGTGCCATGGTGCACTTCCAACCACTAGCTTCAAAATCTAAACCAGCTACAGCAGCGTGAACAAGGGTAACTATTAACCCTTTAAAGGGGTTGTCTCATCATGGACAATGGGGGCATATTGCTAGGATATAGTCTTATAGGAGGTGGTCCCACCGCTGGGACGTGCACCTATATCGAGAACGGAGCCCCGCAAGGTGGTAGCTGGAGGACTCCGGTCCGGCCACCACCAAGCCGGCTCCCCATAGAAGTGAATAGGAGCATACTGCGCATGCGTGTCCCCCGCTTTCATTTATTTCTATGCGGTCGGCCCTATAGAAAATGAAAGGAGGGCAGCAGTGCGCCCTCCTTCACTTGCGGGGCTCCGTTCTCGACCCGCACCTATAAGACAATAGGGGGATATGCAGTAGGCCAGTCCTCAGGGTAAGCGACCTGTGAGGTCACGGACATAGAAAGGCAGACCGAGGGGATGAGATTTATACTCACAGTTATAAAGTCCCTGGGCAGGCGTGCAGTCAGTGATGGAGAGGTTAGCACAAGGGTCCTCTGGGGCACTCTCTGGATGAAGGGACACAGGCCAGGTGGTATGTGAGGTGTGGCAAGTTCCCTTGTAATTCGATACGCCAGTGCCTTTTACAGTGGCACAACCGATTTGCAGCAGGAATAATTGAGGTACAACAGATTCTGTTGATTATTAACTTCTTTACTGAGCAGCAAATTATGTACAGTCCTTTACATAACTCTGTTTTGGAGGCAAATGGTATAAATAAGGTGACCACGTGTCCCGGATCGGCCGGGACAGTCCCGCATTTGGAGAGACTGTCCCGGGTCCCGGTCACCCTCATTCCGGGACAATGCAGTGTCCCGGAATGATCACTGAGCCGCCGTTACGGCCTGCGCACAGCCGCACAGGGCAGGGGAGGGAGAGGTGTGTCCCTTCCCCTTCCTCTGATAGGCTGCCGGCCGGCCCTGCACAGCCTATCAGGGGCCAGCAGACCGGCGCAGGCGGCGCAATTACGTCATCGCGCCGCCTGACTCAAGCCCTGACTGAGCTGCTGCCGTACAGTCAGCAGCGCTGGAGGCAGGACGGGACACAGCCTGATCGTGCGTCGCTGCAGCCAAGGACTCAGGACAGGAGGTAAGTATAAGTCAAGTGTTTCTTTTTTTGTTTATATGTTGTGATTTGTCAATAGCTGTGGCTGGCTACTGGGCCTGGGGGCTGGGGCACATGATGGGGGGGGGGGGACTTATTGGGCCTCGGTTAAATAATGGGGGGGGGGTAATTATGGTATGGCAAATAATGGCATTGGCTACTTGGACTGTGGACAATGGAATGGAGTGGACTCTGGCACTTATTGGGCCTGGGGCACATGATGGGGGGGCTAATTATGTTATGGCTACTTGGACAATGGAGTGTGGACATATGGCTAGTGGCTACTGGCACTGTCACTGTGTGTGGCACATTATAGGGGGGGGGCTATGCTACGGTTACTACTGGCAGTCAGTGTCAGTCTGGCACTTAAGGAGGGGCCTATGGCTACTGGCACATGATGGGGGGGGGGGGCTCTGTTACTTATTGTTTTTCGCCCCAGGGCCCCATTTCACCTAGAACCGACCCTGGTGACAGTCACTTCTTTATACTATGCGATCGCCGAATCAGATCGGCATCGCATAGTACTGTCCTGTGTGTGTGTGGCTCCTCCCCTGCCTTGCTGCGCGGCCGAGTAGCGGGACCGCGACCGCATGATGATCTTGTGAAAGTAAGTGTCCCTGAATGGCAGTTAGGAAATGTGGTCACCCTAGGTATAAATGCAGTGATTTTCGGTAGGCAGGCTTGGCAAAGAATGTAATCCTAGCAAGGTGGACAGAGGGTAAGATGCTTACTGGACAGGACTTGACTTGATCCCGGGTAACTCAGTAGCTGTATTGGTGCGGTGATTAAGAATCCGACTCCTGCACCTCGATTCTCCCAAGGCCCAAATGCAGAAAGGGTTGCTTTATCCTTGGGGCAGGCTCCTCTGAAAATATATATTCTCTTGCTGGATGATTGCTTCATGTAAATTACACCACTAGCCGCTGCAGGCTAACTAGCCTCCTCACTTCAGGAGGTCTACACTACTCCCCCCCCCCCCCCAAACTAGACCCAGACCTCTCTATATCTCTACAGGTCCCAACTCCCTCTAGTGGCTTGGGGGAATACTAACACCCTGACAGGCCTGTACCAAGGAAACTCTCGACAATTTATATGCAATATGACATAATGAAATGTACATGGAATGACATGTTGCATAAAATGACCATAATACCATTGTGTAGTGCTCACCCATACGTAGTGGGACACTACACATATCCTAGCGATTTGCCCCCATTGTCCATGATGAGACAAATCCCTTTAATGTATGGTTGATTTTTTTTTTACTCACAAAGCAATAACATTTTGTATTTTTTTATTCACATAACCGCATGAGGTCTTGTTTTTTGCGGGACAAGATGCACTTTCTAATGGCACTATTTAATATTGAATAAAATGTGGTGGGAAGTGGAAAAAAGTGGATTTGTTTGTTTTTAACACTATTCCCTATGCGGTAAAATTGACCTGTTACTTTTATTCTCTGGGTCAGTCCGATTATGCCTATACCACATATGTGTAGATTTTCTTGTGTTTTAATAATAAAAAGAATAAAAACTTTGAAAAAAAATACTTTTTCTTTTTATCACATTATTCTGACCTCTATAACTTTTTTGTAGTTATCTATATAGAGATGTGTGAGGGCTCATTTTTGACTTTTTGATCACTTTTTATTAATTTTTTTGTGGAAGGTGAAGCGACCAAAA
Source organism: Bufotes viridis (assembly GCA_033119425.1). NCBI lineage: Eukaryota > Metazoa > Chordata > Amphibia > Anura > Bufonidae > Bufotes > Bufotes viridis. The sequence continues at coordinate 208,297,955 of CM065589.1, read as the reverse complement.
AAATGGCATGTTGGAAAAATATTTTAATATTTCAATAGTATGGGCATTTTCGCACTCGTCAATGCCCATGATGAGTATTGTTTTATTTTTTACATATTTTTATCCAAAGGGGGGTGATTTGAATATATATATATATATATATATATATATTTGTGTGAGGTGCTGACAATGGTACGGTGTACGATACCATGAACGTAGGATGACCTTAAAGAGCAAGTCGGTTGTGGTGTGCCGGAACCGACGATGAGGTAGGCCTGAGAAAGAAGAGGGCAAAAATGAGTAATCAGATTTATTTCCTACAATCAATGCAGATACATTTTTAACCAGTCATGTTTTTGAAAGCATCCCTTAATTCCTGTACTGGGTTCGAATGTACCGACAGTAGGCGGATGATTTCCAGCGTCCGAGCGTTTTAATGACATGAGTAGGGATGTTGGCCCTGGAGGCTGTGGATGCGGCTCCTATGCGAAAGGAGTGCCCGGAGTAGCTGGTTGCGTTGAGGCCTAGTTGTGTGAGCAAGGACCTGACGTAAGTCATGAAGGTCGTGGTAGTGAGAACGGAGCCTTGTAACTGTAGCAACGGTTGGGAGGACCGTGAGTTGTGCGGCTGTATGTGTGCATCCAGAACTTTGACGGGACACCATCTGTTGTGCGTGGGATAATACGGAATGTTTACGGGTGTATGCTGGCTGGTTTTGGAGTGAGGATAAGTCAGGATATAATGATCCCTGTGCTTTGTCAAGTGGGAGTAGAGGAGGTAAGGAGTGGTTGGGGTTGTGGTTGTAGTGGTGAACTCTCTAGGCCTAAGAAACCCATAGAAAGCTAGGTATAGTGCTGTCTTGATGATAGAATTTGTGTTGGTGTCAAAAGGTTTTAAGTCCAGTAGGTTTGACAGTGCCTCGAAAATGTGGCTATCTATGGGCAGCCTCTGGGTTGCATGTGTGGGTTCTGACTTCTGAATGCCTCTAAGTATGGTTTTGATCTGGTAAGAGGCCATGAAACTGTTGTTATTTGGTTGTAAAATTAGCATATGGTGTTGAATGCCCGTGAGGTAGAGTTTGATGGTGTTGTATGACATGTTGAGTTTCAGGTGGCAAAAGGAAGCGAAGCCCAAAAGGGATGTCATGGCGAATGGTTGCCTGATGTTATGTTCCAGAAGGAATCTTTTGAAAAGTGTGAAAGCCCTGTTGTATGTTTTGTGTGTGTTACTGGATAGTGCCAATTGGGACAGTGTCCTACTGTGCTGCATGATGTGTGTTAATCCAGTATGAGCTGTTGGAATGTTGGGGTGCTGGTGGCTGTGGGCGCAGCTGACGGGAGTGCCTGGTGAAATGCCTGAAATTTAAAGCGAGACAAATTGTCAGCGGCTGTGTTATAGACACCAGGGATATGGACACAACACAGGAAAAAATTATGACATGCTGCCAACCAAGTGAGTTTCCTCAACAATCGCATGATCATAAGGGATTTGGAACGGCCTTTGTTAATGCTGTGACAGGTTGCCTGGTTGTCTGAGTAACAACGCACTGGCATGTTTGCCGATAGATGGCCCCATGCTACTGCAGCCGCCACGACGGGATAGATCTCGAAAAGGGCTGAGGTCGTGGAAAATCCCTCCAAATCCCGTACTGCTGGCGGCCAGCTGCCCCAAAGCCATTCGTCCTCAAAAATTGCTACAAAACCCGTGGTAGATGCCGCATCTGACCAAATGGTAGGAGATGAGTCTGACAATTGAGGGAGGAACATGCTTTTACCATTCCAGGTGGTTAAAAATCTCTTCCACATGCTTAGATCTGCCGTAGCATGGGTATCCAAGGACAACCTGTGTGAATCATGTAAGAAAAGTGGAAAAAGATGCAACAGTCGTGAAATGAAGGAGCGCCCTTGAGGTATGATGCGCATGGCAAAATTAATCGATCCCAGCAGAGATTGTAGTTCCTTGCGGTTGCAAGTACCGAGTTGAAGATAGTTGTTGATGAGGGTAAGGATATTGTCTATTTTGTCATGTGGTAAACTTGCTTGCATTGTGGCCGAGTCCAATTGGATGCCCAGAAAAGTGATGACCGTGTCTGGCCCTTCTGTTTTCTTGGTGGAGATAGGTACCCCCAGATGCTCAAATAACCAGGTGGTAGCTTTGAGACTGGTGGGGGAGGTATTCCCTCGACCAGTAGGAAATCGTCCAGGTAATGTAATACCGTGGGGCATTTGGCTATGTTTAACAGTAACCAGCATAAGGCTTCAGCAAAAGCATCGAAAATCGCCGGGCTACTTTTGGACCCAAAGGTTAGACGGGAGAAAAATAGTAGTATCCGGCCCATTTAATGCCATGAAGGTGCCACAGAGTGGGGTGGATTGGTAGTAGTTTGAAAGCGTTGGTAATATCAGTCTTACTCAGCCAGGCCCCCTCCCTGCTTGTATGATGGCAGTAATGGCGTGATCTATGGTGGTGTATTGCAAGGAGAATTCCTCCGAGGGTATGAGGGAGTTGAGGCTGGGGTTGGCCAGTGAATGGGGTGCTGATAGGTCAATGATGAGTCTCTGTTTTTGGGAAGATTTCCCAGTGACCACACCAATGGGGTTTGTGCGCCATTCTGTGAAAGGAGGAGTTATGAAGGGACCCAATACGAAGCCCTCGGCCACTTCTTGGGCTATGAGGGAGTCCACCGCTGTGGGGTTGTGTTGTGCTGACTGTAGATTGGGGCATTCTAGAATTCCGGTTGGTATGTGTATGATACCTGTATGGAAGCCTTCTGTTAAACCGGAGACAAGAAAGTCTACCAGGTGTCTAGATGGGTGCTGAGATATAAACGCCGTGAATTCTGGCAGATTAATGGACGTTAAGTATGGCTTGGAAAACAATTTATTCGGACACATGGACTTTGCATGTGCCCTGAAACATTGTAAACAGATATGCAGTAGTCTACATCCACTAAAATTGCAAGACCCAGCGTTGAAGTTATTGCATATCTGGGACTTGCCCAGAAACTTGATTGGTCGTCCCAGTTTGTCTCTCGACAATGTATCTGGAACACCAGAGGAACTTTTGCAGCGTACTCAAGTTAGGGTTAATAGTGTTCCTGAATGTTGTAGTGCAATGGTGACCACTAACCTGAGACGGCTGACTCTCTGCAAGAGCAGGTAGTGATAGGTAATGTTCGTGACGCCAGTGCCAAGTAACGGTGGCATGCCGTTTGCTGGTAGCAGGAATAACTGAGGAACCATGTGATGATAAAACAAACTCGAACTTTACTTGATCTTTAGTAGTCATCATACATGGACATAGATGGAAGCACAGTTCCTTTGAAGACAGTTGGTTTCAGTACATTTAATGCAGGCAATATGTAGCAATGTGATCTCAGAGGGTTAAACACAGGACTTGCAGTACAGGCGGCTTGCACACTATTCCTGACTGATCCTGGAACATGGAAATTATCCTCCAAGGCCCAATGCCCTAAATCTGGCGTATATCCTTGGGTCTGTAATTATCAAGTACCTCCTCTGTTGCTTTTAGTACCTCTTGCTTTCCTAGACTTGCCTCTGCCTCCCTCAGCTTCCTTAGGTTGGTTAACCGTAGTGTTCCTGCTTCTGCAAATACGGACTCAGGAGGGGAACCTTCTCCTTGGATCTGGAACCCGGTTACAGGGACTGCAATGCCCTCTCCTAGTCTGCAGGCTCCAGGCCTGCTCTGCCTTCACAGGCTCATGGCCTGGAGTTAACTCAGACACAGTCTAATCTCCCTTTCCCTTCCCTGACTGGGCCTTATATAACCTAGGGCTCCCTAGCTCCCTCTAGTGACTCAGAGCTGGAATGACATCCCTAGCAGGCCTGCACATGGCAAATATCACAGTAACAGGGAAGTACATAACATTACATTACATTACACTTTATGACTTATACCAACCTCCCCATAAATAAGGGGAAACGACAGCACACAAGTGACCCTTCTGTAGTGACGGGCATTACAGCTCCCGTACACTACACTTGCACCTTGCGTGGAGACCTGCTCACATGCCCCGTTGGGACAAAAATGTGTAGTGTGGGCTGTGGAGGAGCAATATGCACAAGCCGGAGTTCTTAGCCCCGCAAAGTGTCTGCAAAAAATGACGGTGTCAATCTTTGCCCAGTTGGACCGTGTCCCGTACTGGGAGAAAGCTCCAGCCACCTTTGCAGAAAAAGACCTATGGTAGTCATAGTATGCTGAACCACCATATTTGTTGCCCTGATCTACCAGTTTGTGCATGTAAAGATCCAACTCCTCTCTTCTGTTGGGATATACCGCACATATGACCTCCCTGTAAATACCGAAAGCTAGGACAAATTCGGGAATGGTCAATTTCCTGTTTAGGCCGGCATCCCTGGATCTGACAACAACAGACACGTCCTCATATGCATAAGTTTTGTTTTCCACAATATCCTGGGAAGCAATCAACAGGGAGGCCAGATTGACGTCTTTACCTTCCAGGATATCTCTCTTCAAGTGCTCCGGTATCATGTGAGCCGGGCTAACTTCCTGGTCATCCAGGGTGATGGCTGGAGCCATGATTGGTGAACCGGCTGGCGCTAGTGAAGCAGCCGCAGGTGGTCCTGATAATGTCAGGGCCGTGGTGACCGACTCCAGTTTCTCCAGCCTGGAGTTGACTTTGTTCATGGATGCCATGAGTGAAGACAACATGGTACGTATGTCACCAGGGTTGGACTGGCTAGGTCCTTCCCGGCATCCGTGTCGTCGTGGCGATGCGTAGCAGTGAGAATAGTTCTGCCTTCCTTGCTGAAGCGGGGTAGGGGATTTGACGTCTCCTTAGTTCCGCTGTTATACGCGGGATAGTCCAGGATCGGATTGATGCCGGACTGGCTAGCTCTCCTCCTTGTGTGGGAGTGACAGCTCTAGCCGGAGTGCTAGGCAGGGAGAAATCCTCCACCCTTCTTGTGACATGCTGTAACCAAAATCATAGTTAGTGTATGAACCTTCCCCAAATTGTACTGGCAGGCTAGCTATGCCAAAGGCGAAACATTAAGCTTGTTTGGTGACAGATGAGGCCCTGCTAATCGCCAAGTGGCTTTTGAGAGGCTCTATCTATGCGTTGGCGCGAGGGGTTATTGAGGCCACTCATCGTAGTGGCAGGAGTTTTTATGCCTCTCGGTGACTGTAAGACAGAAAACAGGGGAAGGGAGTGACAGGTGAGGCCCTCTCTATGCAACATGCAAGGCGGCTAGCTAACGTGTGGCCCGAGGGGTGTATGCCTCTGAACGTTGAGGCGGGGTGTTGGCCTTGCGGGACTACTAACTAGCGGCGAAGCCAAGACAGGAGTAGATACCTATAGGGAAGCCTGTGAACCTATTGCCAGTACTCTAACCTAGCAGAAAATATGAAATGTATGGAAGAACTATATGAGCAGGTGTACGTACCTGGTAGTATGACAAGATATCACAGGAAACCGTGTGAAGCAAAATATATATATACCTAGACAGCCTGAAATGGGTAAAAGAGAGTAGTATAGTGATTGAATTGTTGGAAAGAGCAAAATAACAGCAAGGTATTATGGATCACGGGCGTATGGACGTACCAAGTTTGTGATATGGAAAATGCGGGAAAGACTGTGAAGTGTTGAACTTGAGGTCGTGCTTATCTGGAGGTGGTCGTGGTTTATGTTTAAATGACACGAGTGTTTGGTGACAAGTGGTGTATATGAAGGATCTTGAGTCATGTGCGTGTAACTAGGCTGAAAAAACGTATGGCTGGTTGAACCTGTATGTGCTTCAACCCGAGTATGTATGAGAGAAATTGTGGTAACGAAATTGAAAAGAATGAGGCCTGTAGCGTAGGCTGGGTCAATGTACTAATGAAATGGCATGAAATGGGGCCCGAACCTAGGGCCGATCAGCTTAGCCTGAGCTGTGAGCAGGCTATGAGAAAAGCAGGACCCAGAACTCAGGAGAAGCAGTACAGTAGACCCGGGTCCAGGAGGGACCCCAAACGCTAAACAACATTGCTAAGGGAAAAACACACAAGCATGTGCCACCGTGGACATAAATATCCCCCAAATGCCGGCTAGTGCTGACCTATAACCACCTGCGCACGAGTGCTGAGAAACACCCGAATGTCGTTTGATCTGGACTGGAATGTAAAAATCCACGCCTCCTGTACGCAAGTGGCCATAAAAGTCCGTAGGACGCAAAAGCATGGCACAGGGATCATGACTGCAACATCAGTGTCAATCTAGCCCAACATATCGTTTGGACACACAAAAAGAACAACATGAAATGACCTGTCTCCGGTGTTGGGATGGTGGAGCACAAGTCACAAACGAATCAGTAGAGGGTGACATAGGCCACAACTCCGGCCTAAACGTGTGTGGCTGAACCGCGGGCAGCCAGAGGAACATACCGGGAGGCCATGGATGTGTTGACTGGCCATGCTGCAGTCGACCGATGCCGGGGCCTGGCTTGGCCACCTATGACAAGCGCAGGCCGCATGGAACCGTGGCCAGCATGTATCGCCGGCATTACAGCAGGGCCAGGGCGCGATGCGTTCCACTGTGGAACGCACGCTGGGCGGAAGCGCGATACCCGGAAGTGGGGTGTGACGCACGGCGGAGCCGAGGGAACGTAACTGTGGATGAAAGGTAACGGGGAACTACTTACCCAGCTGGACCGAGTGACCTGGCGGCTGAAAACGTTGCTCAGGCCTTGGAAAATGACGAGGCGGCTCCTACCTTACCAGAGGACTGAGACACCTGAAGTGAGTGTATTCCACTCAAGACACTGACCTCACTCGGTGAGGACCATGCAAGGGGAGCGCCTTAAGTAGGCTGGGAGTAGCCAACCAGCCCCTCCCACAAATCCAGGCAAATTGCCTTGATACATATATATATATATGTGTTAAGGCCGATTCATTGGCCTGTATTTGTGGGAGGGGCACGGTGACCTATATCTGGCGCTGCAGCCCCTCCTTCAATGAACGACGTGTCAACTCTGGCCTCGTTTCGTTCGTGAGGGTTGCTGCTGCCAGGATCCATTATCTAGATTCGTACTCCGCACACCTTTCCGTAGACTACCGCATAGAGCGACTACACGAGGTAAGTACATACGATACGTTCGCACCAAAGTCCGGCCGGCAGTGCCGGCTCCCTAGGTAAGGGGGAGCCACACTGCACCGGAGCGTCTGCCAGGCAGCTTTCAGCACCCACATGGCATGAATCGTAGGGTGCAGGGGTCAGCGTGATCCCGATTCATCCCCATGACGTCTGGCACGGGCCGCTGTGCGCTGTGCCATTAGCGAGGTAGGGCCCATCCATTATTCCCCCTACTCCCCACGCCCCCCCGCTCCTGGCCCCCCAGTGGTATGCTTCCCCGCACTTCCCACCTTGTCTGCACTTCCAGCTGGTCCTCCTCGGTCTGGCTGGGTTGCGGGCGGGGCATGGTGGGTCGGCTCCCTCCAGTGTGGCCAGGGCCGACGCGGTCAGGGGATCTGCGGTGGACGGCGCAGGCTTCCTCCGATGGCTGCCGGAGCCGGCGCACTCCACGTGCGGCTCTGTGCGACGTGAGCTCCCTCTGGTGGCGGCCGGGGCCGTTGCAGTCCATGGGGCGGCTGTGGAATGTACGGCTCCCTCTAGTGGTGGCTTGGGCCCGTGCAGTCCATGGGCCTATGGGCTGCGGTTGGCGCCCTCCGGTGGCCTGCGAAGCCATGGGCTACATTTAGATTGTTAAAAAAAAAAAAAGAAAAAATGAATAAATAAATGAATAAATGATAATAAATGAATATATGTTTAAATACGTTGAAATTTATTTTTTTTTTACATATATTAAAAAATAATAACATAAAAAAAAAAAAAATAAGGGTATTAAGCCAGCGGTATTTGGTAAATATATGTAAACGCAAATTAGGTTACGGATTACTACAGGCGGCGGTCCACTTAGGGTTAGTGAGGTTGTCTCGCTTTTTCTTTCGTTCGCGCCACCACGCCTTGGCGACATGTTGTACGCTACGCTCTTACGTATGCTTTTTTTCAGGATCTGTGTCTTCCTTCGTCATATATTCCACGCACTATTCAACCGTCAGGGTAAAGTATGGCAGTAGCGATTGTGTTTCATTCGCTTCTCTTCCTCTGGTGGCAGGGTCAGCTGTGTCACCGTCTGGCTCTCCAATCACGGGGTGTTTGTCCTTGAGCTTCCGCTTCTGGTTCTGTTCAGGTCCTCTTGTCACCTTCTCATGTTCGTCAGTCGCAGGGTCCCTGCCTCCTCACAACTTACGCCACATGGTCCGGGTGTCGATGTAACAGTTGGGGTTTATTTTTTGCATACTGTATCTGCAGGGGATGTCGCATGCGTCAGATATAGCGGAGGCTTCGGTCGACGAGAATGTGGTCAGGATGTCAGAAGGGGGCAGCGTGTCTTCTTTTCGTAATTGGACCATCCCCAGACTGATGGCGGAACTGTCCAGGAAGGGTATTTCGTATCCAGCCACTGCCAGGAAGGCCGAGTTATACCGTCTACTTGTCGCTAACTCTGGGTCTCAGCGGCAGGAAGAGGTCTCCATGACCACTGTTCAGAATTCTCTGGCACAGATCCATCTCATGCTGAATAACTTGACTTCATCTGTCGCGGACGTGCGGACCAGGTTGGAGGCGGTTGAGTCTCATAGCCCTGTCACTGCTCCGCAGGTCGTTGACGTCGCTGTGCCGTCTACATCTGCGGCTACAGGTGCAGGTGTCTCGGCAACAGCTCCCAGTATTATTCTGGCACATTTTGTCCCAGCCAATCTAAAGAAAGACATCCTGGAAGGTAGGGATGTCAATCTAGCATCCTTGCTTGTTGCTACCCGGGATCTTTCTAATAGTAGGGTTATCGCTTGTGGTGATGTGTCAGTGATCCTGAAAGGGCGGGACCACAGGCTGAACCGTAAGCTCATGATACCCGAGTTTGTCCTTGCGTTTGGTTTATACAGAGACGTGATCTGTTCAGTTCGTCCTGAAAGGAGGGAAGAACTTGATTTATATTTGTTTAGGATAACTGAGTTGGGTTATAAGTATGGTGGTAGTCCCTTCTACGACTACCACTGTTCTTTCTCGGCTAAGGCAGCCGCCGCTCTGGCTCAGTTCCAGTATCACATGAACTGGGCTGACATTGATACGGAGATCTTTTGCAGGCATTTCGCCGGACTTAAGGCTCCTTCGTGCACCCTGTGCCAGTCCATTTACCATTCTACTGTGTGGTGTCATAAGGCGGCTCCAGGTGCGGGCTCCAGCTCCACTGGTCCTGTTCCCGGTCCGTCTGAGTCACAGAGATCCTCGGGTTTAGTAGACAAGTTGGGTAGGCCCATCAAACTACTCGGTAGGTCGCAGATTTGCAATAATTTTAACTATGCATCCTGTAACTTCAGTCAGTGCCGCCTACTGCACATCTGTACAAACTGTTTCAGAGCCCACCCTAAAGTAGTCTGTTCATTAAAGTCAGATAATAATTACATGTGTGTCGTTAATGTAGCCCGTTTACGGCAATTCTTGCGTAGGTATCCTGACCCAGGCTTCGTAGATTTCATCATCTCTGGCTTCATGTGCGGTTTCCACACCGGGATGGTTGCCCTTCCAGAGTCCGTTCACGAATGCAGGAACTTGCAGTCCGCTGACCGTCACCCCGATGTCTCCGATAGATTAGTTTCAGCGGAGTTAGTCAAAGGATTCTTGTTAGGCCCCTTTTCGTCTTCTCCCTTCGAACGGTGGAGAGTCAGCCCAATAGGTGTTGTGTTCGGGAAATTTAGTAAGAAAGAGAGGTTGATTATTGACCTGTCCGCCCCGCACGGTACCTCCATACCCAGCATTAATTCTCTCATCCCGTCAGAGGAAGTTAGTATGAGTTATGCCACCATAGACCAAGCCATCGCTCTCATTTTACAGTTAGGTCCCTGCTCCATCCTTTCTAAAGCTGATATTACAGACGCCTTCAAATTACTGCCTATCAATCCATCTCTCTGGCAGTGGTATGGGGTCAAATGGAGGGACCTTTATTATTTTGCATCCAATCTTACATTTGGATCTAAGAGTAGCCCATGGCTATTCGACCAGTTAGCCAAGGCTCTCCACTGGATATTAGTCAACGAATTCCACTGTAGCAATGTAATTCATTACTTGGATGACTTTTTAATTATTGAACGTCCTGGCGCTCCCCTAAGGACCTCCATTTGTTGCTCGAGTGTTTCAGACAACTGGGGGTTCCGGTCTCTCCCAAGAAAGTGGAGGGTCCCTCCGTAGTCATCACATTTCTCGGGATAGTTTTGGACACTCAGAACATGGTTGCCAGGTTGCCAAGTGACAAGTTGCAGAGAATTAGGGATGTCATTCGTGATTTCAGATCTGCGAGAGTGGTTAAGAAAGTACAGCTGCAGTCCCTGTTAGGCATGCTGAATTTTGCGATGCGCATAATCCCGCAAGGTAGGGCGTTCGTGTCTCGTCTACTCTCACTCCTCCCTTCAGCCCCTTCCCAGGATAGCTGCATATGCCTGGACAATATAGTATTGGCCGATTTGAACATGTGGGATCTGTTTCTCAGGCAATGGAATGGCGTTTCACTTTTTGTCCCCACGATTTCAAACGACTCCCTGTAGTTTTGACCGATGCCGCTGCCAATACAGGTTTTTCGGCTATTTTTGGCAACCATTGGTTAGCAGCCAGATGGCCAGTCGAAGTCGGCTCCATCCCTGGGTTTTTCCGTTCTTCAGCCTTGTTTGAGCTCTACCCCTTAGTAGCAGCATCCCATGTCTGGGGTCAATGTTGGGCGGGTCGTACTGTGTCTTTTGTCTCCGATAATGCAGCCGTCATCGAGATTCTTAATAGTGGGTCATCTAAGTCTCCTCACGTCATGTCGTTTGTCAGGCGCCTGGTCCTTCTGTCATTACAACATCAGTTCCGTTACATAGCGTCACATATATCCGGAAGCCACAATGCAGCAGCCGACGCGTTATCTCGTTTTAATTTTACCCTTTTTCACAGATTTGTCCAGAAGCAGACGCCATCGGGTGCACAGTTCCTCCATACGCGGCGCTGGCCCTTCCATAGAGACTCATCTCGCTACCGCTCGGTCTCTGTTAGCTAAGTCCCTCTCGCCAAATACGGCCAAAGCCTATCAAACAGGTTGGAGAGCCTTCCAGAAGTTTCAGGTCTCATGTCCTCAAGGTGACACCGAATTTGTTCATTACATTCTGGCTTTTATAGGTTACTGTCACACCGATTTGAAATTGTCTCACACAACTGTCAAGTCCTACCTCGCTGGGGTTCAGCATTTTAGGGCCATGAGCTTCACCCAGCCAGGTTCCTTGTTTTCAGTCCATGCCGTGAAAGCCACTCTGAGGGGTCTAGAGAAAATGACCGCGAGGCGTGTACTCGCCGACTTCCTGTCACCGGTCAGATTTTTCGCGACCTTTCCGACCTGCTTGACAAGAAGCCATTTGGTGCTCTGCCTAGCCTGGTTGTTAAAGCTGCTATGTACTTGGCCTACTATGGGTTTCTGAGACCGGCGGAGTTCACGTCCCCGGCTAACAGTGGCAGGCGCCTCACGATAAGTCAGCTCTCTGCTTCACGAGATGGCTTCGTTCTCTCGCTGGCCTCCACTAAGACCTCTCAGGTAGGCCCCCCTACACAAGTGTTTTATTTTCCGACATCTCATTATTGGTGCCCCGTGCATGTGTTGCAACAGCTTTTGTCCTCTCTGCGGAATAGTCCGCCCGACAGTCCGTTACTACCATTCAACAATTCTCACCTTACCTGTCCCAGTTTTATTTCTCACGTTCGAGTTTTACTATCCTGCCTGTCAGTAGACCCGGCCTCGATTTCCGGGCATTCGTTTCGCATAGGGCGGCATCCGCCGCTCGAAGAATCGGGTTCCAGCACATGTTATCAAGAAACTAGGCCGTTGGCGTTCGTCCTGTTTTAGCCGATACATACCTTGTCCGTATGCCGAGATGAGTCATTCCTGTCAGAGTTTGGTGTTGTGAATAAATGCACACGTTTTCTTGGAATAAGGTTTGTTGTGTTTTTTGGCCTCCTTCAGCTATCCCTTCAACGACGTGGTTTCGGCACAACTCTAACCGCTTTAGTTAACCGAGCAGGAAGGAGTCCTTCTTTTCGTTAGTGCCCGACCACAAGTGTTAAGGCCGATTCATTGGCCTGTATTTGTGGGAGGGGCACGGTGACCTATATCTGGCGCTGCAGCCCCTCCTTCAATGAACGACGTGTCAACTCTACCACCCGACCCACCCTCAATCTCATTCTTCCCTCTAAGGGGATGGCCTCCTTCAGCTATCCCTTCAACGACGCGGTTTCGGCACAACTCTAACCGCTTTAGTTAACCGAGCAGGCAGGAGTCCTTCTTTTCGTTAGTGCCCGACCACAAATATATATATACCAGTATATTATTTATTTATTTTATTTAAACCATTTTCTTTTTTACACTTTTTTATAGTTCCCACGGGGAACTCTCGATTCTTAGGATTCTGGAATAGATAACATTGACCATCGTTTTTTTACTCAAAATAAAAAAAAACTAAGGCAGTATAGAAATGTCAGAATCAGATGTTATTTTCAAACATGTAAATATAAATGTATTGCGCCGCCTAGTGCCTATGAAGGTGTATTACATGAAGAGTTTTCAACATTGCCTATATGTTCATGTTCACCACTGTGCCCCATCACTGAGAGCACACAAGTACAAGGCAGAATCAGACACGGTCAGGCTGGAGATGGATAAAGAGGTGGAAGTATCGCTGGTCTCTGACTGGAATTTTTCATGCTCCAGTTCTGGATTATCACGCTTTAAGCTTGAATAGCTTTTGGCCCCTCGGCTGAGGATATACTGGATTTGGTGGGGGTACTGACGATACCAGTGCAGATATGGGGTAGTGCTGCTGGTTGAGTAGTTACAGAATAATGTTACTGTTTCTCCAGGTTTAGCCTCCCGTTGATGTCTTTCTGATTTGATGGCATTTCCTAGCACATCATCTGTTATAAGAAGTTGGAGAAAAAAGAGAATATTTGTATTTATTCATATTTATTCATTGAGAAAGAAAAAAGTATAAATTATGAAAGCATATAGCACACTTAATGCATTATAGAAACATCTTTATATCAGAATGGATGTAGATACTTACCCACAATCACACAGATGTATATACATGTATACTTACATACACATAGGAATATAGTGAGAGATATATTATTAAGCATTTACCTGATAAAAAACAAACTGCAATGAATAGAATATCCATCACGTAAGACATAACTCTGAACTTTCTCCCCATTCTACAGGTATGACATCACTGATGTATAACGTGCTAGCACAAGACATCACTGATGTGTACAAGTACACCGACTGCTGACTTCTCTCTTATAAGGTGGGAGGGATGTAACTGCAGTACATTTACCCATCAACCCTCTGTCTAAGGACAATGTCTCCTGTATATACAGTACAATACTCCGTCTCCTGTGGAAGCTGCAATTATGGGTTATTATTATTGACTTTTTCCAGAAATAGATATACAGTAGATTTTTATATTATTTCATTTTTTAAGGCTGGCTGGCTGTTCATTTCCATAAAAGGATTTTGCTGGATTTAGTTTATTTGATTGCAGATTTTTCAGTGCAATATGAAATTTTCACTATGTAGCAGCAGTATGAAACACACAACTCTGAGTGACCAATTCTTCCCTCATGAGCAGGGGCGTACATAGAAAACACTGGGCCCCATGGCAAGAATCTGAATTGGGCCCCCCCTTAGGGTATGTGCACATCTACTGCAGAGGTTTCAGCAGAAGCTTCTGTTACAGATTCACCGCTGCATGTGGGATCTCGAATGACCCCATGATTGTAAATGGGATCCGGCAGGTGCCAGCAGTGTTTGGCATATGCTGGATCTGGCAATTCTGGAATTCTGCTGGAATGCTGGGACAGAATACCAAAATCTGATCACAGGTGAGTACCTGGCCTTACCCCATGAACTGTGCCTGCTGCTGCTACTTTTCATATAGTGTGTCGTCCTTCCCCCATGGACTGTGCCTGCTGCTGCTTCACCTCCTCCCCAGTGTTGAGCGCAGTCAGGGCCGGGGGCAGATCTTCACGGAGCTGGACTGGAGTCTGGACTGGTGACGGTGCGGGATCAGGTCCGGACTGGTCAGTGTGCTGGAAGAGGAACAGAACAGGGACATTTTACAAAGTGCAGACACCGAAAACTAAAGGATTTAATCCAGTCACAACTGATGTTTCTCTGACTGCTGGAGAACCTCCTAATACACACCTCAGCTGCTGCAGAACCTCCTAATACACACCTCAGCTGCTGCAGAACCTCCTAATACACACCTCAGCTGCTGCAGAACCTCTTAATACACACCTCAGCTGCTGCAGAACCTCATAATACACACCTCAGCTGCTGCAGAACCTCCTAATACACACCTCAGCTGCTGCAGAACCTCTTAATACACACCGCAGCTGCTGCAGAACCTCCTAATACACACCTCAGCTGCTGCAAAACCTCCTAATACACACCTCAGCTGCTGCTGAACCTCAAAATACACAACTCAGCTGCTGCAGAACCTATTAATGCACACATCAGCTGCTGCACAACCTCATAATACACAAATCAGCTGCTGCAGAACCTCCTAATACACACCTCGGCTGCTGCAGAACCTCATAATACACAAATCAGCTGCTGAAGAACCAATTAATATACACCTAAGCTGCTGCAGAACCTCCTAATACACACCTCAGCTGCTGCTGAACCTCATAATACACACCTCAGCTGATGCAGAACCTCCTAATACACATTTCAGCTGCTGCAGAACCTCATAATACACACCTTAGCTGCTGCAGAACCTCATAATACACACCTCAGCTGCTGCAGAACCTCCTAATACACACCTCAGCTGCTGCAGAACCTCATAATACACACATCAGCTGCTGCAGAACCTCATAATACACACCTCAGCTGCTGCAGAACCTCATAATACACACATCAGCTGCTGCAGAACTTCATAATACATATATCGGCTGCTGCAGAACCTCATAATACACACATCAGCTGCTGAAGAACCTCATAATACACACCTCAGCTGATGCAGGACCTCCTAATACACACTTCAGCTGCTGCAGAACCTCCTAATACACACCTCAGCTGCTGCAGAACCTCCTAATACGCACCTCAGCTGCTGCAGAACCTCATCTTACACAAATCAGCTGCTGCAGAACCTCATAATACACACCTCAGCTGCTGCAGAACCTCATAATACACACCTCAGCTGCTGCAGAACCTCCTAATACACACCTCAGCTGCTGCAGAACCTCATAATACACACATCAGCTGCTGCAGAACTTCATAATACATATATCGGCTGCTGCAGAACTTCATAATACACACATCAGCTGCTGCAGAACCTCCTAATACACACATCAGCTGCTGCAGAACCTCCTAATACACACATCAGCTGCTGCAGAACCTCCTAATACACACCTCAGGTGCCTTAGAACCTCATATTACATAAATCAGCTGCTGCAGAACATCATAACTGTGACAAGGGAACTACAAGGCTCATTATCACCAGATTGTTAGTATTGGAAATTAGAGGACAACACAGGGAGAGGTAAAATGGAGAGAACTACAACTCCCAGCATGTCCAGGCTGTTATTATTAGATACAAGTGGATATTACACAGAGAGAGAGTATAAGGCCTTATTCACACGTCCGCAATGTACGTCCGCACCCGTTCCGCAAATTTGAATGGGGACGTGATGTGCTTTCCGCATCCGAGGAGCGCGCCGCCGATCTTCCGGACGGCGGCTCCGCAAAAATATAGAGCATGTCCTATTCTTGCCCGCAATTGCGGACAAGTATAGGCATCTCTATAGGGCTGGTGGCAAGGTGTTTTACGGATTCGCAAAACACTACGGACGTGTAAATAAGGCCTAAGGCCGGGTTCACATCACCATTTAGTTTTCCGTACATCTGATTCGTCAGAAGAACAGGAAAAAAAGAAAAAAAAAGATCCTGCATTTCAAGCATAAGTTCTGCATATTTGGCATCCGTTTCAGCCATTTCCGCCTGTGATCCGTTATTTTAGATGGAATAAAGTCCTGCACGCAAAACTAAACGGTGATGTAAACCCAACCTAAGAAGAGAGAACTACAAGAGAGAACTACAACTCTCAGCATTTCTAGATTATTATAAGGGCCTCATCCAGTTTTACTAGGTGAGAGCTAAGAAAAGAAAATAACTATAACCCCCAGTATGGCCAGACTTATTATGGGGCATCAGTATACAGTACAGAGAGGGGGTATAGGAGGAGAGAACTACAACCCCCAGCATTACCAGACTGTACTAAGGAATACATTGAAATGACATGGAGAGGGATTTAATAGGACAGAACTACAACTCCCAGCTTTCCTAGGATGTTATGTAAGTTATCCCAGGACACCACCAACCTCTACTCCAGGCACCACACAGAAGCTCCGCCCCCTCACAGCCACATCCCATAGGTATTTCACCAGTCCTCTGCACTGGTCACATGATGATGACATCACCAAAGGTCCTTCAGACTTCTTCTGCTCTGCTATTCCTTGGCTTCCTGCACTGGTCACATGGTTGATGACATCACCAAAGGTCTTTCTCCACTTCTTACATTCTCTTTTCACACAGGTAGCTATACAGCTGTAAATCATGGGCGGGGCTTATCCTCTACTGCGGGCCCCCTTCCCTCAGGGGCCCCATAGCAGCTGCGTGGTCTGCCTCCACTGCTCATGAGTCATTACTTTTCTTGATAAAACTCTAAATCTACCTAGTTATGTCCTTATACTCTCCCTATGGCACCTATTTTAGTGGCTTGTGTCTGTAATTGCTTTTTTTGTCAGATGTAGCCAACACATATGCACTCAGACTGTAAACTACACAAAAAATGGCGTCTATTCAGCCCAGAGGCTGAAGGACCTTCCAAAAACCTGCCCTTGATCAGCTTCCACTCTTTACTCTGAGTCTTTATGAGGTGTCCACAATGTATGTTCAGAAATCCTACTATTTAGAAGTTTAATTTGCTGCACCACATGCTGCGCTATTAAAGACATTCCATCCATACTGTACTGTAATACAATTTTCTATCCTTGCCACCTTTAGTAGTAAGGATAATACAACACATATTCTGAGAACTACAAATGTAAATCTAATGTTATTATGTGTCAAGTCCAGAATATAAGTGATGGTGTCCAGTGTTAGACCTAATAAATCTAAGATTTCATTCATAAGTGATAATCATTACAACTGTATAATAACCTCATGGGTGACAGATGATGTCATCTGCAGACTGGATCAAGTCTCACCGAAAGCTGTGCACTGCGTATCCAGTGTTTCCTGGCAATAATGTAATTTGGCCTCCCTTTTCACAGGAGGAAAACATTATCGCATCTTGCTTTGATATTGAATGTCTAAAAGCATGGCTATCCAGTAATAATCAGACTGTTTGATTTGAATAATATGCCTGTAAGTGCATAAGCAAGAAAGCACATAGCTCGCCATTCTGGCCAGCGTGCTCGAGGAACCAGTTGTTTGTTGCTTCGCTCCCCACAGACACGATTTGGTGTCGTGGCAGTGTCATCGTCATCATCATCCTCCTACTCTTCCACCTCCAACTCTTCTTCCATGGAAACTCCTCATCTTCCTGATCCATGGGAGTTTCTCCTTATTGGTCCCCAACAGCTACGGGGCAAACAGCAAGATGTGTTAACTGTTCTTCTTCATCGTTATCCCCTGCTGCATGAGCTTCATCATCTGTTTTAAGATAAATAGGAGGGAGATAGACAGTTCATGCCACAGTAGTCCCTATTGACAAACTTTATGGCCTCTTATAAGGGCTTCAGCACCTGACAGGCGTCTCAGATGAGCTGCAACTGCCTGACCTGCAAACAACAAATTCTCCCTGCTGCTTAGGCTGTCTGGTGCATGACAAAATCGATCACAGCTTTCCGCTGCTCGTACAGACGATTTAGCATGTGCAATGTTGAATTCCAGTGAGTTGGAATGTTGTGTATTAAGCAGTAAAGCAATAGTGTGTCCTGTCACTGCAAGTCCAGGAGAGCGGTTCTCACCAAATAAGAATGAACATTGTTTTATACAATGAAGGGAACTCATGGTGGCCTGGTTCCTTTCATTGTATAAAGGTGTTATGTGGGAATTATAAATAAAGATTTTCTTACCTTAATATAGGAAAAAGTGTAGGCAACGGTCTTTTGATCGGGTGCCAGCTAAGAAAACATCCTGGTTGGCTGGTCTAGCAACGGTATCCACGTGCAGCAGCCTATAAAAGAAGGAGACAAACGGTTAGTGCGCATTCTCGGCACTGAAAACAACAGATCCCGCCCACCCTCCCATTATTGGAAGGGCTCCTACGTCACGATGGGCTGCTATGGGGTAATTCGCTCCCGTTGGAGTGGACAATATGGTTGATGGTTATGTTATTGATTATACGGTAAATATCAGACCACCGCGGCCTCTTTTGCCATAGTCAGTATTAGATATATGTTATTGATGTAAATCTTTAATAAAAGAACTCATTAATGGGAATTTTGCAGTAGTGTGATAATTATATGGAGACTAGGTCATCATGGCTGAAATGCTTGGACAGTCTCCTGTACATTGGCAGCATCTTGTGCAAGCCAGGGTACTTTTTTAAAAGCACTGCCCAACTACAGTAGGTTAATATTGTGTGCCATACAGGGAGCATGTATTATTTTCCCCAGGTTCAGCACAGCAACGATATTGCAACTATTGTCATTGAACACCTTGCCCACTTGGAGTTGGCAGGGTAACAGCCAGCGGGATGTTTGCTGCTTGATGCATTTTAGCAACTGCTCGCGAGTGTGGCTACTCTCGCCCAGGCTGATCAGCTTCAACATCACATGGCAACACTTGACTTGATACATATAATAGAAACGAGGGGGAGTGAGCGTGACGCTCTCCACTGCTGCTTTTGGGATTGGGAGGGTGTCCAAGGAGCAGGCAGAAAGGTGCCTGGTGTAGGAGCCAGGCCAACACAATCGTGGGGGCTCAAAAGGACCTGGTCTTGTTGCTGGGGTGCTGCCTCACTGCAAAAAACATCCCAGCAACAGCCTGTAACAGCTACTCAGAGTGTCCACAGTAGAATGAAGGAGCCCTATATCATTGTTTTATACAATGAAGGGAACACATGGTGGCCTGGTTCCTTTAATTGCATAAAAGAGGTTGGTGGGTGTAATTTAAATAAAGTTTTTTCTTACCTGTATGTAGGAAAAAGTGAAGGCAACGGTCCTTGTGATCGGGTGCCATCCAGCTGTCATGCTATTGGTGGTCCAGGCAACGGTCCTCACGTGCAGTAAGCTATAAAAGAAGAGAAGAAACGGTTATAGCGCATTCACGGCGCAGAAATCATCTGAGAAAGACCCACGTCTCGTCCTTATGATGGATGACCTTCTGAAACAGTTAATTTACAAAGCGGAACTAAAAGGGGGTGAAGAGTGGCTTAAGAAGTGCCTGGATTCCTCCCCTTCTTCTCCTGAACCCGCTTTGGCATCCGCTTCCGCTCCTAGCTGCGCAGCCCCTTGCGCGAGCTCAGAGCTAATGGATTCGTCCTGCGTCATCGGCACGCGCAGGCGCGGTGCCCAAGAATATGCTTGTGAGTCTGCTAAGAGAAAAAGGAGGGATCGGGTTACTTATTCTCCCGATCCTCCTTCTCTTGGCAGGGCGACATCAGAAGACGATCTCCGGACCTCAAGAAAACGGCTTCCAGGAAGAAAAAACAACCTCCCACTGATCTTCATCCGCCTCCTCAGATCCCTGCACCTGGCCAACGGTCCACTGACGGTGAGGGTATTATTTCTAACATTCAGGACATTGATGTCGTCTCTTTAGGGGATAATTCTATCCCATCTGACAAGATTGCCCTTTTCCAGGATTTCCTGGATTTCATTTCTACAAAGGACAAAGGAGTATCTTCCGCTAGCTTTGTTTCTCAAGGTGGCGGGTCCCCTTTAGATTCCGGTTCTTCTACACATTTGGGCCAGAGCAATTTACCACTACAGGAAACCTGCCATAAAGATACTCTTTTTTGTCAAATCTCCCCGTTGGGTTTTCATCTTCCTATTTCAACCAAAGAAAAAATATGGAACAGGGAGTTTTTGGATCTCTACTCCCTGTTGCCAGCAGCTAAGGATGCTGGTAAATTGGAGAAAAAAGATCCAAAAAGCGAGGAAGATAAATCAAAAGCCAAATCCATCTTCAATTGGATTCAGGCTTTTTCTATTTACTGTGCAGTTCTGGGGGAACGTCACCCTGAACAGTGCAGTAAATTGTTTTATCATCAGGATTCTGTTTTGGAGGTGTATAGAAATTTCGGGGGTTCTGCATGGAATACCTACGACGAGATGTTTCGCCAAAAATTGGCGGTTTATCCGCATCTTCAATGGGGAGAGAAGGACGTAGGCCTTTGGCTGAATCTTATGCTCCCTAACCGTTCTCAATTTTTTCGTCCCCAAACAAAAAAAGGTGTCTGCTTCTCATTTAATGAGAGTCAATGTAAGTGGGGTTCAAACTGTAAGTACAGACATGAATGTACCTTTTGCACAGGGAACCACCCAGTATTTAAATGTTACAAAAAACAGGGAGTTTCTTCAAAAGATAATATCGGAAAAGGCAACGACACCAGTGAATCTAGCAGAGTTAACTCCCTGGCTAAACTCTTATCCAAACAGGTGGAAGGCTAGATTACTGTTTAATGGGTTTTCTGAGGGTTTCTTTGTTCCCAGTTTCAAGGGGACTGGTTGTGTGTTATTTGACAATTTAAAATCTGTTCATTTAAACCCTTCCGCGGTTCGACAAAAAATTTACAAGGAAATTCAGGAAGGGAGGATTGCGGGCCCCTTTTCTGCGCCTCCTTTCCTAAATTTTCGCATATCACCTATTGGTTTGGTTCCTAAGAAGGAACCAAATTCTTTCCGCTTGATACATCATTTGTCATATCCTAAGAGGTTTTCAGTAAATGACGACATCGACAAGAATTTGGCATCAGTTTCTTACACATCTTTTGATGCGGCTTTGTCTATTTTGAACAAGTTGGGCTCAGGTTCATTATTAGCAAAAACCGATATAAAGTCAGCATTTCGGTTGCTACCTGTTCACCCCTCGGGTTTTAATTCTTTGGGGTTTCACTTCCAGGGTGAATTCTTTTTGATAAGGCTCTACCCATGGGCTTCGCTCTCTCTTGTTTTTATTTTGAAACTTTAAGCACATTTTTAAACTGGGTGCTGTATCAGCCTTCTGCACCTGGAGGCGATACACTACTTGGATGACTTTCTTTTTTTCGGCAAGGGTGAGACTGATCAATGTGAGAATATGCTTCAGAGATTTTTGATCTTGTCCGAACAGTTCGGTATCCCTTTGGCCGAGGAAAAGACAGTGCATCCAACTACTAATTTGACTTTTTGGGGATTGAAATTGACACTATACTTATGCAATTTCAGATTCCCAGGAAAAAATACTTAAGACATGTGGAGACATTGCCAATCTGTTATCTAAGCCGAAGACGACGTTGAGAAATTTGCAATCAGTCTTGGGCTCTTTAAATTTTTCTGTCGTGTGATTCCCATGGGTAGAGTCTTTTCGAAACGTCTTTATAGTGCAACAAGAGGTGTTTCTTCCCCTTATGCTCATCTACGCTTATCTAGAGCCATGAAAGATGACCTTAGAATTTGGTTAAACTTCCTCCTTAAATTCAACGGTCATGCTATTTGGCAACAGGATTTTGTCTCAGCGGATGCTATTCATTTGCAATCCGATTCCGCTGGTTCCATCGGCTATGGTGTTATTTTTGGAAACAACTGGTCGGCCATGTCTTGGCCGAATAGTTGAGTTCAAAAAGGGTTAACAAGGAATTCTGTTCTCATTGAGCTTTTCCGGTGTTGGTGGCTTTAATTATCTGGAAAGATCAATTGTCAAACAAGCGAATTATGCTTCATTCTGACAATCAGGGGGTAGTTTTGCCTTAAACTGCCAGTCCTCAAAGTCGGAGCATGTAATTATTTTATTGAGGAAATTGTGCTGCAATGCTTATTAAATAATATCTGGTTAAAGGCCTCATATATTGAAGGTCGTATTAACATAATGGCGGATGCTTTGTCTCGACAGGACTGGCAGTTGTTCAGGAATTGCTCCCGGAAGCCGCAGAAGAGAACATTCCATGTCCACAGTTCCTGTGGGACATACTCTGATATCTACAATGAATCTGTTACAGAGTTCATTGGCCAGCTCTACTTGGAAATCTTATGTATCGTCCTGGAAGACTTGGAAAGAATTTTGTGTGGCAACCAACGGGGAGAAGTTCTCTGACAACATTTTCCTTTTATTGCAGTTTATTTTAAGCTTAGAAAAAGGAAATACTCTACCAATTCTATTATTAAAATTATCTCCGGGATCTCTTTCTTCTTCAGAGTATTTGGTTTACCCCGATAAAATCTAATTTTATATTGAAGCAAGTTTTGCTTGGTCTTAGGAGGAGGAGATTCCGAGAGTTAGCACTAGGCCGTTATCTATAGCCAATTTAAAGGTTTACTTGACAAGTTACCTTTAGTTTGCAACTCTTATTTTGAAGCATTTTTATTTGAAGTAGTTTTTATCCTTTCCTTTTTGCGGCGCCCGGTTCCGAGTTTACTGCAAAGAACAAGAAAGGAGTTTCTCCAATTTTGGTTTCTGATATTGAGGTTTCCGACACCCTCCTCAGGCTCTTTATCAGGAAATCAAAAACTGACCAGGAGTCAGAAAGGTAAATGGCTTGAAATCCCCCTTTTACGATAGGAATCTTTGTCCGGTTTTTGCGATTACACGGTGGTTGGAATTTAGGAAGAAGTCTCTTCCTGACTCTCCTCTCTTGTGTCATTGTGACAACAGTCCCGTGACAAAATATCAATTTAATTGGGTTCTAAAAAATGTCTAAAACTTTTAGGATTGTCGGATTTAAAGTATTCGGCTCACTCGTTTAGAGTCGGGCGGCTACTTTTGCGGCGCAACAAAATTGGGATGTTGAATCTATAAAGAAATTGGGTCGCTGGCAATCAAATAGGTATAAGATTTACATTAGACCAAATCTAATTTCCTCTTAGTCTCTTTTCAGGTAGACGAGTTATTTGGATTGTGGGCAATCACATAGTTTGTGATTCGAACTTAGAGCTCAAGAAAGAAATTATTCTTCTAACCTGGGGATTGTAAACCAAGTGGCAATATTTTGGAGAGGAAACCGAACTTGAGACTAAAAGACATAAATTATGAATGCCACAAGATGCATTTGTTATTTCCTTCTCCAGATATGATAATATTGCATGTAGGAGAAAACGACTTGGGAAAAATTAGTTCTTTAAAATTTATAAGAGAATTCAAGGAGAGATGGGCGAGATTGTTCTGTTTATTCCCCAATACTTACTTGGCTTTCTCCGAGATGGTTCCGAAGGGCAACTGGAATCACAAAAATCTTGCTTTCCTGGAAAGAATGAGAAGAAGATTAATAAGTATTTGCAAAAATTTTTGATAACTAAAGGTTTTGGCTCTTACAGGCATGTTGACCTGGAGGGGTTTTACCAGGTTTTTATTTGCAAGATGGTATTAATTTGTCTAGTATTGGTGTGGACATAGTGGCTGTAGGATTTCAGAATTTGATTGAAGAAGGCCTGCGTTTGTTGGGGGTGCCATGTAATTTACAATTGCATGGCGCATGGGATAAGTCACTCTCGTTTGAGTGGACAATATGCTCGTTTTATATTGGTATTAACTATGTAGTAAGTAACAGAACATCGCGGCCTCTTCATGCCACTGACTTAAATGTTATGTTATAGGAATAAAAATTTTAATAAACTAGCTTGTGCATTTTGGATTTTTGTGGTGTGGTAATTTTTATGGAAACTAGGCCACCATGAAGGAGCCCTATATCATTGTTTTATACAATGAAGGGAACACATGGTGGCCTGGTTCCTTTCATTGCATAAAAGAGGTTGGTGGGTGTAATTTAAATAAAGTTTTTCTTACCTGTATGTAGGAAAAAGTGAAGGCAACGGTCCTTGTGATCGGGTGCCATCCAGCTGTCATGCTATTGGTGGTCCAGGCAACGGTCTTCACGTGCAGTAAGCTTTAAAGAAGAGAAGAAACGGTTATAGCGCATTCACGGCGCAGAAATCATCTGATCCCGCCCACCCTCCCCTGGTTTAAGGGAAGGGCTTTTTCGTCGCGATGGTCTGTTATGGGGTAAGTCACTCTCGTTTGAGTGGACAATATGCTCGTTTTATATTGGTATTAACTATGTAGTAAGTAACAGAACATCGCGGCCTCTTCATGCCACTGACTTAAATGTTATGTTATAGGAATGAAAATTTAATAAACTAGCTTGTGCATTTTGGATTTTTGTGGTGTGGTAATTTTTTATGGAAACTAGGCCACCATGCACCTTGCTACACAGCGACAATCGCAAGGAGCAGCCCACATTCCTCGTCACATGAGAGTACAAGTCAGGGATGACATTTTGGAAGGAAATAATAGATATCTTACATCGAGGCTGAACGAATACCATCAGCTTTCTAAAGGCAGCAGACTCTAGTAAATGGTACTCCAGCAACTGCACTGCCAGCAACTTGGCTAGATGGGAGTTAAGCTTGCGCACCATTAGATTACTGGCCACACAATGGTTGACAATGCAGCAAAAAAGTCTGAGTAGGAGAAGCAGAACGTTATGATGATGATGTAAAAGACACTGTCCTGCCCTGGATATGGTCTGGTAGCCTGGTTGTGGTAGCTGACTGCCACCTCTGTTTGCCCATGGGATGAGGTGATGTTGCTTTATGTGGTCCAATAGAGCTGTGGTGTCTATGTTTGTGTTTGACTGCCCATGGCTTATTTTCCTCTTGCAAATGTTTCTGTCTTCAGGCAACATGGAGAAAAACTACCGGATGGGAGATACTCTTGCAGAGCTAGAGGCAGCTGAGCTTGGCTTAGCTCTGGCACATTTTGGGCCCAATGTACCCACAGTGTCAGCGGAATCACCAGTTCTCAAATCTGATATGGCCCTGGCAGTCCTTTAGGAATATCTAGCCATCTCTTGTGTCTGCTCTTGAATACTGCCAAAGGCAGCACTCCCCTCCTCTGATCTTACCTCCTCTTGAGCACCCCAATCCGGCAGCCAGGTCCTGTCCAACACACAAATCTCATCGGAGTCCTCACCCTCCCTGCCACTTTTATCACTCTGTGATATATCATGGTGTGCGCCTTGGCCACCTTCCCAATTGTATTTGCCCCGAATGCCACTGTTGCTGTCCCCACCAATAGCTTGGCTACAGGTGCTGCTATTACCACCGCCAACACAGTTATGCATGAGTTCCCCCACCTCCCCCTGAACCTCCTCCTCAAAGGGGAGTCCAAACGCTGACTGCTCTCACACAAGTAGTCAACAGGAAGATTCTCTTCTGTAGGGCAGAGGGTGTGGTGGGGTTTTGTTGCCTCTTCTTAGACTAAAAGATGGCTTCCCACTAGAAAGAGGTAAGTAAGAAAGAGTGGGCGACAGGCTTCTCTGGGGCTACGAGGAGGAGGGGCAAGAGGAATGTTGTGGACACTGGCTCCAAGGCACAGTGTCAGATTCAGAAGTCAACTCAAAATCATCCTGCTGTGACTGAGAGGTGAAGTGAACCACCCAATCAACAATGTTATCCCTTTTCTCCTCAATGATAATGTTATGCCTTCCCAAAGCCAGGGGAAACTGTGGCCTACTACCCACATTCTGGCTCTAAGATGACTAAGCCTGGCCTTTTTGATTTATAATCTTCCCATATTCCTGAAATTTTGCCTAATGTACACAGTCACACAAAGTATGAAAAGCTTTGCAAGTCTGTTTTCTGGAACATAAAAGCGGTTGTCTCACATCAGCAAGTGGCATTTATTATGTAGAGAAAGTTAATAAAAGACACTTACTAATGTATTGTTATTTTCCATATTGCTTCCTTTGCTGGCTGGATTCATTTTCCCATCGCATTATACACTGCTCATATCCAGGGGTTACGACCACCCTGCAATCCATCAGTGGTGGCCATGCTTGCAGACTACAAGAAAAAGCTTCGGCCTCTTTAGCATCCAGAACCGTGGGAGGGCACATAGGCTGGTGCTTTTTCCTATAATGTGCAAGCATGGCCACAGCTGCTGAATTACAGGGTGGTCGTAACCATGGAAACATGCAGTTTATATTGTGATGGAAAAATGAATCCAGCCAGCAATGGAAGCAATATGGATAATAACTATATATTAGTAAGTGCCTTTATTAACTTCTTCTACATAAAAAATGTTATTTGCTGAAGTGAGACAACTCCTTTAACCACTTAACGACCAGCACCGTACATGTACGGTGCAACCGGACATGACTTAACGCCCGATCCACGGCAGGGGTCCAGCAGTCACTGATAGCCGGACCCCTGCTGTATGCGCTGGCATCGGTCAAAACACTGATGTCAGCGCATTAACCCTTGATATGCGGGGATCGGAGCTGCCATCGGGTCCCCGCGCTGCTGTGACGGGGACCTGATGGCAGGCAAGGCAGCCCGATGCCTTCCTTAGGCATCGTGGCTGCGTTCCGTGACAGCCTGTGAGTTTCAAGTAAAAAACAAAAACAAGCATCCTTTTCCCAAAATAAAGTAAAAAATAATGTAAAAAATAGGGAAAAAAATTAAAGTAGAAATATTAGGTATTGCCGCGTCCGTATCGACTGACTCTATAAAAATATCACATGACCTAACCCCTCAGGAGAACACCGTCAAAAAAACTAAAATTAAAACGGTGTCAAAAAAGCAATTTTTTTGTCACTTTACATCACAAAAAGTGTAATACAAAGCCAGGCGCACCCGTAAATCGTACCAATCAAACAGTCATCTCATCCCACCCTACCTAAGACAATTGCCCTAAAAATAAAAATAACTATTGCTCTCAGACTATGGAGACACTAAAACATCATTTTTTTTGTTTTGTGTAAAACTTACATCAATAAAAAAGTACACATATTAGGTATTGCCACGTCCGTAACGACCTGCTCTATAAAAATATCACATGACCTAACCCTCAGATGAAGACCGTAAAAAAATAAAAAGTGTGTCAAAAGAGGCATTTTTTGTCACCTTACATCACAAAAAGTGTAATACCAAGCGATCAAAAAGTCACATGCATCCTAAAATAGGACCAATCAAACCATCATCTCATACCGCAAAAAATAAGACCCTTCCTAAGATAATTGCCCAAAAAATAAATAAACTATGGCTCTCAGAATATGCAAACACTTGTCGAGTCCGCAACAACCTACTCTATAAAAATACCACATGATCTAGCCTGTCAGATGAACATTGTAAATAACAAAAAATAAAAACGGTGCTAAAACAGCTATTTTTTGTTACCTTGCAGCGTATGGGCCCGGACGTGTGTAACATCGGCGCAGGATTACGGCATGCTGAGAAAAGGCCGGAAAGGAGTGAATAAATTAATAGCAGGGATGGCACTGGGCTCCGAGATCAGGAGCACGGCTGGGCACAAACGGCTGGAGGGACAGCCCCTTGGGCACGTTAATTACATAAAGTACATAAAGCCTATTTTTATAAAAAATGAAACGATAGGTGGGGGTAAAACTAGTATATTTTTAATGAGATAATGGAGACTAATATGATCATACCAAAATCTCAGTATTGAATATCGGGCTGACAGAATTCCTTTCACTATGTGAGCCAATGCAGCTCGCACAGTGAAGGATAGGATCGGGACACAGTGCCCGAGACCCCCAGGAGCAACTAGGCCCGGGGCAGCTGCTCCTTTTGCCCCGCGTTAAAGACGGCCCTGTAGCTGTTTTCCAAACTATCGCACAGCCTATAGCTATTGAATTTGTATGGCCTGCTTAAACCTAAACCCTGTGTTTTAATATATAGCTACACAAATTCTGTTATTCTGGAATGGATAACATTGACCATCATTTTTTTTACTCAAAATAAAAAAAAAACTAAGGCAGTATAGAATTGTCAGAATCAGATGTTATTTTCAAACATGTAAATGTGAATGTATGCTGCCACCTAGTACCTATGAAGGTGTATTACATGAGGAGTTTTCAGCATTGCCTATATGTTCATGTTCACCACTGTGCCCCATCACCGAGAGCACACAAGTAGAAGGCAGAATCAGACACGGTCAGGCTGGAGATGGATAAAGAGGTGGATGTATCGCTGGTCTCTGACTGGAATTTTTTAGGCTCCAGTTCTGGATTATCACGCTTGAAGCTTGAATAGCTTTTGCCCCCCTGGCTGAGAATATACTGGATTTGGTGGTGGTATTGACGATACCAGTGCAGATATGGGGAAGAGCTACTAGATGAGTAGTTACAGGATAATGTTACTGTTTCTCCAGGTTTAGCCTCCAGTTGATGTCTTGTTGAGTTGATGGCATTTCCTAGCACATCATCTGTTATAAGAAGTTGGAGAAAATTAGAATATTTGTATTTATTCATATTTAGTCATTGAGAAATAAAAAAGTCTAAATTATGAAAACATATAGCACACTTAATGCATTACAGAAACATCTTTATATCGGAATTGATGTACATAGTTACCCACAATTACATAGACTTATATACATGTATACTTACATACACACACATACACACCGGAATATAGTGAGATATATATCTATTCAGATTAATAATTAGCATTTACCTGATAAAAAACAAATAGCAATGAATAGAATATCCATCACGTAAGACATAACTCTGAACTTTCTCCCCATTCTACAGGTAGAGTATAACATGCTAGCACAAGACATCACTGATGTGTACAAGTACACCGACTGCTGACTTCTCTCTTATAAGGTGGGAGGGATGTGACTGCAGTACATTTACCCATCAACCCTCTGTCTAAGGACAGTGTCTTCTGTATATACAGTACAATACTCAGTCTCCTGTGGAAGCTGTAGTTATGGGTTATTATTGACTTTTTCCAGAAATTGATATACAGTAAAATTTTATATTATTCTTTTTTTAAGGCTGGCTGGCTGTCCATTTCCGTAAAAATAAGGTTGTTGCTGTATTTAGTTTAGTTGATTGCAGATTTTTCAGTGCAATATGAAATTTTCACTATATAGCAGCAGTATGAAGCACACAACTCTGAATGACCAATCCTTCCCTAATTACTTTTTCTGATAAAACTCTAAGGCTGGGAACACACCTAGGCGTTTCTGAATCGCACGTATGATGCGCGTTTTATGCGCGTTTTTTGATGCGCATTTTGTTAACTTACAAACGCGCGTCATACGCGCGATTGAGTGACTCTCCCCTATGGCATCATTGTCCATAGGCGCGTTAAAACGCCCCAAAGAAGCTCATGTACTTGTTTGGGCGTGGGGCGTTTTACAGTGCGTTCAAACGCGCTGTACAACGCCCAAATGTGAACCATGCCCATAGGGAAGCATGGCTTTTCACATGTTGTGCATTTTACAGCTCGTTTGAACGCGCTGTAAAACGCTTAGGTGTGTACCTGGGGTAAATCCACCTAATTATGTCCTTATACTCTCCCTATGGCACCTATTTTAGTTGCTTGTGTCTGTAATTGCTTTTTTTTGTCAGACGTAGCCAACACATATGCACTCAGACTGTAAACTACATAAAAAATGGCGTCTATTCAGCCCAGAGGCTGAAGGACCTTCCAAAATCCTGCCCTTGATCAGCTCCTGTTAAGTATATAGAAACAAAATAACGTGCTCATTAAAACAATACCTTTATCTTAAGTTACGGGTAAATAGAGCAGAAAACTGCTCAAGTGATGGCCACGACTTAAAAAAGGGTAAATTAAGTCATTTGACCCCTACTGTGATTCAGATACCACAAAAAACATAGATACTTTCTAGAGATGAATATATAGTCACATAGGTAATTTTACGTTTTCGTCCATGATCAGCTCCCACTCTTTACTCTGAGGGTCATGTAATCTTCCATCGTCATCCTCTCTCTTTTTTTTTTTTGTCAATTGTCACAGTAAAATGGCACTAATATCACTTTAGTGTGATTTGTCTGAAGCAAATTGTAAAACTTCGGATTTGTTTGGCAACAGATTTTTTTTGAAAATTGTAGCTAATCCAGTTCCTCAAATTTGAGTCAAGAGGCCATTACCATACTTACCAACATTTTAGTTTGCAAAATCAGGGTACAGTCCGGCTCATAGGAACAGTGCAAATCCGCTTGGAAACACCCGTTCATGGGCAGGGTTTTTGATAGTCACAACCATTTCTGAAAATCACAGTTGGCAATTATGCATTATAGCCTTTGGAGGCCCCAATTTTGTTCTCAAGCCTGTGAGGTGGGAGTGGGAACAGATCTGTCACTGAGATCTTCTGCTATGACTAATCTGCTCCTTTGTGCTTATTTTTTCTCGAAAGTTTTTTCCCTGCTAAAAGGAATTATGAGAGTCTTAATGAGACTGGCAATACAGAATTACTGGGAACTGGCCATTAAGTGAGCATCTGAACAGTAGTGATATTTTTTGGAGAGTGCTAGGCATCGGGTTACAGTCTTGACTGACCATAAAAATTTGATGTTCCTGTAGTGAACTGTGACTTTAAGGGGTTATCCAGCTAGTAGATAAATAATTACAGGATAATGTTACTCTTTTTATTCACATGTATTAAATGTAAAAGAAAAAAGTATAAATTGTGAACACATATAGTACACTGGACGCATTTTAGAAACATCTTTATATTGGAATAGATGTACGTACTTTACCACAATCACATGGTCTTATATACATGTACACTTACATACACACAGATAGGAATATGGTGGCAGATATATTTTTGGAGATTAATAATTTGCACTTACCTGATTAAAAACAAACTGCGATGAATAGAATATTCATCATATAAATCCTAACTCTGAATTTTCTCCCCATTCTACAAGTAGAGTATAACATGCTAGTTCAATACATCACTGATGTGTACAAGTATACCGACTGCTGACTTCTCTCTTATAAGGTGGAAGGGATATGACTGCAGTACAAAGTGGTGTAACTAGAAATGACTGGGCCCCACAGTAAATTTTTGAACGGGTCCCCTCCTCCAGCAACTTCTTCGTCCCGTGCAACCCCCACTCCTGTGACTAGTTAAAGGGATTCTTTCACCCCCAAACCCCAATTTTCACTACTTACATCATTATTTGGTAAATAGTGCCCCCATTATATAGCCACTTACCCCATAATTTTTAAATTTACAGATGATGAGAAAACGAAGTTTATAATACCTGTCAATCAATAGTGAAGGAGCCCAGGGGCGGCGTCATACCGGCCGGAGCCCAGGCCGCGCGCTCATCTAACTTTTCTACCACGCCCCCTTTCACCCAGGCGGCCCGCCCATTGTGATGCGCTCGGCCTCGTCCAGAACTGGCCAAATCCCGCGCCTGCGCCGTGGATTATGTACTGTGGGTCTTTTTATTGTATTGCATAAAAATGTATGAGAAACACATACTCTGCTTTGAAAATGTATTTGGTGAAATTCCTAGGGAGGGAGGGAGGGAGGCAGGCAGGGTGACAGCCAGCTCCAGCGCCCACGACTCTTCCTGAGGCTCCGATCCTGCGCTGGTACACTATCGCAGTACGGGCCCCGCGCCTGCGCACAGGGTAGCCCGATGCTTGCGCCAATGTCGGGAATCCAGTGCGCAGGCGCGGACTGCCCGATCCACGGCGCAGGCGCGGGATTTGGCCAGTTCTGGACGAGGCCGAGCGCATCACAATGGGCGGGCCGCCTGGGTGAAAGGGGGCGTGGTAGAAAAGTTAGATGAGCGCGCGGCCTGGGCTCCGGCCGGTATGACGCCGCCCCTGGGCTCCTTCACTATTGATTGACAGGTATTATAAACTTCGTTTTCTCATCATCTGTAAGTTTAAAAATTATGGGGTAAGTGGCTATATAATGGGGGCACTATTTACCAAATAATGATGTAAGTAGTGAAAATTGGGGTTTGGGGGTGAAAGAATCCCTTTAAGATTGCCCTCTCAGATAAGGCCAAGGCCCCTCCTTTTCCTGCAGTGTCTCTGCATATAATGTCATTTTATAATACTGTTGGGTGGGGGCCCTGATAATAAAATCTTTCAGTCCTCATTCTATGTGGGCGCCTTCTGAGTTCGGGCCCCAAAGCAGTCGCTTCCCCTATAGCTATGCCCATTGCAGTACATTTAGGCCTCTTTCACACTTGCGTTCTGAGGATCCGGCAGGCACTTCCGTCCCGCCGAATTCGTCAGAACGCAAGTCGCCTGAAAGCATTAGAAGACTGATCAGAATCCTGATCAGTCTTCGAAATGCTTTGAGGTTACTATGGCAGCCAGGACGCTATTAAAGTCCTGGTTGCCATAGTAGGAGCGGGGGAGCGGTATACTTACAGTCCGCGCGGCTTCCGGGGCGCTCCAGAATGACGTCAGAGTGCCCCATGCGCATGGATCACGTGATCCATGCGATCACGTGATCCATGCGTGTGGGGCGCCCTGACGTCACTCTGGAGCGCCCGGGAGCCGCACGGACTGTAAGTATACTGCTCCCGCTCCCCACTACACTTTACCATGGCAGCCGGGACTTTAGCGTCCTGGCTGCCATGGTAACTCATTCAGAAAAACCAAACTGTCGGATCCGGCGATGCGCCGAAACGACGTTTAGCTTAAGGCCGGATCCGGATTAATGCCTTTCAATGGGCATTAATTCCGTATCCGGCCTTGTGGCAAGTGTTCAGGATTTTTGGCCGGAGCAAAAAGCGCAGCATGCTGCGGTATTTTCTCCGGCCAAAAAACGTTCCGGTCCTGAACTGAAGACATCCTGATGCATCCTGAATGGATTTCTCTCCATTCAGAATGCATTAGGATAACTCTGATCAGGATTTTTCCGGCATAAAGCCCTAACCCATTAACCCAGTTAGTTAAATCTCTCGTGAAGCAAATCGTCAAATAGAAAACCAAGAGATCGATTTATCTTTACTTCCATATTTCTTGAAAATGTTCAGTATACAGTGCTCATAAACATATAGTAGGTTAGAGGTTTCCTCTCTTTTATCCCTCCTTTTATTACAAGAGGTAAAGATGAAGATCAAAAACTATGCATGATACAAGTAAAATTTCTACTGTTTTTTATTTTATGAAAAATAAAAAGATGGATTTTTAAGAAAAGCTTCCAAGTCTGTAAGGGGATGGGAGGAGGGAACAAGTGGGAATTCAGTATTTCGCTTTTATATAGATGTTATGGATGGTTTTTTTCCAGGTCTTGACTGAAATCAAATCCCCAGAAAAGTTTTCTTGTTGGTAAGGAAAAAAAGGACGTTTTTTCTGACTTCTGAAGGTCTTTTTTGATGTTAACAATGATTTTTGAACAATGACGGGAAGGTTCTGTGGTTACTTCCTCACCATTGGCATCAGATTGGAGTGAAGAGCCAGTAGCTAAAAGATGTTTCTGCTGTGCATCCTAAAAAATAGCAACTAATTTTATTATTAAAGAAACTCAAACTTTATCAGAAATATATATGAAACATTGTACTGATATTAGGGCTGCACGATATATCGAAATTATAATCGAATCGCGATAAATGATTTTTGCGATATGACGATATCAAACTCAGAAAAATGGTGCGATTATTTACCTGGTGGTAGGCTGGTGTGACATTGACAGGGCTCATGTGGCGGCGGAATTGGCGGCGTCAGCGGCTCCTCAGGTGTCGGCATGGATGCCTGATTGCCTGTGACGTCACCTCGGGCTCCAGTGGCGCGAACTAGCGGCGGTTCATGATTGGAGAAACAGTCCACCTGACTGCGCTCCCCTAATGTGATTGGCGGCGGCAGCTAACATAGTCTTGCGCACGTAGCCCTGGGAGGAAAGCCCCACCCTGCCGAACAGAGTCACGAGGAGGAAGGACAGAGGACTGAGGAGAAGCCCGGCCATTACCATTGGATGCGCACCGCACGAAGCAGCAGCACGTCTCCCACACGGTACATCACTTCTCTTCTATAAATGTTCTGTTCATGACATGTCATGCCAAGTTGAAGGGGAATGTCCATGAAATGTGGGGACCCGGATGGCAAAGGAGGGAGGGCAGGCACTGGCTGGCATATGAGGTGGTGGACCGGGAACCTACCTGGCTCTGGCAGGGAGGGGGGTTTATGTACCTGGCTCTAGCTGGCATATGAGGGGGAGGGGCCCAGGGGGGTTAATCTACCTGGCTGTGGCTGGCATATGAGGGAGGAGGGGGTTAATCTGGCTGTGGCTGGCATATGAGGGAGGAGGGGGTTAATCTACCTGGCTGTGGCTGGCATATGAGGGAGGAGGGGGTTAATCTACCTGGCTGTGGCTGGCATATGAGGGGGAGGGGGTTAATCTACCTGCCTGGCTGTGGCTGGCATATGAGGGGAGGGGGTTAATCTACCTGGCTGTGGCTGGCATATGAGGGGAGGGGGTTAATCTAACTGCCTGGCATATTGCTGGCAGTGCTGGCACATAGAGGAGTGGACTCACTTCTTGCTGGAATATGGGTGCGCCAGCCCGGAACTGGCTGCATGCAATATGAAGGTGTGGTGGCACAGGGAAAGGGGATTCGTGAACTACTGGGGGAACTGGCTGTCCACTCCAGTGCTGGGGATGGGAAACTCAGACTAGGGTGGCGGGAGGGTTGAGAGACTGCTAGATTCTTCTCATCCTGTTACCTGGCTGGCACTGCCTCAAATAACAACAACTTGACAACTGACAGTTTTCCCTTTTTTTTCAGCGGCAGCACTGTAACAAAAAACGGAAGAGCCAAGCCACGCTCCAACCTCAGATTTGTCTACGACGCGTGGTTCCCATTCCAACTTAAATTCCTTCCTCACATTTGTCCAACAACTAAAGGTAGGTAGTGGTTCCAAGGGCTAGGTTTTTCTTACTCCTGTATTGCTTAGACAATTTTTTACTGTCTTGTCTGTCAACTAGGTGTCACTGGCAAAACAATAGTAAGAAAAACGGAAGAGCCAAGCCACGCTCCAACAACCTCAGATCCGTGGTTCCCAATCCATTCCTTACATTTGGCTGCGACAACAGTTTACTATTTCCTGGTGACCGGTGTGTCACTGTCAGTGCTGGCAAAACAAGTTATCAAACTGGACAAGGCAAAACACTCAGGCAGTACAACGGCAGAATTATCATTGTGGTTCCCCTATATTTGGAAAACAAAAAGGTAAGGTAATGCCATAATAAATTTTCTTCTCTTAACCCAATATTGCTTGGCTTTGAGCCTTTAGCCTTAAAATAAAAAATTTTACATTATTTTATTTATTCATTTATAGGTGGCGAAAAAAAGGAAGAGAACCGTGGAAGACGCGCAAAGTACAACCACAGATTTATTCAACTACATTTGGCAAGGATTAGGAAACAGGTATTTTGTGCCAAAACTGCCCAATTCAGAATGTCTTATTCTAGCTGATCTTCCGCTCTCAACAGGCCTGTCAGACTCGGTACTACTCTGTCTCATTCTTCTTATTAATGTGAAGTTGGGAACCTGTCACCAGGAGTTTGTGTAATGTATAATAGAAGAGCTGAGGAGATGGGCTGCTAGCACATCGGCAGTAGTAGTTCCAGTCCCCATAGCTTTGTGCGCTTTTATTGCGTCACAAAAGGATTTCAGAGATATGCAAAATTGCAAATTGAACAACTCCTGTGTCCGCACTCGCAGATAAAGAAAATATGACTCATCCCCGCACACTGGAGTCATATCTGTTTCATTCATTTGCAATTCTGCATATCTCTGTGATCCTTTGTGACGCAATAAAAGCACATAGAGCTATGGGGACTGGGGACTGCGGATGTGCTAGCAGCCCATGTCCTGAGCTCCTATACAAAAATCCTGGTGACAGTTTCCCATTAACAGGACTTTAGAATGGCATTGGCTAGGATAATAGTTCATCTAACTTTCCTTTCAGTCCACTTGTGCTGCAAAGTGAAGACCAGGGGAAGATGGATGCAGTTGGCAGCAGCGAGACAGACACTGACACTCAAGTATCCAATTTAGTCCCCAAAAAACATGCTACCTCTGTTATATGGCGCTATTTTGGCTTTGCGAGAACAGATACTGAGCAAAAAGAGGTACTCTGCAAAACTTGCAATGCCAGAGTAGCTACGTCACGTGGCAACACAACAAATTTATACCAGCACCTAAAACAGCATGGAGAGAAGTATAAAGAATGCATGACACTGAAAGCCCAGAGTAAAGAGACAACGGCTGCCGCTCAACCAAACAAAGAACAAGCAAGCCGAACAAGCCAGAGCATAATTACAGATGTGTTTGCGAGCATCACACCATATGCCAAATCTTCACAGCGACATAAAGAAATCACTGACGCCATAACCCAATGCTTGTCAAGAGACATGATGCCCATATACACAGTTAGCAAAGCGGGATTTCAGAAACTGATCCACACTCTGGACAAGAGGTATCAGCTGCCCTCACGAAACTACTTCTCTCAAATAGCTATCCCTGAGCTTTACACCAAATGCCGTGATGTTGTTCAACAGGAAATGGCTGGGGTGAAATTCTTTTCCACCACTACAGACTTGTGGTCAAGCAGAACAACAGAACCATATATTAGTCTAACTGTGCACTTTGTCAATGAGGAGTTTCAACTGAAAAGCCGTTGCCTGCAAACATCCTATTTTCCTGATGACCACACAGGAGAGAACCTAGCCTTGGGCTTGAAGGAGGCATTGGCTGCATGGAACCTCTGTGAAGATCATCAGGTCGCTATCACAACAGACAATGGAACAAATATAGTAAAAGCTGCGGAGCTTAATCAGTGGACAAGATTTCAATGCTTTGGGCATAGACTTCATCTGGCCATAGGTAATTTTTTTGTCGTGTCTTCTAGTTCTACACTGAGCAATTGTCTCATTGGGTGTACCTGTCCGGCATCTATTAACATTGTTAAAATTAGATATATGGTCCCTAAACTACACACAAACTCTATGGTTAAGTGCTGTCATTTCCTAATTCCTCCGAGTCCTAGTCCTAAATTAGGGATTACTTGCTTTAGTTGTTTGTCTTATCTTATTATCTTTCACAGGAAATGCCATGAAGAACAGTGCGCATGCACAATGTATCAGCAGGGCTCTTGGGATATGCCGGAAGTTGGTGGGCCACTTCTCCCACAGCTGGAAGAAGAGGGTGGCCTTGAGGGAGGCACAAAGAGAACTTGACCTTCCAGAACATGCTATGGTGACCGACTGCTCAACAAGATGGGGTTCAACTCAGAAAATGATAGCACGAGTCATAGAGCAGCAAAGTGCTCTGTCCAAGATTCTCTCCACAGAGCGTAAAGTGAGACACCTACTGCCCTCATGGCAGGATCTGGAGGTTTTGGAATCTGTTAACAAGGCCCTAAGTCCACTCCAAGATTTCACAGATGCCCTATCAGGTGAAAGTTATGTAAGCATTTCCTGTGTCAAGCCTGCTCTCCATCTCCTGAACACTTCTGTGTTGGCTGAAGAAGAAGAGGACACTGACCTAACCAAGTCACTTAAATCAAGAATTCTACAGTACCTTAATGAGAAATATGAAGTAGCCCAAGACCTGTTAAACATGGCATCTTTTATGGACCCACGGTTCAGAACACAGTACCTGTCTGCTGATGAGACCCAGAGGATAAAAGATCGAGTCATTGCCGAGTTGTTGGTGAGTAAAACTGGTCTGTTTAACTGGTTAGAATTTCATGTAACATATTTCTAAAACAGTATGTGTCATTTATTTCAGGAACTTCAGCAGCATCAGCCTGAACCCCAAAACACAGCAGTGATGGAGGGGATAGTCATGCAGAAAACCCACCTGCTGCGAAAACCAAGAGGAAAAGTCTTGCAGGTTTTTTCAAGGAATCTACACGTGCAGCTGCAGCTGCACCACTGTCAGGCAACACTGCATTTGATCCCATAGAACAGTTTAGAGAAGCTGTGGCTGCAGAACTCAACATTTACATTTATATGCCAGTTATAGATCATGGAGAAGATCCTTTGAAATGGTGGAAGTTTCATAAGATCAACTTCCCTAGGCTAAGCAAATTGGCACAAAAATATCTGTGTATCCAAGCAACAAGCTCTGCGTCAGAGAGGGCTTTTAGCAGCAGTGGTAATATTGTATCTAATCATCGGTCCTGTCTGAAACCAGACAAGGTGGATATGCTGGTGTTTTTGTCAAAGAACCTCTCAGCAAATGTTTCAAAATAGGATTAAATTTTTTTTTTTTTTTTTTTTTTTTTTTTTTATATCCTCTACATGTTTTGCCCCTGATTATATGTGTGTAAACAGGGGATCGTCCATGTTGGTAGTATGTAAGAACTAGTGGTATCAGCGCTTGTGTAGTCGCAGTGTGGCAGACTTGGCGGGGGCTGCTGGGTGATTCATATATAGTGAGTAGCTTTTACCTGACTACAGAATAAGTGTTAGCGCAGCAAGGGTCTGCGCAGCACATTATCTGGTAGTTACTCAATAACCAGTCATCCAACTTGAGTGTGGAATAAGTGTTTGCGCAGCTTGGGTCTGCGCAGCACGTTATCTGGCAGGCATCCAATGATTCAACCAATAAATTTAAACCTGACCAGTTCACTGGCTCTTTAAACTGTCAGTCTAATGCCAATGGTACTATTGGCCAATTATAGGATTACAAACTATAAATAGGAGTGTTCAGCATGGTGTTTCAAGTCTGTCCTTTCCCCTGAAGACGCCAGTTTATCTGGTGAAACATGTTGGGGGACAGAATCTGTTGGTTTTAGCTCTGCTCGAGTTGCTAAACACTGAGTAGGAAACAGTAGGAAACAGTTATTTACTTTAGGGTGTATGTTCACAGCACCGAGTACCCTGCAGGATTAGTCAGGCAGGTAGTTATACACTGATTGCAAACTTGTGGGAAGGTTAGGAGGGTAGTGCACACCCTCCGTTACCACTAGCAACCTGTGCGATAGCAGTGTGCAAATTCGAGCAGTAGTTTTAACAAGTGTGTCAAAACTCACAAACATTTTTAGAGAACTACTAATAAAAGTGAAGTTTTACTGATTTAAATATTAAGGGTAAAAGTGGTGAATTGAGCTCAATTGAGCAAAGTTTTTTTGTTGCTATGGAACCCTCCCTTAATAGGGTCTCTAGTTTTTTTGTATTAAAATAGGATTAAGGAAGGAAGTACTAAAAAAAACTTAGCTTGGAGAAGTTGAGAAATGTGAATTTGGAAAGTCTTTAGGCCCAGAGAGTACAATAATTGTTTCGGGGGGTGGTGCAGGATCGTCCAGGTCCCAGGACCAAAATCTGCTTCATTAAGTAAGGCCGGGTTTTCCTTTGTCCCTGGCAGGAAGGGATTCTCTCAGTCTCTTCTTGTTAGGATGACAGATGTCCGGCAGGGTGTGTGGCGTGTGCGCTGTCTGCAGGCAGGGAAATCATATTGTCACCTGTCCCCCTCTTGGGGGCATGTGGCCTTTGTGATCTTGGCGCACCCACCGCACACCACCATTGCATATGCTGGCAGTGGCAACTGGGCACTTTTATAATTAGTTTTCCTTTTATGGCACTTTTATGTTTTTGTAACACTCTTACAAGTTACTGTCGTTTTAATAAGGTTTTTGTTGGCCTACTTGCCTTTTTAGATGTGCACTGCATGGGACGTCGTTGGTACTCTCGCCAGCTTTGCTGGTCTCGCCCATCGCCCACCTGGGTATAATTAAATAATACTTTTTTTCCACATTTTAAAACATAGGAAGAAGAAACTAAATTGCATCAAGTAGAGTATTACACAACACAAGTCAAGCATTAAAGAGGAGGACCTTTCATTACCGTAAGAAATCTAAAATATACACAGACAAGGAGAGCGGCGCCCTTGGATCTTTTATCATCCCTGTGCACTCCGTTCTCCTGGTACAGACTCCAGAGTCCATTCTCTTCCGATGTTATGCTCAACTAGGAGAAGTCTGCCCATGTTCTCCCGGGTGTCTCCTTCTCCCACTCTGCCTGGGAGAACAAAGGCAGACTCTCAGTCCTCACAATTGTGAGCCTAAAATCGGAAGAGAATGGACTGGAGTCCATACCGGGAGGACGGAGTGGAACTCCCAGACCAGGGATAATAACTAGATCCCAGGGCGTCGGTCTACATCCAGATTTTATAGGGTAGTGAAAGCAAGGTCCTCTTTAATGATTGATTGAATTTGTTATCAAATTCTCTGATATAACTGTCCCACAAAAAAGCATATACAGACAGAATACAAATGAAACATATGCTTTTTGGTGGAACAGCAATTACAGTAGTAATATCAGAGATTTTTAAAAACAATCATTAATGGCATGATGGCATTGGCAAAATGCATTGCTTTGTAATCCAGTAAATCCACTATTTGATGCAAGTTTCTATTTTTGAAATGTGAAAAATCAAAGATAGATTCAAAAAATGACTGGTAGTCCCTGGGGCTTGTGCCTTACTGCCTTGCCGGCTTTTACTAAAACAAAGCTTATACTTGTCTGTCTAATGCCTAATGTCCAACTCCATACCTCCCTCTCTCAGGCTCTGGTATTAGGGTGTCGGTGTGCCATCTGTTGCCAGTCCACTTACTTGGCTTCTCTGGGTTGCAGATTGTAGCAGCTGCAGCTGACCTAGCTCACAATGCCACTCTGCCAAGTGCCACTGCCAACCACTGACTGTGCTGCTTGCTTGCATGTGACACCACAGTGTGGCCAGAGATTGGCAGACTGGCACTATGACCTGTGTCAGCTGCTGATGCTACCATCTGCAATCAGGAGAAGCCAAAGTGCTTGCAGACTCCGACAGGATTCCATTTATCAAGGCCCAGCAGGGAGTGAAGGAGGTACTGTTTAGGCTATTTTTCAATACCAGCCTGAGCCTACTAGCCTAGGAAGTGGGCACTGGGCATGGGCACAAAAATAAAATAGAAAAAAATAAAATAAATTGGGTCCCCAACTCCCCTTGGCTTGTGCCTTGATTGTTGTACTAAAACAAAGCTAATTCATGCATGCCTCCCTCTCTCAAGCTCCGGTATTAGGGTGTGCCATCTGTTGCCAGTCCACTTACTTGGCTTCTCTGGGTTGCAGATTGTAGCAGCTGTAGCTGACCTAGCTCACAATGCCACTCTGCCAAGTGCCACTGCCAACCACTGACTGTGCTGCTTGCTTGCATGTGACACCACAGTGTGGCCAGAGATTGGCAGACTGGCACTATGACCTGTGTCAGCTGCTGATGCTACCATCTGAAATCAGGAGAAGCCAAAGTGCTTGCAGACTCCGACAGGGCTTGGGAATATGTTGAGGCAGGACCAGCAGGGAGTGAAGGAGCCAAGGAGGAGGTACATAGTGGCTTTGTAAACTAGCCTAGGCACTAGGCACTGGGGGCACATAACTTTTAGAAATGTTTTACATACCATTTTATTTAAGATAATCTTGTATTGCTGCTGCTGAGCTGACTTTTGGTGTTCTTAAAGTCCCTGTTTGGTCAGTGTTTTGAAAATGTTGAACACGTTATGTTCTACTAATTTATTTCATATTATTATAAATATATAAAGAAAATTAAATAACAGTGAGAAAATGGCAAGTTTTGCACTTTCAGTAATGCAATCAGTAATGCAAATATGTTATTTATTTAATTTAATAAAACATGTTTTATTTGGAAAAACACTGTGCATTTCAGTTCTTCAGTTAAGCATAACTACATTACAGCATTATCAGTAATTTTTGTGCATTTTTTCCTTTAAAATCCATGAAAATAGGCTTTGCTAGTACATTTCCCTTTAAATATCGTATCGCAAGTTGTTATCGCAATTATTTGGGCCCAAATCGCAATCGCCCAGAATTCCAATATCGTGCAGCCCTAACTGATATATATATTTATTTCCATGTCTTCATGAGGTGTCCACAATATATGTTCAGAAATCCTGGGTGGCAACCAACCCATCACCACAGATCCCTAGTTCCCCACCAAGGGGAGTCATACAGGTTTTACAGACTAATGAGTTGCAATGCTGCTAAGAAAACAACTGCAGCTTCTGGCGTCTTCCCTAGAGTTGAGCGGACACCTGGAAGTTTGGGTTCGACGGGTTTGGCCGAACTTCACAAAAATGTTGGGGAACCCGAACCCCATTGTCAATGGGGACCCGAAATTTTGGGCACTAAAATGGCTGTAAAAAAGTCCTGGAAAGGGCTAGAGGGCTGCAAAAGGCAGCAAAATGTGGGTAAGTGCCCTGCAAACAAATGTAGATAGGGAAATGACTCAACCCCTTAAGGACTCGGCCCTATTTCACCTTAAAGACCTGGCCATTTTTTGCAAATCTGACCAGTGTCACTTTATGTGGTGATAACTTTAAAACGCTTTTTCTTATCCAGGCCATTCTGAGAATGTTTTTATGTCACATATTGTACTTCATGACAGTGGTAAAATGAAGTCGAAAAATTCAATTTTTATTTATAAAAAAATACCAAATTGTTGAAAATTTTTTAATTTTCCAAGTTTCAATTTCTCTACTTCTATAATACATAGTAATACCGGCCAAGAAGTAATACCGGCCATTTTGGGAATGCCATTTTATTTTTTGGGGACGTTACAAGGCCTAGAAGTTTAGAAACAAATCTTGAAATTTTTCAGAAATTTTAAAAAACCCACTTTTTAGGGACCAGTTCAGGTCTGAAGTCACTTTGTGAGGCTCACATAATAAAAACCACCCAAAAATGACCCCATTCTAGAAACTACACCGCTCAAGGTATTCAAAACTGATTTTAAAAATGTCATTAACCCTTTAGGATTTCCACAAGAGTTAATGGCAAATGGAGATAAAATTTCAGAATTTCGATTTTTGGAAAATTTTCCATTTGAATCCATTTTTTCCAGTAACAAAGCAAGGGTTAACAGCCAAACAAAACTCAATATTTATTGCCCCGATTCTGTTGTTTGCAGAAACACCCCATATGTGGTCGTAAACTACTGTATGGCCAAACGGCAGGGCGTAGAAGGAAAGGAATGCCATATGGTTTTTGGAAGGCGGATTTTGCTGGACTGGATTTTGGACACCATGTCCCATTTGAAGCCCCGATGCACCCCTAGAGTAGAAACTCCATAAAAGTGACTCCATCTAAGAAACTACACCCTGAAGGTATTCAAAACCGATTTTACAAACTTTGTCAACCCTTTAGATGTTCCACAAGAGTTACTGGCAAATGGAGATGAAATTTCTGAATTTCTATTTTTTTGTTACCTTGCCTCAAAAAAAGTGTAATATAGAGCAACCAAAAATCATATTTACCCTAAAATAATACAAACAAAACTGCCACCTTATCCTGTAATTTCCAAAATAGGGTATCCTTTTTGTACTTTCTACTGTAGGGGTGGCTTCAAATGGGACAGTGTGTCAAAAATCCAGTCCAGCAAAATCTGCCTTCCAAAAACCATATGGTGTTCCCTTCCTTCTACGCCCTGCCGTTTGGCCATACAGCAGTTTACAACCACATATGGGGTGTTTATGCAAACTAGAGAATCAGGTCAATATATATTGAGTTTTGTTTGGCTGTTAACCCTTGCTTTGTTACTGGAAAAATGGATTAAAATTGAAAATTTGCAAAAAAATAGCCATTTTCGGACCGTTTTTATTTTTTGTTATTTACATCGT
Organism: Bufotes viridis; assembly: GCA_033119425.1. NCBI lineage: Eukaryota > Metazoa > Chordata > Amphibia > Anura > Bufonidae > Bufotes > Bufotes viridis. Next base: position 208,254,241 of record CM065589.1, on the reverse strand, counting down.
TGAACTGACAGGTTATATTGTGTGCTATTTCTATAGAACCGGTTGCTACGGATGCGGCAATACCAAATATGGCTACTTTTTGGGGGGTTTTGTTTCAGGTTTACATAATAAAGCATTTTTCCACATTCTTAATGTCTCCACATTATATTTTTTTTTTGGGCGACTGTCTTATGTAGGGGCTCATTTTTTGCGGGATGAGATTTCAGTTTGATTGGAACTATCTTGGGGTGCATATGACATTTTGGTCGCTTGCTATTACACTTTTTGTGATGTAAGGTGACAAAAATGGCTCTTGACACCGTATTATATTATTTTTTTGTTGTGTTCACCTAAGGAGTTTGATCATTTTTTATAGAGCAAGTTGTGACGGACGTGCTGATACCTAATATGTATACTTTTTATTTATTTATTTAAGTTTTACACAATATTATCATTTTTTAAAACAAAACAAATCATGTTTTAGTGTCTCCATAGTCTGAGAGACATATTTTTTTGGGGCGATTGTCCTTTGTGGGGTATCATTTTTTGCGGGATGAGATGATGGTTTGATTGGCACTATTTTTGGGTGCATATAACTTTTTGATCGCTTGCTATTACACTTTTTGTGATGTAAGGTGACAAAAATGGCTTTCAACACCGTATTATTATATATTTTTTTGTTGTGTTCACCTGAGGGGTTAAATCATGTGATATTTTTATAGAGCAGTTTTTTACGAATGTGGCGATACCTAATATGTATACCTTTTTCAATTTATTTTACTTTAACACAATAATAGCATTTTAGAAAAAAAATTATGTTTTAGTGTCTCCATAGTCTGAGAGCCATATTTTTTTTATATTTTTGGGCGATTGTCCTATGTAAGGACTCATTTTTTGCGGTATGAGATGGCGGTTTCATTGGTACTATTTTGGAGGCATACGCCTTTTGATCACTTGGTATTACACTTTTTGTGATGCAAGGTGACAAAAAATGGCTTTGTACACCATTTTATTAGTTTTTTTATGGTATTTGCGTGAGGGGTTAGGTCATGTGATATATTTATAGAGCAGATTTTTACGGGCGCGGCAGTACCTAATATGTGTAGTGTATTTGATTTTTTAAATTTTTATTCAGTGATATGTATTTTTTTATTTTTACTTTTTTTATCACTTTTTTGACATTTTTTTTTTGATCCAGACCCACTTGGTTCTTGTAGATCCAGTAGATCTGGTGTCTATATAATACAGTAAGTACACTATATAGTGTACTTACTGTATTTTTTACTTTACAAAGTCTGAATAGGCTTTTGCCTTTAGCAAAAGCCTATTCAGAGTTTCAGTGCCATGGACAGAGCAAGACGCTTCTGAAAGCGACTTGCTCCCATGGCAACCATCACGCGCTGCCAGAACAGAGCAGCGGGTGATGGATGGGGAGGGAGAGGAGCTCCCTCCCTCTGCTATCTCATCCTGCAAAGGCACAGCAGCCCCCCGATGGGAGAGGGAGGGAGCTCCCTCCCTGTTAACCACTTCCATACGGCGGTCCGTGCAGACCGCAGTATGGAAAGGGTTAAACTGCTGACAACTGCAGCACAGATGTCAGCAGTTTATAGCAGGGGGTCAGCAATGTGCTGACCCCCTGCTATACCCACTAGACACCACGGAAATCATTTGAAAGGAGGCGGGTGGGGGATTGCAATTGCCCCCCACCGCCCGGGGGGACACAAATATGGCGGGGTGCAGGGGGGTTAAAATTTATACGTTTGGGGCATTTTTTAGTCTCTGATCCCCGCGGTCACAGACCGCGGGGATCAGAGACTACAGAAAGCGCAGCAAACCGCATTGTGCCAAGGTGCCTGCTAAATGATGAACTTCACAGGGTGTACATGTACGCCTTGCGTTCTTAAGTACCAGGACACAAGAGCGTACATGTAAACGTGGTTCATGTCATCCACCAATGGAACAGGCGATTTTTAGAAATTTAGGCACCTGGCACCCAGGCAGAGGAGGGGTTAATTCACGGCAAAACGGGGTTTATGTTACCCACCAATAGAACAGACAATTTTTAAAAATGTGGGCCCCTGGCACCCAGGCAGAGGAGGGGTTTATTCACGGCAAAAATAGTAATATTGCACCCAACAATTTAAAAGAAGATTTTCCGCATTTTCAGTCACCTATACAGTAGGTTAGTAGGTAGGTTGACAGCAAAAAAATTGGAATATGTCAACCCCAGAACTCCCAGATGGATTAACTATATTATTGTCCCTGGCACATATGCAGCACAGGCCGCAAAGTTAATTCCTTGCCTAAAAAAATATGATTTTTCCACCACCCATGAATAACATAGATTTAAGTGGTATATTTTGGAGTGTAGGACCTCATCGTTCTCAACATCATCTTCCACCCAGTCTTCACCCCTGCCTTTGTCGGTCTGCACACCGCAGAAAGCCGCAGCAGTTTGCACCTGTGTTTCGTCATCATAGATGTGCTGCGGTGGTCTTCCCATGTCCTCATACTCAAACCTAAGTGGTTGGGCATCCGTGCCACTTCCACTTCAGGGGCAGGGCTATGGTTATGGCTTTGGGAAACCCTGCCAGCAGAGTCATCAAAAAGCATAAGATACTGCTGCATGACTTGGGGCTCAGATTGCTTGGCTGATTTGAAAGGGGGTGAGGTGAAAGATGGATGGGCATGGGTTGTAGGTGCCAACTCTGAGCTTTCAGCAGTGGGAGACCATGTTAAGGTACTGGAGGCCACCCAATGTATTAGCGCCTGTACTTGCTCTGGCCTCACCATTCGTAGAGAGGCATTCTGGCCTACCAAATAACGCTGCAGGTTCTGTCGCCTACTCGCACCTGAGGAAGGTGTTTCACTTGGACCTGTAGTTGGCGCTGAACAGCCACATCCTCTACCAGCAACAGGAGCTCCACCAACACCACCACGACCATGCCCACATCCCGTATTTGATGTTCTCCTCATTATTTGCGTTCACCCACCAAACTAACAGATGGTTTATCTCCAGTGTCAATTTAAATGCCAATAGTCAACAATTAAGTTCACTAATAGTAAGGCAGTGCCCGTGTCATAAACAGAATACATTTCTTTAGGTCACACAACAATGTAACGGAGCAATTCAATACAATTACCTCACTATCACCAAAAATTTGATTTTTCGAACCAACAATGTAAAAGCAGAAGTTAACGGTTTTATTTGACTGTCAGAAATGCAGCGTACACCACTAATGTGCTATCTACCATAAAACCTGTGTGTTTGCAACCAATTATGTAAATGCAGGGTTCAAAGGGTTACTTAAAATGACTGAAATGCAGGGTAGGCCTCAGATCTGTAATATAGCACAAAACCAGTGTTTATTGCAAGATACTACAGAAATGCAGTATGTCACTGCTAAATTTTAAAATAGGTTTTTGTGCGTTGTATGCCAAACTGCTCTGTTGAATAACAATACAGGTTTATTTCCCCCAAATAAACAAATGCTGTATGTTACTGCTAAATTTTAAAATACGTTTTTGTGCGTTGTATTCCAAACTGCTCTGTGGAAGAACAATACGGGTTTATTTCCCACAAATACAGGAATGCAGTATGTCACTGCTAAATTTTAAAATAGGTTTTTCAGTGTTGTATGCAAACGTGCTTTGTGACACAACAGTACTATGGGTTTATTAACTCAACTACAGAAATGCAGTATGTCACCCCAAAAATTATAAAACAGGTTTTTCAGCGTTGTATGCAAACGTGCTCTGTGGCACAAAAGTACGGGTTTATTAACCCAACTACAGACATGCAGTTTTTCACCTAAAATTTTAAAAGTTTTTTCAGCGTTGTATGCAAACGTGCTCTCAGGTACAACAGTATGGGTTTATCAACCCAACTACAGAAATGCAGTTTTTCACAGCAAAATTTTAAAAGAGGTTTTTCAGCGGTGTATGCAATCGTGCTCTGTGGTATGAGAGTACGGGTTTATTACAGCAACTACAGAAATGCACTATGTCATCGCAAAATTTAAAAATAGGTTTTTCAGCAGTGTATGCAATGTGATCTGTGGTACGACAGTACGGGTTTATTCCACCAACCACAGAAATGCACTATTTCACCGCAAAATTTTAAAGTAGTTATTTCAGCGGTGTATGGAAACCGTCTCTGTGGTACTATAGTACGGGTTTATTCCCCCAACTACAGAAATGCACTGTCACCCAAAAATTATAAAATAGGTAATGTAGGGGGACTTGACCTGCCAGAAGAAATTATTTTGCAGTATCACTTGGCTCAGGGCTGGGTACAAATATGTAGCATAGCACCATTGCTGTTGCTTGAAGATTTAACACCACCAAGTTCAACAGATTTCTTCCCTAATCTCTCCCTGAGAGCACCAGCAACAACCTGTCCCTACACTAAGAGCAGCAGATTGACATGCGGTGCTACGTGACTCCAGCTTAAATAGAGGCTAGGTCACATGCTGCACTTAGCCAATCACAGCCATGCCAATAGTAGGCATGGCTGTGATGGCTTCTTAGGGCAAAGTAGTGAAACGCTTGTTGATTGGCTGCCCTGCAGCCTTTCAAAAAGCGGGAAGAAATCGCCAAACAACAAACCCGAACCTAAACTTTTACAGAAATGTTCAGGTTCAGGTCCAGGTGCGAAAAATTGGGCATCAAGAGTTTGGGAAAGTAGCAATTATTATTGAGCATTATCTTAGCATTGCCATGTGTTAGCTGCTACTGTTATTTTTATAATTGAATTCTTAGACAGTTTGTATGCAGTCTATATGAAGATATCTGACCTGGCTTCAGGGAAGCCATCATTGGAAGATTGGGTGATGGCAGGTATAGCCCTGTCAGTTATGCCCCTAATACCACACAGAATGTAATAGGCTCCACTCATTAGGACTATGTTGTAAATCTGTTTGGTGGCATAGCTTCTCATAGATGCATTAAGAGGACTGTGAATAAATGAGAAGAAATAGTTAATATAAATGTTTTTTTTGCTTAGACTCTATGTTTGGACTATTATTCCACCATCAATGAGGGTGGCGAACTCTCTGCCTGGGTGAACATTGAGCGCCATAGAGGACAAGACCCCTTCTGAAGTCTCATGAATCTCCTCTCTTTGCAGAAAGATACAGGCAGAGATGTTAAGTCCATATAGTGTCTTCTCCTGTAGCCTCTCAAACATGTCACCCAGGCAGACCATGGCAGCTCTGGAGACTGCTGATCTAAAATTATTCACCTGCATGTAAAACAAAGAAGGAACAGTCAGATGGGTTGGAAGACGTCAGGAAAAGTTTGCCAAAAAATGCCAGAGAGAAAGCATTCTACCACATGTGACACGTTACTTAGCTATCTGCTCTTAGAGACCGTTAAATACATACAGTAGGTACTTTCTTACAGCTATCTATGACATAACTAGTTGATCACATATTCAACTGCTTCAACTTTATGCATTAAAATGTATTGCATAGTTTTAAGCTAAACCTATTTAGAAGTTTAATTTGCTGCACCACATGCTGCGCTATTAAAGAAATTCCATCCATACTGTACTGTAATACAATTTTCTATCCTTGCCACCTTTAGTAGTAAGGATAATACAACACATATTCTGAGAACTACAAATGTAAATCTAATGTTATCAGGTGTCAAGTCCAGAATATAAGTGATGGTGTCCAGTGTTAGACCTAATAAATCTAAGATTTCATGTATAAGTGATAATCATTACAACTGTATAATAAGTTTAACCTCATCGATGACAGATGACATGATCTGCAGACTGGATCAAGTGCAGGGCAGGGGCTTTCATATCACATTGCTGCTCTGCCTGTGCCCGCTCTGAAAAAGCTTAAAATGTTATGGATTTTACCAGGGAGCTGGCAGAGGTGCTGTTACAACTGCAGCTGCAGTTTCTGCTGCTCTTGGTGGCACGAAGTGGGTGACTCTGCAGGGAATAGAGAGGGGTCTCCCTTTCAGGCATCTGCTCACCGAAAGCTATGGCAAGTTGTGTACCCAGTGTTTCCTGGCAATAATGTCATTTGGCCTCCCTTTTGGCGAGAGGAAAACAATCTCGCATTTTGCTTTGATAGTGAGGGTCTAAAAGCATAGCTATCCAGTATTTTATCCGACTGTTTGATTTGAATAATATGCCTGTAAGTGCGTAAGCAAGAAAGTACATAGCTCGCCATTCTGGAGAGCGTGCTCGAGGAACCAGTTGTTTGTTGCTTCGCTCCCCACAAAGACAATTTGGTGTCGTGGCATTGTCATCGTCATCATCATCCTCCTACTCCTCCACCTCCAACTCTTCTTCCATGGCAACTCCTCATGCTCCTGGTCCATGGGAGTTTCTCCTTATGGGTCCTCAACAGCTACAGGGCAAACAGCAAGATGTGTTAACTGTTCTACTTGCACCGTTATCCCCTGCTGCATAAGCTTCATCATCTATTTTAAGATAAATATGAGTGAGATTGACAGTTCATGCTGCAGTTGTCCATACTGAGAAATTTTATGGCCTCTTCGAAGGGCTTCAGCACCTGACAGGCGTCTCAGATGAGCTGCCACTGCCTGACCTGTAAACAACACATGCTCCCTGCTGCTTAGGCTGTCTGGCGCATTACAAAATCGTTCACAGCTTTCCGCTGCTCATACAGACGATTTGGCATGATTTGCCATTAAGTCTGTTCTGTCACTGCTGCAAGTCCAGGAGAGCAGTTCTCGCCAAATAAGAATGTCTGAAATGCTTGGACAGTTTCCTGCACATTGGCAGCATCTTGTGCAACCCAGTGTACTTTTTTCAAAAGCGTTGCACAACTACAGTAGGTTAATGTTGTGTGCCATACAGGGAGCCAGGGCCGACGCGTCCTATATGCGGACTAGGCCGCCGCGTAGAGCGCCCCTTGGCAAGGGGCGCTGCTAGGAGCGCCGGCCCTGCCTCATGCTGCAGCCGCCCGAGCGCTCTGAATTGAGCCTCAGACTGCTGCAGCACTGCCCGGGCTGGCGCGTCCATGAGGGCGCACCGCCCGGGCGCAGCAGGAGGAGAGAAGCTGACAGGAGGGAAGCGCTCAGCGCTCCCTCCTGTCACTCCATTATAGCGCGGCCGAGCTCTTTATGGTCCGCGGGTACAGGAGCATCTGTCTCCTGTACCCGGCCGGACTGACATGAAGTGCGCACACGTGTGCACTTCCTGTCAGTCCGTCAGGACACAGGAAACTAAGCTCCTGTACCCTGGACCATAAAGAGCTCGGCCACGCCACACTAGAGGTAGGGGGGAGGAAGAATGACAAGAGGGGGGAAGGAAGAATGACAAGAGTGGGGGGAAGAAGAATGAGAAAGGGGGGGGGGAATGACAAGAGGGAGGAAGGAAGAATGACAAGATGGGGGAGAATGACAAGGGGGGAAGAATGACAAGAGGGGAAGGAAGAATGACAAGAGGGGAGAGAATGACAAGGGGGAGAGAATGACAAGAGGGGGAGAGAATGACAAGAGGGGAGAGAGAATGACAAGAGGGGGAGAGAATGACAAGGGGGGAGAGAACTGGCATTAGTTAAAGGGGTTCTGCAGTTTATTTAAACTGATGATCTATCCTATGTATGCAGTAGTGCCTAGGCCTTCTCGCTTTTTACCGCAGGCACAGTGACGTCACGACTAGTATCACTGGCCTTGGCGGGGTTAAGCTCTGTTCACTTGAATGAAGCTTAGCCCCACCCAGGCCAATGATACTAGTCGTGATGTCACTGCGAGAAGGCTGAGGCGCTACTGCCAGCGCCGCTGTCTTCTCAAACAGCTGATTGGCGGGGGACCCATGCCGATCAGTTTAAATAAACTGCAGAACCCCTTTAATATGGCAGATCATATGAGTGGGGCATTGTGATGTCACATGGGGGGGGGGCGGCAAACTTTTCTTTTGCCTAGGGCGGCAAAAATCCTTGCACCGGCCCTGCAGGGAGCATGTATTATTTTGCCCAAGTCCAGCACAGCAACGATATTGGACCCATTGTCACTGAACAGGATGTTTGCTACTTGATGTACTTTAGCAATTGCTCGCGAGTGTGGTTACTCTCGCCCAGGCTGATCAACTTCAACATCACATGGCAACACTTGATTTGAAACATGTAATAGGAAGGAGGGGGAGTGGGAGTGACGCTGCGCCCTGCTGCTGTTGGTGATGGGAGGGTGTCCAAGGAGCAGGCAGAAAGGTGCCTGTTGTGGGAGCCAGGCCAACACAATCGTGGGGGCTCAAAAGGACCTGGTCTTGTTGCTGGGGTGCTGCCTCACAGCAAAAAACATCCCAGCAACAGCCTGTAACAGCTGCTCAGAGTGTCTACAGTAGACATGCACCTTGCTACACAGCGACAATCGCAAGGAGTGGCCCACATTCTTTGCCACATAAGAGTACAAGTCAGGGATGACTTTTTAGGAGAAATAATAGATATCTTACATCGAGGCTGAACGAAAACCATCAGCTTTCTAAAGGCAGCAGACTCTAGTAAATGGTACTCCAGCACCTGCACTGCGGGCAACTTGGCTAGGTGGGGCTTAAGCTTGCACACCATTAGATTAGTGGCCAAGTAAAGTTGTTTCCTGGCCACACATGCCTTTATCCATGGTTGACAATGGAGCAAAAGAGTCTGAGTAGGAGAAGCAGAAAGTTATGACGACGATGTGAAAGAGACTGTACTGCCCTGGATATGCTCTAGATAGCCTGGTTGTTGTATCTGACTGCCACCTCTGTTTGCCCATGGAATGAGGTGATGTTGCTTCATGTGGTTTAATAGAGCTGTGGTGCCTATGTTTGTGTTTGACTGCCCATGATTTATTTTACTCTTGCACAGCTTGCACAGGGCAATGTTTTTGTCTTCCCGCAACGTAGAGAAAAAGTAAAATGGATGGGAGATGCCCGTGCAGAGCTAGAGGCAGTCGAGCTTGGCTTAGCTCTGGCACATTTTGGGCCCAATGCACCCACAATGTTAGCGGCATTACCAGTTATCGAAGCTGATATGGCCCTGGCAGTCCTTTGGGAATTTCTGGCCATCTCTCGCCTCTGCTCTTGATTACTGCCAAAGGCAGCACTCTTCTCCTCTGATGTTACCTCCTCCTGAGCACCCCAATCTGCCAGCCCGGTCCTGTCCTACACACAATTCTCATCGGAGTCCTCACTATCCCTGCCACGTTTATCACTCTGTGATATATCATGGTGTGCTACTTGACCACCTTCCCGATTCCCTGCTCTGTATTTGCCCCGACTGCCGCTGTTGCTGTCCCCACCAATACCTTGGCTACAGGTGCTGCTATTACCATCGCCAACACAGCTATGTATGAGTTCCCCCACCTCCTCCCGAAACGTCTCCTCAGGGGAGTCCAAACGCTGACTGCTCTCGCACAAGTAGTCAACAGGGAGATTCTCTTCTGTAGGGCAGAGGGTGTGGTGGGGTTTTGTTGCCTCTTCTTAGAACACAAAAGGCGCCCCACTAGAAAGAGGTAAGTAAGAAGTCATCTTCACATCATCCTGCTGTGTATGAAACACTTTGCAAGTCTGTTTTCTGGAACTCAAAGGGGTTATCTCACTTCAGTAAGTTGCATTTATCATGTAGAGAAAGTTAATAAAAGACACTTACTAATGTATTGTTATTAGCCATATTGCTTCCTTGCTGGCTGGTTTCATTTTCCCATCACATTATACACTGCTCATATCCTGGGGTTACGACTACCCTGCAATCCATCAGTGGTGGTCGTGCTTGTACACTATAGGAAAAAGAGCTGGCCTCTTTGGCATCCAGAACCATGGTAGAGCACATAGGCTGGTGCTTTTTCCTATAGTGTGCAAGCATGGCCGCAGCTGCTGAATTACAGGGTGGTCGTAACCATGGAAACAAGCAATGTATAATGTGATGGAAAAATGAATCTAGCCAGCAAAGGAAGCAATATGGATAATAACTATAGATTAGTAAGTGCCTTTATTAACTTCCTCTACATAAAAAAATGCTATTTGCTGAAGTGAGACAATCATTTTAACCCCTTAACGACCAGCACCATGCATGTACGGTGCAGCCATATGTGAAATAATGCCCAGTGATCTACATGTATGGCGCGCTGATCGGGCGGGTACTGGAGCTGCGCCTGCCCGATCCGCGGTAGGGGTCCAGCAGTCACTGATAGCCGGACCCCAGCTGTATGCAGCGGCATCAGTGAAATCACCGATGCCGGTGCATTAACCCTTGATGTGTCGCGGTCAGCGCTTACCATGGCACGTGTGATGTCCTTGCAGGGATCGGAGCTGTCATTGGGATCCCACACTGCTGTGACGGGGCCTCGATGGCAGGAAAGGCAGCCTGATGCCTTCCTTAGGCATTGTGGCTGTCTTCCGTGACAGCCTGTGAGATCCAGCCCCCTGGATCTCACAGGCAGGAAGCTGTAAATGTATTACATCCAGTAATACACTTACAGCCAATGCATTACAATACAGAAGTATTGTAAAGCCAACAGCCAATGCTTTACAATACAGAAGAAGCATTGTTAAGGGGATCAGACCCCCAATGTTGAAGTCCCAGAGTGGGATAAAAAATAAAGTGAAAAAAGAAGTAAAAAAAAATAAAATAAAGTTTTACAAAAAAAAAAAAGTTTCAAGTAAAAACAAAACAAGTGTCCTTTTTCCAAAATAAAGTACATTTTTTTTAATTGGGAAAAAAAGAAAAGTAGACAAATTTGGTCTCACCGTGTCCATATTGACCGGCTCTATAAAAATACCACATGACCTGACCCCTCAGGTAAAATAAAAACGGTGTCAAAAAAGCCATTTTTTTGTCACCTTCCATCATAAAAAGTTTAATAGCAAGTGATCAAAAAGCCATACGCACCTCAAAATAGTGCCAATCAAACTGTCATCTATTCCCTCAAAAATCATACCCTACCTAAGACAAATGCCCCAAAAATAAAAAAATATGGCTCTCAGACTATGTAGACACTAAAACATGATTTTTTTTTTGTTTCAAAAATGATATTGTTGTGTAAAACTTAAATAAATAAATAAAGTATACATATTAGGTATTTCCACGTCCGAAACAACCTGCTCTAAAAAAATACCACATGACCTAACACCGTAAAAAATAAAAATAAAAACTGTGCTAAAAAAAAAGGCATATTTCCCCCAAAATAGTACAAATCTAACCGCCACCTCATCCCGCAAAAAATGAGCACCTACCTAAGACAATCGCCCAAAAAATAAAAAAACGACTATGGCTCTCAGAATATGGAGACACTAAAACATGATTTTTTTTGTTTAAAAATTGCTGTTATTGTGTAAAACTTAAATAAATAAATAAAGTACACATATTAGGTATCACCGCGTCATTAAGAACCTGCTGTATAACAATATAACATGAACTAACCCCTCAGGTGAACACCATAAAAAACAGTGTAAAAAAGCCATTTTTTGGCACCTTACGCCACTCAAAGGCCTCTTTCACACGGGCCTCATGTTTGACGCCTGGATAAGAGGCGGGTGCGTTGCGGGAATATGCGCAATTTTCCCGCGCGGGTGCAAACGTTTGTAATGCGTTTTGCACGCGCGTGAGATAAATCGCCATGTTTTCATCACTGAAGTCCGGTTTCGGGTCTTCTGGAGAATTTATTATTTTCCCTTATAACATGGTTATAAGGGAAATAATAGCATTCTTAATAAAGAATGCATAGTAAAATGAAGTGGAAGGGGTTAAAAATAATAAAAGTTAACTTACCTTAGCCACTTGATCGCGTAGTTGCGAATTGTCCTCTCTTTCCCAGCATCAGCTAACAACTAAAGGACCTGTGATGACGTCACATCACATGGTCCAATCACATGGTCCATCACCATGGTAATATGGACTATGTGATTGGACCATGTGATGTGACGTCATCACAGGTCCTTTAGTTGTTAGCTGATGCTGGGAAAGAGAGGACAGATCGCAACTACGCGATCAAGTGGCTAAGGTAAGTTAACTTTTATTATTTTTAACCACTTCCACTTCATTTTACTATGCATTCTTTATTAAGAATGCTATTATTTTCCCTTATAACCATGTTATAAGGGAAAATGATAAAGATCTGGTCCCGTTGCTAAGCAACCATGCGGGAAAATCGCACTGCATCCGCACTTGCTTGCGGATGCTTGCGATTTTCCCGCAGCCCCATTCACTTCTCTGGGACCTGCGTTGCGTGAAAAACACACAATATAGAGCATGCTGCGATTTTCACGCAACGCAGAAGTAATGCGTGAAAATCACCGCTCATGTGCACAGCCCCATAGAAATGAATGGGTCTGGATTCAGTGCGGGTGCAATGCGTCCTCCTCACGCATTGCACCCGCAGAAAACTCGCCCGTGTGAAAGGGGCCAAAGTGTAATACCAAGCCATCAAAAAGCCATTAAAAAGTCACACACACCCCAAAATCATACCAATCAAAAAGTCACCTCAATCCGCAAAAAATAAGACCCTACCTAAGACAATCACCCAAAAAACGGTCTCTCAGACTGTGGAGACACTAAAATATGATTTTTTTTGTTTCAAAAATGATATTGTGTAAAACTTACATATGTGAACACCGTGAAAAAATAAAATAAAGAATGTGTTATTTTTTGTTGCCGCACAAAAAGTGTAATATAGAGCAACCAAAAATCATATCTACCCTACAATAGTACCAACAAAATTGCCACTCTATCTCCTAGTTTTCCAAAATTGAGTCTTTTTTTTGAGTTTCTACTCTAGAGGTGCATCAGGGGGTCTTCAAATGTGACATGGCAGCTTAAAATGATCCCAGTGAAATCTTTGTTTCAAAAACCATATGGCGTTTATTTCTCTTCTTTGCCCTGCCATGTGCCCGTACACCAGTTTACGACCACATATGAGGTGTTTCTGTAAACTACAGAATCAGGACAATAAATATTGAATTTTGTTTGGCTGTTTGATTGCTTTGTTACTGGAAAAAATGGATGCAAATGGAAAATCTGCTAAAAAAGTGAAATTCTGAAATTTAATCTCCATTCTCCATTAATTCTTGTGGAACACCTAAAGGGTTAACAAAGTTTGTAAAATCCGTTTTGAATACCTTAAGAGGTGTAGTTTCTAAAATGGGGTCACTTTTTTGGAGTTTCTACTCTTGGGGTGACAGGGCAGCTTAAAATTATCCCAGTGAAATCTTCCTTCCAAAAACCATATGGCATTTCAGTACTTCTGTGCCCTGCCATGTGCCCGTACAGCAGTTTACGACCACATTTTGTAAATTACAGAATCAGGGCAATAAATATTGAGTTTTATTTGGCTGTTAACCCTTACTTTGTTACTGGAAAAAATGATTAAAATGTAAAATCTGCCAAAAAAGTGAAATTTTGAATTGTCATCTCCATTTTCCATAAATTCTTTTGGAACACCTAAAGCTTTAACAAGGTTTGTGAAATCAGTTTTGAATACCTTGAGGGGTGTAGTTTCTAAAATGCTGTCATTTTTGGGTGGTTTCTATTATGTAAGCCTCACAGTGACTTCAAACCTGAACTGGTCCTTAAAAAGTGGGTTTTGGAAATTTTCTGAAACATTTCGAGATTTGCTTCTAAACTTCTAAGCCTTCTAACGTCCCCCAAAAAATAAAATCGCATTCACAAAATGATCCAAACATGAAGTAGATATATGGGGAATGTAAATTAATAACTATTTTTGGAGTTATTACTATTTAAAAGTAGAAAAATAGAAATTTGGAAATTGGCACATTTTTAAAATTTTTAGAAAATTTGGCATTTTTTTATGAATATAAAAGGATTTTTTTGAATCAATTTTACCACTGTAATGAAGAACAATATATGATGAAAAAACAATCTCAGAATGGCCTGGATAAGTAAAAGCATTTTAAAGTTATTAATTACCAGATAAAGTGACACATGTCAGATTTGCTAAAAATGGCCTGGTCCTTAAGGTGAAAAATGGCTTGGTCCTGAAAGGGTTAAAGACAGAGAGGCGCAATAAAATGTTCTTCCCTTTCTACACACTGAAGACACTGCTACTGACTATTTACCTTGGAAATAACGCAGTAGTTGCGCCAGATTTGGGCCTGAAGTCTTATGTGGTTTGAAATATGCAGATTTAGAAAAAAAGCTTTCTGTAGTGTAAACAATATTTCAACCTACCACTTCCGGTCTTTATACTCAGGGATGTAAGACGTGTGCTTGTATTTGTATCTTGATTGTAAAACATGCATTGTACACTTGTATTGCCAGTTTTGCAAACCGCATCAAACCAAACTTTCTGAAGATGCCATGTCACTGATTTTGGCCTACTATTTCTGGTGATTTTACTCAGTGATTTAAAATGGTACCCTCTGGATTCTAAAACATGCATTGTACATTTGTATTGCTAGGGCCTGCACCAGACCTATCACAGTGCTTTAGTATGGATGATAAATGTGGAGCATGGATAGACATGCTGACTTCTCAAAATTTGTCATGCAAACATACCCTAACCCTGGGTTCAGACCTGAGCGTTCTTGAAGCGCGCGTTTTACGCGCGTTTTTGTCGCGCGTATTTCAGCACGTTTTTGCAAATAGGAAACGCGCGTTCGTACGCGCGTTCTTGTGATTGACTACTGTGGTGTCAATCACAAAACACGCGACAAACGCCCCAAAAAAAGCTCAAGTACTTGTTTATGCGTCGGACGTTTTACAGCGCGTTCAAACGCGCTGTAAAACGCTCAAGTGAGAACCAGGGCCATAGGAAAGCATTGGTTTTCATGTGTTGAGCGTTTTACAGCGCGTTTGAACTTAGGGTAAAGCATTCACATGAGTGTAGGTGAACGCACAAAAGATCCATACGAATTTCTGTGCAGGTTTATGTAAGTTTTTACAGTATATCTGCACATAAATCTGCAATGTCTAATAGCGTTTTTGGTGCGGATTTGATGGGGTTTTGCTGCAGATCCCACCTTTCCATTGAAAATGGTGAAATCCGCAGCTAAAACTGCAAACATAATTGGCATGCTATTACATCTCAAAACCGCAAAGCAGGTCAATTTTCACAAAAAAAAATTAAAATCCAGACAATAACTGCATCAAAAAGCGCATTAAAAATATACTACACAAAAAATACACAGTGTAAACATACCTCCAGGCTACCTGAACACATTCCATATTTGTATGCAGAAAATATGCATGATATCTACACAAAAATCGAATTTAAAATCTGCACTGTTTATCACTGTTTTGATGCATTTTACTGCCTTTTTTATAGTTTTATAGTTTTTTTGTTGTGGATTGGGTGTTCTGTTTATGTTTATAACATAATTGAAGCTTAAGGGGAAAATCGCTATATATAAGGTGTGGAATTGCAACTGACATGCTTCAGATTTTAAAATCCACACAGCAGATCAATTTCTGAATTTAAATATACACATGGGAGAGATTTATCAAAACTGGTGTAAAGTAGAACTGGCTTAGTTGCCCATAGCAACCAATCAGTTTTAACCTTTCATTTTCCAAAGGAGCTCTGTAAAATGAAAAGTGGAATCTGATGGGATGCTGTGAGCAACTAAACCAGTTTTTCTTTACTAGTGTTGAGCGCGAATATTCGAATAGCGAATTTTTTTAGCGAACATCGGCACTTTGCTAATTCGCGAATATTTCGAATATAGCGCTATAAATTCGCTATTTCGAATATTGGCTTTTTTTTTTAATTTTTTTTTTAGTTATATTTTTTTCTTTCCTACTTCCCAAAAGTAGTTCTTACCTGTTCTGAGGATTACTGGCTTCCTGGCTGCTCCAGTCAGTGCCCGTTGCCTCTTCTGACAACTTCCGTGCTCATGGAGCGTCCCCATCACCATGGGAACATCTCCATACTAAAATGTACTGTCGGATTTGAGATATGTAAGATAGCAGTGCTAAATTGTAATCGCAATGCGATTAATATAACTTGAATTAATCGCATTGCGATTTCTACTTAGACCTGGTTTACTATGGTTGGCTTGGTAGAATTAGCGAATATGACAAATGCATTCGTCATATTCCTCAAAACGAAGATAACGACAGTATTCTCCATCTTCGTTTTAGCAACCATAGTAAACCATGTCTGTTGAAATCGCAATGCGATTAATTCAAGTTATATTAATCGCATTGCGATTACAACTTAGCACTGCTATCTTACATATTAGGCTAGAATTAACGAATATGGAATATAGCAGTGCTAAGTTGAAATCGCAATGCGATTAATTCAAGTTATATTAATCGCATTGCGATTACAACTTAGCACTGCTATATTCCATATTCGTTACTTCGTTATTCTAGCAAGCTGACCCATTATAAACCCAGCTCTAAGTTGAAATCGCAATGCGATTAATATAACTTGAATTAATCGCATTGCGATTTCTACTTAGACCTGGTTTACTATGGTTGGCTTGGTAGAATTAGCGAATATGACGAATGTATTCGTCATATTCCTCAAAACGAAGATAACGAAGTATTCTCCATCTTCGTTTTAGCTACCAATTCGTCAACTTCGCTAATTCTAGCAATCAAATAGGAAAGTTGACTATAGAGACAGCTGTGTTTAATTCGCTATGCGATTATATTACTTAGCTTTTTTTTTTAAATAAATAGAATAATTATAATACTTGATAATTATTATAATTATTCTATTTATTAAAAAATAATAATAATATAATCGCATAGCGAATTAAACACAGCTGTCTCTATAGTCAACTTTCCTATTTGATTGCTAGAATTAGCGAAGTTGACGAATAGGTAGCTAAAACGAAGATGGAGAATACTTCATTATCTTCGTTTTGAGAAATATGACGAATACATTCGTCATATTCGTCATCTTCGCTATAATTCTAGATATCAAACCAATAGGAAAGTAGCCTTAAGTTAAAATCACAATACCTCGATTATTTAAATCGTATATTAATCGCGATAACTAGAATAATGACGAATATTCGATTTCAACGAATATGAAACGAATATTCTATCGAATATTCGCGAATTTTGTCGAAATCGAATATGGCACCTGCCGCTCATCACTATTCTTTACACCACTTTTGATAAATCTCTCCCAAAGTATACATTAGATTTGGCAAATCTCATTCGTTTTGCTGGGACTGTATTATTCTACTGTTTGTCCGTACTAAAATCTGTGTGGGGAAAATCTGCACGGAATCCAAACTGTGTGCAGTTACCCTAAAGGGGTTTTCCAGAAGCTCAGTATTGAAGGCATTGTCCCTTAGGCTAGATGTATTACCAATGTATTACTGTCCTGCAGCAGCGGCAGGGAGCGCATGGCATAATAGCAACCAATGACACCGTGCGCTCTGACTGTAAAGAAGAAATCCAGTCCTGGTCACGTCCGGGTTTAACTGATGTGTGCATCTAGCCTTACACCCTCCTTTCCATCCCTTCCAACTGCTTGTTGGTTATATGATCATCATTTGTTTCCACTTCTATCATTGATATAAGTGATGATGTTGTATGTGAACCCCTTATTCTTCACCTTAAAGGGCTAGAAATATATTAGGGCTGTTAGAGTCATTGCCAGAAACAATTTCTCCTTGGTAGGGTCTCAGATCTCTGATCCCCCATCTCCATCCTATATCTATATGTACTGAAACTACTGTATGTAACTAGGACTTACCATGTAAATTAATAAAATTATACAAAATATACTTCAATATACTAATCAATTTACATATAAAAATGGTATAAACTATGAAAATGTTGTTGGATAAATAGAAAAAAGATATACAGGCAGTATGAGGTTTATACAAAAGGAAGATATTGAGGCTCACCCAGCCTAGATCATGCAGGGGTGCTACAAAAACTAATTGACCCTCTTGGTCAACAAGAAATAAAAATAATCAGAAGGTTATATAGTTCGAGCACTCACATACGAGCATAAGGAACGAATGTCATAGATATAGATAAGACATTTAATAAAAGCCGGAATAATACAATGCAATAAAAACTCTTACAGGATTAATAAATAGCAACAAAAATTAAAATAAAACTCCAGTGGGGAGGGGAACTAAATCATAAAATGTATGCTCAATATATGTAAAAAGCTGACGCTTGTAGGTAAATGCCTAGGGAAATTATAAAATGTCCTGGAAACGGTGGATAAAGTCCAATGGAACTTTAAACAAGCAAATACATATAAAACACCATGGATGCACACATATTAGTTCTGAAGCAGCCTACCAGCCAAAGGGACTCACAGCAGTAATTAAATCCAAGCCGAGTTCGGCAGGTGTAATGCGGCAATGTAACCCACACGCCAAGGCGTCCCACTATGTGAGACAGACACCACTTGTTACCTGTCCCGATGTCTTCAGGTGAAAGTCCCGTCCTCACAGTAGATGGAATGTCCTGCGGTTGCGGGCCCAAATGAAAACCACACTAAACGAAGGCAGGAAATGCTGGCTGGTCACGTGGTGTGTCACGTGATCGGAGTGATCCCAGTATCCACAACCAAAATGGGTTTGATATAGAGGAAATAGGTCCAATAGAGCAAACATCCAGTGGTGTATAGAAAATAGCACAATATATAAGTCCTGGTTGGTGCAGGGAATCTCAAACTGACATGTCAGGATGGGTCTCTCAAAACCAAACGCGTTTCGGGGTATACAACTAGTGATGAGCGGGAGGTGCCATATTCGATTTCACGATATTCGTCATTATTCTATTTATCGTGAATAATATGCAATTTAATTATTCGCGTATTGCGAATTGAACTTTGAACGGGGTATAAAGGCAACTTTACTATTGGTTGGCTTGCTAAAATTAACGAATATCGAGAATATAGCACTATATTCATTATCTTAGCTAATTCTAGCAAGCCAATAGGAAATTTGCCTATACACAGCTCTAAGTTGGATGCGCAATACAAGAATTTTAAGTAATATTAGTCGCATTGCGCATCTAACTTTGAGCTGTGTATAGACAAGTTTACTTGGCTGGGAAGAATTAATGAATATGACGAATTAATGAATATGACGAATTCTCGCATTGCGCATCTAACTTATAGCTGTGGATAGGCAAGTTTACTTGTATTGCAAGAATTAGCGAATATAACGGATACGAATATAGTGCTATATTCTCTATCTTCGTTAATTCTAGCAAGCCAACCAATAGGAAAGTTATAGCCCGTTCAAAGTGTCATTCGCAGTACGCGAATATTACATAATGTAATATTCACATACTGCGAATGACACTTTGAACGGGCTATGACTTTCCTATTTGTTGACTTGCTAGAATTAACGAAGATAGAGAACATAGCGCTATATTCGTATTCGTTATCTTTGTTGATTCTAGCAAGCCAAGTAAACTTGCCTATACACAGCTCTAAGTTGGATGCGCAATGCGAGAATATTACTCGCATTGCACATCTAACTTAGAGCGGGGTATATGCAACTTACTTATTATTTGACTGGGTAGAATTAACGAATATGACGAATACGAATACGCTATATTCTCTGTATTCGTTAATTCTAGCAAGCCAACCCAATAGGAAAGTTGATTTTAATATTCGCGTACAGCGAATGGAAACTTTGAATGGGCTATGACTTTCCTATTGTGGTAGGGAGAAAACAGGAGTTGAAATCAGGGCGGCACTACCTAGTGAAGACCCCCGTAAATCAATGCTGGTCACCACCGATCTGGCGGGCGTGGAGCCGTATGTGGTGCTCTGCTCCCAGTATATAGAGATTAATCCAATAAATGCAAGTGGAGAAAGAAAGCGGTGCGGCACTCACCCGGCTGATTGAACAGTTCCGTTTAATGTGTCATAGGACAAGGACACAAAACTGCAGGTAGCAGGGGCGGATATCGAGCTGAGCGGCTGCAAGGAGGCGACGGCCGTTTCGCGCTTGGACTAGCGCATCGTCAGGCCAATAGAATCAGCGTGCGCAGAGGCGCACTTTTATGACGTCGTCCCGTTGCCGGCTCCAGCTACATAACCCGTCAGACCGCTGATCCTGAAACTACTGACATCACAAGAGGCAGTTAAAAATATTACAAGATGTTACATTCAGTTTTGCAAAAAATCGACCACAGCAATACTTGTATATCTTAGATACAACTTTTCAATAGGTTATTTTCCTGATCCATGCTGCTGGCTGCATATTGCATAACAAAGTCACAAAAAAGGCAAGCACATAATTTTGTATATCACTAATAACACATGAGTAGTTTAACACAATAGGATTATAATTGCAGGGCACAGACCATATGGAGTAGAAACACAAAAGGTGCGTAATGAAAAATACAGGTGTTGACGGATTCAAGATCTGTCCACACGGGCCTGCGTGATGCAAGAATAATAGCTACACAATAACACCTCAGAAGTAACGATGGGAGGCAGGTAAGATGTCACCTCCCATGGATGGAGTGCCTCAGAGAGACGACATCCTACAAGAAAACCGCTAAGTCATTCTTTTCATTCAGACCAATCGGTCCCATAGCTTCCGTGCGCAAGATCCACCATGCCTCCCTTCTCAACAAAATCCGATGCCTATCTCCTCCGCGGGAGGGTTTTTTAACCCACTCAATGCCCGCAAAGGTTAGGCACCGTGCATCGCCACCATGCTGCTCTAGAACATGGGCAATCAACCTAGGGCAACCTCTCCCTGTTTTCACAGATGCGAAGTGTTCCTTAACCCTTTCGAGCAGGGGCCTCTTAGTTTTGCCTATGTAAAAGGCCTGACATTGGCATAAGATCGCATATACTACATACGTAGTCCTGCATGTTATGAAGTCCCGAACTTTGTGGCTAATCGCCCCAAGTTGTAATATCTTTGCTTGAGAATTCTGGGGGCATATTGAACAAAAACCACATTTGTGATTGCCCACTGGTCTTCGCTGAGTTAGCCAATCTTTCGGCTGCACCTCCTTGAATTCACTATGCACTAATCGATCCCTAATGGTGGTGCTTTTTCTGAACGCCACCATTGGTTTTTGTAGTGTAAGTGGTGCTAGCGCAGTATCTCCCTTTAGCAAATCCCAGTTGTCTAAAATCACTTTGCGGATCGTATCCGCCATAGGGCTATACCCAAAGGAAAAAACAAAGCGATCAGGTGGATGATCGCCTTCTGTCTTCTCGTTCAGCAATGTGGCGCGTGGACGAATTAACGCTTTGCGTAAAGCAACGTCCAGGTCTTCAGGTCTATAGCCCCTCACGATCAAACGTTCCTTAAGTTGCAACGCCTGTCTTAGGAAACCATCTTCAGAGCTGTTAATTCTCCGAAGACGGACAAATTGCCCGTAAGGTACGGCCCTTTTCACTGCTTGAGGGTGGAAACTGGTCTGGTGGAGCAGCGAGTTGGTTGCCGTGGGCTTGCGATGGCCAGAGGTGACGAGGGAACCCCCTCTCACCTCGACTCTAACATCTAAAAAATCAAGGCTATCGCCCCCATAGTTGACCGTGAACCTCATGTTCATACGGTTGACTTGGTTAAGATAATTTACAAACCCTTGGCATTGATCCTCGCTGCCCGACCAGACCAGGAATACATCATTCACATACCTCAAGAACAGGTGTATGTATTGGAGAAAGGGGTTATCGACCGTGAAGACATAAGATTCTTCAAATACCGCCAGGTACAGGTTCGCGAAAGTACAGGACACCGGAGTGCCCATCGCAGTACCCTGCACCTGGCGGTACCACTGGTTGTCGAACGAGAATACATTATTGGTGAGGACGAGATGGAGGGCATCCTCCACGAACCGACAGAAAGCTGGTCCCTTAGACGTTCGAGCCAACACTGTATTGACAGCTTGAATACCGAGATCGTGAGGGATGCGGGTATAGAGACTCTCCACATCCAAGGACACCAGGTGAAAATCCTCGCGCCACTCGAGATATTCGATCGCGCGAAGAAAGTCGCCGGTGTCCTTGAGATACGTGGGAGTCCCCAAAAGAAGGGGTCTCAGCAACCAGTCAAGATACCTCGACAAGGGTTCTGTCACAGAACCCACTCCGGCAACGATGGGGCGGCCCGAGTGGGAGATTTATGAATCTTTGGTACAAAATACCACACCGGGTATGTTGGAAATTTAGGAACTAATTTTTCCAAGATATTAGGTGGTAAGACCTTAAGGACAACAAATTCTCCTAAGAATACCTCTATTTTCTTTTTGATACTCTCGGTGGGGTTAACACCCAATTTCTCATACGTCTCTGGGTCGTTCAGCTGTCTCATTGCCTCCTCCAAGATAATAAGATTGGGGCATGAGGACCACGTTCCCCCCCTTATCCGCCGGTTTAATAACGACATCGTCCAGCTGGGTCAACCAGCGGAGAGCGGTCTGCTCAGCAGGGGTGAGATTCGTCGGCGCTACAGGGTAACGTAGCGCACGTAAATCTCTCAAAACCCTTTTATAGAAGATGTCGATAGGTGTACCGGTCGGCATCGGGGGAAGGAAGGTGGACCCGACGCCCCCTTGGAAGTAGGCAATTTTAGAGTGCTCCCGAACCGTAGGGCTCTTTTCAGCATCGATCATGGCCAGGATGCACTCGACCTCGTCCTCACCAAATCTAGGGACTAAATGGAAGTCCGTCTGTGTGATCTGTGCCGGGATTTCTCCCGTCAATCTGGGCTTTGTTGTAACTGGAGATTCTGCAAACAATTTCTTCAAAAACAGCTTACGGACACCTTTATATAGGTCAATTTCGAAGTCAGCAGCACAAAATTGGTCAACTAAACAAAAACCTAGGCCTTTTTCTAAGATGGAAATACATGCAGGGGTTAAATCATATGCTGTAAGATTTATTATGACATCTTTGGGAGGGGGGCTCATGGAGTGGCAATCATGGGGAGCTATTGTTTCCAGGTCACTTGTCTTCGCCTGCGTTGGGACTTCCTGATCCCTTTTGGTGCGTCTTTTGGTTCTTCCTCGCCCTCTCCTGGTCCTCCGCCTAAAGGGACTGGCACATTTGTGGCATCCTTTCCTCCATTGTCGGAGGCACTGGAATCCGAGTCGGTAGTCCAGAACCCGCTTTTAGTGTGTTTCTGCGGACGTCTGGGCCGTGGCTTCCTCTTAGCGGACCAATCGAACACCTTGTCCATATCATAATCCAATTTGTCCCGTAGGAACTTATCTCGCTTCCGTTCTTTTACTTCCGTTTGTGTAGTAGTGAGTTTTTTATTTATTTTTCTTTCGAATGCTGTATATTGTGTTTCTGTCATTCTTAGTTCCCTCTTAGCTTTTATCAATTCTGTAGTAATAATTACATACTCTTTTTCATCCCTCTCAAGGACCATGGCTTGTATTTGTAGAGAGAATTGTTGATGCATCTTTTTCCACTGTGTAGTGAAAGTCTCATCATCCTCATATTGTGAGATCTCTTTATATATTCTTAGTCCCCTAAGGACTCGTCCACTGTTCTGATAGGATTTCAGAGAACGAATGGTCCAAAACCATATGGTCTGTGCCCTGCAATTATAATCCTATTGTGTTAAACTACTCATGTGTTATTAGTGATATACAAAATTATGTGCTTGCCTTTTTTGTGACTTTGTTATGCAATATGCGGCCAGCAGCATGGATCAGGAAAATAACCTATTGAAAAGTTGTATCTAAGATATACAAGTATTGCTGTGGTCGATTTTTTGCAAAACTGAATGTAACATCTTGTAATATTTTTAACTGCCTCTTGCGATGTCAGTAGTTTCAGGATCAGCGGTCTGACGGGTTACGTAGCTGGAGCCGGCAACGGGACGACGTCATAAAAGTGCGCCTCTGCGCACGCTGATTCTATTGGCCTGACGATGCGCTAGTCCAAGCGTGAAACGGCCGTCGCCTCCTTGCAGCCGCTCAGCTCGATATCCGCCCCTGCTACCTGCAGTTTTGTGTCCTTGTCCTATGACACATTAAACGGAACTGTTCAATCAGCCGGGTGAGTGCCGCACCGCTTTCTTTCTCCACTTGCATTTAATGACTTTCCTATTGGTTGACTTGCTAGAATTAACGAAGATAGGGAACATAGCGCTATATTCTCTATCTTCGTTAAAAAAAAAAGAATATTTGTGTTTACGAATATATAGCACTATATTCTAAATATTCGCGAATTAGCAAAGTGCCGATATTTGTAAAAAAAATTCGCTATTCGAATATTTGCACTCAACACTATTGTTTAAAGTTCCCTTGGACTTCATCCACCGTTTCCAGAACATTTTATAATTTCCCTAGGTATTTACCTACAAGAGCAAGCTTTTTACATATATTGAGCATACTTTTATGATTTAGTTCCCCTCCCCACTGGAGTTTTATTTGAATTTCTTTGTTGCTATTTATTAATCCTGTAAGAGTTTTTATTCCATTGTATTATTTTGGCATTTATTAAAGGTCTTATCTATATCTATGACATTCGTTCCTTATGCCTGTATGTGAGTGCTCGAACTATATAACCTTCTGACTATGAGGTTTATGTAGGACGAGAGGTTAGATGTGTGACACTGTGCTGCCTGCATAGCACAGAGGTAAGTGGCTGAGTCCTCCGTCTTCACATCACTGATAAATAGGTTTGTAGACTTTGTTTTCACCTCAGATGTGAATTTTCCAATAGCAAATAGGGAAGTATAAGCATGAGATCCTTGGTTAGCTTTATGTAATATTAATTGTGGAGCTGACCCAGGATAATGACGATACCAGTAAAGATAAAGGGTTCCAGTATAGCTACTGGAGTAGGAGCACGATAGAGTGACATTCATTCCTCGTCTGGCAAACATGTCGGACTCTGATGGCATAATATAGTCTTCAGCACCTTCACCTGCAAAAACAATATGGGATCATATAGTCAATGCTTAGACTTTATAAAGAGTAAAATGTGGACTAATTCTTGACATACCCAGCATTGACATATCTTTAGGTTGATGTATAACATCAGGTAAAGTAATATACCGTATAATGTCAATATTAAAGGTCAATATCATAATTACCTGAATGAAGAGTGAGTAAAATGAAGAGAACATGGCTGGTTTTCATGGCGGCACAATTCACTATAAAGCAGATAAGATGGTTCAGTATATGGTGTATGACTCGCAGCATGAGACGTAAATACTGTATGTGTAGGGGGAGCCCAGACAGCTGTGTTCTGTAATATAGTCTTGTGTTCCTGCCATAGATATGTACCAAATGCTGAATCAGATGTGATGCAGAGCAGGAAATTCTATCCTATAGCAATTTATGATGAAATATGAAACCGCTACATCCCACGTGGTGGTACCAAATCCCATTATTGCCAATAAAGATGTACCACGAACTAGTGTTTACCATATTAGTATCATAAACCCCCATCTCCTTTCCTACCACGTACACTCCGGCTGGCTTACAAATCTGTGGGACATTTAGTATCTTGTTCCTAGTAGTCAGTAACATATTGAGCTTCCAAGTGGATTGTAACCAGTAAAATATTCACCCTTCAGACCATGGTTGTACTTTAGTCAGTACTTTGATACATACTGTACTATATGGAGAAAAGTATTGGGGTACAGTTAATTACTGAGTTAAGGTGTTTCATTCAGTCCCATTACCACAGGTGTATAAAATCCAGCATCTAGTCATACAGTCTGTCTTTAGAAAGATTCTAAAGAGCTCAATGAATTCCAGGTGGTCCTGTAATAGGATTCCACCATTACATTAGTCAGTTTGTGAAGTTTCTTCCCTCCTAGATATTTTACCATAAACTATAAGTGGTATTATTGCAAAAGTGGAAGTGTATAGTAACCACAGCAGCTCAGCCATGAAGTGGCAGACCACATAATGTTACAGATTGAGGTTACTGAGTGCTGAGGTACATAGTGCATAAAAGTCACCAACGCTCTGCTGACTCAATAACTGTACAGTTTCAACCTCCTTTGCCATTAACAAAAGCACAAAAAGTAAGCAATGGGGGCTTTTTGTCATGGCCAAGTAGCAAATGCGAACAAAATGTTACAGGGCTCCAGATGGCAACCAAAATGGTCGCCAATGCGACCAGGAATTTGCAAATGGCGATAAGACTTTTAAGTCTTATCGCCATTTGCGGCTTGTCCCACCGCCGTGCTTCAGCTTTAAGAAAAAAAAACTTCCTTTAGCAGACGCACCATGCTAGGCACGTTACCTGACATCCAGCCGGCAGCCAGCGAGGAATGGGAAACTTGTGAGTACACTGATTGGCTGGAACTCCCTGCCCATTATCCGCCTGTCTGTCTAAGTCCCTCCTCTAAGGCCGGCTGCAGAGTAGGGAGTTTTTTCTGACCTTCTGATTGAATTATTATCGGCTTCTGATCCTGCGTTTATGCAGCATTGTGCTATTGGTAGTGAGGGAGAGAATTTCTGGAGGTTTCTGCTGGCTCTAGCGGTGGCGGCCCTGTGTGGAGTCTGTGAGGAGCTGTGATTTATCCCGCTGGTTGACGGGTTTGTCCGCTTTTCCCCGAAGAGGAGAGAGGGCACCGGTGTCACTGGTAAGTGTCAGTCTGTGCGTGTCCACCACGCTACTCCCAGTGTCTCCTCTCGCTACTGCACTAACTGTGCCCACCCTCCGTACTGGTCCTGAGGTCTCTGCACTTACCCACCCTCCATACTGGTCCTGAGGTCTCTGCATGACTGGTCCTGAGGTCTGTGCACCCACCCACCCTCCATACTGGTCCTGGGGTCTCCGCACCCACTCACCCTCCATACTGGTCCTGAGGTCTTTGCACCCACCCACCCTCCATACTGATCCAGAGGTCTCTGCGACCAACCCACCCTCCATACTAGTCCTGAGATCTCTGCACCCGCCCACCCTCCATACTGGTCCAGGGCTCTCTGTGCCCACACTCAATACTGGCCCTGAGGTCTCTGTCCCAGAAGTCTTTGACTGGACCCACCCTCCATATTACTCTTGTGGTCTCTAACTGATTGCGTCCATCATCCATACTGGGCCAGGGTTCTCTGACTATAACCACCCTCCCTACTGGGCCAAGGGTCTCTAATCTCACTCACCCTCCATACTAGTCCAAGGTTCTCTGACTGCACCCCAGTGGTCCAGATGGCAACCAAAATGCTCGCAAATTTAACCAGTAATTTGTAAATGGTGATAAGACTTTTAAGTCTTATCGCCATTTGCGACTTGTCCCTCCGCCGCGCTGCAGCTTTAAGAAAACAAAAATCCTCCTATCTTTATAACGTCACCAAAGGTCCATTTGCAGGTTCTGAAAGAAGAAGAAAGACGATGGCAGCTGTGCGATGAGGTGAGTTAATTTATTATTATTTTTTTTTAACCCCTCAATGGACATTTTAGTAAGCATTCTGTATATGCTATTATTTTCTTATAAGGGAAAATAATATCTACAGAACACCAACCCAAACTTCAGTGAAGAAGTCCGGTTTCGGGTCTGGGTACCAACATCAGTTTTTTATCAAAACTGACTGAAATTGTGTGCACACTTGTGCGTATTTCCCGCAATGCACTCGGGGAGCATCCGGACATAATCCGGGACACCCATGTGAAACCAGCCTTATGCCTTATTTACACCTCAGTGTTCGGTCAGTAATTTCCATCAGTGATTTTGAGCCAAAACCAGGTGCGGCTCTAAACACAGAACAGGTGCAGATCTTTCCCTTATACCTTATCTCTGTAGAGGCTCCAATCCTGGTTTAGGCTCAGAATCACTGTTGGAAATCACTGACCAAACACTGCTGACATGTGAATGAGGCAGTTTTTTTATATCATATTTATATATGTATTTAAATTTGGCGACTAAAAATTTTATTTGGCTCCTAAATCTTTCAGTTTAGAAGCCAATGGCTCCTAGGTAATTTTTTTAGTCTGGAGCCCTGTGTTACCTGCCTGACATTGTGCCAACTGTAAAGTTTGAAGGAGGAAGAATAAAGCTAAGGAATTACTTTCCAGAGGTTGGCCTACAAAGACATTTTGAACAATTGCATGCTTCCAACTTTGTGGGATCAATTTGGAGAAGGCCTTTTATGACTGAGCCCAGTGCACAAAGCAAAACCCATGAAGGCATGCTTGAGTGAGAGTGGAAGTGTAGAAGAACTTTACTGGCCCGCACACAGAGACCTGACCTCACTGCAACGTCTTTGGGATGAACTAGAATGGAGATTGCTAGCCAGGGCCTCTCGGCCTACATCAGTAGCTGTCCTCACAAATGCTCTACTGGATGAATGGCCAAAAAATCTCATTGACACATTCCAAAGAAAGGAAACTTCATAGAAGGGCATAGATTGTTTTACATGTATACATGTAAGGCTTCTTTCACACTTGCGTTGTCAAGATCCGGCGTGCACTTCCGTCGCCGGAATGCACGCCGGATCCGGCACAACGCAAGTGAACTGAAAGCATTTGAAGACTGATCAGTCCCATAACAGTGACATCCACAGATCCCCCATAACAGTGTCATCCACAGATCCCCCATAACAGTGTCATCCACAGATCCCCCATAACAGTGTCATCCACAGATCCCCCATAACAGTGTCATCCACAGATCCCCCATAACAGTGTCATCCACAGATGCCCCATAACAGTGTCACCCACAGATCCTCCATAACAGTGTCATCCACAGATCCTCTATAATGGTGTCATCCAGACTTTAGCGTCCTGGCTGCCATAGTAACCATTGACAAAAAGCTAAACGTCGGATCCGGCGATGCGCCGAAATGACGTTTAGCTTAGGGCCGGATCCGGATTAATGCACTTTAATGGGCATTAATTCCGGATCCGGCATTAAGGCATGTCTTCCGGATTTTTGGACGGAGACAAATCCGCAGCATGCTGCGCTTTTGTCAACGTCCAAAAAACGTTGACATACTGAACTGAAGCCATCCTGATGCATCCTGAACGGATTTTTCTCCATTCAGGATGCATGGGGATAATCCTGATCAGTAGCTTTCCGTCCTAGAGACCCGAGGACGGATCTCTAGGACGGAAAGCTAAAACGCTAGTGTGAAAGAGGCCTTAGAGGGAAACCCACTCTATGTTAATACCTACAGTACGGGTTTAGAATGGGATATCATAAAAAGCTCCTGTAGGTGTAACGCATAGGTGTCCCAGTACCTATGTCCATATAGCGTTTGTTGGTCAGTAGGTCATCCAGCTTCCATTTACTTCAAAGTGTTTCACTTAGAAAATCATCTAAACCATCTCATAATTTTAATTTGCATAGTTACAGTACATACCATAGTTTCTTAGGTTCATAAAAAGATTCAAGTCATAAAGTACAATCTGTAATCCTTCAGGGTTGATCTAGAAGAGGGCAAAAACCCATATGAGGGCTTCATGTTAGTTTAAAAATTCCTTTCTAGTTCCAAATACAGTCCAAACAATCAGAATAAAAATAATTCCTTGGAACAAGGTCCATCTCTAGAAATCTAGTCCCATCAAATCTAGTCCCCTTTTTTCCCCTTTTTGGGATGTTTCCAGTTAAATAGACATACATACAAATATGTCTGAATGAGTCTGTGAAGGTTCTCATTTATCCAGGTCATGGTATATCTGTAAAGAATAAATCATGGCAACTGGACTTGCTGTAGATTTCTTGAAAACGTTTCACTCGTTCTTCCAACGAGCTTTCTCAATTCTGAGTGTTCAGAATTGAGAAAGCTCGTTGGAAGAACGAGTGAAACGTTTTCAAGAAATCTACAGCAAGTCCAGTTGCTTTGATTTATTCTTTACACATATGTCTGAATAAGAATATTTTCCACAGAAAAATCTTTCTCACCACTGAAAATACTGTTCTATACACAGTGTCAAAGTGAAGTATCGCTCTTTCTACAAAACTGTCATTGTCAAAAGCAAAAGTAGTAGAAGTGTGTCACCTAGTGGTAGATAAAAATACTGCAGCTCTGCCAAAATCATATATTTTAATTGTTTTTTGTCTCTTACCCACCCAGTATAATATATATTAACTAGACATTAGGCCCATTACAATAACGGGCGCTAGAACATTAGTGCTTGCACTGTTATGGGGGGGGGGGGAGTCTGTGGCCGACGCACTGTGATGGGGGTGGTCAGTGGCTGACACTTATGGGGGTCTATGGCTGACACTTATGGGGGATCTGTGGATGACACTGTTATGGGGGATCTGTGAATGACACTGTTATGGGGGTCTATGGATAACAATGTTATGGGGGATCTGTGGATGACACTGTTATGGGGGATGTGTGGAGGACACTGTTATGGGGGATATGTGGGCGACACTGTTATGGGGGATCTGTGAATGACACTGTTATGGGGGATCTGTGGATGACACTGTTATGGGGCACTGTGGATGACACTGTTATGGAGGATCTGTGGATGACACTGTTATGGGGGATCTGTGGATGACACTGTTATGGGGGATCTGTGAATGACACTGTTATGGGGGATCTGTGGATGACACTGTTATGGGGGATCTGTGGATGACACTGTTATGGGGGATCTGTGGATGACACTGTTATGGGGGTATCTGTGGATGACACTGTTATGGGGGATCTGTGGATGACACTGTTATGGGGACCTGTGTATGACACTGTTATGGGGGGATCTGTGAATGACACTGTTATGGATGATCTGTGGATGACACTGTTATGGGGGATCTGTGGATGACACTGTTATGGGGGATCTGTGGATGACACTGTTATGGGGGGTATCTGTGGATGACACACTGTTATGGGGGATCGGTGGATGACACTGTTATGGGGGATCTGTGGATAACACTGTTATGGGGGATCTGTGGCTGACACTGTTATGGGGGATCTGTGGCTGACACTGTTATGGGGGTATCTGTGGATGACACACTGTTATGGGGGATCGGTGGATGACACTGTTATGGGGGATCTGTGGATAACACTGTTATGGGGGATCTGTGGCTGACACTGTTATGGGGGATCTGTGGCTGACACTGTTATGGGGGTATCTGTGGATGACACTGTTATGGGGTATCTGTGGATGACACTGTTATGGTAGATCTGTGGATGACACTGTTATGGATGATCTGTGGATGACACTGTTATGGGGGAATCTGTGGATGACATTGTTATGGGGATCTGTGGATGACACTGTTATGGGGGGTATCTGTGGATGACACTGTTATGGGGGTTTCTGTGGATGACACTGTTATGGGGGGTATCTGTGGATGACACACAGCATCTTTTGCTATGTGTCATCCACAGATCCCCCCATATGAGTAATAATGATCTTCCACATGGTAAGGCAGGCACTGGTAGCGCAAGTCACTATGTCATGCGCCTGCGCCGCCTGCTTCATTCATGAAGTGGGCGGGGCAGGGGCGTCACTTAGTGACCTACACATTGGACGGCAGTTCTTTCTTCATTTCCGCCGCGGGAGACGCAGAGCTGAGGATATGCAAATGAGCTAGCTGCTTCTCCCGTGGCGGTTTCATGCTCCTCCATTAGCGGTCCTTTCACCTCACTGTGCTGCAGCCGCGTCCCATATGCCCTGTGCAGTCGGTGGAGGCTCCATGCTCCTCCATCTTAGGCGGCCCTGTCAGCTCACTATGGACGCGACCGCTTACCTCCTGCACGTCTCTGTCCTGCAGCTGTGTCCCATATACCTCCTGTGCCCTGTAAAGTCCGTGCAGTGTGTGGCGAATCCTCAGAATTCGGCACGCACGCACGGACGTCAGGGACACAGGACGTCAGGGCTGCTAGCTGCTCAGGGTAGCAATAGTATATTTGTCAACTTTTTAAAATTCGCATCAGAGAGGTCTAGGGTTGCCACATATACCAACAAAGTTTACCAAAAGAGCGCATTGTTTGGGGGCGTGGCCTAATTTGACAGCAATTTGATCATATTTAGAGTTTTGCACCTTTAAAAAAAAAAATGCTCACTAAAATGATGCTCCACACTCATGTGTGAGCAGGCGTAATGAATGAGCTCTTATGGAAAAACAGATATCCACAAAGTCAGGAAAAATCCCTCCACCTATTTCACTGCTGCCCTTGAACTGTGCGGCCCTATGCAAAAGCCAAGTTTGCCCTGTAAAACTAATATATCAATGCACTTAGGAGTCCCTGCTCTACTGACTCCATGTATGACTGTATGTATGCATATAGTCAGGGATATGATGACGTGAGGTACCCCCTAGCACTTGGGGATACCTCTGTGTATTTAACGTTTAATCTTCCTTTAAAATTGTCACTGTGCGTGTAGGTCTTTAACTCAGGACCTTCTGTATAGGAGACACCGTACACTTTGAATCACAGACACCAATGCTATTAATAGTAGCGTTTTCTT
Organism: Bufotes viridis; assembly: GCA_033119425.1. NCBI lineage: Eukaryota > Metazoa > Chordata > Amphibia > Anura > Bufonidae > Bufotes > Bufotes viridis. Next base: position 208,222,051 of record CM065589.1, on the reverse strand, counting down.
TGACTACAAACCTCAATAGTACTCTTCCCATGTATAATGTATAGTATTCTCATGTACAATCTACTGATGTCTATAGATACATCTCTTTTTTGTTTTTTGTTTAGTAGTAAAATCAGAAGTAAATTTTTACAATTTCTGTAATAATTGCAAAAAAATAAAAATGCCACAAAATATATTACAATAAATGCAGAAAGGTCAACTATAGAGGGAGATCAATTATAATAATGGAAGTGCCATCTCCATCAAATGACAGTAATGAATGTCACCTGACTGACCGAACTGACTATAAAATGAACGCCACTTGATGGACTCCACTGGTCTGTCAGGAGGCATTTCTTTTTATAGTCAGTGCGGTCCGTCAAGAGTCGTTCATTTTATAGTCAATGTGGTCCATCAGATGGCATTAATTTTATAGTCAGTGCAGTCCATCAGGTGAACTTTGTTTTATAGTTAGTGCAGTACAACAGGAGGCGTGTATTTTATAGTCAATGCAGTCCTTTAGGAAGCGTTCATTTTATAGTCAGTGCAGTCCTTTAGGAGGTGTTCATTTTATAGTCAGTGCAGTCCTGGAGGCGTTCATTTTATAGTCAGTGCAGTCCAGCACGAGGCGTTCATTTTATAGTCAGTGCAGTCCAGCACGAGGCGTTCATTTTATAGTCAGTGCAGTCCATTAGGAGGCGTGTATTTTATAGTTAGTGCAGTCCATTAGGAGGCGTTCATTTTATAGTCAGTGCAGTCCATTAGGAGGCGTTCATTTTATAGTCAGTGCAGTCCATTAGGAGGCGTGTATTTTATAGTCAGTGCAGTCCATTAGGAGGCGTTCATTTTATAGCCAGTGCAGTCCAGCACGAGGCGTTCATTTTATAGTCAGTGCAGTCCAGCACGAGGCGTTCATTTTATAGTCAGTGCAGTCCATTAGGAGGCGTTCATTTTATAGTCAGTGCAGTCCATTAGGAGGCGTTCATTTTATAGCCAGTGCAGTCCATTAGGAGGCGTTCATTTTATAGTCAGTGCAGTCCATTAGGAGGCGTTCATTTTATAGTCAGTGCAGTCCATTAGGAGGCGTTCATTTTATAGTCAGTGCAGTCCTTTAGGAGGTGTTCATTTTATAGTCAGTGCAGTCCTTTAGGAGGTGTTCATTTTATAGTCAGTGCAGTCCCTTAGGAGGTGTTCATTTTATAGTCAGTGCAGTCCAGCACGAGGCGTTCATTTTATAGTCAGTGCAGTCCAGCACGAGGCGTTCATTTTATAGTCAGTGCAGTCCTTTAGGAGGTGTCCATTTTATAGTCAGTGCAGTCCCTTAGGAGGTGTTCATTTTATAGTCCGTGCAGTCCTGGAAGTGTTCATTTTATAGTCTGTGCAGTCTGTATCAGGAGAAGTTTATTTTACAGTCAGTGCATTCCATCAGGAGGCGTTTATTTTATAGTCAGTGAGGTCCATCAGGAGATGTTCCTTTTATAGTCAGTGTGGTCCTTCAGTGCAGTCCGTCAGGAAACATTCATTTTAAAGTCAGTATGGTCCCTCACGAGTTGTTCATTTTATAGTCAGTGCAGTCCATTAGGAGTCGTTAATTATATAGGCAGTGCAGTCCATCAGGTGGTATTTATTTTATAGTCAGTGCGGTCTTTCAGGAGGCTTTAATTTTAAAATTATTGCAGTCCGTCACAAGGTGTTCATTTTGTAGTCAGTGCAGTCCATTAGGACAGTGTTCCTCAACTCCAGTCCTCAGGGCCCACCTGCCGGTCATGATTTGAGAATATCTCATAGAATTAATACCTGTGGAAAGTCCTGAAGCATTGACACTAAGGCCCCTTTCACACGGGCGAGTTTTCCGCGCGGGTGCAATGCGTGAGGAGGACGCATTGCACCCGCACTGAATCCGGACCCATTGATTTCTATGGGGCTGTGCACATGAGCGGTGATTTTCACGCATCACTTCTGCGTTGCGTGAAAATCGCAGCATGCTCTATATTGTGCGTTTTTCACGCAACGCAGGCCCTATAGAAGTGAATGGGGCTGCGGGAAAATCGCAAGCATCCGCAAGCAAGTGCGGATGCAGTGCGATTTTCCTGCATGGTTGCTTAGCAACGGGACCAGATCATTATTATTTTCCCTTATAACATGGTTATAAGGGAAAATAATAGCATTCTTAATGTGACGTCATCACAGGTCCTTTAGTTGTTAGCTGATGCAGGAAAGAGAGGACAGATCGCGACTACGCGATCAAGTGGCTAAGGTAAGTTAACTTTTATTATTTTTACCCCTTCATCTTCATTTTACTATGCATTCTTTATTAAGAATGCTAATATTTTCCTTATAACCATGTTATAAGGGAAAATAATAAATTCTCCAGAATACTCAACCCGAAACCGGACTTCAGTGATGAAGTCCGGCTTCGGGTCTGGGTACCAAACATGGCGATTTTTCACACGAGCGTGCAAAACGCATTACAAACGTTTGCACCCGCGCGGAAAAATCGCGCATATTCCCGCAAAGCACCCGCCTCTTATCCGGGCGTCAAACATGACGCCCGTGTGAAAGAGGCTTAATTGTATCACCTGCTCAATACAAAGGAAGTCCTGAAAACATGACCGGTAGGTGGGCCCTGAGGACTGGAGTTGAGGAACTCATTTTATAGTCTATCAGGAGGCATTTATTTTATAGGCAGTGCTGTCCGTCAGGTGGCATTCATTTTACAGTCAGTGCGGTCCGTCAGGTGGCATTCATTTTACAGTCAGTGCGGTCTGTCACGAGGCGTTCATTTTATAGTCAGTGTAGACTATTAGGAGACGTTTATTTTATAGTCAGTGCAGTTTATCAGGGTGCGCTTATTTTTACTGTTTTACAGATCAGGGCAGCGCTAAAGCCCACCTATTAGTGCCAGTGATGTCACCGGGCGCACTGCTAGGCGGAAGCCTCCATCTAGCTTTACCCATCGAAAGCCCGGGAAGGCACTGGACCTCCAAAAAATCTTTGCACTGCGCAATCAAGCACAGTGGAAAGGAGAGAACATGCTCTGATGCTCATATTAGGGGGGCTGCCTGGGTGAAAATGTGGGTATGTCAGGGTTCAGAGCTGAACCCGGACAACCCCTTTAACCATTGGTCAAATGGTGAAGCAGCACTGGGCCACCTATAGCACATCTTGTGACCTGCTCATTGATTATTTAGGAGCTGTACTTTCTACTCTAGCTTTGGCTCAGCTCTGCACACACTGCATGGGGCTGCTGGCTGGGACTGCATAGTGCAGAGCAGAGCTGGGGGGGGGGGACGTTCCCAATTTCTCTGGCTCCCTTAAACCATCTTTATATGTAATTCTTTACTTGGTGCATAGAGTAGTAGCTGTAAACTGGAGATTATTTAGAATAACTTTAACCTTATCTTTAGTGTATTTTTGTTGTTGTTGGAGCACCCCGTAGCTAGTTCATGTTGGTATGGTCCACCAGGAAGTGACTGTGGTCTATGAGGCAGTGAGCAGCAGGCTGTGTGGGGAGGAGATGGAGGCTGCAGGGGAGAATAGTGTGCTGGAGGGTCAGGATGTAGCCCATAGCTTTACAGCCTGTCAGTCACTGTGCACATAGATGACAACAAGGGCTGAGCAGTGATGGCAGTCTGAGAGATGGTTACCCAGCACACAGCCACCAAACACATGGCTCACTACGTATCCAGATGTCTGGATGATGGGAGTAACATACACAGCTAATCACAACGGATGAACTGGCAGACAGGGTTATACACAGGGGTTATATTAGGGTTATGAATGATGGCATCTCCCCACCAATGTCTTACCACATGATGCTCTGCCCCTGTCATACCACCACACACCTGCAATCACTACAACTGGCTATGATTTAGCGGTATGTGAACCATTATGTGAGGAAATGTTTTCAGATCTGCTGATTAGTGACTAGCAGGCAGTATATGAATCACATAAGTAAAAGGGATCTGCAATGATTTTATAACATACAGGTTATAAAAGGGGATGGACCCATGACAGAAGATGGCAGGAACATGTAGATACTGCAGCTCTGCTAAGCTAGTCTCATCAGCCCTGGGGCACCTAGTACATGATACTTTGCTTCCTGACATGGTCACAGAAGCACTGATTGTAATTCATGTCTCTGTGGGTCTACATAGGTCCAGGAAAGATCAGATTAGATAGAGCCTGAGCTGGGGTAGAGAATAAAGAATCAATTGGCACATTCCTGGTAGAGCATGTGACATTATTGCACTGAGCTCACCAATGTGTTAAAACTGAACTGATGGCGGACCCTCGAATTAATCCTTACAGTGGGCTCAAGGAACTCCAGTCCAACACGAGAGTGCAGCATGCAAACTGCACTTTTTTCCCTGTGCATTGACAAGCCCATTTTGGAGATCCTGCCTCTTTTTGTGGGCCATTCCCTTATTCGTAGAACAGCTCAACCCCTTCTATGTCCCTTTGGATGTCGGGGATAAGTCACAGACACTGCAGCCTGGCGCCACATGGACCCAGAGCTGCTTTCCAGAAGGTGCTAGGCATTTTTTAAACGGCCTATGAATACAGTCTGTCAAAAAAAATGACATTTTACGCCCAGACGCAGCCTATTGAAATCAATGGGCCTGTTAACAATCGTTAGATGGGTGCACTTCTGTCCAATGACTGTTAAAAATGGGTATATCTGGGAAGTGTGAGACAGCAAGACTAGACACTCCCAGCGTCATGACGTCACATCACATTACTTGATGACACTATTGGAGGTGAGAGGCACTATATTGGGGCGCACAATGGTTCAAATTATTTATACTGAGGGCAACTATGGGACAAATATTTAGACTTGGGGCACTATGGGTGCCAATATATATAGTTGGCATTATGGGGCATTATATATACTGGGGCACTATGGGAGGCATAATACAGTATGTACTGAGGGCAATGCAGGGGTTTGGGGTTTAAAAAAAAGCCAATGAAATGTATCCGATTTATTAGTCAATCTTTAACAAAATTTAAAAATAGATGCAAAATGGACGTTGAAACTAGCTTAAAATGCTTTAATTTTTTCAGAGCACTTTAAGATATAAAAGCTGCTCTGTGATTTGTTGCTATGAGCAACAAAGACAGTTTTATTATTAACTTGAGAGATGTGTTACATTCATATTTAGGCTCCATTCAGACGTCCGTAAGTGTTTTGTGGATCCGCAAAACCCTAACACCAGTCATGTGCACATGGCTGTCGCTATAATAGAAAATTCCTATTCTTGTCCGCTATTGCGGACAAGAATAGGACATGTTCTATTTTTTTGCTGAGCCGCGGACCGTAAGTCAGTATAAATCAGTATAATGCCATGTGCTCCTGAGAAACGAGCAGTGTCCATAACAGGGGATCATGCTCACACACATAGCATGATTCCCGCACAGCACACGCTCGTCTGAAACAGCCTTAAAATGCTAGAATTTTACAAAAAAAGTGAAATTTTTAAATTTCACCTCCATTTCCAATTTCATAGAATTTATAAACACTGAAAATTTTGCCCACATTTTTAATTTTCACAACAGGAGAAAATGCAACACACAATTTCCCCTGAATACGGAAGGGCCCCACATGTACTTGTGAACCCCTGTATGGGCACACAGCAGAGTTCAGAAGGGAAGGAGCAAGAAGCACAATATGGCTTTTATATCAACATATTGCCATGCAATCAGCCACCATAATTTCTTAACTGGTGCCAGAGAAACTGCACTTTGTATTTATTGCTGTTGGATGTGCCATAAGTTAAATTTTGCACTAAGTAAAGACACTGTTATATGTTTAATTTCGGCCTGATTCTTTATTCTACACTTTCACTGCACAGAACCCAATAAAGCGAATGCCTGAGGGTGTATACTGTAATAATCATCTATGGGACCTAGCCTGGGTAAGGTTATTTAACACAAATATTATTTAACAGATGCCCAGACGGGCAGTAAACCTATCTTGACCCAGGTTATTATAAAACGTCACTTTTATTTGACATACACTAAAAATTTAAGTGTGAGATGAAAGCAACTTTAATAAACCGAAAAATATCACACTTTAATTTTTAGTGTATGTCAAATAAAAGTGACGTTTTATAATAACCTGGGTCAAGATAGGTTTACTGCCCGTCTGGGTGTATACTGTGAAACATCTCATCAGAGCCATTACCACTCCCATCCTCTGCATTGGCTCCTCAGGGGCTTGCTACAGAAACACCTTACAGTACATGTGGCCCTAACCTGTTGTCTGGATATACAACAGGGCTCAGAAGTAAACAAGCATCATGTACACTTGAGGCCTCATTTGGAAATTTACACAGTATTGGCTGACAATTGCTGAAGCTTTGATTTGAAACAACAGAGCCCCCCAGAGGTGACCCCATTTTGGAAACTACACCCCTCAATGAATTTTTCAAGGGGTAAAGTAAGCATGACTAAGCGTTTGGACACCACAGTTATTTTTCTAGAAAGTAATGTGTGTCACGAACTAATGAGCGTGAACTCACTGTGCCACGTGTTCTACCACCTCTAAGGGCATTGTCTAAGTGAATCCCTCGTTCTTCACAGTACCCCTGATGGTGGGGATAGACTTTCCCGAGGGGAACACCAGGTCCCTACCTCTTGAGGAAAATTGGCACACAAGGCAGCTGGTCCAGACGGACCAGGAGGTACCCGAGCAAGATACCAGAGGTACAGACGTTTTCGGCAGGCCGAGTCGCAACTAGGATCAGCAGTGCAGGACCGAAGTACGAGGCAGAGGTGAAGTCAAATAAGCATAAGGTCAGGGCAGCAGGCACAGGCACAAGTCAGGCAATCTAGATCGGCAACGGGAGAGTCAAGGCAAGCGGGCAGGGAGCAAAGCAAACAGGTGGCATAAACACAAGCAGCGAAATCAGCAACCTTTGCAAGACACAGGGACTTTGACACTGAGGCATCTAGGAAGGGGGCTGAGCCACTTATATGTGCAGTTGGGCTAGGATTGGTCAGTGAGATCAAATAAGCTAACCCATAAATCACAGGAAGTGACTCTTGCCAGCCCTTAAGTGCTACAGGGAACAAGTTGAAAGCAAACTCAGGGCTGGAAGGAAACCACGGAGCGGATTCTAGGACAGACAATGCCTGCAAGGACAGAGCCCAGACCTGAAGTGGTGAATAGGGAACAGCGGCAGTAGATCACCGCTGAACATGTAGCCCAGAACTGCAGCGGTAAGCAGAAGAACATTGGCGGAAAATAGCCGCTGTTACAATGTGTACTTGAAAGTGAAAAATTACATTGAAGTATTTCCACAGATATGCCATTCCCAAGCCCAATATGTTGTGCCTACTTTGTGCCACTGTGACCAGTAAGCTCTCTAATTACTATATTGTGTTTCATGATTGTAGAAACACTCTACATGTGGCTCCAAACTGTTATCTATATATATGACAGGGGTCAAGAGTAAAAGAGCACCATGTACATTTTAGCCGTAATTTGATGATTTACGCGGCACTGTATAGGCTGACAATAGCTGAAGCTCTGATGTGAAATATAAAGACCTCCCCAAGAAGTGACCCCTTTGTGGAAACTACACCTCTCAGGGAATTTGTTAAGGGGTGGAATAAGCATGACCAAACAGGCGTTTCATCGAATTTAAAAACACTTGTCATTGAATTTTGAAACACTTGGCTGTGAAAATGAGGTAAAAGGAGAAGATTCACCTGTCATTTTTTATCCATCAGTAAGGCAACACCTCATATGTGTTCGTAAACTGCTGTATTGGCACACCCCCGTACAAAGGGAAGAAGTGAAATAGATTTAGGAGGCCAGAGTTGTCTGAAATGTTTTTTAGGTCCTTGTTTTGCCTGTGTGACACAGTGAGAGGTTTGGTGGTAAAAAAACAGGTATTTTCCTCTCGGCCTGTGCTGCTGGATTGATTGCAGCCAGGTGAGGGCAAATACTGGACCGGATTTTAGTTGCCGGTCCGGGTTTTTGGGTTAATACCTAGCTGCCTTTAAAAGACAGCTGGGTTTATGCAAGCTATCTCTCTGTGTTTGGGATCTGAGCCCTGTGCTGGGCTGAAAAGCTGAGACCTGTGTGTCAGGAGAGCAGGCCATGTAAAGACGGTCAGTGGACTTTTTGTGTTGCCAAGCATTCAGCCAGGTGTGAACTGACACCTAGGATTTGAGGTGATTAACCTGGAAACTGCTGGTGTTCTGTGGAGCTCTCAGGGCTGGAAGCAAGAGCTTGCAAAGAGGCGTGCAGTCTGCCTGGAAGCCTGAGGTTGGACTTTCCTGCGGCTGGGCTGACAGCCAGGTGTGAACACGCACCTAAACCACACAGGTGATTTGATCCCGTCTTGGACTTTTGTTTTGCCTCAAGTTTTTGCTATGTGTGTGAAGTAACACTAACCCTGGGTTAACACCTGAGCGTTTCTGAGATGCGTGTTTTACGCGCGTATTACAGCGCGTTTTTGCAAATAGGAAACGCGCGTCATACGCGCATTCGTGACTCTGGAGACCAATTGAAAAAGGCATATCTACACTTTAACGCGTGTTAAACGCGCGTTTTACGCGCGTTCCCATTGAAGTCTATGGGTGAAAACGCGCGACAAAACGCCCCAAAGAAGCTCAAGAACTTCTTTGAGCGTAGGGCGTTTTACAGCGCGTTCAAACGCGCTGTAAAACGCACAGGTGAGAACCATGCCCATAGGGAAACATAAGTTTTCTCCTGTTGAGCGTTTTACAGCGCGTTCGAACGCGCAAGTGTGAACTGAGGGTAAAGTGACTGTTTTGAGTTTTGTTTGTGCAAGTGTGAAATAAAACACTGTTTGCTGCACTACCTGGACTCCCTTTGCCTCTATACTGCACAAGCACCACTGTCTACCAGAGCAACTCCCCACACCTGATAAAAGTGTTGCTAACACTACTACGGAGCGCTCACTAGCACACAGACTAGGACCTTAGGTGAATTAAAGCAAAACAATTACTTTATTTATGATTAATGATAAAATTATGGTTGATAATAAGAGTTATCATAATTATAAAAATACAATTATCTTGACTATCATGAGTAAGTAAGAGTAAAACATCAATACATCACCAGATATTGTAGCATCACTCGTTGCCCATGAATTGGGGGATTCCAACAATCAGGGAAGAATCTGCCGCGTCTTCAACGAATCCCAGATCCAAATAAATTATCCAAATAATGCTAATGATATGGCACTCATAATCCGGAGTATGAAGAGAACAAATATTTTTAATAATCAATAAAATTCATAAGTAACAATAATAGTAAAACAATCCAGGATCTGCAAATTAATCCAAAGCAATAACCAACAATAATAAAAACCGCATTAATTATTTAAAACTTATTGCTGTTAGTGTCTAATTTAACCTTACTGGGTACTGTAGTTTACTTGTATTATGGAGAGCAGATGATAAATTATTACTAAAAAAAAAAGAACAGTTTATCTGTATGCATCCTGTAGATTTTGGTATAGCTGAAGCGGCGCTAATGTCAAGTAGTTGCTTAACCGATGCGGTAGAGTCTATGTGCAGATGGTGGCATCCCACCGTATAATATGCACTCCTCGGCTTACCTCTATCCCGCCAATACTTCACCACACTTGACCGGTAACTCACCACTTTCAGCTTAGTTGGCGGCGTGCCACGTGTCGGCGTGTTGAAGTTTCACTTCACAAGTTCCCCGAGATCCTCCCCTGTTGGGTTCAAGGGTAGTTTGTAATATGCGGCACCTGCCAGATGGAACTCGATTCTCAAGTTGGAAAGTAGTCCGAGCAAAAGTGGGATCTCCGTATCCACAGTAAGTCAAGGCTTTGTTTAAAATTTCAGCGTACGCTAAATAGGAGGTATTTGGAGCTAGATTCTTTCCCAGATCCCCTTGGAAACCCCCAATTTTATAAGCAATATGATTTCGTTTTGGGAAGCGCATGATCATATTTGCTTTATCATGTGCAGAGAGAAAATTCTTTATTATGAGAAAGAGAAGTCTTATTATGACTATAAACCTATTATGAGAAAAAGTATTATTATGAATACTTCGTGTGTTCATGGCCAATAATTTGTTTTTCTGCTCAGGACATCTCAATGCCTGAGAATCTCCTTTGTTTTCTTGAACTCCAGTACCCTCAACACTTATATACACAGGTTTCATGACTACTTGAGTGTCAATCATCATTATTCCACTCAGTGCAGTTTGCTCACACAGCACAATGCCACAGATGTCGCAACGTTTGAGGGAGCGTGCAATTGGCATGCTGACTACAGGAATGTCTACCAGAGCTGTTGCCTGTGCAATGAATGTTCAATTCTTTACCATAAGCCGTCTCCAAAGGCGTTTCAGGGTCTATTTTGTGTTGCTTGTCACAGTGAAGGCCTCAGACATCCGATCTCCTTACTGACAGCACACTGAAAGCAGCAGACTTTTTGGCAGTGGAAGTCCTCTTCTAGACTGGGGGCATCCGGAACCTTGTCTGGCACACAAGGGTACAGTACCCAACATGAGCACACACCCTGACCGCACATGGCAGGAAGTTGAAGCCTTTATAATTTCAGCTGCTTTAGTCTGTACTGAATGCTTATTTTACCTTGATCCTTAATACTCTAATATCTTGGGGACAGCCAGATCTTGCCATGATGTTAAGGAGATATAGGTCTGATATGATGATTTCCACTGTTTGACCTTGATACATGTGGCACCAAAGAAATTCACTATTGAAATGAAATACCTGTTTGATTGAGCTGTAAACAGTGGCGTACCGTCAATAGCAGCAGACCACATAGTTGCTATGGGGCCGGTGAGCTTCGGTTGAATGGCCCACCCCCTTTCCGACCTGAATACACGCCACATACAGATGCTTGACAGATAAATGCCAAGTCTGGCACACATGAAGCCCCGCCCCTCTCCCGAGAAGCCCCACCCCTCATAGACATCTCTCTCACCAGGAGCAGCTCCAGATTACATGGTGTCCTAGGTTCAATAATACAACCCAACACTAGTGCAAATGCATAAACATTTTATTGAATAAAATCCACTTAAACGGATAAAAACATGGCTTAAATAATAAACTGGTGTGGAAAATAAGGGCCGCGATGTCCTATTATTATACCAGCAGCTTAAATAACATAACACAACTGTCCGCTCGAGACCGAGCGACTTACCCATGCGCCATGCACTAGTGCATGGCACCCCCCAACCTACGCAAGCCATTTTCAATCATGTTTTGAACACCAACAATTACTATATCAAAACCGATATCAGAGAGAACAGAAGACTGTCTGTCCAAATACAAACCCTCCACAAACCCTTCCATTTCTATGTGTCTATAAGAAACATGAGTTGATGTATCTTTGAAGATATTTATTAATCTTTTTCCTTATTTTCTCAAGAAAAGAAAGATTCTTGTCACCCCAGAAGAGTCTGGGAATCATCTCAGAAAAACACAGGTATGATCCTGGAAATAACGTTGAAATCCTAACCCAAATTCTTTTAAACTCAGTTATAAAATAAAAAGAGCTCATTCTACCTATGTCATTTTCCCCCACTTGAATAATGAGAATATCAGGAGAAGGCAAATTGTCAGACATTTTAAAAAGATGAAAATAAATGTCCTTAAGATTTAGTCCTGGGATTCCATTCCAGTAAATCACAATGTCTTCCGTAAGACCAATCTTATCACTAAATCGTCTGTCCGAAGCTCTGGATTGTGCTCCCGAAACAATCTCATTCCCTAGAATCCAGATTACATGTGGCCTGGAACCTGTGAATTAAACTAAGATACTATTAGGTCCGAGCGTAAATAAATTTTGTACCTATTTGACTTCCATCTTCCAATTTGTTTAATACAATTCTCACCAAGTCCCAGCTGATCCGCAAGGGTAGCTGCCCCTATTCTAAAAGAGTATGCGGAAAATTTAAGGTGAGACAATCCTGAAAAACGAAGACACTCTGATAGGATGAAATTAAATTGGTATCTAGTTAATGGGGAGCCATCAAGAAGTGAGAATAACGGTGAGTTAATATCCTTAAAATTTTTTAAATCGAACCAGTTGACTAGGACAGCAACAGGGCATAGGAAGCAGTCATTAAAAGAATTAAGAATTAAAATATGGCCCGACTGCTTTTGATCAGTTTTAGATTTTCTAATGTTAATTTGAACTTTAGATTGCAGGAAAACAACATCTGAGGCCAAAATAGGAGGTAAATCACTTTTGTTTCTTCACTCCTCCAAAAAACTGGGCAATTTAAATGCCGTATGACCGCCCTATATACCTATACCACCCCAACAAAATTAGGCCATACGCAAACATGTAATAAAATAAATCTTTATTAGTATATCATTAAAATTAATAAAAAACATCAAATACATAGAATAGGACGAAGACTATCTAAACAGTGGAGGGGCGTATCCCCCCTATCGGTGAGGATCTCTCCCACATAGAACCAAAATTGAGGAGAACCAAAATGGCACCATCCAGCATCAATTATACTGGTATAATGATCGCCCAATCCTAAAATTGTCCCTAGAGAGTCATGCTCATCAGTAAATATTTTAACCGGAAATTAACCGGGTGCAAGGTGGAGGATCAAAAACCAGCATGTAAATCTAAGCTCCCCATAAATGGAAAGCTGTATAGTATATAACAGATGGAAAGCCAAACCGACAAAATTATACTGAAAATACTACACAAAAGGCAAAAAGTGCACATAAGGAGAGATACAAACCAAATAGGGGTGAACGCTGTCCTCACAGCCCCAACGCGCGTTTCGCTTCCTGCTTTTTGCTTTTTATTAATTTTAATGATATACTAATAAAGATTTATTTTATTACATGTTTGCGTATGGCCTAATTTTGTTGGGGTGGTATAGATACACTTTTGTTTCTTGCAGTAATTTCTCCAATGCGAAGAGCCGCAAAGAAAGATATTATGAAGGCAGTTTTAAAAAGGGACACCTCCAAAGCAGAGGAGCAAACTGACAGTAAGACTGAAATGATTTGACTAAGGTTATTCAAAGTAAAAGGTCTAGTCTGGGGCATGGGAGGTTGAATCCTTTTTAAACCCTTTAGAACCATTTTTATCAAGAAAATTGAATTAATTGGTGGTTGACCAAAAAGTTTAAAGAAGAAGGACAAACCTGCAAACATTTTGTCAATACTGGCAGCAGAGAGATTCCTGCCGACTAAATTGGAAACAAAAAGGCAAAGATTGTTTGGAGAACTTGAAAATTTATCAAATCCATTGGAAGCACAAAAAGACTTCCAGGAATTCCAAGAACTCTCATAAGAATTCCAAGTAGACTTAGCTACCGAGTTTTTAATGAGATTTAATGTGTGAACCAGATGTCCCAAAGGAAAGGGGGGCAAGGTGAGTTTACCTGAGCTGCCGAGGGATGCAATTCTCGAAATTTCTGCCAATCCTGTCAGGATAAAGCATCCGCAATTAGGTTGCATTTGCCCTGAATGTATTTCGCCTTAAGCCAGATGTTACATAATAAGCACTGCACAACAATTTCTCTGAGCAGAGAGGTTACATGTTCAGATCTTGATGACAGACAATTTATGGCGAAAACGACGCCTTGGTTATCTGTAATCAATAAGATATGTTTGTTAGAAAGTTGGGATTTCCAGATGGTCAGCGCCACAAGAACTGGAAACAACTCTATCAAAATTGAATTCCTGGTGAAGCCAGAATCAATCCATCCTTGTGGTGGCCAAGACATAGCCGACCATTCATCACGGAAAATGACACCGTATCCAATTGACCCTGCTGCGTCAGAGAAAAGGCTCAAAGCATCAGTGTCAACGAACTCCGATTGCCAAATCGTGTGTCTGTTAAAACACGATAAAAAGTTTCGCCATATGGCCAAATCCTCTCTCATCGGTCTAGTTAAGCGGATATGGGCATATGGCGATTTAACATCCCTGGTTGCAGCATAAAGCCGTTTAGAAAAGACCCTACCCATTGGGATCACCCTGCTGAAAAAATTCAGAGATCCCAGAACTGACTGAAGCTTCTTAAGAGTGTTTTTCTTTTTAATCAATAAAAAAGAAATTTGCTGTGAACAAAACGTAATTTTCTCGAGAGGCACATGGAATTCCATGTTTTTAGTGTCTATTTCTATGCCCAAAACAGAAAGTGTAGTAGTGGGGTAAACCGTTTTTTCAGTAGCAAGAGGAATACCAAATTTTTTTGACATAGAATTTTTTTTTTATTAAGCATGAACATGCAATCATCCGTGTCAGCTCGACCGAAAAAGAGGAAGTCGTCTAGATAATGTATGGCCTCACCAAAGACAGGAGGATAATACAACACCCAGTTCAGGAAAGTTGAAAAAGATTCGAAATAAAAACATGAAAGGGCGAAGCCCATGGGTAAGGCCCTATCAAAGAAGTAAGCTCCCTGGAATTGAAATCCCAGGGAGTTGAAACCAGATGGGTGTATAGGCAACAACCTGAAAGCGGATTTTACATCCGTTTTAGCCAATAATGTATTAGGACCCATTCTCTGTAGAATTTCAATTGCACTGTCGAATGAAGCGTAAGACACGGAAGCGAACTTCTTGTCAATTTCATCATTCTCAGATAAATCTTTTGGGTAGGAAAGATGATGTATTAATCTGAAAGAACCTGGTTCTTTTTTCGGAACCAGACCAATGGGGGATAATCTGAAATTGGTGAAAGGCAGCGCTGAAAAGGGACCAGCCACACGCCCTTCTTCAATTTCCTTAAAGATTTTTTCCAAAACAATTGACAGATTTAATTAAACGGACTTCAAATTATCGATGTGCGTGCAGCCAGACCCGCGAAATTCAGGGACAAAAAATCCCTTACTGAAACCAAGAAAAAGTAATTTAGGTATCCATCGGTTTGGATAGCAGTTTAGCCATGGGGTTAACTCTACTACCTTCAGTGGTGTCCAAGCTTTTTCCATGACTATCTTTTGGAGGGTTACCATGTTTTTTGAAGCATCTAAACGCAGGGTGGTTGCCGGTACAGGATGAACATTCATGCTTATATTTACAGCTGTTGTTCCACCTGCATTGACTTTCGTTATAAGCGAAGCAGATGCCTCTTTTTTGTTGTGAACGAAAAAGCTGTTGCCGGTTTGGTATCATTAAATTGAGCCAGAGGCCTACATCTTTCGACCCCCCACTCGATGCTTGGGTATACAGACAACTTTTGATGATACATTTCGTTATATGAATTCCAAGCTGATCCGCCAAAGCTTCTGTATGCTTCCAAAATGGAATCCTGGTAAACAAAAAGTTTGCTACATAATTCCGGATTTTTTTCACCTAACACAGAAGAATAAATGGAAAAAGCTTGGACCCAGTTGAAAATGGACTTTACACGCTGGTACTTTTGGTCGTCCTCCACTTTATGATCTTTTTTATCAGACTTTAAATCTGATTTAGATGTCGGTAGCAGGGAATATAAATCAATGTATTCCCTATTCCAGATTTTTTCCTTTATGGCACCTTGAAGATGATATCCCAAGGGGGATACCTGACAAACTAAAGCTTCCTTATAAACAGATTCATTAACATTAACATTAGAGGATAGGATAGGCTGATCGATATTAATAACAGCCTCATTAGAATCCTGCCATACCCTCTTAACATTAATATCACCCTGCTTCTCCTTAGCTGAAATAAAATCTAAAAAGTCATTAAACAATTCCTTTTTGTTGAATTCATATACAGGAGGGATAGGCAAAACACCACTCTCAATTATCTCACCCTCAGCAGATCTGTGAGAAAATGAAGGGTGAGCAGCTGGAGAAGGTTCAGTGACGACAACAGGAGCAGGAGTCGGAGTGCAGCGGAAGACTAGGACGACTTGTCCCGGGATCTGTGGGTGAACTGATCGGGTGAAAAAATCACCGGATCTTTTCTGCGGCGTTTTGGATCCGATTTGACAGGATCGTCACCGCGCGTGCGCGCGCCGGTGACGCAGGCCGCATCTCTAAGGTCCGTGCTCGCGATATCTACGCAGCATGGAGAAGTTGGTGAATTAGGAATCAGAGCTGAAGGCGGGGGAGGATGTTCAAGGCATCTCCGAAGCCAATCCTGACCCCCAAAGTCTTCAGCTTTAGAAATAAGTTGTTTTAAAAGGTCCTCCATGAAAAATAAGATGCAGAAAAAAGATGCAGGTCTGATACTTGTAATTTCAGCGCCGTTAATGCGCCTTAACCATTAATCCTTTCTTTTTACAGGTACCACCAGCAAGGACCGTTGGATCCAGCCACCAATCAGGAGCCAGGAGCTGTCACCCGCCAGAACTGCCGTTGACCACAAGCTCCAGCCTGTTACCTGGTAAGTAAATCACTGCATTAACCATTACCATGCCAGTGTTATACAATGGACCGAACCAGGACACCATGTGTCCCCTCCATTGTATAACACAATGGGGATGGGGCCTGTCATTATGGTTACAGGACCTGTGGTGATGTCACAGTCATGTGATCAGCCATGTGGGAGGAGTTAGGGGAACCAGGCTCCTCGTAGGACAGTGCTGGTGGAGAATGCAGAGGTTCTTTATTTATGGAAGGTGTGTATAAAGCAGGGCTATGTCAGTGTAACCAGTCTATTGTACAGCTTTCTGTGTGTAATGTGCAATTCTATTTGTAATGGACATGTAGCAGAGCTGTGTGTGCAATGTGTATATAGTAGATTCAGGTGTGCACTGTGTAAGGCAGCATCAGGCGGGTGCTGTGTATGGCAGCGTCAGGTGGAGCTGTGTATGGCAGCACCAAGTGAGCCCCGTGTATGGCAGAGTCAGGTGGGCGCTGTGTATGGCATCGTCAGGCGGACCCTGTGTATGGCAGCGTCATGTGGGAGCTGTGTATGGCAGCGTCAAGTGGGCCCTGTGTATGGCAGCATCAGGTGGATGGTGTGTATAGCAGCTTCAGGCGGGCCCCGTGTATGGCAGCATCAGGTGGGCGCAGTGTGTGGCAGCTTCAGGTGGGTGCTGTGTATGGCAGCGTCAGGTGGGCGCTGTGTATGGCAGCATCAGGTGGACGCTGTGTATGGCAACGTCAGATGGGCCCTGTGTATGGCAGCGTCAGGTGCGCGTTGTGTATGACATTGTCAGGTGGGCCCTGTGTATGGCAGCATCAGGTGGGCCCTGTGTATGGCAGCGTCAGGTGGGCCCTGTGTATGGCAGCGTCAGATGGGCGCTGTATATGGCAGCGTCAGGTGGGCCCTGTGTATGGCAGGGTCAGGTGAGCCTTGTGTATGGCAGCGTCAGGTGGGCCCTGTGTATGGCAGCATCAGGTGGGTGCTGTGTATGGCAGGGTCAGGTGAGCCCTGTGTATGGCAGCGTCAGGTGGGCCCTGTGTATGGCAGCGTCAGGTGGGCCCTGTGTATGGCAGCATCAGGTGGGTGAAGTATGGCAGCGTCAGGTGGGTGCGGTGTATGGCAGCAGTGGTCTTATGTTTAGTGTATGATGTTGGATAAATGTAAAATTGACTACATTTATTTCTGCATGGGAGACTAGCAATGGTTTCCCTGCAAAGATATCAGCCTCAGAACGTTATGAGGGCTTATGAGGGCCTATGCATTCTATATGTCAATTACACTACTCAAAATTGTTAAGAGGTGTATTTTTACTCTTCTGGAAAAATGTAGTGTGACCTCTGCTGGTGTTTATACATAGAGTACAAGACATATACTTCAAGTTCCAAGGTCCAGTCCCTGACCCTTATTGCTCTATTAGTAATACCCTATTTCTATTAGGGCAATGTGGGGGGTCGGTGGCAGGGACTGGACCCCCCTCAAGACTTTTTAATCCTCATTATCTTCTGCTACTGCTATGTACATGCACATACATGGTGCAGACACAGGAGCTGAGCTTGCACCATTACCTGTTGGTGTCCCTTATAACATGCAGGTGACACATTGCTGCAGCTGGCAGGATTGGAGCTAGTTCCAGTTCTGCCATTGTAACACTTTAGATGCTGCGTGCTGACAAAGCAAACATAATACACATATCATTTTATTCAAAGTAAAAAAAAAAGACAAAAAACACTATTTATAAGCTTTTTTTTTCTCATCAATATCAGATTAAACCCCACACCCCAAAGGATCAGCTACAATAATTCTATTTTTTATTGCAAGGGGTGGAGGGGAATTCTGAGTTTTGCTATGGGGCCCCATGATTTCTATGTACGCCCCCTATGCATATTTATATATAGAACTTTTAACTAAAATTGATAAGCACTGTAGACCTTCCATTGTAGCTAATAGCTGTAACTGAACCCTTTTGCCACTTAGTATTCTGGAAACATGCACAGTGATCGGCAAACTGCGGCTCTCCAGCTGTTGCAAAACTACAACTCCCAGCATGCAAAGACTGCCTACAGCTTTCAGCCTACAGCAGGGCATGGTGGGAGTTGTAGTTTTACAACAGCTGGAGAGCCGCAGTTTGCCCATCACTGCGCTAGGAGATACTTCTCAGCACTTCACCCATTTCTAGCATTCAGGTTTAAAATACTGTACCATAGGATGTCGCCATCTAGTGGTTTAAGGCTGACATTGACAAGGATGTTTTATCACAGTGACTAATGCCTGTGTTACACTGTGCATCTCTGAGAGCACAAAAATATACAGCAGAGTCTGCCACGCTTGTGCCATAGATAGTTAATTTGGTGGTTGTTTTACTGGTCTCTGAATCAAACTTTCCAGGCTGAAATGTTCCATCATGTTTCATAGAGGACACGCTCCCTGCTCCCCTGTACAGGATATACTGCATTTGGTTGAGATCCTGGCGATACCAGAACAGATATGGCTGGTAACTGGAAGTGGAATAGTTACATGTTAATGTCACTGTCTGTCCAGCATCTATGGAGATGTGCGATATAAGGGGATGTATGGAGTTCCCATACGCTGTGCCTGTAGAAATGGGTAAAAGATGATATTATTAGTCAAATTAAACATTATGATTTTTATCAAATTCTGTATTTCAGTTGCACAAATGAATGATATATTGTATATTAGTACATTCAGCTGTGTCATATTCTGTAAATGTGCATATATACTCACACAAATAGATCCAGATCTGTGCATATATTCTTATAATGGCCGAGAGGGTCATTTCCATCAGTGATAAGGAAGATAATTAATAATAATAGTCAATAAGGATATAAGACGATGTGAAGAATGAAGACTGTATATTACAGAAGAAGGATGAGGGTTTTCCTTCCCTTCAGTATGCAGTATCTGCTGGAGCACAGCACAGTGAGCACTTACAGTCTGCCCCTAGGTTTGTCTGCTGCACCTACATTATATTGAGGTGACTAAGTACAGAAGTGGAGGGGGTTTTGTTCCACAAAGTAACTAATAGGAGAACCAGTGTGGAATGTCTGCCACCTAGTGGCTGTTACTAGAATCATACAGTTAAAGGGTTCTGTATATTCACTTACAGGGCCTTTCAATTTTGTCAGTAAAATAAAAAATAAAAAATGGTTTTATTCTTTTCTTCCAGTGGGCTCACTATATTGCTAAGCTAAATTCATATATGTTATCCCTCTATTATTTTCTATTATTGAATAAATTGACAACTGGCTATTAACAGTTGGTGGCTTGTTCCTACACAGTCTGACAGAACACTTAGAACAAATGCCCTAAAGTATTACCGTATTTTTCTGCTTTATAAGACGCACCGGATAATAAGATGCACCTAGGTTTTAGAGGAGGAAAATAAAAAAATATATATTTTTCAGAAGACCACAGATCAGACCTCCATAGGAGACATAAGATGCCCATATCAGACCCCATATCAAACCTTAGATAAGGCCCCCATATTAGACCTCAGATAAAACCCTCATATCTGACCTCCATATCAGATCCTCAGATCAGACCTCGATATCAGATCTTCAGATCAGATCTCAAATCAGACCCCCATATCAAACCTCAGATAAGACCCCCATATTAGACCTCAGATAAAACCCCCATATCAGACCCTCAGATCAAACCTCTATATCAGATCCTCAGATCAGACCTTCATATCAGATCCTCAGATCAGACCTCCATATCAGATCTGTAGATCAGATCTCAAATTAGACCCCCAGATCAGAGCTCCATATCAGACTTCAGATCAGACCACCCAGATCAGACCCCTATCTCAGATCAGACCCCCAGATCATACCTTAGATCAGGCATCCATATCAAACCTTAGATCAGATTTCCATGTCAGACCCCCATCAGAATTCAGATCAGAGCTAAAATAAATAAACTGCCTATTAACAGTTTGGGGCTTGTTCCTACACAGTCTGACAGAGGAATTGCAGAACACTTAGAACAAATGCCCTAAAGTATTACCGTATTTTTCTGCTTTATAAGACGCACCGGATAATAAGATGCACCTAGGTTTTAGAGGAGGAAAATAAAAAAAAATATATTTTTCAGCAGACCTCAGATCAGACCTCCATAGGAGACATAAGATGCCCATATCAGACCCCATATCAAACCTCAGATAAGGCCCCCATATTAGACCCTCAGATAAAACCCCCATATCAGACCCTCAGATCAGACCTCCGTATAAGATCCTCAGATCAGACCTCCATATCAGATCCTCAGATCAGACCTCCATATCAGATCCTCAGATCAGACCTCCATATCAGATCCTCAGATCAGACCTCCATATCAGATCCTCAGATCAGACCTCCATATCAGATCCTCAAATCAGACCCCCAGATCAGATCTCCATATCAGACCTCAGATTAGACCACCCAGATCAGACCCCTATCCCAGATCAGACTCCTATCCCAGATCATCCCAGATTATTATTAGAACTGTATAATAACTAATTGATAGCAGCATTATGCAGGTCCCGGATTCTAAGTGCTAAAGTGTCCTGATGAGGGACACAGAGGGAGTGGATGATCTGTAGCCTGGTGATCTTCTTCTCCCTGTAGAGCAGGGGTCAGCAACCTTAGGCACTCCAGCTGCTGTGAAACTACAATTCCCAGGAGGCTTTGTTTATATTTCTATGAGAGTTCGGAGTAGAGCAGAGTAAGTATGCATGCTTGGAGTTGTAGTTTTACAGTAGCTGGAGTGCCAGAGGTTGCCTACCCTTGCCATAGAGGATAAATAAGCACACACACCTAGGAGAAAAAAAAAATCCATCAGACCTCAGAGCAGACCCCTATTCTTCATCAGACCTCAGATCAGACCATCATCAGACCCCCAATCCTCATCAGATCCCCAAATCAGAACTCATATCAGGCCCCAAATACAGACTCCCCAGCCTCCATTAGCCCCCCCCCCCAACCCCAACAGACTGAGATCAGACCCCCATTCAGCCTCAGATCAGATTATATCAGCCTCATATCAGACCCCTATCAGACCCCCCATCCTCATCAGCCTCAGTTCAGACCTAATCAGTAGGGGCATATCTAAAGGCTCTAGGGACTTGGTGCAAGAGTTCAGCTTGGGCCCCCCTTCGCTTTGTGGCCAGGGAAAGGGAAGCACATAGCCTTCATTCTGCCTGAGGCAAAAATTAAAATGCCACCTCCCCAATGCCAAATTCTTGACTTAACCCCTTCCCCACAGCCAGAGGCGTAACTTGACCAGCATGCACTTTCTACAATATCAGTGTCCTCTTATGTGGCACAAGGGTCTTTGGGCCCAGTAGCAACTGCTACCTCTGCACCCCCTATAGCTACGTCCCTGCCAATCAGACCCTCCAGCCTCCATCCGCATAATAGAAGCATTCTGACTATATAGTCTGAAAAATACAGTAAGTGATTATCATTAGAACTGTATAATAACTTCATTGATGAGAGCCGTCTGCAAGTCCTGGTTTCTAAGTGCTGCTGTGTCCTGATGGTGGTCACACAGGGAGCAGATGATTTCTAGCCCTGAGATCTTCTTCTTCTCCCTGTAGAGGATACATAAGACTTGGTAAAAATTTTTTTTTCAAATAAAAGGTTTTAGTTATCAGCCATTTTATAGAACTTTATAGGAATGTCATTGAGCTCCAAATATCCTCTCTGTAGTGCAGATTACAGTATTTGTGATCTAATAAGAAAGAATAATATGTGCATTCTGTTACTACTGTACTCATTATTTGTGCCAATGTCCTTAGCAGTCATTTTTGCCCCAAAATTTCAGTGTTTCACAGATGGCTTAATAAGGAGCTCAACTTTAAAGGGGTTCTCCAGGCAAAATTAACCAGCTCCGGACCGCCTCACGCAGAATCGCGTGATCTTGGCAGCCAGGTTTTTCCTCAGCGACGCATTTCCTGGCATTTTAGGGGCCCTAAAGCGCGAGAAGAAGTATGGAATCCAAATGCATAAACATGCCCTCCTAACAGGTACTTGGAATTTGGGCCCCTTTGCGCACCTAGGCTGCAAAAAAGTGTCACTCATGTGGTATCGCCGTACTCAGGAGAAGTAGGGCAATGTGTTTTGGGGTGTATTTTTACATATACCCATGCTGGGTGAGAGAAATATCTCTGTAAATTGACAACTTTGTATAAATTTTTTTAAAAAGTTGTCATTTACAGAGATATTTCTCACACACAGCATGGGTACATGTAAAAATACACCACAAAACACATTGCCCTACTTCTCCTGAGTACGAAGATACCACATGAGTGACACTTTTTTGTAGCCAAGATGCGCAAAGGGGCCCAAATTCCAATGAGTACCTTTTAGGAGGGCATTTTTACGCATTTGGATTCCAGACTTCTTCTCATTGAAGATTTTTTTTTTGGCACAAGTTAGCGGAAATTGACTTTTATTATTTTTTTTCTTACAAAGTCTCATATTCCACTAACTTGTGACAAAAAATAAAATTTTACATGAACTCACCATACCCCTTACGGAATACCTTGGGGTGTCTTCTTTCTAAAATGGGGTCACTTGTGGGGTATTTATACTGCCCTGGAATTGGAATGCGTAAAAATGCCCTGTGAAATCCTAAAGGTACTCATTGGAATTTGGACCCCTTTACGCATCTTGGCTGCAAAAAAGTGTCACTCATGTGGTATCGCCGTACTCAGGAGAAGTAGGGCAATGTGTTTTGGGGTGTATTTTTACATATACCCATGCTGGGTGTGAGAATTTTTTTTATACAAAGTTGTCAATTTACAGAGATATTTCTCTCACCCAGCATGGGTATATGTAAAAATACACCCCAAAACACATTGCCCTACTTCTTCTGAGTACGATGGTACCACATGTGTGCCACTTTTTTGCAGCCTAGGTGCGTAAAGGGGCGTAAAGTCCGACGAGTACCTTTAGGCTTTACAGGGTTTCTGACAATTTAGCCCCGCCCAAAATGCCAGAACAGTAAACGCACCCCACAAATGACCCCATTTCGGAAAGTAGACACCCCAAGGTATTCACTGAGGGGCATAGTGAGCCCGTGGGAGATTTTTTTTTTTTTGCCAGAAGTTATCAGAAATGGAAACTTTATTATTTTAATTTTTCCTCAGAAAGTGTCATTTTCCGCTAACTTGTGAAAAAAAAATGAAATGATACATGAACTCACCATGCCCCTCCGCAAATACTTTGGGGTGTCTTCTTTCTAAAATGGTGTCATTTGGGGGGTATTTATACTATCCTGGCATTATAGCACCTGACAGGAGCTCAGAAAGTCAGAGCTGCTTCAAAATGCGGAAATTCACTTTTTTGCATAATCTGATCTTTTTTTCATAGTTTGTAAACGCTATAACTTTTATCCAAACCAATAAATATACACTTATTGCATTTTTTTTATCAGACATGTAGAACAATAAATTTAGAGAAAAATTTATATAGAAATGTAGTTTTTTTTAAAAAAAATTTACAACAGAAAGCGAAAAATGTCATTTTTTTGCAAAAATTTCAGTAATTTTTTATTAATATCAAAAAAAGTAAAAATGTCAGCAACAATGAAATACCACCAAATTAAATCTCTATTAGTGAGAAGAAAATGAAGTAAAAATCATTTGGGTGGTAAGTTGTATGACCGAGCAATAAACCGTGAAAGTAGTGTAGTGCGGAATTGTAAAAAGTGGTCTGGTCATTAAGGGTGTTTAAGCTAGAGGGGCTGAAGTGGTTAAAAAATGTGCCCTTAATCTAACCTGTGGAGAGAAGATGAGGGCAGCCATACTTACCCCCAGAAGCAGCGCTGTCCTGTATCCTCTTCATGATCACGTGACCGCTCCTTCGGCGTTTTCTGCTCTTTCAGTCCCTCTCCATCTTCTTCTCTTCCTCTCTTATGCAGAAAATGGTGCGTCATAATTGACGCCACCGCCTCCTGCCGGCTTTCCTTGTACAGAATAATGTCCATGTGCGATATGCATTTTTTCTCGCTCGTATCATGGGGGAACACAGGACCATGGGTATAGCTGCTGCTGCCACTAGGAGGTGACACTAGGCTGAAAAGTGTTAGCTTCTCCTCTGCTGACTATACCCCCTCCAGCCTGGAGAGAGCATATCAGTTTTTAGCTTAGTGTCGTAGGAGGCAGACCTCCCTGCTTGCAGGGCGGCTTCCTTTTGTTATTTTTTTCTTTTTTCCTTTTAGGTATGGGAGACAGAGTCGCCTTGTCTCTCTGTATACCCAGGGAGCAAGACCAATGTCGGTTTGCCTCACCTCCCGACCTCCCCACAGAAGAAAAGGTGGACAAGGGCAGCCTCGCTCCTCTGCTTCCCGCCAGCCAAAGGGTCACCTGGATCCATTAAGACCCTCCCGCCATACCAGACTCCTGCCACTTCGGGTGTCAGCTGCTGTTCTTTCTACTGTACGTATTTCCTCCCCTTCCCCTCCTGCCCCGAGTCCTGCGCAGAATCAGGATGGAGGGCATCCAGTCGATTCTCATTACTCCGGATTGGCCCCATCACACGTGGTACACGATATCATGCTCCTTCTAGGAGACACGCCGTGGCCTCTTCCGCTCAGAGTCGATCTTCTCTCTCAGGGACCTGTCTTCCACTAGCGTTTAGAGTCGCTACGTTTGACGGCGTTGCTGTTGAAACCACCATTCTGAAGCAGTGAGGTTTCCCTGACAATGTCATCCAAACCATAATTAAGGCCAGGAAACCAGCATTAGCCAAAATTTATTGTAGGACTTGGAGGTCTTTTCTGCGCTTCTGTGCGGAACGTAGCCTCTCACCGCTACGCTCCTCTCTTCCTCACATCCTAGGGAGCGAGCTCTCCATCAGCTTGATGTGGTTCGGACTCTGAGGATTTACCTGTCCATTTCTAGTTCGTTCCGCCATATGGACTCCCTATTTGTTGTTCCTGAGGTTTCCCGTAAAGGCTTGCCAGCCTCTTAGGTGACGATTGCAAGGTTGATTCGCTTGGCAATTGCTGAGGCATACCGCTCCCGAGGCAAGGCACCGCCCCTTGGTATCATGGCCCACTCGACCAGGGCAGTGGGCGCTTCTTGGGCTCGTTTCCACCATGCTTCTGCCTCACAGCAGTGTAAGGCAGCGACTTGGTCTTCCTTACACACGTTCACCAAGTTTTATCAGGTGCATATCCTTGCATCAGCGGACACAGCTCTGGGCCGCAAGGTCTTGCAGGCAGCAGTGGTTTGAGCTTCCGCCAGGAAGTTGTACATGAGTGTTTGGTTCTTTCCTCCCCGTAGACTGCTTTTAAACATCCCACGGTCCTGTGTCCCCCAATGATATGAGCGAGAAAACCAGATTTTTGTGGAATCACCTGTAAAATCTCTTTCTCGCTTAGTTAATTGGGGGACACAGCTCCCACCCAATATTGTTATATTTTTTGCCGCAGGTGATGGGGGTAGGTTTGCCGGTACAGTCCTCAGTTCTGGATCGGTCCTACTGACATTGGTTGGGTTATGGTTCCTTTCCTGTATGTTTTTCCTGTATGCTTTTCTCCTACTCTGACTGCTTGGGCACAAACTGATATGCTCTGTCCAGGCTGGAGGGGGTATAGCTGGCAGAGGAGGAGCTAACACTTTTCAGCCTAGTGTCGCCTCCTAGTGGCAGCAGCAGCTATACCCACGGTTCTGTGTCCCCCGATGAACTAAGCGAGAAAGAGATTTTATAGGTGAGTCCACAATAATCTCATTTTTGCAGAGCCGTTTACTTCTTGATCACACTTCGACAGTCGTATATTTATTAAGCAACTTACAGACCGCAAAACAGATATGGTCGTGGGCATGAGGCTTTGAATACACACTTAAATAGGCAGTATCACTTTTAGTATAACTTTTGAAAACTTCAAAGAGGGACAATTTTCTTTATACTAGGCCACATCTCTAACTCCACCCAAAGCACAACTGTACACATCCTGTCTCCTTAATACCCCCACATAGTAATTATTTCCCCTTTGTGCCAGCACACAGTAGTAATGCCCACACTGTGCCCTCTTCACAGTACTTATGCCCACACCACATTGTGTCCCTCCCAGTTCCTGTATTTACATGTGCCCCCTTTACAGTACTTTACAGTACTCATGTGCACTTTTACAGTAGTTTTGCCCAGATGTGCCCCCTTCACAGTTGCTGTGTCCAGATGTGCCCCCTTCAAAGTAGTTATTCCCAGATGTCCCCCCCTTATAGTAGTTATGCTCAGATGTTCCCCCTTTACAGTAGTTATGCCTAGATATGCCCCCTTCATAGTAGTTATGCCCAGATGTGCTCCCTTCACAGTAGCAATGCCCATATGTGCCCCCTCACAGTAGTTATGCCCAGACATGTGCCCCCTTCACATTAGTTATTATTCCCCCTTTGTGCCAGCGCACAGTAGTAACAGTAGTAATGCCCACACTGTGCCCTCTTCACAGTAGTTATGCCCACCTTGTGTCCCTCACAGTTCCTATACTTACATGTGCCCCCTTTACAGTACTTATGTTCAGATATGTGGCCTCTTCACAGTAGTTATACCCAGATATGCCCCCTTCACAGTAGTTATGCCCAGATATGTGCACTTTCACAGTAGTTATGCCCATATATGTGCCCCCTTCACATTAGTTATGTCCAAATATGGTGCCATCTTCACAGTAGTTATGGCCAGATATGTACTCCTTTACAGTAATGGCCAGATATGTGCCCCCTTTAAAGTAGTTATGCCCAGATATGTGCCCCCTCACAGGAGTTATGGCCAGATATGTGCCCCCTTCACAATACTTATGCCCAGATGTACCCCATTCACGGTTGCAATGCCCAGAAATGTGTTCCTGCTGGGGAGCTCAGACAGCTGAGAGGAATAGTGAAGCAGGGATGGACGGCTCCTTGCTTCACCATTACAATCAGCTGGGGGCATTCCAGGACTGCGGGACAGCCACCATCATGGATATATGAACAGTAGACTGTAACACAGGAGATAGATTTAGATACAGAGTATAGTACAAAATGAGATTATACGCACAGCTCAGCAGGCAGTATTATACAAGATAGGATTAGATATACAGTGCAGCAGGCAGTATAGCACATAGCAGGCTATGTGTCGAACACAGCAGGCTGTATCTTACATGATAGGATTAGATAAAGATGTATTTATTTATTTTCTTTTTAGTAAGAATAATTTTTTATTGGTTTTTTCATTAATAAACATTCTTTACATGCATACATACATTAATCATCAAAGAACAATAAAAGCAATATTGTAGATGTATTTTGATGTGCTTGCTGTTTATTGCACTCTGTGGACAGTCATTCATGTGATGTAGAAACTGAGTGAGAAATAGGCTAGTAGGACTCATATATGGCTGTAGTAAGATGGCCACAGGAGGTGTAGTGGTCATAGCTCCTGCAGACTGATCAGTGAGGCGGTGGGGCTAGCCTGCAACTCATCACTCTGCAGAGCAGTCATGTAACCAGGAAGCTGTGAATGTAAACAGATCTGCCAGGAAAGTCTGATGCCCAGACAGGGGGGAAAAAGCACAGACATAAAAACAGGTATTGGGGGCATATATATACATGGTGAGGGGTGTTAGGAGCACATAAAAAGAAATTTTGATTTTGGGACCGGACAACATCTCTTCACTGTCTGAGTTCATACGACAGCAAAGATATACATGGATAATGAGTTGTCATTTCACACAGATAAATATGATGTCCTATATTCTGTAGATTCAAAGCTAATGCAAGAAATATTTGGACAGTGACACAATCTTCATAGAAGATAATAGATGATTCACAGAATCACCATGAGGGAACTACAATACCCTAAAACAGGGATGCTCAACCTGCGGCCCTCCAGCTGTTTTAAAACTACAACTCCCACCATGCCCTTCTGTAGGATGATAGCTGTAGGCTGTACGGGAATGATGGGAGTTGTAGTTTTGCAACAGCTGGAGGGCCGCAGGTTGAGCATGCCTGCCCTAAAAGATTAACAAAATTAGGGTTATTAACTTTGGAAAAAAGACAACTGAGGGGAGATCTAATAACTATGTATAAGTATATCAGGGGTCAGTACAGAGATCTCTCCCATCATCTATTTATCCCCAGGACTGTGACTGTGACGAGGGGACATCCTCTGCGTCTGGAGGAAAGAAGGTTTGTACACAAACATAGAAAAAGATTCTTCACTGTAAGAGCAGTGAGACTATGGAACTCTCTGCCTGAGGAGATAGTGATGGTGAGTACAATAAAGGAATTCAAGAGGGGCCTGGATGTATTTCTGGAGTGTAATAATATTACACGTTATAGTTACTAGAGATGGGTTATTGAGCCAGTGAGTTATCTGATTGCCTTATTTGAGTCGGGAAGGAATTTTTTTCCCCTTAAGTGGGGAAAATTGGCTTTTACGTCACAGTTTTTTTTTTTGCCTTCCTCTGGATCAACTTGCATGATAACAGGCCGAACGGGATGGACAAATGTCTTTTTTCGGCCTTATATACTATGTTACTATGTTACCATGTTTGACAGATGATGTTGAGCACTTTGAATTATGAGCCATTCTAAACCTTCTCAATACTTTCTTCTTCCCATCATTCTAGTAAAGTTTGATCTTAGTTTTATGGTAAAGTCTAATCTGGCTTTTCTATTTCTGAGGCTGATTAATGGTTTGTGCCTTGTGGTGAACCTTCTGTATTTGCTCTCATGAATTCTTCTTTTTATGGTAGACTTAGATACAAAAACACTTGCGTCCTAGAGAGTGTTCTACACTTGGATGAATGTTGCAAAGGTTTTTTTTTCACCATGGAAAGGATTTTGCAATCATGCAGTTCATTAAATAGCTTTTAAAATCATTGTCCAATTATCTTTGGTCCCTTGAAATAGAAGGAGCTACATATTGAAGAGCTGTAATTCCAAAACCCTTCCTCCCTCAAATGAAAGCTAGGAGTCTGCACTTTAAGCAAATATTGATTATATAACTGTATCTTGAATATATTTTGGTAAACAGCTAAAATGCCAAAACTTATGTCACTGTCCAAATATTTCTGGACCTAACTGTCTATGACAAACTCTCTGCTGCGTCAGAGCATCTTCGGGTTCGTTGTCAGGCTTAGAAGTTACTACAGGCCTACTACTAATCGATGCACCATGAACGATATTCACAGTCCATGGTGTCCCTATTCACCCCCATAACAATTATAAAACCTTACCACTAATAGTTAAACTTTGTATGATAACTATTAGGACACAATTCTTTATTAAGTACTATTATGGTACAATAAATTCATTATCAAAAATAATTTCAATAAATAATGTAACATATAAATATATCAAACCCATTAATGAATGATTTTGCTAAAACCAAGTCTACCCAGCATTAGCTGGAGGACTAAACCCATTAACAGACATCACGACACGGTTGAACATAACAGAAGGAAGGTGGGCTGCTGGTCTTCAGAGATCCTCTTCAAACTGGCACTGGACCACTGGGCATGTCAATATCTGATTGTTGGGGGTCCAACACCTCGTACCTTCTCTGATATGCTGTTTGATAAGGCACTGTAAGTGCCGCTGCCTTCTTTTAGCTCACCAAGCACAGCGTCATACATACTACAGCGGCTGTGACTGGGATTGCAGCTCCTAGGCTACGTGATCGATGAACAGAGTCAAAAAAATAAATTAATCTGGGAAAACCCCTTTAAAACAAATGAGGGCGCATCTGTTGTTATATAATATCTACAAAGAGATCTGCACAACAGTAGCAGCTTATAATTAAATCTGCATAAAAGGATGATTTTGCTAATCATTTGTGAAAATGCTTTCATTGTCAGGACTAAGAGAAGAGTAAACTTTAATCCGAGCGGAAGGGTAGCAGCAAAAAGCCACAAACTGAGCCTAGTAAATGCAACAAAACATGGGTAAAAAGTGGATATGTCTTTACACCAAATGTCAAAAAAATTGATGAATCCCAGCAGGCGTATAAGAAGTATACTTTTATTGCAGAAAAAACAAGTGTCACAGGACGCGTTTCGGCCCTTCCAGCCTTCTTCAACTTCAACTGTGACACTTGTTTTTTCTAGAAATAAAAGTATACTTCTTATACGCCTGCTGGGATTCATCGATTTTTTTGATTTTGTTGGGGATAACCCCTTCCCGTGCAAGCGTCCCAGTGGTGAGCTGTTTTTGACTTTATATTTACACCAAATGTGGCATGCCACTTAGGGCTAGGAGCCACAGACAATGACTGACTATTTCAGCAAGCCGCAGGGGCAGTGTGAAGGATGGCGTGTGTGATGATGGGAAGAGTGCACCTTTCTTTCATTCGGGTCACACCCTGCCTTTTGATAACTCGGGTGCCCTTGATGTTAGATTGGGAGGTGCAAGGCAGAGTTCCCAGTAGTGAGAATCAATGACGATGAACAGTGTGGCATAGTCTGGCTACTGTATGGCACTATTTGTGTTAGCACTGTATAACACCAGTGATATGTGATGATGTGTTTTACAGCTGACAGCTTATTATACTGCACCCCTGCTGGAGTTTATCACTGTGCTTCCATCGCACAGTAGTACACTGCCGAGTCTTCCACTTGTGTCTTCTTCATGTACAGATAGGTGAACTTCTCCTTGTTATCCAGAAACATTGTAAAACGCCCAAGAGATGTATAACCGTTAGTTCTCTGGAGCAGAAGTGACTGGATTTTGTGGTTTCTGACACTCTGGTACCATTGCAGACTATATTCTGTGCCAGTGTAGCTGCAGTTTATTTGCACATCTTCTCCCTCGGTCACAGCAATATACGGGTCCTGATGTACCGAGTACTGTCCCAGGGCTCCTATAATAATACATATAAAACATCATTGAGACAATTAATATTTATTTCCATCTTTGTTTGTCTGTTAGGACTTTGTTTTATTTCCTTTTCCTTTTAATACTATTTATTATATATAACATCTTAATTTCATATAGAATGAAAGTTACATGGGATTTATGTAATTGTATCAGTTTTTAGGTGATAGTAATAATTATATAATAAACATGTTCTATGTTAATCTGACGTAATGATGAATGTAGCTGATAATCATCCCATGTACCTTGCGGAGCCAAGCACAAGATGCTATTTACCACTGCAGTGTGGTATACAGATACTGCACGTCTTATACACGGAGACAATTCTATTCTAGCAATAGACAAATGTTACTGGTGGACATTGTGACAGTATTGGGCTTTACCTGTGATGAGAATAATAAAGACTGCAGACGTCCTCATGACAGCTTTCATCATGTTCAACCCTCACAGGGCTCTGCTCTGGGTCGTCCTGATGTTGTGTAGATGCAATTTTGGTAGTTTGTGGGGAGGATGTAGGAGTGGTGAATTTAATACACTCACACAAAAAAAAAACTGAAATAGAAAGACATTCCTGCTGTGAACATTTTTGGCCTTTGATAACTTAAATCACTGATTACATTGTTCTTCTAGTTCAAAGATGTGAGTTTTCCAAATGAGTACAGTATATTGTATAGGGTGTGATTGGGGAACTATTATTGAGTACTGCCTGACAGTATAGCTCGCCATGGGGTGTAGCTAAAGGCAAGAGTTTAGCTTAGGGCCCCCTTCACTCAGTGCTTTGTGGTAATAGGCAGGGGTGCCTTTCTGCCTGAGGCCAAATTCTTAACCTAACCTCTTCTCTCCAGCCCTACTGTTAGGCCAGACACACACAAGTGAGTTGAAAGTGATAAACTCACAGTGTGTGTCAGTGAGAGGTCCCCTTTTGGCCTCCGCTCCTCTCTGTATAATGTGCGCCAGTACAAAAAATACCCCCCTTATAATGTGTACCAGTGCAAATACCCTTTTGTGATGTGAGCTATTACAAAAAAATCCTCCTTATAGTGTGCACCAGCACACAAAATACCCCTTTATAATGTGTGCCAGTGCGAAAAATAAACTTTTACAATGTGCACCAGCACAAAATATACCCCCTTATAATGTGTGCCAGTGCGAAAAATGTCCCCTTAAAATGTGTGCCAGTACAAAAAATGCTCTCTTAGTTGCCCTAGTAGAGTCAATCTCCCCATAGTGACCCCCCCATAATGCATGCTAGTCCAAGAACATGCCTCCACCCCCCTTATGTGTGCCAGCCACTATTCAGTGCCCCTAGTAGATGCCCCCATACAAGTGGATGCCTTCATAGTGCTATCCCCACCCCCATTGTCACCATAGTGCTCCCAGTAGATGCCCCCATAGTGCTTTCCTCACCTCCAATGTCAACATAGTGCTCCCATAGTGCTCTCCCCAGCCCAATGTCACCATAGTGTTCCCAGTAGATGCCCCCATAGTGCTCTCCCCCACAATGTCACCATGGTGCTCCGACCCCAATGTCCCCTTAGTGCCCACAGTAGATGGCCCCATAGTGTCCCGTCTCCCATAGTAGATGACCCCATAGTACCACCCCAATAAACACAGATACTTACCTCCACTGTCAGTGATGAGGTGCAGGTCTCTTCTGGGGTGTTTACTGAGCCGTCCACTGCTCGACTCAGGTGTCATGAAGATCATTATGTCGATGGCTGTGCGGGCCTCTGACTGGGCCTGGAGCCTACCAAAGGTAATGGCAGCCCCTGCCGCAGTACCTAATTGAATTGCCTTCTTGAGGAGAGCAATACATAATCATCAGAGCGCCACTGGCTTAGGCTGCATGCACACAACAGTGAATAATGGCCGTGTGACGGC
The DNA here is from genome assembly GCA_033119425.1 of Bufotes viridis. Taxonomy (NCBI): domain Eukaryota; kingdom Metazoa; phylum Chordata; class Amphibia; order Anura; family Bufonidae; genus Bufotes; species Bufotes viridis. The sequence goes on along the minus strand of CM065589.1, from coordinate 208,189,025 downwards.
CGTCTAAGTAACGGCCGTCACACAGCCATTTTAAGCACCAATGAAAGTCTATGGGGCTATTCACACAACCGTTTTTTTAACGGCCACTGAATAGCGTCCTTCCAAAAATAGGACATGTCCTATTTTGCCCATTTCCAGGGCCGTGCGGACCCCATTGAAATCAATAGGACCATTTTTAAAAATGGGTACACTTTCATTAGGAATTTAAAAAAAATTCCCCCATGGTTTAAATAATGCCCCCACAGTGTCCCGCAGCGAAAAACAAAACTCACCTCATCCACTTGCTCGCCGTGCCGCAGTCTCTTCTCTCTTCATTGAGCAGGACCTGCCGAAGGACCTGCAATGTGTGTGGTGACGTAACCACATGGGAGCGCGCAGTGACATCATCGCGCACATCGCAGGTCCTGTTCAGTGAAGATAGAAGAGACTGCTGCAGCACGAGCAAGTGGATAAGGCGAGTTTTTTTTTTTTCTTTGTAAAATCAACAAAACAAAAACAGCAGTGGGCCATTATGGGGGCATTATTTAACCCATGGGGGAAATTATTTAAGATGAGGGCATTAAAAAAATAATTACTATATTATGGGGGACATTATTTAAGATGGGGACCCGCATTGGGGGCATTATTAAAGCTGGGGACAGAAAAAAAAAATCCTACACTATGGGGGCATTATTAAAGCTGGGTGCAGTAAAAAAAAAAAAATATTCCTACATTATGGGGGCATTATTAAAGCTAGGGTCCTACATGGGGGCATTATTAAAGCTGGGGGCACTATGAAAAAATTATTTACACTGTGGGACACATTATTTTAGCTGGGGCCAAAATAGGGGGCATTATTAAAGCTGGGGGAAGTAAAAAAAAAAAATTCATACACTATGGGGTCATGAATGATGTCATGGCTCCTATCATTGTATGAACAGCTTAATTTTAACCAATTTTACTCACCTATTCAGGAATGGATCCATCCAGCAGAAGACATGCTCGAGGTGAATTTGATTGGTCCTCTTCCACGGTCCCTTGGAGCCTTTCTGTATGAGTCAGGATGGCTGAGCGGTCTAAGGTGCTGCGTTCAGGTTGCAGTCTCCCCTGGAGGCGTGGGTTTGTATCCCACTTCTTAAATCATCGTTTCATGTTAAATATGTTTTTCATTCATGTAAGTATCTTTTTCATAAGCAGATCTGCTGTACTATCCTCCATGGAAGACCTGCTCAAACAGCTCATTTACAGGGCTGAAAATCTTGGTGGAGAGGAGTGGCTGAAGAAATGCCTCCTGCTCGGTGCTGACATCCCTGATCATTGATGCATCAGACGTCACTAGCGCGCACCAGCGCAGTGACGCAGAAGATATTCGCCCTCCTTCTAAGCGCCCTAGGAAAGATAAGAGGGCATATTCCCCATCGGAATATGCGCCTCCTTCTAGGCACAGGAAGTCGAGCCACAACCCAGCTTCTTCTAGCAAGACTTCAAAGCTCCCCCTGCGCAGCTCTCTTCAGTCAACTGCCGCATCTACCCGACCTGCTCCTGACAACTGCCGCAGCTCGCTCCCCTCTTCAAGCAATATGGATAGGATCTGGTCTTCTCCTTCCCAGTCTGGTGAGCTTTTTCCTCCCCCTGTTATCAGTGACTGCCTTCCGCAGTGCACTCCCACTCAGCCACTTATCCAGCCCGGTAGTGATTCCTTCAATCTGAAGGATCATATTTTTTATGAATTTCTCCAGTTTTTATCCAAACAAACAGTGAACCCATCCAATGTCTGGCAGGAATCCGGCCAGAGCTTTCTACCTCCTATGTTTTCAGAGCCTAATATCTCACAGCCTGTCCACAATCCTGCTCACATGTCTGATACTTGTTCAGAACCATTAATCATCCCTGAATTAGAGAATAGTGCTGGTATCAAAGAAACATCTGTCAAGGGGGCTCTAGCATGTAAGATTTCCCCTCTTAGATTTCACCTTCCTGTTTCTGTTAAAGAGAGAAGGGAATACATTGAGATGTTTTCTCTGCTCCCTTCTTCAAATGAAAATCTTAAAATTGACAATTCCAAGGATGAAAAATCTGATTCGGATGATAAGAAGAGGCCAAATCAGATAATCTTTTACAATTGGTTTCAAGCCTTCTGCATTTATGCAGCTATGCAGCTGTCTTGGGTGAGAAATGTCCTAACCTCTGTTCTGGCCTTTTCTATCATGTCAACACTATTTTAGAAGCTCCTAAAAATTTCGGAGGTACCGGTTGGTGCTCTTATGATGCGTCCTTCCGGCAAAAATTAGCAGTATGGAAACAAAGACGTTGGTCTCTGGCTAAATTTGAGGATTCCTTCTAAGAATCATCTTTTTCGTCAGCAACCAACGAATCCTAATTTCAAAGAATCCTAATTTCAACGAAACTTTCTGCAGATGGCAGCACATTTGCAAATATCGCCATGGTGCTCCTTCTGTTCCGGAGCCCATCCTGCCTCTAAATGTTTTAAAAAGCAGGGTATCCACTTCCCCAAACTTAACAAGGAATTACAACAAAATAAGCAAAGTGACACTACTGAATTTAATAGGGTTAATTCAGTGGTTAAGTCACTATCCAAGAATTCAGATGGCTGAATTTTTGATCCATAGTTGTATTGTAGTTAATAATTCTTTCTCTGTAACAAAAACTGTTGCCGTTGTTAAAGCAAAATTTTGGAGGAAGTTGCAGCGGATCGAATAGCCAGCCCCTTCGATTCCCCCCCTTTTTCCAACTTCCGTACTTCCCTGCTGTCTGTTGTTCCCAAAAAAGAACCTAATTCTTTTCGCTTAATACACAATTTGTCATTTCCCAAAGACAATTCTCTCAATGATGAAATTGAAAAAAATAAAGTTAGTGTCAAGTATTCTTCGTTTGACCAGGCATTGTCTTTTCTACGTAAAGCCTTTTGGCTAATGCGAATATAAAATCTGCATTCAGGTTGTTGTCGATATCTCCTGAGGGTTACAACTCGCTAGGTTTTACCTTTCTGGGTAAACTTATTTTACGACATGGCCCTTCCCATGGGGTTTACTCTATCGTGGTTATACTTCAAAGCGTTCTCTACTTTTCTTCATTGGATAGTCGAAGTTCATTCAGATGGTGGTTTTATTTTACACTATCTGGATGACTTCTTATTCATTGGTAGGGCTGATTCTGACATTTGCATCAATTTACTTTATAAATTCATCAACATTGCCAACTATTTTAGTATCCCGTTGGCTATGGAAAAGACAGTCTTTCCTACCACTAGACTTAAATTTCACGGTATCCTTATTGATACCACTACTATGGAATTTTGTATTCCTTCTGATAAAATCAATTCTACTTTGATGCAATTAAGAACCATCCTTAGCAAGGAGAAGATCACTCTCAAAAATCTGCAATCCTTGTTAGGCTCGCTCAGTTTTATTGCACGAGTCATTCCCATGGGAAGGGTCTTCTCTAAAAGATTATATGCAGCTACGGCTGGTAAGTCCTCTCCTTCATCTCACATTCGCATTACCAGTAACCTCAGAGAAGCATATTTGGCTTCAATTTTTGTCCAAAATCAATGGTCACACCATTTGCCAAGACAACTTCATTGATTCCGATACTCTAACCCTTTATACTGATGCATCCGGTGCCATAGGTTATGGTGCGTTTTTCTACAACTCATGGTCAGCAGAGCGTTGGCCTGCTACATGGGTTAATAATAAAAAAAATTAAATAATTTATATAGAATTTTTGTATTTTTGGAATTATTCCTTGGGCTGGTTTCTCTAACTATTTTGTCTAGCGAGTTCCAGAACAAGAGGATTCTCCTTAGATCGAATTATTCTGGAGTCGTCTTTGCCATCAATTGTCTGTCTTCAAAATCCCCTCTAGTTAATTCTCTGCTGCATAATTTAGTGTTACTTTGTCTTGAACTCAATATTTGGTTGAAAGCCAAATTTATTCCTGGAAAAGATAATTACCTGGCTGATCTTTTATCTCAACAGCGTTTTTCAGAATTTTTCCTTCGAGCTCTGGGAGCATCCAGAATGGCAATTCCATGTCCTCTACACCTGTGGAATATAATGGACATCTAATCAATGATCTCATGCTGAGTTTGATTACCAGCAACACTTGGGCAGCCTATTCTGCTGTGTGGCTCAACTGGAAAAAGTTCAGCGTCTTGTTCAATTTCTATCCTTATGAATATTCTATGGATCGCTTTGTTCACTTCTCTTTGCTCTTGTGGAAGAGGGGTCTACAAGCCAATATCACTAAAAAATTATTTGGCTTATCTTTTTTCTTCAAATTAGATGGGTTTAAATCTATACTTTCTAATTTCTGCCTTAAACAAATTTTAAAAGGTATCAAGAAAAAAATCTTCCTTCACCCCCAAAACCCGTCCTTTGTCGGTCGGATTACTGAACTCTATAATTACCCAGCTCAATTCTGTTTGTTCTTCTACTTATGAATCTCGGTTGTTTTCTGCTACCTTCTCATTGGCTTTCTTTGGAGCTCTTCATGTAAGCAAGATAGCAGCAGATAACAAACGCAGCACCCCACCTATTTTACTTTCTGATGTGGCTGTATCCAATGACTCCATAAAATTACATATCGGTAGGTCTAAGACTGATCAGCTGGGCAAAGGTACCTGGGTTCACCTCAATAGTTTCCCGTTACCTAATATATGTCCAGTTTTTAACTTGTTTTCTTAGTTACAGATCAGGAAACTTGCTCATGGTTCTCTTTTCATGCACTCTGATGGTTCTCATTTATCTATTTATTAATTTCATTTCATTTTAAAGAAATGTCTTTTTAACTTGGGTCTTTCTGACTTAAAACTCTCCTCCCATTCATTTCGCATCGGAGCTGCAACCCTTGCAGCTTAATTGGGTCTATCTGAACCAGTCATCAAGTGCTTAGGTAGATGGAAGTCTAAATGTTTTAGTCCTTATATAAGACCTAACCTACTTGTTCATTAACCCCTTAAGGACCCAGCCTTATTTCACCTTAAGGACCCGGCCATTTTTTGCAAATCTGAGCAGTGTCACTTTATGTGGTGATAACTTTAAAACGCGTTTACTTATCCAGGCCATTCTGAGAATGATTTTTCATCACATATTGTACTTCATGACAGTGGTAAAATGGAGTCGAAAAATTTAATTTTTATTTATAAAAAAATACTAAATTTACCAAATATTTCTCTACTTCTAAAATGCATAGTAATACCACCAACAAAAGTTATTGATTTACATTTCCCATTTTGGTAGTGCCATTTCATTTTTTGGGGATGTTACAAGGCTTAGAAGTTGAAAAGCAAATCTTGAAATTTTTCAGAAATTTTCAAAAACCCACTTTTTAGGGACCAGTTCAGGTCTGAAGTCACTTTGTGAGGCTTACATAATAGAAACCACCCAAAAATGACCCCATTCTAGAAACTACACCCCTCAAGGTATTCAAAACTGACTTTACAAACATTGTTAACCCTTTAGGTTCTCAACAAGTGTTAATGGCAAACGGAGATAAAATGTCAGAATTTCGATTTTTTTTGAAGATTTTCCATTTTAATTCATTTTTTCCAGTAACAAAGCAAGGGTTAACAGCCAAACAAAACGCAATATTTATTGCCCTGATTCTGTAGTTTGCAGAAACACCCCATATGTGGTCGTACACTGCTGTATGGCCAAACGGCAGGGCACAGAATGAAGGGAACGCCAAATGGTTTTTGAAAGGCGGATTTTGCTGGACTGGTTTTTTGACACCATGTGTCATTTGAAGCCCCCCTGATGTATCCCTAGAGTAGAAACTCCATAAAAGTGACTCCATCTAAGAAACTACACCGCTCAAGGTATTCAAAACCGATTTTACAAACTTTGTTAACTCTTTAGGTGTTCCACAAGAGTTATTGGAAAATGGAGATGAAATTTCAGAATTTCAATTTTTTGTTACCTTGCCTCAAAAAGAGTGTAAAATAGAGCAACCAAAATCATATTTACCCTAAAATAGTACAAACAAAACTGCCACCTTATCCCGTAGTTTCCAAAATAGGGTTACTTTTTTGGAGTTTCTACTGTAGGGGTGCATCAGGGGTGTAGGGGGGCATTATGGACGATTCGGCCCAATTTTATCAACCAATATCGACCTGGAAGGCTTTACTAGAGCTTATATCAGAACAATGTAGACCAACTTTCCGATATTGGTTGCGATATCTTTGTCTCCATTTTGCAAAACATGATTGAGTTGGCTGCCTTATAGAGTGTCTACGATGCTTTAGGGCCACTTCGCTGGTGTGTGGCGATGTGGGGGTAAAGTCACTCATTCGAGTGGAATTTAGTCATTAGTTTATTAGTTAACTGGTTATTCCTTATTTCACTAGTTATGTATTTAATGATTTATGGTTAAATTAATTATTGGTCAAGTAATAAGCATCGTGGCCTTTAATAAGCCAACGGTTATTAATTATTTTATTTCATTAAAATTTTTCTAATTTACCTTTATCAGTGTCTGGTCTATTATGTTTAGTCTCTATTTGATGGAGTTTATGACATCATGGAGTGAACCTAATTGTGTATACAATGAGTGAAGCCATAATGTCATGGCTCCTATCATTGTATGAACAGATTAATTTTAACCAATTTTACTTACCTGTTCAGGAATGGATCCATCCAGCACGAGACATGCTCGAGGTGAATCTGATTGGTCCTCTTCCAACGGTCCCTTGGAGCCTTTAAAAGACAAGAAAAAACAGTTCAGCACATTCATGTAAGTATCTTTTTCATCCCTCCCACCCTCCCCTTTTTATTTGTCGCCTTGCTTATCGACGGAGGTAAAGTCACTCATTCGAGTGGACTTTGGTCATTGGTTTATTAGTTAACTGGTTATTTCTTATTTCACTAGTTATTTATTTAATAATTTATGGTTAAATTAATTATTGGTCAAGCGATAAGCATCGCGGCCTTTAATAAGCCAACGGTTATTAATTATTTTTTATCAATAAAATTATTCTAATTAACTTTTATCAGGGTCTGGTCTATTATGTTCAGTCTCTATTTGATGGAGTTTATGACATCATATGTGTGCACATATATTGTGCTATAAATTGCTCTATAATCAGCGGACAACCATAATAAATTTGCCCATGAAAATTCTGACTACATCCATATTATTCACATACTATACATTTTTTTAAAACACACATAGCAATTGCTGAATACTAAAAATTGAAAATATTAAAAAAATTGAGTGCTTCATACACACAAGTGCTTTATACATTTGGAGTAGTTCATAAATTAGCACCTAATTTGTGCCTTCTTTTACCAGTCACATCGTCTCTATTAGTCAGAAAATGTAGTGTAGAGACAAAGTACAGTAGCTGCTCCTGTCCAGCAGAACTATGGGCTGCGTAATAGCCAAAAAAGCAGCAAGCAGTTTGACCACAAAATGGTATCTGTTTCAAATTTTTGTTAGTGCCTACATTTTTTGCAGGTAAACGTTGGTCAGGCAAGAGCCACTATGTTTGTTCCTTCCAAAAGTGTTCATGCATCAAAATGTTGCTTAACCCCTTCCAGACAAACTGTTACATTCCTAATACAGCCTAATTTTGCAAATCTGAGATGTATAACTTTATGTAGTAATAAATCTAGAATGAGTTTGTCAAGTGATTCCAAGAGTTGTTTTTTTCTTGATACATCATACTTCATGTAAGTGGTAAATTTGAGTCAATATGTTTTACCTTTATTTGTGATCGGATCGGCTATCAGAAAGGTGTACCTAACCTATCTAACCCCATCTACAACAAGCAGTAGAGTTATGCCATAACTGCTGTGGTAGGGCAGCCTAAAGGGGGCCACCCTAATGTGAAGTGACTGTAAGATGGTGTGGGTGGGTGAAATCAGCTGAATCTGCGTCAGCCCGGGCCCACAGGTGCCTATAAATAGCCTAGTAATAAGCCAGTTTGGGCCCACAGGTGCATATAAATAGCCTTGTAATCAGCCTCCCCTCCCACAAATGCAGCAAATATATTTGCTTAATATTTGTGGTCGGATCGGCTATCAGAAAGGTGTACCTAACCTAACACCGAAATGGAAACCGGCCGCCGAGTGTCCCTGGCTGGCACCCCCCGTCTATAACCCTTCAATGCCTGACGCACCAATAACCCTTTAGATGCGTCCACTAACCCTCGCAAACGCAACCAAAAAGCAACCGCTGCAACCTTTTTTGACACTGCTGAAAACAACAATCTGCTTTTAAAAGATAACCCTACTAAATACACCAATAACGTCTGAAAATCGTCCAACGAAACACATTCCCTCACTTGATCTAACAACTTTTCCCACTGCGACCAAACCGATGCATATGCCGACCACGTACCTCTACTGACTGATTGCTGAATCAAAGATACCGACGCCCCAAGGCCATTCTCCAGAGCCACTGGGGACAAGGCAGCCCTTTCTCGTCCGCTCCTGGGACCAATCGCTGAAAACAGTCCCACTGAAAACGAGAAAGAGAATCTGTCACTGAATTATCTATCCCAGGCATCTGCACCGCTACAAAACAAGAATTAAATTCCAACCACTTAAGAACTAGATGCCATAACAACTGCAACACTGGCAATGAACTAGCTGTATACGTATTTTTAGCCTGTACCACTCCTAAATTGTCACAACAAAATCGCACATAACAAGTTCCCCCACAACTCAACCACTACCAGTGACAAATTTGTCAAGAAACCCACCGGTTTACAGCTCCAAATCAAAACTTGACACCGGCTCCTCCATCCAAACTGAACGGCAATTAAACTCTCGCAAAATATTCCTACACCTCCAAGTCATCCCATACTCCTGCTGACGATCTCACATAATGAAACTGTGCTGTCACCCCTGCCGTTGCCAAAGCCAAATGTCTACAGAAAACCCAAACCATCGGCAAAATTCGACACGCAAAATTTAACTTTCCCAAAACTGACTGAACCCTTCTAAGTTGTACCTTCTTATCCTGTCACAACAAAGCCACCTCCGCATACAAATCTGACACCTTGTCCTCAGGTAACTGACATTCCATCTCTACTGTATCAATAACTATATCTAGAAATTTGACCAGCGTGGAAGGTCACTCCATTTTTTCCGGAGCCAACGGAACTCCGAATGATACTGCTACCCGCTCCATTGTATGTAACATAATGGAGCACACCCGTGACCCTGCCGGGCCTAAGAATAGGAAATCGTCTATATAATGTTATGCGGAATTCCATCATGACTCCTGCTTCACTACCCACTCCAAAAACGTTCTAAACGTCTCAAACAATGAACAAGAGATTGCACATCCCATAGAAAAACAACAGTCAACATAAAACTGACCCTCCCAATGAAAACCCAACAAATGAAAACTACTTGGATGAATCGGCAGCAAACAGAAAGCTGCTTCAATATCCGTTTTCACTAAAAGAGCTCCACGACCAAAACGCAAAACCCAATTTACCCCCGCGTCAAATGACGTGTACGAAACCGAACACAAATTCCGCTCAATCCCATCATTAACCGAACTACCAGCCGGATAAGAGAGGTGGTGAAAGAGTGGGAATTTTTTTGGCTTAGTTTTAGGAACCAAACCAAGGGAAGACACCCTCAACCCCGGCAAAGGAGGCACAAAAACAGCCCCGCTAGGCGCCCCGCTCTTAATTCTTTCTCTATCTTTTGTTTCACCACCTCTGGCCTGGTCAATGCCGAAAATAAGTTCCTCACAACCACCTTGGAACCTATCGACTCCCAAGGAATCCGAAACCCTTCCTTAAAACCCAAACGCAACAATTCAGCCGCTTCCCTATTTGGATACCTCTTTAGAAATGGCAATGGCGATTGCGTCCACCTTCACTGGTGTCATTCCTCTTCTGCAAAACCTCAAATCTCCTACCCCTACTTTGCTTGAAACAACGGGACAAACTTAAATCGGCAATAAGAAAGGAACTTGCAGAACCCTTCATTTTATTGCCAACAACACCCTTTCCTACCACCTGCTGACGAGGCTGAGGCTCCCCCGTCCCCCCCACAAAAGGGCATCCCTGCCTTTGGTGTCGTCATTAGACGCATCCAAAGACTAATGTCTTTGTGATCCCATCTGATACTGGGCCACACCGCCACAACAATCCACTTGATACTGGCACATAGGGGGTTGGCACTTGATACTGGCACATGGGGGGTTTAGCACTTGATACTGGCACATGGGGGGGTTTGACACTTGATACTGGCACATGGGGGGTTAGCACTTGTTACTGGCACATGTGAAAGTTTGGCACCTGTTACTGGCACATGGGGGGCATGGAGAGGCACTTGTTACTGGAACATGGGGGGGGAGAGGCACTTGTTACTGGTACATGGAGGGTGGGAGAGAGGCACTGGTTACTGGCACATGGGGGTGCCTGGAGAGGTAGTTGTTACTGGCACATGGGGGTGCATAGAGAGGCACTTGTTACTGGCACATGGGGGTGGAAGAGAGGCACTTGTTACTGGCACATTATTATGGGGTACTAAGGGGGCTTCTACTGAGGCCACAAAGAAAGGGGATTTTATATGGGGGGCTCTGTGTGGTACTAGTATTATCAGGGGTATTATCTGTTTCTGCAGTATAGTATTGGGGAGCAGAGTGGCACAGTATTGGAGGTAGTAGGATGATTTGTCATCCTACATATAGACATATGCTTCAAATTCTGAAGGAGGGTTCCGGCCCTATCCTTCATTGCCCAGTTACTAATAGCCTATTTCTTAGAAGCCAATAAGAAGTAGGAGGTACTGAACCCCCCCTCAGAATTTGAAGCATATGTATATGTAATATTTTGTATTGGTGTGTGTGTGTGTGTATCTATATACAGGGAGTGCAGAATTATTAGGCAAATGAGTATTTTGACCACATCATCCTCTTTATGCATGTTGTCTTACTCCAAGCTGTATAGGCTCGAAAACCTACTACCAATTAAGCATATTAGGTGATGTGCATATCTGTAATGAGAAGGGGTGTGGTCTAATGACATCAACACCCTATATCAGGTGTGCATAATTATTAGGCAACTTCCTTTCCTTTGGCAAAATGGGTCAAAAAAAGGACTTGACAGGCTCAGAAAAGTCAAAAATAGTAAGATATCTTGCAGAGGGATGCAGCACTCTTAAAATTGCAAAGCTTCTGAAGCGTGATCATCGAACAATCAAGCGTTTCATTCAAAATAGTCAACAGGGTCGCAAGAAGCGTGTGGAAAAACCAAGGCGCAAAATAACTGCCCATGAACTGAGAAAAGTCAAGCGTGCAGCTGCCAAGATGCCACTTGCCACCAGTTTGGCCATATTTCAGAGCTGCAACATCACTGGAGTGCCCAAAAGCACAAGGTGTGCAATACTCAGAGACATGGCCAAGGTAAGAAAGGCTGAAAGACGACCACCACTGAACAAGACACACAAGCTGAAACGTCAAGACTGGGCCAAGAAATATCTAAGACTGATTTTTCTAAGGTTTTATGGACTGATGAAATAAGAGTGAGTCTTGATGGGCCAGATGGATGGGCCCGTGGCTGGATTGGTAAAGGGCAGAGAGCTCCAGTCCGACTCAGACGCCAGCAAGGTGGAGGTGGAGTACTGGTTTGGACTGGTATCATCAAAGATGAGCTTGTGGGGCCTTTTCGGGTTGAGGATGGAGTCAAGCTCAACTCCCAGTCCTACTGCCAGTTTCTGGAAGACACCTTCTTCAAGCAGTGGTACAGGAAGAAGTCTGCATCCTTTAAGAAAAACATGATTTTCATGCAGGACAATGCTCCATCACACGCGTCCAAGTACTCCACAGCGTGGCTGGCAAGAAAGGGTATAAAAGAAGAAAATCTAATGACATGGCCTCCTTGTTTACCTGATCTGAACCCCATTGAGAACCTCTGGTCCATCATCAAATGTGAGATTTACAAGGAGGGAAAACAGTACACCTCTCTGAACAGTGTCTTGGAGGGTGTGGTTGCTGCTGCACGCAATGTTGATGGTGAACAGATCAAAACACTGACAGAATCCATGGATGGCAGGCTTTTGAGTGTCCTTGCAAAGAAAGGTGGCTATATTGGTCACTGATTTGTTTTTGTTTTGTTTTTGAATGTCAGAAATGTATATTTGTGAATGTTGAGATGTTATATTGGTTTCACTGGTAAAAATAAATAATTGAAATGGGTATATATTTGTTTTTTGTTAAGTTGCCTAATAATTATGCACAGTAATAGTCACCTGCACACACAGATATCCCCCTAAAATAGCTAAAACTAAAAACAAACTAAAAACTACTTCCAAAAATATTCAGCTTTGATATTAATGAGTTTTTATATATATACTAAAAAAATCCCTATGTGCGTGGTGTCTGTACGTGTGTGCCGATTTGTCAAGTGTGCATGCGCGGCGCACTGACCAATCGGCACACACTCCACTACATGTATGGCATCCTATTGTAATGGCAGCGGGGCCCGGTGCAGTCAATGTATTGCACCGGCCCTGCTCAGAGTAGTAATACTATGAATAACTGTAATAATAACAATCTTCACTTCACCGAAGATCATTATTATTAATACAGTTATTCATAGTATTACTACTCTGAGCGGGGCCGGTGCAATACAGTGACTGCACCGGGCCCTGCTGCCATTATATTCACACTAAACAGCTACACTGTTATGGGGGGATATGTGGATGACGCATAGCATAAGATGCTATGTGTCATCCACACATACCCCCATAACAGTATCAACCACAGATCCCCTCCATAACAATGTCATCCATATATCCCCTATAACAGTGCCATCCACAGATCCCCCCCATAACAGTGCCAGCCACAGATCCCCCATAGCAGTGCCATCCACAGATCCCCTATAACAGTGTCAGCCACAGATCCCCCCATAACAGTGTCATCTACAGATCCCCCCATAACAGTGTCATCTACAGATCCCCCATAACAGTGCCAGCACTAATGTTCTAGCGCCCGTTATTGTAATGGGCATAATGTCTAGTATATACCGTTGTGTTCAAAATTATTTAACCCCCACTGAAATTGAGTGTTTTGGCCAGTTTGACATTGATTTTGATAATTTCAGTCATCTTGTTTACAATTAAATCAAAGAGGCACTTGTAAGTCAGACAAATATAACATAACATTTATAATGAAATAACCACAAATGTCTTTTCTGTGCTCACATCATTATCAGTTTTATTCAACCCCCAAGTGACATTCAATCTTAGTACTTAGTACAACATCCTTTTCCAGTTATAACAGCTTTTAAACGTGAAGCATAGCTTGACACAAGTGTCTTGCAGCGGTCTACGGGTATCTTCGCCCATTCTTCATGGGCAAAAGCCTCCAGTTCAGTCACATTCTTAGTCTTGTGCACTGCAACTGCTTTCTTTAAGTCCTACCAGAGGTTCTCAATCGGATTTAAGTCTGGTGACTGCGATGGCCTCTTCAAAATGTTCCAGCCTTTAATCTGCAACCATGCTCTAGTGGACTTGGAGGTATGTTTGGGATCATTGTCCTGTTGAAAGGTCCAACGTCTCCCAAGCCTCAGGTTTGTGACGGACTGCATCACATTTTCATCCAATATCTCCTGGTACTGAAGAGAATTCATGGTACCTTGCACACGCTGAAGCTTCACTGTAGAAGAAAAACAGCCCCGAAGCATGATTGACCCCCCGCCATGCTTCACAGTAGGCAAGGTGTTCTTTTCTTCATAGGCCTTGTTCTTCCTCCTCCAAACATAGCGTTGATCCATGGGCCCAAACAGTTCTAATTTTGTTTTATCAGTCCACAGAACACTATCCCAAAACTTTTGTGGTTTGTCCACATGACTTTTGGCATACTGCAGTCGACTCTTCTTATTCTTTGGAGACAGCAAGGGGGTGCGCCTGGGAGTTCTGGCATGGAGGCAAATCTGACAAATCTTTTTTCAGTTCCTCAGCAGTCACACAGGGACTTTTCTCCACTTTGTGCTTCAGGTAGTGCACAGCAGTCGAAGTCAGCATCTTCTTTCTGCCACGACCAGGTAGCGTTTCAACAGTGCCTTTTGCCTTGAATTTGCAAATGATGCTTCCTATGGTGTCTCTTGGTATGTTTAACATCTTTGCAATCTTCTTATAGCCATTGCCCTTCCTGTGAAGAGAAATCACCTCTTCTCTTGTCTTCCTGGACCATTCTCTTGACTTCACCATGTCTGTAAACACACCAGTAAATGTCTAGAAGGAGCGGAGTATCACAGTCATTTTAAATCTGCCTAATTGATGCTTATTATGCTTGATTGCTGCTCCTTGACATCCACGGGTGTTTTCAATACCTGATCGAAAACACTTGAATGAACCTCTGTTCTTAAAGGGTTTCTGTCATCAACTTTTGACATTATAAGCTGTCTGACATTAGCTATGTGCTAATGTCAGACCAGCTTGATAATGTCTTTTTTATAAAAATCGGATGTATATTTAGGCAGAAAAACTTACTTTTATAATACGTAAATTAGCCTCTAGGAGCAGGGGGGGCGTTGCCCTGCTCCTAGCGGCTCCGTCCGGCAACCTGCTGGCACGCCCCTTCTTACTTTGATTGACAGTGCGGGGAAGCGATCCTCCTGCACTGTCTTCTTCTGAAATCCCGCGCCTGCGCCTCCGCTCTGTATTCGGCGCATGCGCGGTGAGCAGAGGACAGCAGGCACCAGTGCCCTCTGCTCACCGCGCCTGCGCCAAATACAGAGCGGCGGCGCAGGCGCGGATTCAGAGAAGACAGTGCAGGAGGATCGCTCCCGCACTGTCAATCAAGCAGAAGGGGCGTGCCAGCAGGTTGCCGGACGGAGCTGCTAGGAGCAGGGCAACGCCCCCCCTGCTCCTAGAGGCTAATTTACGTATTATAAAAGTAAGTTTTTCTGCCTAAATATACATCCGATTTTTATAAAAAAGACATTATCAAGCTGGTCTGACATTAGCACATAGCTAATGTCAGACAGCTTATAATGTCAAAAGTTGATGACAGAAACCCTTTAAGAGTGGTAGTCTTTAAGGGGTTGAATAATTGTGTCAATGAAGAAATCACAAAAAAAAAATGTAATACTGTATTACAAAACCAATTGATGTCATTTTAGTTGCATTTTGTTCTTTTAAAAGTCCTTGTAAGATTTCATTCTGAACACAATTACGAATGTACACTAAATTCCCTAAAACCCTTTACAGCATTGGGGGTTAAATAATTTTGAACACAACTGTATATAATTGTAAGACCTCTTTGCTGTGCTCTGCAGATGTGTAGCACAGTGATGGCACAGGTTCAAAAGTTGAGCCTGTGCCATCAGCTGTTGGTGTCAGCTATACATTGCTTAAGCTAGCAGGACTCGAGCTAGCTCCAGTTCTGCCATCTGAACCCTTTAGATGTTTAATGTGAACATAAACACAACGCTCATAAAAAGTACCCATACTGTTCTTATAAGGGCTCATGCACACGACCGTAGCCATTTTTGCAGTCCGTGTGCTGTCCACATCCGACCCGCAAAAAATGTGGATCTGATGCATACAAGAAAGACGTTTGTGTGCATGAGCCCTTAGGTTAGTGCAAAAATTGTACTTTTTTTTTAGGGGGGCGCCAATTCTGAGTTTTGCTATGGGGCTCTATGATTTCTATAAAAAGATTTATCTGATATATGTATCTTTCCAAATTGCTGCAGTCCTTTTTCAAGAGGTGGGTAGATCTCTCATCAAAAGTTTTAAAACAGAAAGTGGACCGCGCAGAAAGTGCTTCTATTTTCACACCAGAGGAAATAATTTTTGATCGATCTCCGACATCCGGCTCGCACTGCTTCCTTTCATATGTATCGATCTATACAGGTTATAAAAGGAACCACATATAGTGAAGTATTGCCAGTTAGAACCTGCAGGCCCTCTAGGATTGCACTCACCGTGCTCTCGCTTTAACACAGACGTATCAAAATGTTAAACACAGGTCACCGGCTCTCTTTCCTTCATCCTATGTGAAGATTACACTCCTTCCATAGTGAAGACCGTTACACACCATATAAAAGTCTTTTTTTATTCTACTTACAAACCAACAGGTAAAATCACAGTGTTTTTTAAAACAATCGCGTCTGCCCGACCCGGGTTTCGCTCCAAGCGCCCCTGACAAAGCCGCTTGGAGCGAAACCCGAGTCGAGCAGACGCGATGTTTAAAAACACTGTGATTTACCTGTTGGTTGTAAGTAGAATAAAAAGACTTTATATGGTGTGTAATGGTCTTCACTATGGAAGGAGTGTAATCTTCACATAGGATGAAGGAAAGAGAGCCGTGACCTGTGTTAACATTTTGATACGTCTGTGTTAAGCGAGACACGGTGAGTCAATCTAGAGGGCCTGCAGGTTCTAACTGGCAATACTTCACTATATGTGGTTCCTTTTATAACCTGTATAGATCGATACATATGAAAGGAAGCAGTGCGAGCCGGATGTCGGAGATCGATCAAAAATTATTTCCTCTGGTGTGAAAATAGAAGCACTTTCTGCGCGGTCCACTTTCTGTTTTAAAACCCATGATTTCTATGTACGCCCCTGCCCACCAAAGTACCAGAGAATCCTCCTGTACACCTAGGCTAATACACTAGGGCTTATAAGGGCTTCTGTGGTAGGCCCAGGATAATACACTAGGGCCTCTAAGGTCTTCTGTGGTAGTCCCGGGCTAATACACTAGGGCCTCTAAGGTCTTCTCCAGTAGGTCCAAGCTAATACACTAGGAACTCTAAGGTCTTCTCCAGTAAGTCCAGGTTAATACATTATAGGGCCTCTAAGGCATACCTCCCAACTTTTGAAAATCACAAAGAGGGACAATATGTGTGGCGCACATCACAGCAGTTTTTTTTAAACTAGGCCATGCCTCTAACTCCGCCCAAATTATAATTACTAATATATACTGCAAGAAAATTTAGACAAGCATATTCATAGTCTCAGGTGCACATCCATAAAGCGAGCATGCAGAAAGCAAACAACAAAAGTATGGCAGCACAACATTACTCATACAAACAATTTTTTTCATGTATATTAGGTATAATACTTTAATTCAGAATAATCCCTATTCCCCAGTTTTATTGTTTGTATTACTGTATTTTCTGGCGTATAAGACTACTTTTTAACACATGAAAATCTTCTCAAAAGTCGGGGGTCGTCTTATACGCCGGTATACTGCATGCTGAAACTTAAGAGGACCTTTCACTGGTCCAACGATTGTTAGATAATGATATGTAGGTGTAGAGCGGCACCTAGGGATCTCCCTGCACTTACTATTATCCCTGGGCGCCGCTCTACACATACGGTATATATCATTATCTAACAATTGTTGGACCAGTGAAAGGTCCTCTTTACTTCCAAGCCGGACTGGAGAAGTTTCAGGGACAGGCGTCCTCTAGCTGAGCCACCATGCGCTGCATCCCGGCTAGTCGCTCCTGAAGCAGCCCCCTCTCCCTGCCCTCAGTGGTTTTCTCATGCTTGGATCGTCTGTTTGATTTTTATTTGGTGTGTATTGGAAGAGGGGTAGTCTTATACGGCGAGTATAGCCCAAACCCCATATTTTAACAGGAAAAGTAGGGGGTCGTCTTATATGCCCAGTCGTCTTATACGCCGGAAAATATGGGTAGTAATGTTGTGTTGCCATACTATTTTAGTTTTTCTTTTCTGCATGCTAGCTTTATGGATGTGCACCTTCGACTACAAAAGGTATCCATCTGCGGAAGCCACCTTGACGCCTGGTAGATGGGCCCGACACACGTTTGATAAAAAATGTGGAGCCCATGGGACTTTTTTTCTTGCACTTCAATAACCATTTAAATATTAGCACATATATCATCAGATTATAGATATTTTAAGGTCCAAATAGCACAAAAAAATGAAGTTATGGTCTAATATACAGGTAGAAACCATCCGAAAACTTTAGTAAGGAGCAATTTAGTAAATTAATTAATGGACATTTATACATTAATTCTCCAGGTCAAAAAGAGGGACATTTAAGGATCAAAGAGGGACAGAGGGACTTGGGTCAAGAAGAGCGACTGTCCCTCCAAAAGGGGAACACTTGGGAGGTAGTGTTGGGCAAGAATTATTAAAATCGTGAAATTTTATCGCGAATATCGTCACTTTGAGAATTTGCGAATATTTAGAATATAGTGCTATATAATAGAGAATATTCTAGATTTTTTTTTTCCTCTGAACCCATGATCCCTCTCTGCTTCTTGCTTGTGGGCCAATGAGAAGGCTGCAATGTCTTTGTCTGATCTTAGCAACATCCCTTGCAACCAATAGGAAAGTTGCCTACCTCTTTACTATATAAGAACCTCCCCACAGCCATTTTCTGCAGTTTTTTTACAGTTCTGAGAGAGACAGCAGTGTCATTGCTGTGCTCTCTGCTTTACTGTGTCACATTACATTAGATAGTTAGTGTAGTTATCTTATATATATAATACAGATAGTCAGTGTAGGTTAGATTGTGATATAGTGTAGCTGGTTCCAGTGCAGGGTGTTAGGTAGTATGATAGGTTCATGTACATACATGCTACAGCAGGGATGCTCAACCTGTGTCCCTCCAGCTGTTGTAAAACTACAACTCCCACTATGCTCTTCTGTAGGCTGATAGCTGTAGGCTGCCCAGGCATGCTGGGAGTTGTAGTTTTGCAACAGCTGGAGGGCCGCAGGTTGGGCATAGTGCTGTGATGTCACAAGGTCACAACAATACTTAGTGCACCAAACCTGCTAAAATGTAAAGTTGCATGTATTGCGCAAAAACATGCGCATTATTAATTGGCTATTTGCGCAATGGCGAATATATCCGAGCACTCTATCTGCATATAAAGCTATTGTAATGTTCTGCCGTGCCAACCATTTTATCCAGTCTCAGGATAACTTCTAGCAGCTTGAAAAATGTAGCAACAGTGACCCACGCCTGTATTGAACACGCATTACACGAATATTACATTGCCCGTTTTCGCAATCAAGAAAATAATTTATGACTAATATTTACCCAAATATTTACAAAATATCGCAAATTCGAATATTGCCCCTGCCGCTCATCACTATTGGGAGGCATGCTCTAAGGTCTTTTCCAGTAGGCCCAGGCAATTACAGTAGGGCCTCTTAGGTCTTATCCAGTAAGTTAAGGCTAATACACTTGAGCCTCTAAGGTCTTCTCCAGTAGGTCCAGGTTAATACACTAGGGCCTCTAAGGTCAAACAGAAACTTTGAGCTGACATCAATCATTTACTCCTAATGCCTATTTGCAATTCAATTAAATGCATGGACTGTATAAACTGATGGTGGAGACTCAAAAAGCCATTTTTTTCCCAGTGCATTGAGAAGCCCCATTTTGAAGACCCTGCCTCATTTTGTGGGCCACTCCACCTCTCTGTAACGCTCTGCCCCTTTTACGTCCCTTTGGATGTGAGGTATAAGCCACAGCTCAGCATCCTGGCGCCACATGCATCCAGGGTTGCTTTCTGTAATTTGCTGGCCAATTTTGTGGCACCCAGGAGATATGCCGTCTCAGACTCCAGGAGTCTGGGAGGTCTTGTCTTTTTTTCTGAGCCTCCTGGACATTCCCAGAGATTTGGCAAGTATAAACATTACATGTGAGGTTGTCTGTTCCAACATGGTTTTAGAGTGACCCCCATATTTTCTTATTTGCTAAATTGCTTACTTGAGTAACTGGACTGATAACTGTAAAATTCCTACATTTTTCAGAGCATTCTAAGAAATCAAAGATGCGCTGTGATTGGTTGCTATGGATTATCAAGACAGTTTTGCTTTCATACTTATTGTAAATCTAGCAGAATTAACTGCTTTGCACGGGTCTGTTTTGTTTGTTGTTTGTGTGTGTGTGGTTAAAAGACATCCCCATTGCCCCCCCATAACAGTGATATCCACAGTTCCCCGATAACAGTGACATCCACAGAGCCCCCATAACAGTGATATCCATAGTCCCCCCATAACAATGATATCCACAGATCCCACATAACAGTGATATCCACAGTCCCCCCATAACAGTGATATCCACAGTCCCCCCCATAACAGTGATATCCACAGTCCCCCCATAACAGTGATATCCACAGTCCCCCATAAAAGTGATATCCACATTGCCCCGCATAACAGTGATATCCACATTGCCCCCATAACAGTGATATCCACATTGCCCCCATAACAGTGATATTAACATTGCCCTTCATAACAGTGATATCCACATTGCCCTTCATAACAGTGATATCCACATTGCCCTTCATAACAGTGATATCCACATTGACCCCCATAACAGTGATATTCACATTGACCCCCATAACAGTGATATCCACATTGACCCCCATAACAGTGATATCCACATTGATCCCCATAACAGTGATATCCACATTGACCCCCATAACAGTGGTATCCACAGTAACCCCATAATAGTGATATCCACATTGCCCCCATAACAGTGATATCCACAGTCCCTCCATAACAGTGATATCTACATTGCCCCCATAACAGTGATATCCACATTGCCCCCATAACAGTGATATCCACATTGCCCTTCATAGCAGTGATATCCACATTGACCCCCATAACAGTGATATCTACATTGCCCCCATAACAGTGATATCCACAGTCCCTCCATAACAGTGATATCCACAGTCCCTCCATAACAGTGATATCCACATTGCCCTTCAATACAGTGATATCCACATTGCCCTTCATAGCAGTGATATCCACATTGACCCCCATAACAGTGATATCCACAGTAACCCTGTAATAGTGATATCCACATTGCCCCCATAACAGTGATATCCACAGTCCCTCCATAACAGTGATATCCACAGTCCCTCCATAACAGTGATATCCACAGTCCCTCCATAACAGTGATATCCACATTGCCCCCATAACAGTGACATCCACATTGCCTCCATAACAATGATATCCACATTGCCCCCATAACAGTGATATTCACATTGCCCCCCATAACAGTGACATCCAAATTGCCCCCATAACAGTGATATCCACATTGCCCCCCATAACAGTGACATCCAAATTGCCCCCATAACAGTGATATCCGCATTGCCCCCCATAACAGTGATATCCACATTGACCCCTATAACAATGATATCCACAGTAACCCCATAATTGTGACATCCACAGTGCTTTCATAAGTGACATCCACAGTGCCCCATAACAGTGACATCCACAGCACCACCATAACAGTGACATCCACAAAGCCTTTGTAACAGTGACATCTACAGTGCCCACATAACAGTGACATGCGCAGAGACTCCATAGTAGTGACATCCACAGAGACCCCATACCAGTGACATCCACAGAGACCACATAGCAGTGACATCAACAGTGCCCCCATAACCGTGACATCAGCAGTAGGGGTGAGCGAATCGACTTCGGATGAAATATCCGAAGTCGATTCGCATAAAACTTTGTTCTAATACTGTACGGAGCGGGAGCTTTGTATAGTATTAGAATATATTGGCTCTGATGAGCCGAAGTTATTGCTTCATGAAGTCTCACGAGACTTCGGGTAATAACGTCATTAATTAATTTGTACAGTAAAAAACCATTTCCCGAACTCAGGTTGGATTCCAAGGTACCACTTGGGACCGAACCCGAGTTTGGGAAATATTTTTTTACTGTACAAATTAATTGATGAAGTTATTGCACCAAGTCTCGCGAGACTTCGCAAAGCAATAACTTTGGCTCATCGGAGCCAATACGTTCTAATACTGTACAGAGCTCCTGCTATAAGGAACCATTAATTTCAATGGATCCGCAAAAAAAACTCCGTATGCCTTCTATTTCCATTTTTCCATTTTTACTGTTCTGTTCAAAGATAGAACATGTCCTATTATTGTCCGAATAACGGACAAGGATAGTACTGTTCTATCAGGGGTCAGCTGTTCTGTTCCGCAAAAAAAACTAAATGCACGCGGACGTCATCTGTATTTTTTGCGGATCCGATTTTTGCGGACCGCAAAATACTGAAAAAGCCATACAGTCTAGTGCATGAGCCCTCAAGTGTAAAGTAGAAGAGTGGCACTCACCGGAGCTCCTGGTCACCCGGGATGCAACAGCCCGCCTGGAGTCCTACGTTTCGGCTATTCCCAAGCCTTTATCAAGCACCAGTGCTTGATAAAGGCTTGGGAATAGCCGAAACGTAGCAACTTTTTTGTAACCACGGTTTTTATGTGAGCAGTTCCCAATAAAGGGATTTTTTCCGGATATGCTGCCCTTGCCATTTTTCATTGGACTAGTGCATGAGCCCTAACAGTAACATCCACGTTGTCGTTATACCCGTGACACGAAGCTGGTTCCACTTGCCATTATCCTTGTTGTTTAGTGCAATTGTGCTGTGATTATAATTTTACATATTTCTCACAGGGGTCACTTCATTCTGACCCAATGGGTGATATTCATACGCAGTCATTATTGTCTAATATCGCATGGAACACTCTTTCTTGCACTGATTATGTCTGTCCCTCAGTATATATATTCTGGTTGCATAATATACTAATTAAGAAGAATTTTTATATGCATATTTTTTTGTGGCATAGTTTTGTTACTTATTTTATCAGTGGGTTTATGGGTTTAGCTTGAGACCAACACTTGCAGTTCATTTTAATTGCTTCAAGCCCATCTTTGGATGGTTACAAAATTATAAAATACATTTACCCATGTATGTACTTATATTCACACATAATGTATAGACACAAATATGCCAGGGTTACATGCAGCGTTTTTGGTCTGGCTGATTCCCGACATTGTCTGCCAGCTGTTACACCCGGCCACAGGTGTGATGGCAGCTTTAGTTAGAAAAAGACTCAGAAAGGCATTTATTGTATGGCCTATATCCCCATATATAATACAATTCGAGGGGAAATTTGGGTGCTTGTGTGCGTCATATGCCCAAAGTGCCTCAGTAAGTCTACAGTGGACTTCCTACCATGAAAATCGGCCTCCTTATTGCCTTACATTGCCTACTTGCACTGTCACACCATTGTCCTCCTTGCCACGTACTGGAAGACCCTCTGAAACTAAGGACACCCCACCTAACATCAGGCAGAAGCAGAAAACCAGAGTGTACCTTGAGGGGAGAAGGGTTTCACCTCTCCTATTGCTGTACGGCCCAGAGTGAGCACTGCCAGATGCTCATATGATCAGATGTTCCCATGAAGTTAAGGAGACATGGGTCTGATATGATGGATTTTCATTGCTTGAACCCTGATACAGGTTGCACTAGAGAAATTCAGTATTGAAATAAAATACCTGCTTGAGCTGCATATTTATGAGGGAATTGGAACTCATAAGTATGTATATGGATATGAGAAAAGACTTATGCAAGGCCTGTGCCAGATGTGTAACGCCCCAGAGTGGCATTACCACATCTGCACTTCGCTACTATCTCTAATGGGCTAGTGTCATGTCAGCTGTGTATTCCAAGTCCTTCACAATGTACATTCCTATCTCTTGGAACTGTTATGTTTAAGTGTAATTTATCTGGTTCACCAGTAGGTGGCAGCAAGCATGCCAGTGATACATTTATAGAGAATGGAACCCTTCTTTCCATTCTAACTCTCCGTCTAAGGAGGGGAGGGAACTAGTTAGTTAGAGGTCAGTCTAGTACACCCCCAGCTAGGGGAAGGGTGTGCAGCAGGCGCACGTCCCTGCTTGATGTGCCCCAGCCAAGCAAAGCAAGCCAGCTAGAGCATCCTAAGCTCTGCTGGACATAGAGGCCACAGCTTGAAGCCCTGGAAGCCAGGAGGAGCTTTCCCTGAACAAATCTAGAGACAGACCAGACTACAAGGTGAAGTACAGCATAAAGAAGAAGCTGAATTCTATAGCCAGCCTATCAGTACAGCAGAGCCAGAGAGCAACAGATGTAGCAGAGAGGAGTTTGCCTGCTACAGTTTTGTTCATGCTAAAGCCTGCTGGGGCCAAGATAAAGTCTGTAAACCGTTTGGAGAAACGCTTATGCCAAGTAAAGCTGCTATTTAACGTCATCACAAGGTCTGGACTAAATTTATTATTCATCCCCAAGTTAACTTTTTACCTTTTTCTGCTTCAGACGACAATGCCCGACGTCCAGCCTATCCAGGTAAGAGCACCGTGACACGTGCACAAAACAATAGGCCACACTATTTCACTCTGGCATTCCTACACCTGGGTATCACCAACACCATTTCTTAAAGGAGCTCTGTTCTGTTGTTGCTTCATTGCAACTGGCGTCACAAAACACTTATCCCTCTTAAAGGGACCCCTTGCCGCTGTCGGACGCCGCCTATGATTTCACTAAAATTGATAAGCACTGTAGACCTTCCATTGTAGCTAATAGCTGTAACTGAACCCATTTGCCACTTAGTATTCTGGAAACATGCTAGGAGCGCTATCACTGAGCTTTACTTCTCAGCACTTCACCCATTTCTAGCATTCAGGTTTAAAATACTGTACCATAGGATGTCGCCATCTAGTGGTTTAAGGCTGACATTGACAAGGATGTTTTATCACAGTGACTAATGCCTGTGTTACACTGTGCATCTCTGAGAGCACAAAAATATACAGCAGAGTCTGCCACGCTTGTGCCATAGATAGTTAATTTGGTGGTTGTTTTACTGGTCTCTGAATCAAACTTTCCAGGCTGAAATGTTCCATCATGTTTCATAGAGGACACGCTCCCTGCTCCCCTGTACAGGATATACTGCATTTGGTTGAGATGCTGCCGATATCAGAACAGATATGGCTGGTAACTGGAAGTAGAATAGTTACATGTTAATGTCACTGTCTGTCCAGCATCTATGGAGATGTGCGATATAAGGGGATGTATGGAGTTCCCATACGCTGTGCCTGTAGAAATGGGTAAAAGATGATATTATTAGTCAAATTAAACATTATGATTTTTATCAAATTCTGTATTTCAGTTGCACAAATGAATGATATATTGTATATTAGTACATTCAGCTGTGTCATATTCTGTAAATGTGCATATATACTCACACAAATAGATCCAGATCTGTGCATATATTCTTATAATGGCCGAGAGGGTCATTTCCATCAGTGATAAGGAAGATAATTAATAATAATAGTCAATAAGGATATAAGACGATGTGAAGAATGAAGACTGTATATTACAGAAGAAGGATGAGGGTTTTCCTTCCCTTCAGTATGCAGTATCTGCTGGAGCACAGCACAGTGAGCACTTACAGTCTTCACTGCCAATAGGTTTGGCTGCCGCACCTACCGTATATTCAGGTGGCCACAGTGTAACTAATAGGAGAATCAGCGAGGAATGTCTGCCGCCTAGTGGCTGTTACTAGAATCACGCAGTTAAAGGGTTCGATGTTTTTTTTATCATTTCTATACATAAAAATATAAATAAAATAAAATTGGATAGAATTCAAAACCGATACTGAACAGATGCAAAATGATCCTTTGCATCTGTTTTTCTGATCATCCATGTTTCTGATCATTTTCTGATCATCTTAACAGATACTTTAGAAAAATTTCCTTTCACATCCTTTTTTTTTAAAGGAAAACCTCCCACTTTTGCAGGGTATATAACATTACTTTTTACAGTGGATACTGCTTTTACAAAATGTTACCTGCCCACATTATTTTTTGTTGGATTTTTTAATTTGGAAAATGCAACAAAGAAGGCAACAGTGACGACATCAATATTGGGCCCATCCAATGACATCAGCAAGGATAACTTGTGTCGTATTTGCAACTTTGTATCAAGAATTGTGAATACACACTGAATAACTTTCAGATTACTTCCCTGTGGGCAGGGCTGAATTTTCGTGCTTTAGATTGGGGCCTTCCTTAACTTTCACACGCTGACTGTAATTTTTACCTATTGATGATCTATCCTCAGGATAAGTCATCAATATCAGATCAGCGGGGGTCTGACACCCCAGACTACTGCTGAACAGCTGTTTGAAAACAAGAATTATCGCTCCCCTCTCTGCTCTGTGTAATTACAAGTATCCATTCACATTCACTTCTATGGGACGGTTCCGTCCTATTCACTTGAACAGGCAGATCCGTCATATTGAGGTGAATGGGGACCCTATACTGAGGATTGGTCATCAAAAGTTAAAAGTGGACAACCCCTTTAAGAAAATACTATTATCAGATTCTCTACAAAGCACATCAGAATAAAGTAGTGGAATGAGATTGAAGGTGGGGGGATTAATGAAGAATAATTGGACAGGATATAATAGGCCACTATAAATCAAGAATATTTTTTATAGAGATCTTACAAGTATGGATGTTGAAAGTTCTTGGAGTAGGACATGCCAGAGAGCTGGTACAGCTCTCTAGACACTTTAGAGAAGGGGTTAAGAGGTACGAATTACGGCGGATGTACTGTTTGCATAGCGTAGAGCAAGTTAGGGTGGTAGACATATTAGTGTAAAAATGTGTATGAGAACGAATTTAAATTGAATATTATGCTGCATGTATGTCACTGGCACGGGGTGGAGGCATTGGAGTATCATGACAGATAGATGGGCCTGGCTGCAGATAGGAGACTAATTAGTAGTGATGGGTGCGAATATTCGAATCACGAATATCGCCACTACGAGAATTTACAAATATTTGGATTTTTTTCACCTGAACTCTTGATCCCTCCCTGCTTCTTGCTTGTGGACCAATGAGAAGGCTGCAATGTATTTGTCTGAGCTAAGCAACATCCCTAGCAACCAATAGGAAAGTTGCCTACTCCTTACTATATAAGAACCTCCCCAGCAGCCATTTTCTACAGTTTATTACAGTTCTGAGAGAGACAGCAGTGTTATTGCTGTGCTCTCTGCTTTCCTGTGTCATTACATTAGATAGTTAGCATATATATACAGTATATATATATATATATATATATATATATATGATACAGATAGTTGGTGGGAGATAGTCAGTGTAGGTTAGATAGTGATATAGTGTAGCTGAGGTTCTGCTGTCCATACATGCATGCTACTAGTGTTGAGAGCGAATATTCAAACTTTTATTGCGAATATCGCAACTTCGATAATTTGCGAATATAGCGCTATATATTCGCAATTTCGAATATTCGTTTTTTTTTTTTTTTATGTGTTAATCTTTGTTGCTCTCTGGTTGTCTTCCCACTTCCCAAAAGCTGTTCTTACCTGTCCGGAGGATTCCTGGCTCCCTGCCCGCTCCAGTCAATGCCCGTTGCCGCTTCTGCCGACTTCCTGTGTGCATGGAGCGTCCCCATCCCAATGGGAACGCCTCCATGCTAAAATGTACTGTCGGATGTGAGAATCAAGATCTCACAAATTTGACTAAGTTGTAATCGCATTGCGATTAATATAACCTGAATTATTCGCATTGCGATATTCATTATATTTTAGCAATACAACCATTAGGAACCCAGCTAGAAGTTGAATTCGCAATGCGAATATATACTCGCATTGCGAAATCAACTTAGAGCTGAGTTCCTAATGGCTGTATTGCTAGAATATAACGAAGATTGAGAATATAGCGCTGAATTCTTGATATTCGTCATCTTCGTTATATTCTATCAATACAACCATTAGGAACTTGGCTCTAAGATCAATTCGCAATGCGAGTATATGTTCGCTTCGCGAATGAAACTTAGAGCTGAGTTCCAAATGGTTGTTGCTAGAATATAACGAAGATTGAGAATATAGTGCTATATTCGTGAATTCGTTATATTCGTCATCTTCGTTATATTCTAGCAATACAACCATTAGGAACTCAGATCTAAGTTGTAATCGCAATGCGATTAATATAACCTGTATTAATCGCATTGCGATTACAACTTAGATCTGAGTTCCCATTGGTTGTATTGCTACATTATAATGAAGATTTAGAATATAGCGCTATATTCTCAATCTTCGTTATATTCTAGCAATACAACTATTAGGAAGTTGGATTCGCAATGCGATTAATGCAGGTTATATTAATCGCAATGCGAATTCAACTTAGATCTGAGTTCCTAATGGTTGTATTGCTAGAATATAATGAAGATTGAGAATATAGCGCTATATTCGTGATATTCGTTATCTTCGTCAATTCTAGCAATACAAGTTACAACCATTAGGAACTCAGCTCTAAGTTTAATTCGCGATGCGAATATAAATTCGCGTAACATTCGCAATATATTGAATAATGACGAATATTCGATTTCGACGAATATATGACGAATATTCAAGCGAATATTCGCGAAATATCGCAAAATCGAATATGGCACCTCCCGCTCATCACTACATGCTACAGACATAGGGCTGTGATGTCACAAGTTCCCAACAGTACTTAGTGCACCAATCACTAATATGTAGTCAGACCTGGTAAAATGTGAAGTTGCCCGTATTGCGCCAAAATATTCGGATCATTAGTGCCGATTTCGCAATTGCGAATATATTGCAGCACTCTATCTGCATATAAAGCTATTGTAATGTTCTGTCGTGCCAACCATTATCTCAAGTCTCAGGAAACTTCTAACAGCTTGAAAAATGTAGCTATAGTGTCGATTTTCCCAAACAAGACCATATTTGCAAATTCTCGAATTCGCGATTATATGATGAACATTCTAGCATATATTGACGAAATATCACAAATTCGAATATTGCCTTTGCCGCTCATCACTACTAATTAGCAGCGTGACCTCGGTGGTTCAATAAAGGACAAATATATAGACACCTAATTGGTCAGTGAATTGATGCATTCAAAGTGGAATTCGATCCGAAGTTTAGGAAAAACTCGATTCGCCATGAATCTGATTTTCACTGCGCTTCATGGTAACAAATCAATTTGTCCTAAAATGGTCGCTGAAAATAAAAATAATATATACTCACCCACTTGATCGCAGAGAGGTCATCCACTCCTATCTTGATTGAAGAAAACCCCCAAAGGACCTGCGGCGAGTGTGAAGACGTCAGCACATAACTGAACTGAATGGAGCCTTCAGACCCCTTAGACTATAATGGGGTCCATTAGGTTTCCGCTCAGAGGAAGATTCTTGAACCAGAGACAAAAGTTGTGCGAGCAGGACTTTTTCTCCACTTTAAAAATCTTCCTCTAAGCGGAAACCTAACGGACTCCATTATAGTCTATGGGGTCTGAAGGCTTCGTTCAGCTCAGTTATGTGCCGAAGCCTTCCTTTCCGTTCTCCTGCTCCAATAACCTTTATAATGTCTTTCTGCAGGAATTGTGATTACACAATCACCTATTCAGGCAGGAATTTTGCAGCCCTCAGCTCTGCCAGACTGATAATGCAATCAAAAATGGTGACAGACATGCATACCTCTCAACTTTGTGGACGGTCAAAGAGGGACACTTGTGGTTCATTGTGTGAAAGTCCATTTTTCCTACATAATTATACACTTTAATAGTAATCTGAATATATAAATTTCTATAAATACAAGTTGCATCAAATAATGAAATAATATACAAGGCAGGATTTAATATACAGAGAGAACCAGACAAACAATTTCTGGGTCAATATTATAAATGTAACTATGCAAATCTATTCCTCAGATGAAAAAAAGGGACATTTAAGGAGAAAAGAGGGACTTGGGTCCAAAACAGGGCCTGTCCCTCCAAAAGAGGGACACTTTGGGAGGTCTGGACATGGGTCGTGTAATCATTTGATCTGTCTCTGAACTCTCTCTGATCTCTAGAGCACTTTTGCAGACAGAAGACTTTGACTCAGAGTGCATGCTGAGAAAAAAAAAAGATGTTAAAAAACAAATTGAAAGAAGGATTCAAAAGGATTAATGTCCATTCAATCCATTCTCCATAGACTATAATGCAAAAAAAAAAAAAAAACAACAGAAATCATACATACGTCATGAATCTGTTATTTAGAGCGGACAAAAAAGTCCTGCAAACAGGATTTTTTTCTCCGTCAA
The DNA here is from genome assembly GCA_033119425.1 of Bufotes viridis. Lineage (NCBI taxonomy): Eukaryota > Metazoa > Chordata > Amphibia > Anura > Bufonidae > Bufotes > Bufotes viridis. The sequence goes on along the minus strand of CM065589.1, from coordinate 208,159,138 downwards.
AAAAACGAACAAATGACGGAAAACACAACTAACTGATACGAACCTGACTAGTGAAATGTATCATCAGGTGATAGATTTTCATTTTGTCATTTCAGTCCTGAAGAAATGTGAGGTCCACTCAGGAAATGAGTTGTCTGTATTTCAAGTTTAGAATAAACAGCATATTTGAATTCTACTTTTCAGCTACTTGAATTCTACTTCTGCTCTGTCCACAAGGTAACTCCTGAAAAGACAACTACAAGACTTGTGCCTCATTGCACAACTTACCAAGATGACTGCATGTGCAGTGGGCCAGTCCCCAGAGGCTCTATTAGTTCTAGAGTTAGGATGCTGAGCGGTCGTGCTCCTTGACAAAACCATGGGGCGAAACGCGTCCTGGCGCTTGCACTGTATGCATTATTGCTACTAGCAATTTTCTAAGTTCGGACGCATGCGCTTCACTGAGTTCTCCTGCTCTGCGGCTAAGAGTATGTGTTATGTGGTGTGTGTTTGATTTGTGGTTTGGTTGTTGTCTAGTGCGTTGTTACATGTCTTGTCTGTTGATGTTGTGTCCAGCATGTCTGGTAGACATTTCCGCCGTTTGTCTTTCTCTCCTGAAGGAGGCCCCATGGTTTCCCGGAGGGGGAACCTCTATCCAGTGAACAGCTTTGTCTGTCACTGCCGGGTATACGTTGCGCTTGGGGGTTTGGGCAATAGCAGGGAAGCTGTTTCCTGTTTAGTGGTGTGTACGGTATCCTGTGTTGTGTGTAGGTACTCGTACTTATACATATGTTCCAGTTCCTGGTGGAGGGTTTAGCTTGAGAGTCTTTATTCTGCTGCGACGGGTAAGTGTCCATGTTGTACTGGGGTCTGTGGACATTCTGCCACAAGATACTTACCTGTTGAGTTAGTTCCCTGTTCACTGTTTTCCATCTTTTACTGGGCCGCTGGGAGATGCCTACTCATCCGTGGTATTGGACAAACAGGTTGTCTCAGCCCTGTCACCATCTCTAGGGCTATTCAGGGATTCCAGGGTCTGAGGTTCCTGAGTATGGACCCTCCTACCATCTGGGTTGGCTTTTATGGCTGAGATATCAGGGCCAGGTTAGGTATGCTGTGGGAGGTGACCTGCCCCTTTTTCCATAATTCCAGGTCTAGTTGAAGTTGACTTTGTACGTGGGGAGTTTCCCCCACTCCCCACCATGACAGTCAGGTCTGCAGTATTGCATGTGAGGGGTATGACTAAAACCATAGAAGTGCGTGATCACATACACACACATGGAGGAACCTCCTTTCTTTCCCTTGGTAGTAGTAAATGAAAGCACAACTATGATGATCTCTTCCCTAGTGTTAGAGCGTGAGATGGGGAAAAACCACTGATTGTCTGAACACTGTTTGTATAGATTAAATGATCTGGACTGACATTCAGCTGTTTGGCCACAAGATGCTGCTGTTTTCTAAACACAGCAACAGGCTGCAAATATTTCCATATTCATCAGAGGTGGAGTTACACAGAGCCTGGAGAGGAAGAGAAAGGGAGCAGCCATCTTAGAGGAAGCTGAGACTGAAGAACTGTGTGAGCAGAGGATCCAATGACATCTAGGTGTGGGAGCATCCCTCAGTAACCAGAGCAGCAGCAAAGTGAAGCTGATCGTGTCCAAGATCCTGATCCTGTCCACAGGAACGAGAATTGCTTCCAGGAAAGTTAATTAGACCTGAGGAGCAAAGCAACATACACTGTAGGACCCCATGCTTGTTGGAGAGGCATTTGTTCTGTTTAGAGTCACCAGCGGATGCAGAGCAGACCCGGTTGGTAAGATCGTGCACACACCTCATTACAGTGTTGGCGCCTGGAGACTGAGACCAAGTCTGTAGTTTGCTAGTTAGGGTCTCTGTTTGCGTCAGGCCAGGACTCCATAACTTAAAGTGACATTTCACATTGGAGAGCTGATAAACTTCCCACAAACTGAAGCCAGGCTGGCATTTTGCCCAGAAGGAGTACTCAGGCACGTGCTACAGGACCAGTTATGGGAGGGGGAATCCTGTAGAGCTTTGTAAGATTGTAAGATGTTTTGCTTCACCACAGGCTAGCCCGTACCACACACCGAAACAGTTGTTCTTGTTTTTTTTATGGGTAATAACAGGTAAGGTGTGGCTGGTTAGTTGTGCCCGCCAATAGGTAAATTACCGTACTTTCCTCCTGCATCCATCAGAGGGCACCTTGCTGTGCAGCACAAGGGTCTCATCCTTCGGGCTGGGTGTATGTAAATTTATTTGTGTGTTCCCAGCATTTGTGGTTGTGTTTATTGCCACGTTTAGGCAAAATTCTGTTTTGGCAAAAGCCAAAGTTGTCTTCCTCTTTCGTGACTTCATTGTATCCTGGGGAGCACGGCCCGGTACACGGCTTACAAGAGATTGCTTATTTCCCCAAGATTCCTCTCAAGTGTGTACTAGGTTCCAGGAAGTATATATCTCTTCCATGGAAAGTTAGATGAGATATAAGGAATTAAGGAAAGTTGAGTATCCCTAGGAAAGATTAGCTTGCTTGTAAGTCTCGTTTTCAGGTCTAGGTTTTTATGTAATGATGGGCAGGTTGGTAGTGGGACCTATTATTCCCTTCCTGGCCATTACAGGGTTTTTTTTTGTAGCCCAGGCCAGATCTACCAGACCAGGCTAACTGCACATGTTGTAGATTACAGAGGTTAATTTGTGTTTTGCCTGAATCAGGATTTATTTTGACCATGTTTTAAAACTTTGCCTTACCGATGCCTCCTTGCTTACTTAGCACCTCCCTACATTGTACCTCCTAAATCTGAAATTTCCAAACATTGTGCCACTGAATGGAATATGACTAATATGAAAATAGCACATTACCTAACAGGTCGCAGGGGAGAGCTGGATGGATAGCAGTGTTGGAAGCAATGATGAAGGTATTATATACTTGCAGTGTTTGTCCTCACTTTGGTCCTCCCTGGGGCCATGAAGTGATAGGAGGTCACACCATATTTTCCTTTGGGGCACACGGAAATTCTAGAACCCTTTGCCTAGTGGTAGTGGATGTGCCCCTGATGTAAACAGGTTTTGGGGTGCAAGTGCAGTATCACAGTACAGGAGTAACTACAAATGTTATTATTTAATGATTGAACTCTACATCAGCAGTTGAGGTATGGTTGGTATTAGGATTGGGGAAAACAACACCATTCTCCCCCTCTTGGTATGAGCGGACTGATCCTACTTCCAGCCAGGGAGCAGAGTCTTAGCTAGGACTGTGAGAAGTGAGGAAGCACATCTGATTTCTCCTGCTCTTAGGGCTTAAGGACCAGAGAACCAACTCATCTGTGAGACCACTACCCCAGTGAGATATCGAACTTCGAAAATAAATTTAATTCCTTAAGAATTACAGGGTTTCTTTTTAGCCCAGGCCAGATAAATCAATACCTGACCTTTCAAGTCTCTCGGGGTCACACAGCATTAGAAATCATTATAATTCCTTGCAATCCTGTATGAGGAGCAGTGTTCAGAACAGGAAATCACACAGCAACATGCACTTAAAAGGGTGCAGTCACATGTGGTGGGTAAGCTACATTCATTCCACTGTAGAAAGTCTGAAATCAGAAGTCGCAAAAGCCGCACCAAATAGTGTGGCTTTTGGTGAGGAAATTTGCAACAGATTTTACCCATTGCATTGAAAAAAAACGCGGAAGACATCTGCAACATAAATTGGCATGCTGCATATTTATAAGCTTCATCCTCCTCCATGTCAAGATATGTGTTGGATTTATTGTGGATATGTTTGGCAGTGTGTGAATGAGATTTGTTAAAAACTCATCCACTTTGCTGACTCTGGAAATACTGTGGGGGGAGATTTATTAAAACTGGTGTAAAGTAGAACTGGCTTAGTTGCCCATAGCAACCATTTAGATTTATTTTTCAGAGCTCCTTTGGGCAACTAAGCCAGTCTTCTTTGCAACAGTTTTGAAAAATCTCCCCCCTGTGTATTTTCCACACACAAGTCCATTTAACCCGTTCACTACGCTGGAGCGATGTGTAAACATGGCACCTGGTCGCATGCGCAGCGGGTGCCATGATCTGCGGCTAATTATCGTGACCGGCAACAATGCTGATTGCAGTAATTAAATGTTTTAGATGCCGTGACCAAGTGAGATCACGGCATCTAAATGCGCAAAAACCCGAAAACTCAAGCTTCCGGGCTTCCTACCGCTACCCCGTGTGGCCAATTGGGGCATCGGTAGTTGCGCTGAACACTTTCGCTGATGAAGCTGAAAGTGTTCATACTGAAATTCTTATTTTGGCCACCAGATGGCAGGCCAGGATAAGAAATAAGCAATATTGAGTTTAAATGGCATTTTAAAAATTCCTGATAGAACAAAATTAAAAATTAAAAAACATATTTATAGGCTCATATATGAGCCACAAAATCATCACAAAAAATAAATAACTAAATAACAATGAATATAAACATCATGGGTATCACCGAAAATGCCTGTACTATTAAAATAGGTAAAAATTCCAATACAAATGGTGTAACGGAAAAAAAGGGTCAAAATGGCCGATTTGCCATTTTTTCATTGCTTCTCTTACCCCAAAAAATGTAATAAAAAGTGATCAAAAAGTCACAAACACTCCAAAATGGTATCAATAAAAACTACAGATTGTTCCGCAAAAAATGAGCTTCTAAACAGCTCAGTAGACATAGGTATGAACAAGTTATGTTTATACCTAACTCAAAAAAATAAATTTAAGTTTAATTTTTTTACACTGTTTAGACATAAAGAACCTATACATGTGGGGTATCGTTGTAATCGTACTGACCCAGAGAATGATGGGCATGGGTCAGTTCTGCCATAAACGAAACGCCGTGGGAACAAAACCTGTAAAACGATGGAGGAATTGCACAGCAATACAATATGGCAGCTGGGCACTAGCTAACTGTATGCTGGATAGATATGGTCCTAAGGAGTTGGAGGCACAGCAATATAGTATGGCAGTTGGGCACTAGCTAACTGTATGCTGGGATTATATGAGCCTAAGGAGTGGGAGGCACAGCAATACAGTATAGCAGCTGGGCACTAGCTAACTGTATGCTGAGATGATATGGGAATAAGGAGTGGGAGGCACAGCAATACAGTACGGCAGTTCCATATACCAGCCAATAGAAGGGAAATATTACAGAACAACCAGGCAACTCAGAGAGGGAGTGAGAATATTAGCAAAGGAAGGTAACTGTTGTTTATCAGACTCTAGTTACCTTTGCATTAGGTGGAGAGATTCTAAGCTACAAGCTGCCCACCATAACCTAGGAAAGAAATGCCATCTGTCAGAACATAGTAATCCTAGAGAGGATACAGAATTATATGATTATACTGTACAGCAGAGATAGTACATCCCTCCAACCTGGAGAAACAAGGGAGAACGATTGATTGCCATAGAGTGAAACTACCCCTTATGCAACTTTTGGGAACTAATATGAATCACTGTAAAAGCTGCTTTGCTGTAAATGACTTTTGCATACATTGATGACCTTTGGATCAGCTTCAGTAAAGTACTGGGAGTTTGTTAAAATAACTAGTCTCCTTATTCCACATCATCTCCTAATTGCACCTTACGGTGCTGGCATCACGAACACAGGGGCCCAGCCACCAAAGCACCCTAAGCATACCCACCACCATCAAGGGCACCTCAACTTCCATCTGGCTGGTGTTTCCTGCAATAGAGAGTGCCCCGGAGGATTTAGTGCTGTCTTCCTCATCACTGCACACCGACCCAGGGAGCTACAAAACCGTGAGTACGACTACTACCCCCATCAGCCAACAGTGCACTCACATACTGCCCCTGTGGTCCAGTCCGCTGCACTTCTTCCTCTGTATACTAACTGTTGGAGTAAGGAATGGATGAGTGAGAGTGGAGGCGTAGAGACTAAAGACACTCAGCTGGCTGAAGGAGAGAGCATTGTGAGTGATAGAGTGAATAAGAGAGCCTGAGTGAGATAGTGAGTAGATCAGTAAGAGTGCATGCGAGGGATAACTAATATAGGATGGCTGGTTTTAATTGGATCCCTTATAGGTGTATTGTTTAGCTACTGTGCAGAATTATTATTCATGATATTGGAGCTGAGGAGACCTGTGGAGGAGAAGGTAATTAGTTTGGTAAAGTTAGAGAGGGTTTATTTAAAAAAAAAATGTATAGCTAAAAATTAGACACAAGGTGTCACTCATTGACAAGGAAGTCTATTTTTCTAAGAACTTAAAGTGTAACTGCCATTCTATTTTTATTTGTGTAACGTATAGGGGCAGTAATGTTAACCATTTTTGTAATTACTGAAATCATACATTTCTATTAGGAAAATAGCTCTAAAGTGGCTCATTTTGAGCCTGAGCAACACCCGTCTGTCTTCAGTTTATATAACAGTGGAGACTTGCTAACACTGACTGTGTTATGTAAACAGAAGACAGACGGGTGTTGCTAAGGCTACTTTCACACTGGCATTTTGGTTTCCGTTTGTGAGATCCATTCAGGGATCTCACAAGCGGTCCAAAACGGATCAGTTTTGCCCTTAATGCATTCTGAATGGATAAGGATCCGCTCAGAATGCATCAGTTTGGCTTAGTTTGGCTCTGTTCCACCTCCATTCCAGTTTGGAAGCGAACACCAAAACGCTGCTTGAAGCATTTTGGTGTCCGTCTCACGAAACTGAGCCAAATGCCACAATATGGCGCAATAGAAAACGGATCCATCCCCCATTGACTTTCAATGGTGTTCAAGACGGATCCATTTTGGCTATGTTAAAGATAATACAAACGGATCCGTTCTGAACGGATGCATGCGGTTGTATTATCTGAACGGATGCATTTGTGCAGATCCATTACCAGTGGCGTAACTAGACTGTTATGGGCCCCAGTGCAAACTTTGGATCGGGCCCCCCCCCCCTCAATTTTTACAAAGAGGTGGCAGAGACATGGAGCATTAAGATGATTGATAATGCTACATGCCGCTCTGGGATCTTTTTACTACAAAATCACAGTCAGATAAAGTTGTCACCGTGATTTTGTAGTAAAAAGATCACATAGAGGCACACAGAGCATTTTCAATCATGTCACTGCTCCATGTCTCTGCTGTCCGGAATGGGGCTTGGCACTCTTTCACGCAGCGGATTACCCGCACAGGATCCGCTCGTGTTAAAGGGCCCTAAGCTCAATGCATGGCTACACTCACCCAGTCCTAATAAAAATCTGGTCCTACCTTATCCAGGGTGTCGCTGGCATCTGCGTGATATCCACTGGATCCAGAACAAAGTCCCTGTGGTGATAGAAAAAAAAATAATCATATAAGGAAGGGATGGTAACTGCCCCTTTGAAATCACCAGCAGGGGGCGCTGTGCTGGCCTGTAAGACTGAGCCATGCCAATGTATAGCAGGGTAATCTAGGAAATTTCCCCTAAGTGCTACTACACAGTACTAATGCCAACATTGTGGTCCCTTTAAAATAGTTATGTCCTCCTTGTGGCCTCTCACTGTAGTTATGCCCAGATATGTGCCCCTCACTGTAGTTATGCCCACATATGAGCCCCCTCACAGTAGTAATGCCCAGATATGTGCCTCCCTCAAAGTAGTAATGCCCAGAAATGTGCCCCCTCACAGTAGATATGCCAGATATATGCCCCCTCACAGTAGTTATGGCCAGATATGTGCCCCCTCACAGTGGTTATGCCAGATATGTGCCCCCTCACAGTGGTTATGGCCAGATATGTGCCCCCTCACAGTGGTTATGGCCAGATATGTGCCCCCTCACAGTAATTATGCCCAGTTAGGTGCCCCTTATAGTAGTTATACCAGATTTTGTGCCCCCTCACAGTAGTTATGCCAGATTATGTGCCCCCTCATAGAAGTTATGCCCAGATATGTGCCCCCTTACAGTAGCTATGCCCAGTTATCTGCCCCCTCATAGTTATGCCCACATATATGCCCCCTCAAAGTAGTTATGGCAGATTAGGTGCCCCATCACTCTTGATATGGCCCCCTTTTTGCCTCCAGTCTGCATGAAAAAGAAAAAGAAAAACAAAAAAAAACCCAAACACATACTTACCTTCTTTCCTGATGACTAGCTCCCACCATCACATCGCGCTGCTGGCTGTGCTGGAGGCCAATTCATGTGCAGCCAGCAGGGGGAGCGCTGGAGCTCAGAAGAAAAGTAAAGCAGGGAGCGGATCCGGTCTCCCTGCTTCACTCCGGAGACAAACAGCCCGGCAGTGATAACAACTGCCGGGCACGTGAGTGCGCATCCCCCCACCCCCCCACCCCCCACACACTTGCCTCTGTGTGCACACGGGGCGCATAATGTACATGTTTGAAAAACGCTCTGACGGGGCCCGGCATTGTTACTGTACTTCATGCCGGGCCCCGTCAGAACGCCCCCTTCCACCCTCTGTGACCACGATCGTTACGCCCCTGTCCATGACGGATCCGCACCAAAAGTAGCCTAAGGCTCAAAATTGGCCAATTTTGAGATATTTTTAATAGAAATTTATGATTTTAGTAATTAAAACATATTACAAAAATGGTCAGCATTACTGCCCCTATACATTACACAAATAAAAATAGAACGGTAGTTACACTTTAAGTCATATGATATTGTAGCTGAAATGAGAGCTCAGTTTTAGCCTCCTTCATTATCTTTTCAGATGGTATCATGAATCGTGAACACAAAGTAAGGCAGTCATGGATTGGTCAAAATAATCATCACTAGATCCTCATAGTAGATGTTTGAAGACAAATATTTTCTCCTGACGCTTAGAAATACAGTAAAATTATTTTTTGGCCATTTTGCATTATTGTGTGCAACCATTTTCTGGCCGTGTATCTGTTTTTCATCCATTCTGCATCAGTTTTTAATGGCTATTTTTAACAACCCTAACTGCTGCAGTGTCCTCAGTATACCTAATATCCCCCATAGTGCCCCCTGGACATCAAATGGCCCCTAGTATGAAAAATGCTGCATCTTACTGGCCCCAAGTATAGTTAATGCTGATTCTAGTGGCCCCCAGTATGGTTAGTGCTCCTCTTATCGGCTCCCACTATAGTTAATGCTCCTCTTCTTGGCCCCCAGTATAATTAATGCTTCTCTTAGTGGCCCTCAGTATACATAATGGTCCTCTTAGTGGCCCCCAGAATAGTTAATACTCCTTTAGTGGCCCCCAGTATGGCTCCAACCAAAGAAAAAAACCTCAATCACTCAAGCACGTACTGGAACAGTTGCTCCTCACTGGAGGCAGAAGGACCTGCATGCATGAGCATGTGATGTCATCACACTGGGAGCGCAGTGCCTGCTACCTCATGGTAGTTGACCACAGCATCTGAAGAGTAAAAAGTCTGTGATCAGAGTTTGCTCTAATCACAGACTCATCCACTAGGTTTCTACTGGGTAAACAACAGGCTTTAAGGGACTTTGGTCTTCAAAGACCCAATGTCTGCCATACATATATGGCGGATGTAAATTAAACTGTTGCCCGAGCTGTACACGGACTAAACTGTTAAGTACTTTTAGGGTGTTAAATGGTTAAATTAAAACATGATTTTATGATGCTCTCTTGGGAGTTATATATACTATATGTGGCCATCCAGTGGTTCTGATATTAGTTGCAGTATGTCTATGTATGTATATCGTGATAATATTTTACATTTCTATCTCGAGAAACTGGAGTAGTTACTGAAAGAGGTACATCTATATTATCAATAAGGGCAAATGGTTTATTTTTTAGTCATTAGTATCAAAATCATCTTAAAATGTGGTTGTTTTAAGGCCCAATATTGTGTGAAAGCCAGAGCCAGCCAGGGAATCATGTGGTGCTCTAGTGAGCCAGTCCATCCCTGGTGCCAGTTGTTTCCAACTTTTGGTAACACTCCTGTGGTACATCTTCTTCTTTTAAATATCATGCACATTTTCACGGATAACTGTTCCCCTACAATATTACTGTAAACTAAAATGCTGTCTACAAAATCGTGAATTTGTGTACTAGATACTTTGGTTTCTTAAATTTATGATTACAATACAATGTGCCAAAATCAACCATCTTAGCCCTGCGTGGATCATGAAGAGTTCACAGTCTTTCACTATGAGGCCCCTTTCATACACAAATATCATTTGATGTTTTCTTATTGTCAAAAAAGCCATAAAAAGCATGTGTTCTTTTTGCATATCACCTACAGTTTTTATGGTGTTTTTAGAAGAAGATGGAGAAACCTGAAAGGTCTGGAAAGAAAAAACACCATAGTCACAAAAAAACGCCTAAAAGAATTCCAAAAAAAATTGCATGTCCTCAAATTCATATTTTCATAGACTATCAGCTGACATCTAGAGCTGGCATTTTTTCGGCCAAAAATGCATCAAAACTAAATGTCAAAAAACACATCAAAAATAAAAAAGTTCTGAGAAATGTGACAAAAAAATCCTGAAGTCCCCATCCTAAAGGCTTGCACCTATATCCCTCACTAGAAAATTCTCATAAACGTTTCATATATGTGTTAAGCAAATACCTTTGCTGTATTTGTGGGAGGGGAGGCTGATTACAAGGCTAGTTATATGCACCTGTGGGCCCAGGCGGGCTGGTTACTAGGCTATTTACAGGCACCTGTGGGCCCAGGCTGACGCCGATTCAGATGATTTCACTACCTCTGGGTCAGCTCTAGGATACAGCAGCATGGTGTACAGGCTCCTTATGGCTGGGCGACGGCAGAATGTCTCAGGAGGGCGCTGGTATTCATGGTAGGATCGGAGTGGTTTGCACGGGACCCACGCTGCGGTCTGTGACATGTAGCACTCTGGGATGAAGCAGAGTTTGGGCGCTAAATGGTCTAGCGATGGTTGTTAGTTAGCTCAAACTATGCACGCTGTGTTTTGTGTATCAATGGTCGATAAAAAAAAAAAAATGCTGTAGAATTGCACTTGTTGGTACGGGACCCACAGTGCGGTCTGCTATTCACAGTACTCTGGGTCAAAGCAGAGTGGGGTGCTAACGGTCAAGTGACTGTTGTTGGTATTTTTGTCCGGCTGTTTAGGGGCTTGTTGGGGGCTATTGCATATAGTTATTGGTGTAGCATGCGCCTAGAGTGGGTATGGTCGCATGTTTTCTGATATCTGTTTCATACGGGGAAAAAAAAAAAAAAGTTCGTGTTTTTCTATTACCTGTTTTACATGTAGGGGCACATCCGCAGTCAACGCCAGACATGCAAGGTGTTGGTGAATGTATATCAGTGGTCTGTATATGGGAACACAAGCAGTTCAGTCAAGGCGCCTGTATTTGAGTTCTGATGCTCTTGTATGTAAGTGTGTTTAATCTATAAACTGTATGTTATGGGCACGCATGTGTCAGCGGTTCTGTGCTAGGTTTATAAGTGCACTATATGTCGATCAGTTGGCGTTGCATCAGGGTTATGTTCAAACATGTTTATATTTTCTTAGGTGGTGTTGTGGTGACCCAGTTAAAAAAACAAAAAACAAAAAAAAATCTGCAGCATTATGTGGAGGTTCGTTCGCGCTTGGGTAATGGCAGAAGGTGCCAGGCGAGTGCTGGCATTCACGGTAGGATCGGACTTGGTTACGCGGTGAGTGACTTGTAGCGCTCTGGGGCGAAGGAGATTGGGCGCTTATGGTCGAATGATCATGGTTAGGTTCGTTACCTTCAAAAGCTACGTCCATGTGTCTGCATTTACATTTTGTCCTATACTCCATTCACTACTAGAGCTGCGTTCATGCGTTTGCTGTTGCATCACAGTATTAATCTGCTCACTTCAGATTGCATTCATACAGCTGCGTTATACCTTGCTCTTCATGCTCAGAGCTGGGCCCATACCATGTTTTTAGGCACCACTCACATCCAGAGCTGCATTCACCCACCTGTTCTTACATCAGATGTTATATTCTGCTTCCACTTAAAGCTGCATTTTCCCTTTCATTGCTACATCATGGTTACTCAGTATTTTCACTAGGGCAGTCAGCACACCGCTCTGATACTGCTTTCTTTCAGGTTTACGTTTCTTTCCTCGCTGGTGGTTACATTCCATAGGCCTACTTTTCTGTTTCACTTCGGTGGAAGGAAAAAAATAAAATAAAAATTTGGGTGCTGTTTTCTTTAGTCCTGGTTCGCATTCACTCAGACTGGTCTCCTGCCCCAGCTCACCATACAGTCCCTCAGCGGTCAGTGGGCTAATAGGAGTAAGTTTCCTACTATGTTTCACAAGCTATTCACTCGTTTGTCACGATTAGGGTCTTCTCTTAGCGAACTGTAATGCCTCTGGCTCTTTTTCTCCCATCTGTTCAATTTCACGGTTGGTTTAATGTTTTACTTAGGCACGTGGTTCGGTTCACTAATGTCTATGCATATCCCATCAGGTATGGCTCACATTTTAATTACTTATCGTCACTGTAATGTTATCTAGTTCAGTCTTGGCTTCGGGGGCCCGATGACTGCTTCAGCCTCATGGCTCCGCTTCAGCCTCATGGTAAGCTGGTTAGTGTCCTAGGTTACTGTCGAAGGGGGTTATGGTTACGCGAGTCCCCAAGTCATACTGGTGCTGCTTAAGTGGTTTAAAAAAAAATTAAAAGACATGCTTACTTCATCTTCAAACTCGGGCTGAGGGTGTTGGTCTTGCACCTTGTTCCTGGGCGCCGGTCCATCTTCCAGTAGGAGGTGCAATGATAAGGCACAGTATACGTAGTCTGTCACGTCTACGGACACGACAAGTTCTATCACTACTACAGGCGCAGCATGCATAGTTTATCACGACCTTAAGCTTATTTCCTGTCACAACTGCTAATATGGTGGGTAAGTTTTCTGTCCTCATTACAGGCAACATTAGCTCATTAATTGGACCAGTTATGTATTCGTGCTTATGGTTCCCCAGGCCTGGTGAGTCTACACATTTCACTTAATCCATTACTAGAGTTAGACGGCATACGCCATCTTCTAACTTTTGGGTCCTTTAAAAATAATAATAATAATTAAAGCGGTGGCCTGGGGAATAAGTATAGGTGAAGCATTTTGCAACCAGTAACAGTTGGTGTCCGAGCAGGGCCCTTGGTGAATGGTTGGACTTCATTTAGGCCCTTCCATCAGATACACCATTGTTGTTTCAGTCTGCAGCTCTCAGGATTCAGACCTTCTCGTAATATGTTCATATGTTGGTCAACATAGGAGTAAATCGTTTCTGATTACCGACCACTCTTTTAAAAAGCATCAACTTTAGCTACCTCCAAGAACGACATGCCGGCGCACGTGACAAAGAGGTAAGGTACATAGAAGTCTCTGTGATATGTACGGTATATTCCGCACCTTCATCGTGTAGTGTCTTTTGCGTTCAAAGCGGGTGTCGTAATAGTATGTATATGTTTTGCTCTAAACTAAGGTCTGCTCTTTTTGGCCCCTTTAGGCTGCCCTACCGCAGCAGTTATGGCACAATTCTACTGCTTGTTGTAGATAGGGTTAGATAGGTTAGGTACACCTTTCTGATAGCCGATCCGACCACAAGTGTTAAGCAAATACCTTTGCTGTATTTGTGGGAGGGGAGGCTGATTAAAAGTCTAGTTATATGCACCTGTGGGCCCAGGCGGGCTGGTTACTAGGCTATTTATAGGCACCTGTGGGCCCAGGCTGACGCCGATTCAGCTGATTTCACCCACTCACCCACACCATCTTACAGTCACTTCATATTAGAGCGGCCCTCTTTAGGCTGCCCTACCGCAGCAGTTATGGCACAATTCTACTGCTTGTTGTAGATAGGGTTAGATAGGTTAGGTACACCTTTCTGATAGCCGATCCGACCACAAATACATTTTAGCATAAGCCTACAGACTTCGAAAAACATACAATGCTTGGTAGCTGGAAAGTTTACAGGGCTATCCAGTTTGGTTAGAAAGATCCCCTGACAAGCAGATTATGAAAGGGTGTCCCTTTGGTGGACTATAATCTTTGGGAGAATCCAGCAGTGTTTAGTTTCCTTTCTGCACCATTACATAATTAAATCCATGGACTGTCCATCTAATCTTTTGAGATGGTCTTTCTGAGCAATAGATGTTCTTTTCTTATTATTATTTATTTTAAAGCACCATTAATTCCATAGGCTGTACATCCAGACGGGTTACAGAAATTTAAAAATACAATGAACAATAAACTGTTAACAGACTGGTACAGAGGAGTAGAGGACCCTGGCCGCAAGAGCTTACAATCTATAAGGGAAGGAGAGAACACAGTAGGTGAGGGTATAGGCTGCTCATGTGGCTATGTGGTGGCAGCATGCTATTGCAAGTGGTAGGCTTTCCTGAAAAGGTGCGTTTCAGGTTGCTCTTGAAGGTTTGGATGTTGGGGGAGAGTCTAAGTGTAGGGGTAGTGAGTTCCAGAGTAGGGGAGATGTTAACCACCGTAACTGATAAATGATCTTAATCCTATTAGCAATACATGTCCAAATAATCTATTTGAAAAGTTTTTTTTTTCCTTATGGGAGTTTTATACTGCCCAATTGTCAGACAGATTATCAAAAATCTGCCCGTCAATATACGAGCGAAACACTTGTTTATCTGGTGAAACTGTCATCTGTGCAGACAAGTAAATTATTGTTTAGAGCAATGTAGCTCTATGAGGACGAGCCATAGTATTAGTGATCGCTCATCCTCATACTGTGGAGGTGATCGCTGCATGTAAATAAAGAGCTTCATATCCGCTGAACAAGCAGCCAGTTGTCAGGAAGGAGCGCTTCTTTCCTGATAATCAGCTGCTCCTCGGCCTATGTAAACCCACTATTAGATTGTAACCTACAGTAGTTGTAACAGAGATGCGAGTGATACATAAAGGCGCTTTCACTCAAGCATTTTTGCAATCCGTATACAGGGTGCGGATTTTATGTACCGAAATCCGCTGCTAATGTTAATGAATAGGGCTATTCACATAGGCGTATAATTTTTCGTCAATATTGGAAATCCGCAGCATGTCCCAGTTTTGTGCCTATTTGCTTCCAAAAACGCACATTACAGTCTATGGGAGTGCATAAAAAATGCAGTAAGGAAGAAAAATGCATGTAAATGCTAATAAAATACTGAAGCAATACTGATGTTATATCATCCGGAATCTGTGCATGATCCAGAGCCAGAATACGGGCAGATTTCAATACGCTTGTATGAAAGCTACCATTAGGCATATCTTGGCTTATCTTTGCCAAAAGACATTTTGGTATTTTTGTCTGCCGTGGCCCACCAGGAATTTTTTTTTTTTATAATTGTGTATTTATTGAAGATTGTAAAAAATGATAATATTCAGCAAAAACAGAATTATGCACATGTGTACAATGTAAAGGGTGAAACATAAGAAGTATCACAGTCACATTTACTGAACAGCACCGACAAGCAATAATGTTCAATGTTATACAACGAGTGGTCAGTCAGGAATATAGGTGTGAAGACTACCTAATAAAGAAAAGAAAAAAAAGGCTTCCACCGTCATAAATCAGACCAGTAGAGGATCACTGAATGGTACATTGTAAAACAAGAAGGCACCAGGTAGCAGAGAGTACACCTCAGGGACCAGAGAGTCCAGTGCCTACCAAGAAGAAAGCATTATCAACCAAATAACAAAGAAACCACACAAGAGTTAGACGGCATACGCCATCTTCTAACTTTTGGGTCCTTTAAAAATAATAATAATAATAATAATTAAAGCGGTGGCCTGGGGAATAAGTATAGGTGAAGCATTTTGCAACCAGTAACAGTTGGTGTCCGAGCAGGGCCCTTGGTGAATGGTTGGACTTCATTTAGGCCCTTCCATCAGATACACCATTGTTGTTTCAGTCTGCAGCTCTCAGGATTCAGACCTTCTCGTAATATGTTCATATGTTGGTCAACATAGGAGTAAATCGTTTCTGATTACCGACCACTCTTTTAAAAAGCATCAACTTTAGCTACCTCCAAGAACGACATGCCGGCGCACGTGACAAAGAGGTAAGGTACATAGAAGTCTCTGTGATATCTACGTTATATTCCGCACCTTCATCGTGTAGTGTCTTTTGCGTTCAAAGCGGGTGTCGTAATGGTATGTATATGTTTTGCTCTAAACTAAGGTCTGCTCTTTTTGGCCCCTTTAGGCTGCCCTACCGCAGCAGTTATGGCACAATTCTACTGCTTGTTGTAGATAGGGTTAGATAGGTTAGGTACACCTTTCTGATAGCCGATCCGACCACAAGTGTTAAGCACATACCTTTGCTGTATTTGTGGGAGGGGAGGCTGATTAAAAGTCTAGTTATATGCACCTGTGGGCCCAGGCGGGCTGGTTACTAGGCTATTTATAGGCACCTGTGGGCCCAGGCTGACGCCGAATCAGCTGATTTCACCCACTCACCCACACCATCTTACAGTCACTTCATATTAGAGCGGCCCCCTTTAGGCTGCCCTACCGCAGCAGTTATGGCACAATTCTACTGCTTGTTGTAGATAGGGTTAGATAGGTTAGGTACACCTTTCTGATAGCCGATCCGACCACAAATACATTTTAGCATAAGCCTACAGACTTCGAAAAACATACAATGCTTGGTAGCTGGCAAGTTTACAGGGCTATCCAGTTTGGTTAGAAAGATCCCCTGACAAGCAGATTATGAAAGGGTGTCCCTTTGGTGGACTATAATCTTTGGGAGAATCCAGCAGTGTTTAGTTTCCTTTCTGCACCATTACATAATTAAATCCATGGACTGTCCATCTAATCTTTTGAGATGGTCTTTCTGAGCAATAGATGTTCTTTTCTTCTTATTATTTATTTTAAAGCACCATTAATTCCATAGGCTGTACATCCAGACGGGTTATAGAAATATAAAAATACAATGAACAATAAACTGTTAACAGACTGGTACAGAGGAGTAGAGGACCCTGGCCGCAAGAGCTTACAATCTATAAGGGAAGGAGAGAACACAGTAGGTGAGGGTATAGGCTGCTCATGTGGCTATGTGGTGGCAGCATGCTATTGCAAGTGGTAGGCTTTCCTGAAAAGGTGCGTTTTCAGGTTGCTCTTGAAGGTTTGGATGTTGGGGGAGAGTCTAAGTGTAGGGGTAGTGAGTTCCAGAGTAGGGGAGATGTTAACCACCGTAACTGATAAATGATCTTAATCCTATTAGCAATACATGTCCAAATAATCTATTTGAAAAGTTTTTTTTTTCCTTATGGGAGTTTTATACTGCCCAATTGTCAGACAGATTATCAAAAATCTGCCCGTCAATATACGAGCGAAACACTTGTTTATCTGGTGAAACTGTCATCTGTGCAGACAAGTAAATTATTGTTTAGAGCAATGTAGCTCTATGAGGACGAGCCATAGTATTAGTGATCGCTCATCCTCATACTGTGGAGGTGATCGCTGCATGTAAATAAAGAGCTTCACATCCGCTGTACAAGCAGCCAGTTGTCAGGAAGGAGCGCTTCTTTCCTGATAATCAGCTGCTCCTCGGCCTATGTAAACCCACTATTAGATTGTAACCTACAGTAGTTGTAACAGAGATGCGAGTGATACATAAAGGCGCTTTCACTCAAGCATTTTTGCAATCCGTGTATGTACCGAAATCCGCTGCTAATGTTAATGAATAGGGCTATTCACATAGGCGTATAATTTTTCGTCAATATTGGAAATCCGCAGCATGTCCCAGTTTTGTGCCTATTTGCTTCCAAAAACGCACATTACAGTCTATGGGAGTGCATAAAAATGCAGTAAGGAAGAAAATGCATGTAAATGCTAATAAAATACTGAAGCAATACTGATGTTATATCATCCGGAATCTGTGCATGATCCAGAGCCAGAATACGGGCAGATTTCAATACACTTGTATAAAAGCTACCATTAGGCATATCTTGGCTTATCTTTGCCAAAAGACATTTTGGTATTTTTGTCTGCCGTGGCCCACCAGGAATTTTTTTTATTTATAATTGTGTATTTATTGAAGATTGTAAAAAATGATAATACACAGCAAAAACAGAATTATGCACATGTGTACAATGTAAAGGGTGAAACATAAGAAGTATCACAGTCACATTGACTGAACAGCACCGACAAGCAATAATGTTCAATGTTATACAACGAGTGGTCAGTCAGGAATATAGGTGTAAAGACTACCTAATAAAGAAACAGAGAAAAAGGCTGCCGTCGTCATAAATTAGACCAGTAGAGGATCACTGAATGGTACATCGTAAAACAAGAAGGCACCAGGTAGCAGAGAGTACACCTCAGGGACCAGAGAGTCCAGTGCCTACCAAGAAGAAAGCATTATCAACCAAATAACAAAGAAACCACACAAAGAACAAAGACCACGACACATTGGGGGAGGGGAGGGGGATACACCACAGTCACACAAGATCGTTAAGGCTGCTTCGTAGCCCAATAGTCATCCCAGGAATCCCATACGGCATTGAAGAGTGCAATTTTGTCTTGAAACATAACCGTGGAGTATTCCAAGGTACAGACCTCCGTCACCCTAGCATATAAATCGGAAACCCGCGGTGATTCGGTGCTCTTCCAACATCAGGAGATTAAGCAACGAGCCACCCTCAGTATCAAGAGTAGTAATTTAAGGCCCCATGCACACGCATGTTGTTTGTTTCCGCGTCCATTCCGTTTTTTTTCACGGATTGGATGCTTCCCTATTCATTTCAATGGGTCCGTCAAAAAATGCGGATGGTCAACCGTTTTTGTTCCGCATCCGTGATCCGTGTTTTCATTCCGTCAAAAAAAGTCCTATTTTTTTTTACGTTTGCGGACAAGGATAGGCATTTTTACAATGGATCTGCCATAAAAATCGGATCCGTCAAAAAAAAACGGTCCGTCATCCGTTTTTTTTGACGGACGCAAAATTTCAAGGAGGAGCGGACGCGGAGGCAGGCAACGGTCGTGTGCATGTAGCCTAAGTGATTGCTTTCTAACTTGCTTGGGGAACACATTAAGCAGGAAGCAGAGAGGGTTAGGTCGGAGCTCTACAGCAAAAATATCACTTAAGAGGGTGCCACCCTGGTCCAGAAGGAGTGTATCTTGGGGCAATCCCAAAAGATATGGGGTAATGTGCCCCTATGTAAGACGCACCGCCAGCACTCCCTCAGGACCACTGGGTTCATTCTATGGAGGAGGTCAGGGGTGTGGTACCAATACATCAGGATTTTATATTGGTTCTCCTGGTATAGAACCGACATGGAGGATTTTGCTGCCCTCCTCCATATAAGGCGCCACAGTGTGTCCGGCAAGATCTTTCCCAAGTAATCCTCCCACCGTACCATGTAGGAGTGCCTTTGGACCCGATCAGGGACAAGGGTCAGCAACATGGAGTAGATCTCAGAAATCAGACCTTTCGCGTGTACCCCCTCCCTGCAAAGGTGTTCAAAGGCAGTCAGGAGGGAGACAGTGACTCCCGAGAAAATGGACTGGGCAAAGTGACTTAATCTGGATATAAAAGAAATTGGAGGCGGAGGGTAGATCATACTTGGACTGTAGAGCTGAAAATGGCAGAATGTCCCTAGTGAAGGGATCTACAATATCCGCGAACCGGAATACTCCCCGTTGAAACCATGGCCTCGTCGTGGACGTGGATAAACTAGTTGGGAGCACAGGGTGGAATAGGAAAGAAGTCATGGCACAACTGCCATACTGATCTAGTGCAATTCATGGGCCCTAAGAGAACGTTAATTGGAGGGACCCCCTGAGACCCAGACCACAACAAAGAGTTGGGATGTATAGGGGCCAGCCAGAGTCTTTCAATTTGCATCCAGACAGAGTATGGGTGCAAAGAAGCCCAGGCCGTGACATAACGTAGCTGGGCTGCCCAATAATATTTGGTCAGGTCCGGTACTCCCAACCCACCCTGATGCTTACTGGATAGGAGAACAGATCTTGGGATTCTATGACGTCTCCCCGCCAATATGAATCTAAGGAGCCGAGATTGCATGGATCTCAAATCCTTAAGGGGAACCAAAATCGGTAAAGTCTCAAAAAGAAACAAAAGCTTGGGTAGGATCGTCATTTTGAACGCGTCCCAGGAGGGACAGTGGGAGAGCGTTCCATTTATCCAGAAGGCCCCTAATTTCCACATATATGCGTGGGAAGTTAGCTTTATATAGGTCCCGATATCAGGGCCTAAGGTCAACACCCAAGTATCACAGGGAGTCCCTCTTCCAGTGGAAAGGGAAGTTTACCCGAAGTGAGCTAAGGGCCATTTGTGAAATTTGTGAAACATTAATAGGGAGGGCCTCAGTCTTATGTGTGTTCACCCTATATCCCGAGAGTCCACCAAACTCCTGCAGAATGGAATGAAGATTTGGTAGGGAAACATGAAGTTTGGTAAGGGTAAGAAGGACATCGTCTGCATATAAAGATAACTTAAACTCCTTGTCCCTGACTAGAACACCTCTGATGGCCGGGCTTGCTCTAATTTTGGCCGCCAAGGGTTCGATACACAAGGCAAATAACAGAGGGGACAGGTGGCACCCTTGTCTCATCCCGTTAGCAATGCGTATGGGTCGAGACTGGGCATGGGAGAGTTTAATTATCGCTGTGGGGGAGTAGTATAAGCTATGAATGGCATGAATAAAGGGGCCAGAGAGCCCATACGCCTGCAGAGTGGCAAAAAGAAACGGCCAGCTCAGACGGTCGAGTGCCTTTTCGGCGTCTTAACTAAGGAGTAGCGCTTCCTCCCCCGAGCGAGAAACCACATCTATCAAGTCAATGCTTCGTCGTGTGTTATCGGCCCCCTGACGGCCCAGGACAAATCCCACCTGGTCCTTATGGATCAGGGAGGGAAGAAAAACGTTGAGTTGGGAGGCTAGGAACTTAGTGTATATCTTAAGTCCGAGTTGAGCAGGGCAATGGGCCTGTAATTTTGGCACTCGTGAGGATCCTTCCCAGGCTTCAAAATCATTGTAAGGTAAGAGTGAGACATCGCTTCAGCTAGGAAATGATTAAAAAGGGTCACTAAGTGAGGGAGTAGTTCGGTCTTGAAAGTTTTGTAGTATTTATAAGAGAAGCCATCAGGTCCTGGGGATTTACCCTCAGGCAATCTGTCCACTACTTCCCCTATCTCCTCCGGTGTAATGGGACTATTAAGGGCAGCGAGGTCGGGTGCTGGTAATGTGGGAAGCCAAGTAAGAGTGGAGTGTACTATCTCTGAGTCCCGCATCAGAGGGGAGGTAAGAGGGCAAGTTGTATAGGGCAGAGTAATAGGTCGAAAAACCTCTCCGCTATCACCCTAGGATCATAATGAATCGTTCCGTCAGCCCCTCTAATTGTGCCAATAAGTAATCAAAATGGGTCAATATGGGTGTGAGAACCATGTGGGGCCGAGTAAAAAGAAAAGGACCTGTCAGTGGGATATATGACACGCCAAAGGTCATACAGGGAGTATTTCCGTACCAGTTTACGAAAGTCCCTAGCCAGTCGTAGTTGTGTGGAATGTGCCAGCTTGCCCGGCAGAGCCAAGTGGTCCATCGATTCAGAAAAAAACGTATTAAAATCTCCACCCAACAGGACCAGAGGGTCCGGAATGTCCATTAGGAATTATTTTTAATCATAAAATGCACTAGAAGCAAACAGAGGTTTCCAGGGATGCAACTACTTTTCCAGTTTATATGTACTACAGTATATGAATGATTTATTTGGCACGTTGCAATTTATCTTTATTCTTGGTGCTGCTAAACTAAAAATATTAATAGACTGGTAAAATCTGCAGATGCAGGTGAATCAGTAGTTAAATGACTTCCTGTCATGATCACAGAAAACAGGAAACCCAGCAATGTGTGGGCTGAGTGCCTCATGACCTAGTATCAGAGGAACAATCTTACTGTGGTCGAGGAGTAGAACAAAAACAAGATTCACATCGAGATATAAAGAAAGGTTAAAATACACAGATCAATTACAGTTATATCATTAAGACATGCAATATTCATATGTCCTATTAGCGATATTTGCAATACCCCAGATAGAGTATTTGGAAATTGTTTAATTTATAATGCTATGATAAAATTTTACTTATGTCATGTACTGTTACACCAGCGGATAGTGTATTGGTGGCACTGGGAATGAAGCTAATCAGTACACCCCCCATCCCCCCCCCCCCCCCACACACACACACACCTCTTGATAGCAGTGGGCTACTTCCTGTCAGGAGTGGAGAGTTAACTAGGCTAGTAAGGAGAGAGAGAGCGAGCATGTCCATAAGTTCCTGCTCCTTAGGACCCAGAAATACATCTCCACTGTGAGGAACACAGCTCCAGAGGAACAAGAAAGTCTGCAGAAACCCATCAAGCTATGGCGTTTCAGACAGCAGAGTGATCAGTTACAATCAGCTTTTACAGACACTACTGCAAGGTGGTGTATAACTAGTTAAGACACCTGCCACTATATCCCAAGTCACTGTGAGGTGGGGGATAACAAATTAAGACACCCATCACCCCAAGGCAGGATAGGAAAATCTGAAAGTCTGCATTACGTAGTGGATACCTACAGTTACAGGCCAGCTTTAGGGTCCATTCACACGTTCGCAATTCTGTTCCGCATTTTGCGGAACGGAATTGCGGACCCATTAGTTTCAATGGGGACAGACGATGTCCCGGCCGGGTCCGCAATCACGTTCCCGAAAAAAATAGAACATGTCCTATTCTTGTCCGCAATTGCGGACAAGAAAAGGCATTTTCTATGAGAGTGCCGGCGATGTGTGGTGCGCAAATTGCGGAACGCACATCGCCGATGTCCGTGTTTTGCGGATCCGTGGCTCCGCAAAACACACACAGACGTGTGAATAGACCCTTATAGCCGTAGTAAAGATGAATCAGGAGATAGACACTTTATCAGCTAGCGTATTTCTGAGTGCCATCTAACCAGCCACCATATCCCATCATTTGCCTGACAGATACTGAACCTTGTAATTATTATTGCTGTATGTACTGCAAGTTACCATTTGTGTTCTGTTAAGAAAGCTGTTTGTTGTTCTCTTATGTCTGCCTGATTCCTTCAATTCACATTTTCACTGCACTGAACCCCGGGAGTGATGGCCTGAGGGAGTACACCGTGACACAACATCTCATCAGGGTCATTATCACTCCCATCCTCTGCACCAACTCCATAGGGGTTTGCTGAATATCTCATAGAAAAGAAAAGGAGTAAGCTCATATGTAATGTGAAGGCCTTATGTGTACAGATCCCTGGAGATTATAGGAAAAACATCCAGCAACCAGTTGGTTCACAACAAAATCTTGAAGCTTTATTGAAGACAATTAAAATCCATGGTCCTGAAACCCCACACAGCGGGCTTGAGTATTTCAAACTGTAAAAAACTGTTTGATAAAGAGCTTTAGAGTTTGAGATGCCTGAACCTTCTTTGTGTGGTGTCTATACCATGGATTTTTATTAATAAAGCTTCAAGATATTATCATGGACTCACCATTTGCTGGATGTTTAGTTTGTTATTGAAGTGCTCTCCTACTCAGGACCTCCTTCTATTAGCCAGGATTGGTTGCTATGGACAACAAGGCCAATTTAGCAAGCATAACACAGTTTTTATAAACTGAGACTCAGTTGTCTTCAACACTCTACTAAAAGGCAAATCTACTGTGAAGCCAACTTGAAATGTCAAACACATGCTAATTCTTAAATCGGTTATCCAACCCCTAAAATGCCCCCCGCACAGCCACTGCTGCATTTCACAGGTGACGCTAGGGAGGCTCGTTCCTGTCGCGGGCTGCTATTGGCTGCCAAACCTCTACACCACTCCACCCCCTATCGCTAGATGTTTTGATCCACATGACGGGGACATGCAGCGGCCGCTTGTGGGCATCAGAAGCAATGTGGGTGCAGAGGAGAAGGTAAGTATTAACCAGTATGGGGGGCCCAGGCATTTTGGGGGGGATTTTAGGGGTTGGATAACCCCTTTAAGGAAAGCCAGTCACCACTCCTGAAGTGTCTATTTTAGGAAACACTTGTATTCTCCATCACATACCAGTTTTGCAGCATTTTTTTTAGGACTCTGTATAGTACCAGTCCAGCTGACACTATGGAGGTCAAATGATTGCTAGCATTATTATTTCATGGGAAATGCAATGAAATGCATCAAATTATCACCAAAAAGGCTCTTTTGTAAGAGAAATGGAAGAGAAATAATATGTTTGTTATGTTTTCTGTAGATTTTCATTTTATATTTCTAAAACATCCCAGAGGCTTCCATAATGGAAATACTAGCATTCTCTCTGAATTGACTCTATACACGGTCAGAGAAATATAAGCTATTACAGTTTCCAGGAATAGTGAAGAGCGGCAGGGGCAATATTCGAATTTGCGATATTTCGCAAATATTTTGGCAAATATTCGCCATATATGAGAAAATTCGCGAATTCGTAATCTCCAGTCATTATTTTCTTGATTGCGAAAATTTGCATATAAAACATTTGCATAAACATTTGTATAAATTGGTATTTAAAAAAAAATGAATATTCGCGATTGCGAATATATTTCGCGATATTCTAAATATTCGCAAATTCTTGAAGTGCCGATATTCGCGATTAAAATTCGCAATTCGAAAATTTGTGATCAACACTATCCAGGAAGTGATGCCAGTCATATTCCCCAGAGAGTGACACAGCCCTAAGGCTACGTTCACACGACGACATTTCTGGTACGACAATAAGTCGCGCAACAAATAGGGCACAACCTCACTGCAAAATTTGTTGCGCGACCTTTTGTCGCGCGACATTTTGTCGCACTATTGACGCGCGACAATTTTTAAAATGGGAGTCTATGGTGTCGCATTGCGACATGCTGCGACTGCGACGCAACATTCGCAGAAAAACCCATCTTGAATGGATTTTTTTTAGACTGTTGCATCGCAGTCGCAGCATGTTGCATGTCGCAATGTGACACCATAGACTCCCATTATAAAAATTGTAGCGCGACAATAGTGCGACAAAATGTCGTCATGTGAACGTAGCCTAACTGTGTATGGGGATACTATCTTGCATTATCTAGGCCTCCAGCAGTACGATACAGCTGTTAAGTCACCAGCCTTCTAATGGTATTGTTATTCCACCCCTAGCTACACAGTAATGCTGACCAGTGAGCTACAAAAACAGGAAGTATCCGTTTATTGTCCCTGCACTAGAAGCCATTGTGTAAACTGGAATAGTTTAAGATTCAATTTTATGTGGCTAGTAACAAAACATTTGAAAAGACATGCAACCAAAAATAGAAAAAAATGCTCCAAGCTGCGTAGTTATATTAATGGTCCAGAGATGGCGCACTTGGCTATTCTTAAAATGCATCCTGTGGTATAACGCTCAGGTGTGACACATAACTAGTTGTACCACTAACATATCATACAGAGGGGAAACCACATGACTCAAAAAACAAGCAACTTGTCTTACTTAAGAATATTTTCCATGTGATAGATTCATGTAATGTAGGTTAGCAGCTACATGTTAACCACCTCATGCAGTACGTATATTACAGCGACTGGGAAAAACACATATATCGATGCAGTTGTGATATATAAAATAGGCCAGAAATGAGTAAAATGATTAGCAGTTTTGACTCAGTTTAGTTAACAATAGTAACAGATGGAATACGAACGGTTATGAAATAAGTTAGGATAGCATTGTTTCACTGAGAAACACTTGCATTTCTGAATGCCCCAATATGAAGAATTACAAATTTCTGCAACAAATATGTAACATGTAGTAATACCATCAGAGATTCCTCTCCAAGATAGTGGAGACAGGGAAAGTAACATATACCTATAAGTCTGATCTAATATGGAATGAAATAAAACTAATTCAGTAGTTTTAGTTCTATTACAGCATGGCTTCTAGGGAAAACTCATGAAAATGCCAGATGCCGTACATTGTCAGAAATAGCATTTCTCTGATCTAAGCAGTTAGAGGGTCATCTATGAAGACTGGTGTGCCAGCTAAGCTTTACATTGGTTTGATGAGACAATGTAGTAAATAGCTGTATATATAACCCTGCTGAAATGTCTGCAATGTTTTATTTAAAGAAACATCTCACAAATACAGTTGTGTTCAAAATTATTCAACCCCCAATGCTGTAAAGGGTTTTAGGGAATTTAGTGAACATTTGTAATTGTGTTCAGAATGAAATCTTACAAGGACTTTTTAAAGAACCAAATGCAACTAAAATGACATCAATTGTTTTTGTAATACAGTATTAAATGTTTTTTTTTGTGATTTCTTCATTGACACAATTATTCAACCCCTTAAAGACGACCACTCTTAAGAACAGAGGTTCATTCAAGTGTTTTCGATCAGGTATTGAAAACACCTGTGGCTGTCAAAGAGCAGAAATCAAGCATAATAAGCACCAATTAGGCAGATGTAAAATGACTGTGATACTCCGCTCCCTCTAGACATTTACTGGTGTGTTTACAAACATGGTGAAGTCAAGAGAATGGTCCAGGAAGACAAGAGAAGAGGTGATTTCTCTTCACAGAAAGGGCAATGGCTATAGGAAGATTGCAAAGATGTTAAACATACCAAGAGACACCATAGGAAGCATCATTCGCAAATTCAAGGCAAAGGGCACTGTTGAAACGCTACCTGGTTGTGGCAGAAAGAAGATGCTGACTTCGACTGCTGTGCGCTACCTGAAGCGCAAAGTGGAGAAAAGTCCCTGTGTGACTGCTGAGGAACTGAAAAAAGATTTGTCAGATGCGGGTACTGAAGTTTCAGCTCAGACAATAAGGCGCACACTGTGAAATAAAGGCCTCCATGGCAGAACTCCCAGGCGCACCCCCTTGCTGTCTCCAAAGAATAAGAAAAGTCGACTGCAGTATGCCAAAAGTCATGTGGACAAACCACAAAAGTTTTGGGATAGTGTTCTGTGGACTGATGAAACAAAATTAGAACTGTTTTGGGCCCATGGATTAGAACTGTTTGGGCCCATGGATAATTCATCTGCACTTCATATTAAATAAATGCTATCACATTTCTGACCTATCCCTGAAAGTCCAATGAGTAATCACCTAGCTGTTGTAAACATAACAATTTCCCAATGCATATGCACAAAAAGCTTCCTACAGACTAGTGATGTCCATTTTAAATGCTTATCTCAGTTACTGCACATTTTCACAGCATTTTATAAGGTATGTTCCTATTCCCTGCGGTAACTGAGATCAGCATTTAAAATGGAGCATACTATCATTGTTGATAGTTTATTCCACAACCAACTCTAGAGATGATTGAAGTTTTCAAAAATTCAATTCGGCTGCTTCGCCAAATTTTACAAAAAAAACTTACTTTGTTGTGACTAATTACTTTGTCACGAAGCGCATTTCTTTGTAAATATCGAGTGCAAAGATGAAGTGGTGGTTGCTCCGCCCACTGTCATTGAGCCCCTTAGAGGCCTCATTTATTGCTGATAGCAGCATCTGAGAAGAATAGTAAGGCCTATCAGGGGTTGATCAAATAAAAAAAAAAATCATATTTACCTTCATCCATTTGAGTGCGAACAGGACCGCTGCAGCCATCTTGCTTGACGATCCAGCGCGAAATCTCACATGCCGTGTGATGACGTCATCATGTCAGCTGGCAAGATGGCTGCGACAGACTCCTTGCGCTCAAATGGATGAGGTAAGATTGATTTTTTATTTTATTTTACCGCCATTTCAGGTAAAATCAATTTGTTACCACGAAGCATGAGGAAATTCGTCTTTGCAGGGAATCCAATATTTCCTGAAATTCGGATCATCCACTTCATGAAGTTTAACTCGCTCAAGACTACCTGAGCAATGTCAGGTATTGTTCACTAGTACAATGTGAAGAAGAAATGTGGTGGAGAGCATTTAGCAGATCAGTTGAAGGTCTTGTGACAAAGTAAGGAAAAGTTATTCGCAGGGGGAAAAGTGAGAAGGATCCTTCTAACATATTTTACTTATGCCAGAGACCATTTTTAGTCCATTTACTTTAGATCACTGGTGTAATCTCATTCATATAGAAATGTTTTTATTGATTGACAACAAGCAGAATTCTTAAAATGGTGAGCAGTATCATTGTTGCAGAACTTTAATTTATTTAATGATAGGCTTTATTTACATAAAACCAGAAGACCCTTTTAAAGAAAAGGGAACTTTTATATAATGAGAAGCTTGATTAAAGGAAATCTGTCAGCAGTTTCGACCATGCTAAACTGCTGGCGGCACAAGTCAGGCACTATGGAAAGCAGGGATAACCTATCTTTTGAGGAGCATTTATTATGTAGAATATGAGCACCTCACAGTGAAGCTCTGCCTCCAGTGCACTTACAGGGGTCGGCCACTTTCCAGCTACTGTTGATCAATGTGTCTGTAAGATGATTATATGGTACTTACTAATATAGTCTTTGTTAATATTCTGCACCATTTTCTATATTTCATAAGGTATTCTCTCTTGTTGGCCAAGTCCTTTGTGCTGTCCACACAGCAGTCCTGTCAATAAAATGGCTGCTGATGGAGGGTCATGTGACCTGGCAAACCACTGAGTCTCCTCCATTAAAATACACTACACCTTCACTAAACTCTCTAGTTCTAAATTGCAGATAGCAGATGTGATGTATTTGAGTGGAGACTGAGTGATGTGTCTGGAGTTATTTTTGCCTGGTCACATGATCCTCCATCAGCCGCCATCTTATGGACAGATCTCCTGTGTGGACAGCACAGATTTGCCCAACAAGGGGACACAACTTATGAAATATAGCAAACGTCTCAGAAAATCACCAAAGTCTATATTAGTAAGTGTCATATTATCATCTTACAAACGTATTGGTCAGCAGTAACCAGAAAGTGGCTAACCCTTTTAGGGGACAGAATCTGGCTGCATAAAATGTCATGTTCACACTACTCCCAATGTTAAAAACGCTACAGAAAGTATGTTTGCTCTTTTCTTCTTTGTCTCTACATAGTTCTGTCACAGGTTAGCATGGTCACTCAAAACTGCTGACACATTCCCTTTACCTGAAAACTAAAGTGTGTTCCATTTGTTAAAAAAAATATTGTCAATTTCTCTTGTGAATTCACCTAGTACATTAGATTTTTGAATACAGACAGAAAACTCCTACAGCTATATACCTCCCACATTTAAAGAACTATATAGCACTATTTAGATCTTGCCTTAAAACCCTGCTGGCGAGGAAACTCATACAATTCATTTAATGGAAACACCGAAAACTATATTCTGAAGTATATTAAATGCTTATCAGGTTTCATCAAATTCTTATCGTAACCCTTTATCTTCAGGAATAAAATCACAAAAGCATAAATTATGTTATCTAAAAATTCTCTATAAAATGATTAAAAAAGTACGCAGGAAAACTATTCTCTAAAAAATGTTTACAAAGCTCCATTGAAGCACATATTACATGCAAAAATCGGAATATACTGGTGCAATGCAGGTGTATGGCTCAGGGGTCCTGTGGAAAGAAAGAGACATATTTTAATTACACAATAATAATATATATATTTTTTTAATGTTGTAGTGTGATGAATTCAGAGCTTAGCAGAGAACCTGTCACCATGGAAATACAATGCAATCTACAGGCAGCATGTTATAGCGCAGGAGAAGCTGAGCACACTGATACAGTAGATAGTTTTATGGGAAAAGTCAGTGAAACTTGTATTTTACTTATTTATATTCCCTCTCATTCTGGGTTTTGACGTCAATGCGGCGGTCCTATCAGTGATTAACAGCTATCTGTGTATGTATAGTCATAGAGCAGGGATCAGCAACCTTCAACACTCCAGCTGTTGTGAAACTACAATTCCCAGTATGCTCCATTCATTTCTGTGAGAAGAGCAGAGCAAGTATGCATGCTGGGAGTTATAGTTTTAAAACAGCTGGAGTGCAGGAGGTTGCCTACCCCTGTCATAGAGGGTAGGCTGACAATCACTGCTTTTTCATTCTCCAAACTAAAACAGGAAAAACAAGCCCATATACAGTCACATTGATGGAATGAGGCAACAGAACTTATTTTTTTCAAAGAAATATGCTTATGTTTCTGTGGAAAAGTAGTAAGGCCCCTTTCACACGGGCGAGTTTTCCGCGTGGGTGCAATGCGTGAGGAGGACGCATTTCACCCGCACTGAATCCGGACCCATTCATTTCTATGGGGCTGTGCACATGAGCGGTGATTTTCACGCATCACTTCTGCGTTGCGTGAAAATCGCAGCATGCTCCAGTTTCTGCGTTTCTCACGCAACGCAGGCCCCATAGAAGTGAATGGGGCTGCGGGAAAATCGCAAGCATCCGCAAGCAAGTGCGGATGCGTTGCGATTTTCCCGCATGGTTGCTTAGCAACAGGACCCGATCTCTATTATTTTCCCTTATAACATGGTTATAAGGGGAAATAATAGCATTCTTAATAAAGAATGCATTGTTAAATGAAGTGGAGGGGTTAAAGATAATAAAGTTAACTTACCTTAGCCACTTGATCGCGTAGTCACGATCTCTCCTCTCTTTCCTGCAGCATCTAAGATCTCAGGACCTGTGATGACGTCACATCACATGGTCCAATCACATGGTCCATCTTACCATGGTGATGGACCATGTGATTGGACCATGTGATGTGACGCCATCACAGGTCCTGTAGATCTTAGATGCTGCAGGGAAAGAGAGGAGAGATCGCGAGTACGCGATCAAGTAGCTAAGGTAAGTTAACTTTTATTATTTTTAACCCCCTCCACTTCATTTAACAATGCATTCTTTATTAAGAATGCTATTATTTTCCCTTATAACCATGTTATAAGGGAAAATAATCAATTCTCCAGAAGACCTGAAACCGGACTTCAGTGATGAAGTCTGGCTTCGGGTTGGGTACCAACATGACGCCCGTGTAAAAGAGGCCTAAAGCATTGAAAAAGTATGAATATTTGATGTCACCCTAATTATTACCACCCGCAGAATAAAGATAACAGGTTATTTATGCCACTAAGTGAAAGATATAAGTTAAAAACACAAAAAACATAGCAGGATTTTTTATTTTTTATTTACAAGAGTTAAAAGTTAATCAATAGGCTATACCATATGTACCCCAACATGGTGCCATAGAAAAATACAAAAATCTTTAAAAAAAGTTATGTATGGCTCTCTGAAGGCGGTGATTAAAAACACACGCACAAAAATATTACACCAAAATAGGCTCAGCAATGAAGGTAGGTTAATCCTCCAGTACTGAAGTGGTTAAGCACATACCTTAAATGGACCAGAGTTTTGCTGTTGATACAAAGTTAAATATTAACCCTTTAACAACTAAAAGCCTTAGTCCAAGGATAGAGAAGGACAAACTGTTCAAGTTCATATCTGTAAGAAAATGATGTGTACAAGTCATGTTAAATGCTCATGGAACCAGATGGCATTGTGTTAATAGTCACAGAAAATGGAGTTTATATCAAAAATGGATAAAGCAGTCAACAAATACCAGCTGAAATATAGCCCTAGAATGCTTCCCCTTTTGCCAGATAAAGCATTAGGATGTTGTCACACGTGGTGGAAAACTCTGCCAGAAAATATGTATGGTGAGGATCTTTACTCCTGCAGATTTCTTTGTGTATTTGGTGCAGATCTCTGTGTGGATTACATACCCCGTTGAAATGAATGGAGACATGGTAGTCCGCAGAGGAACACAGGGCAGGGATTGACATACTTCAGCCCCCTTTAACATGGGGGAAGTCTTTATGCTGCATATTTTCTGGTGGACTTTTCTGCCATGGGTAAAGGCACACTTATTGAGCTGGGTTAGGAGTAGGGGTTGTCCAGAACGGGGGAATGTGTGATTAGGGGTTACCCATGGTGAACAATTTTGAAATAAATCAACCGGGCTCAGTTATGCTAATATTAATAGTAAAAATAGAGTGATCGAAGTACCACAATTCAATGTTGTAGTTTTGTAACCGATTGAGAAACACAATGCCTGTTGAGGCTCTAAAGGAGAATTCCCAAGGTTATAAAATATCCATAGGATATGCCATCACTTTATGAATGTGTGATTCCGATCTTTGGGAGCCCCACAGCCCTGAGAATGGAGGGGCTCCAGTGCTGGTGTTTTTCCTGCACAACAGATGAAGCGAGGAGGTTCTCTGCACAGCAGAGCTCAGTTCTCTGCCTGGTAAATGAATGGGGCCAGATCCCAGCACAGCTCGGTTGCTGGGAACAGCACTGTGTGGGAAAAGCAACCCTGTGTCCCTTTCCTTTTTTAGGATTGATGATGGTTCCAGAGTTTGGGCCCCCATCGATCATAGCCATATGCAATCGCTTTACAAGGTGGACTACCCCTTCATTATAGACTAGTATGTTGTGTCATTCATTTTTATCTGTACATACCTGTTTTAAAATTCTCCCTTATCGTTCTTGTTATACATGTCTGAGGAGTATCATCTGAAAAACATGACAACATTGTCTTATGAACTTATACTAGTCTGGAGTTTATTCATACACTGATAAATGAAAGTAAGAGCTTGGACTCATTGAAATATGGATTAATATTAAAGGAATGGTGAACAAAGCACAATAAATTAAGGGGTTGTCCATCCAGGGTCATGTGCATGCTGCAGCCATTCATAGGCCTCAGTGGTGAGGTGTCCTCAAGCAGTGAGCCTCTGTGGTCACATGCCATTTGGGACACATCCCCATCAGGCCAGTAAATGGCTAGAGTCGCCCACATGACTACAGACAGGACGTCACACTTCTGATCCACAGGGAACTGAAAAGAGCGGGGAGGGAAGCCTTGATGCTGGAAACAGAGTTGGGGAATAGGTGAGTTGTTTTCTTCTCGCATTTACACTCTTTGAGGGCCATCACTAAAATTGGTTTTGAGTGCTGAAAACCTCTATAATGTAACTCTCAAATAAAAAAATAAAAAAAATAAAATTAGGCACTGTGATCTGTTTTTTTGCACTTCTATTCAGGATACAAAAACGCTGTGCTAAAAAATAAAAGTATCAGTTTCTTTACAATTGAACTCTATGGTGAATAGATGCCATTGTGTGGAATCAGTCTGAGGCATCCGTTTAATGTATAATTTTTTTTTTATGTACGTTAAATGGATGGAAAATGTGATGTGAACCCAGCCTTAGAACGATTCCACATGAGAGTAATAGGTGCATTTTTGCATCCAGACTATGAAAATCCCAACATGACATTTGTTCCTAATGACCCAAACTAATAGCATCATAGATCTCTAAAATTACATGAAGAAAAATAATATGTGAAAGTGGTCTAATGCCCAGTTATAGTGCTTTATTCAACACTTTAATCTAGGAAGACCTACAGTATCTTTCTAAGGGTGGATTTCCATAATATGGCTGCCATTCAGCATCCACATGGACCCCTTCAGTCATCATAGTGTTTTATGGTGATATAAGTCTAGCTCAGTAGAACAACAGGTACTGTAATTCAAGTGTTGTGGCCATGATACATCCAAGAAATGCCACAATCACCAACTATATTGTACAGAAGACAAGAATACTAATGACAAGGAAAGGAGAGATGAGTGAATCAAATAGAAAGGGGTCTACCTGGAGTGTAAGTAGGGTTAATTAGTCATACACCTTAAGATATTAGAGGTATTTACCTATTATCATATCCGGGAGGACAGTTTCTCCATCATCATATTTCACTGCACAGCTGAGGTCCTTGGAGGGATTGTCCTGGTCCCATATGACTGCGCTGTATCTCCACACATCACTACTGGACTTATCTAGCACAGCTATATCTTCCAGCTTTATTGCCTGTTCATCTACATCCAAAGTTTTATTTGGTGATGGGAAATCAGTAACCAGGCAGACCGTGTTCGGGAGACCTTCTGTTGGCTTGTAAGACGTCAGCTGATATACCGAAGGGCTTGTCCGGTCTGTTTCTAAAAAAAAAATAATTATTATTTACAATTATTTTAATACATTTTTTACTTATTATCTTTTTTTAACTTTTATGCTTATAATGTATCTTTTCCAAATGTGTACCTGAGATTGCAATAATTATGTACAGTATTATCTAGGGATCTTCCATGATGGCACTGTTTCAGATTTGCACATCTTGCTATTAAAGTGTATAGACCACTAAAGTGTATTTTTCTGTATTACACATCAAATATGTACCACACACCTGATGCCAGATGTCATTTGTAATTTTCTACCATATTCTCAAAGCAGTGGGGATAACGTTGTGCAAGTTAAATATGATGTGACCAGATGGTGGATCAACAAAATCAACCATGATTGAAGGCACAGGGTTTGATTGCAATGTCACAGGCGATGTATCCCCTTTAGGGCTTATGCACACGACTGTTGTTTTGCGGTCCACAAATTGCAGATCCGCAAAACACGGATACAGGCTGTGTGCATTCTGCATTTTGCAGAACAGCCAGTTCATAATAAAACAGTCTTATCCTTGTACTTAATGCTGACAATAATAGGACATTTTTTTTCTTTTTGCAGGACAGGCATGTGGAGTCTTTTGCAGCCCCATTGACTTAAATGGTTCCACATACGGGCCACAAAAAAACCTCAGAATGGACATCGACAAAAAAAATGTTTATGTGCATGAGCCCATGCAGTTTCCCCTGCAGAGTGGGGCTCCAGTCCACCAAAGTGCGGTTTTCCATGGAATGGGTGGCTAGGAGTGCTGATGAGAAGGGAAACACTTTGAAGGGGATGCAGCTCTGAAACAGTGCTACAAGTACTTTAGTCCCAGAATTGGTCAGGGTCCTCGCAGTCGGACCCTCATGATCAGAAAGTGATGAGAATAACCCTCTACAGGAGTCTTCATTAGAATAATCATGGAAAAATAAAATTATAGAGACCAAAACCTGAATAAACATAGAGCGTGAACTTAACAGAAGTATTATAATCTCCCTGAGACCCTCTATGATATACACCATACAGTATGTCAGTTGTCTGAACCTCCCAAGTATTATATGATACTCTTTAGCAGGTAAATGCTAAAGTAGAAATCCTCTCAGCCTCAAAATTTTGTCTTTATACAATCACAAAAATTCAATCATTGGGATTTTTTACTTACTGGGTAGCACATTCACCCTGGTGCCAGGTCCAAATACAAGTTTCCAGGCAGCATTCGCCACACAGCCATTAACCTCTCTACAGTAAGGACGTGCACACTTTAGTAGACATTTGTGACATGTAAACTTTTATATACGGTATTTGCTAGGCATGACAGCACAGATCCTTTCCCAAAAATTACAGTAATTTGTAACTGTCGTCACCATAGTCACAATGGTTAACAAATCGTGAACTTTTTATACAGTGCAAATAGATCTTGTACATATAAGGGTTTTTCACATGCATTAAATACTGCAAATGAAGTAGAAGTCTGTAGGCCAATTATGGTTTATGTGACTCAGTACAGACTGACTACTTCTGAGATAGTGGCCCACATTTACTATTATTGGATTTTGGCATAAATTGCTTAAAGTTTAACAACTTGTCAGATCTAAGTGTAGGGAAAGTTTCCATGCTTAGTCAAAAAATGGTCTTGGTTGAACAGGCTGCCATTTTGTGCTATAATTTTGGCATAAAATTTGGTCTTAAAGTAAGCCAACCAAAAGTTGGCATAAAGTCAGAGAAAAGTGTCTTTCCCTGCACATTTATCATCCCACCTGAGCCCCAGTGATGAATTTGGTGCAGGACTAGACAGCCTGCAGTTCTGTTATCCATGGACAATGATCCAGTTGCACGAAGATGTACTTTTAAATTTAACCTTTAATGACCATCCCCTGTGTTTCTTTTGTGATGGACATTAAAGCTAGCATGCCTTATGAATATATGGCGTGCTCGCTTTAATGATTTTTGGATTTGTGCCTGTATGGGAGTCCCAAAGAGGAGAAGCAGTTACAAATTCTCAAAATACAATGCCAAACCACTGTATTATCGCCTCGTAAATGTACTTTAATCTGGCAGTGCCTTATATATTATTTAATGTGCAATTTACAATACAGTGACACATAGTTTAATGCCGTACTCACCCAAACTAACAGTCAGCTGTGTGCCAGAGCCAAATATCTGCTTGTAGCTATTATATACACAGTACAATATTGTTCTACAAAAAGGAGAGCCATCTGTATGTTATTGCAGAGCATCAGAAAAGCTTAGTCATTTTGTGAAAAAAAAAAATGTGGAGGAACAGGTGATTTGTATAGAGATTCCAGCAATCCTATAATAAGATCGTTATAGATCATCATGATTGCCCTAGTTTGCCTCTATCAGCAAAGTAAGTGATGATTATTCTTTCTATCTTCTGAACATATAAAAAGGTGTTGCAAATAATACCATCTTCTACTTAATAGCTTATGGCACTAGGAAATAAAATATAACATCACTGAACTTACAAATATCTCAATGTCTGGAGACATGGACCACCAGTATTTACCCCATCTTTATAATTATATCCACTTACTTGGATAAACAGTGAGCTGCGTTCCTTCACCAAATACAACCTTCCAACCACTAGTACTATCACAGTCAGAAATTCTAGTACATAAACCAATGATCACATCTGCGTAGAATTCTGTACCAAACATATAAAACAGCTTACCATTACATGAATGGTGGGCATGCACCACTAGATTTCCCTGCAGTGGCTCTTGCAAGGGAAATAGATGGCCAGCTGCAGCAACTCTGGCAATAGCTGGACCCCAAGCAATAAGCTAATCATTTTTCTGGCTTCAGTATGACAAAGAACTGGATTTATCTTCATGCTTCAAATTTGCAGCTAAAAACTCATGCTACAGTTTGTCCTATAAATTTGTTAGGTCTCATGCATGTCTTAATATCAATAAATTGGGTAGAGTGAAGGGAAAGAGAGACTCTATGTACCTACGAGAAGTATGTTCATATTCGTGTTCACACAGGATTCATAAATCCATAATATGGTTCACCCCCATAGGTTCATGTCAAAATTACACCTACAGTTTTAACAATGTGTGATGTAGTTTTACTTTATCCCAGTTAGAATAACCCCAATATAATGCAGTATTTATGTAATAACATATCTATGGTCGTATATAGGAAATATGTAATGCTTGCTTACATAATTGTCTCAACAGCCTCATTTAAAAATCACCTGAGTGAGCATTACTTTTTCTGATGACTTACTTGCAATAACCTTCAACTGTGTTCCAGCTCCAAATATCTGTTTTCCATATCCTGAATTTACACATGCACTACCATCTTTACAAAAAATATCCCCTCTAGGGCTTCATTCTACTGTACTATTGTAGTAGTCTTAGTGCTACCTGCACAAACCACTTCTTGTAGATGTTCTCCATCTTCATATAGTTTATTAAATACTCCCTACACCCAGTGGGACCTGTTGAGGGAAGCATACCTACCTGCTCCCAGATGCCTGGTTTTGGCTCCATGGGTACACCGCTGTCTTCACTGCACTTCAGTTCCCGCATATAGACTTCCAGCATGGACAGGATCACTTGTGCCATTGCAACCAATTAATGTTTGCAGTGATGATGCTTCCCCAAGTGGCATGTGAACCAGCAGTGATGTGCCACATCACTGTTGAGGTCAGCCATTGGCTGCAGCAGCACACATGACCCTGTTCACACTGGAAGTTTTCATGCAAGGACCTATGGACTGTAAAGACAGTGGTGGACCCACAGAGCCAGATCCAAACATTAGGAAGAAGGTGAGTATGCTTCCATGAACATGCATGTCCTGCTGGGTAGAAGGGGTTATTTAAAAACCTATGTGAAGTTGTTTAAATGAGACCTTTTTTAACGATCATTGAAGTCAACCAATAACATACACTTTACAAACATAATAAAAAAGTTTAAAAGAAGACCTTGTCTTTAGTCCATCAAATCCAATCTTAAAATCCAAACTGTTGATCCAGAGGAAAGCAAAAAACCTACCAAGTGGTCACTTATTATCCCATATTAGACTCCAAATCTGGTATTCAGAATGAATCCCTGGATCAAGTGCCTTCTCTAGAGATACTGAGACAAAAACTTGTGGTATTGTTACTTAACAAAATGCTCCCAGGCCCTTACTGAATTGTCAAAATAATTAGCAAATTAATCTATTTGTTAGTAGGGCCATAAATAAACTGCAAATAATAGCAAGAGAGCACACAGTGATAGAAATGACCATAGACACTTACAGGGTATAATACGTAGTCTTGTGCATGCTCCAAAGATGACCTTGAAACCTGTCCCACTAGTTCACACTGTCACACACCTTAACCAAAATGTACCTAAAGAAATTATTTCAGCAGTATAAATAAAATACTGTCCTTTGAGTTCTGCAGTTCTCTAGGACTAGAAAAACATGTCTGCTTTAATCCAAAACAGCCCAGAGGGCCCCAACAGTGGAAATATCACCACAGTTTTATGGCAAATGTCACTGACGTGTCAATAAACCTAGGGCATGCTAAAAATGCTTTTACGCTAGAAATATATACATCAGAAATGAATATACAAATGTGCATTTTATTACTTTGTTGTAGACTGTTATAGTCTCCATAATATACAGTGTTGTTAAAGTCATGTAAAATTAATAGAAAACACTTACTAGGAAGAACAAGAAGATCGGTTCCGGCACCAAAGGTAAATTTACCTAAATTATTGTTACACAACAATTTTGGGCTTTACAATATCTCATATCCTTATATTATATTTCATATTTAATATGCACAGATGTATTACAGTGCATAGAATGGTATTAATGTGGTATGGCAAGGCAATTAGAGCAACAAGATAAAAAATCACAAGAATCAATGCTTTGCTTTGGCCGGTGTAATAGATCGATGCAAATGAGCACCAATCGTTGATCAGCACTTGTCCTGCCCAAACAGCAGATAGTGTAATTTTGCCTTAAGATAAGACGTAATCTGGATGGAACAACCCTTTAACTTTATATACAGAGCCATCAGCAGGTTGCACAGAAGAAATTGTTAAATTGATTTGTAAATAAAAATGCCTTAGTATTAAGTTTTTACAAATAAGTTTTTGGCTGCATATCTATAAAAATAATGCAAGACTTAAAAAGACTTACCAGGTGTAACATACAATTTGGTTCCTTGCCCAAATAAGAGCTTGTTGATTCCAGTACTATCACAATGCTGAATGACATTACAAAAACTAAAACTAAACTTATGCTTCATAATGTAACTGCTGTTGTTTTGTGACGAGGTGCTATATATCTGATGACAGAATATATAGATGTACATTAATATACTGTACAGTATATGGGACTCATGCTTTACAATTATGAAGTCTAGGCCAAGGTGACATATTTATTAGTATGGTAAACAGTACAATACTATTGTAAAAAAAAATTATAACCTCGATTTAAATAAAATACATAATTGAAATTTTTTTATGGAAGTTCCAGTCCCTAAGTAGCTAGGCCAGTATCCACAGCCAAAACCCATAAGAATGACTGTCTTTTTTTAGTTCCAATTAACTTTGAGTGCAATTATTGTAAAGTGGAAGCAGTTAGAAACCACAGCAACTCAGCCACAATGTGGCAGATCACGTAAAGTGACCTAAGTGACCAAAAAATGTGCATGGGTTAACTTTCCATTCCACTGATTGGCAAGTCTGGGTTTGGCAGGATAATGTTACCTGCCTGACTGCATTGTGCCAGCTGAGAAGAAGGAGGATAATACTATGGGGTTAATCTTACTGTTTCAGCATGCCAAGATAGATTTTAGGACAATTGTGTGCTTCCAACTTTTGGAGAAGGCCCATTTTCTGTTGCAGCAGGACTTTACCCTATTGCGAAAAGCAAAATCCATAATGGCATGGTTGGGTAAGTTTGGTGTAGAGGAACTTGACTGACCTGCACAGAGCACTGACCTCAACCCCATTAAACACCTTTGGGATGAACTAGAACGTAGACTGTGTGCCAGGCTTTCTTATCCAACACAGTGCTTGACTTCACATATGCTCTTCTGGAAGAATGGACAACATTTCCCGCAAGACACACTCCAAAATCTTGTAGAATGCCTTCCCAGAAGATTGAAGGCTGTTTTAGCTGGAAAGGGTGGACCATATTAGTAGCTCTGTATTTAGAATGGGATACCATAAAAGCTTATTTAGGTGTAATATGTAAGTGTCCTATTACTTTTGTCCATATAGCGTATCATCAAGTTCTAGTAGATTATTTCTGATATATATATATATATATATATATACACACATATATATATTGTAGGGGGTTAGCTCTCTTCCGGGGGGCATTCATACAAAGATTATCGTCCACCGCAGGATTCGGGCCCAAACATTGCATTTATTTGGCAGCAGGCAAAACAGAGTTATAATGCAGCTCAGCAAAATCAACATAAAACACAAAATAAACACCTACCCACCTGGGCACTTACTAAACAGGTAATATCCCTACCTCACTGTAAGCCCTATTCACACCCGAGCAGTACGTGCAGCTTTTACCTCTGTGCGTTTTCTCCATCCCCAAGGCTGTGCAACCATTTCCCTTGGGGGAGCTGGGCTCTCTAGTCCGCCTGACAAGGACCCTGCGACCCAGACCTAGGCATCGCTCTGTGCCCCCCAAGTCCACTCAGAAGGGGCCAGTCCCAGGTCTCTGTCTTGCAACCTTTCCAGGATCCAATGCACTTCTTTATCCCAGACTGATTGTACACCTGGTGGAATAGGGTGTGGGCAGCAGTATTTACCCCTTCCTTGCCAGTGATCAGTGTGAGAACAGTCACTTTCTCACAATATATATATAGCAAAATAGCCCCTAAGTACTGTAAGCATTGTAATTGGTTCCAAAGTCATTTGAGACTATAGCTCTCTTCGTTGCAAGCTTGCAAGATTTGTGTCTTGTAAAATAAGCTACTGAAACAAAACCTTTGAATATTTACAGTAGAATACCTATGCATTTTACATCCATTAAAACAAAGCTAAAACTTACTTGGAGTAATAGATAGCAGCGTTCCTTTACCAAATACCAGATTACTGCCACTCTGAGTATAACACAGTAACAAACTCAATATCAAAAGCAAGTTATCACATCTGAGAACTGATTCAAACATCATATCTTTTATACAGTGGTGTGTTCAGACAGTACATCTACAAGCATGACTGTGTGTTTTTATGCATTAGGATGAAGTTTTGTACTATACATTGTGCATACAAAGACAAATCTAGATCTCTCTCTAAATAAGAATGCATTTTATATCCATTGACTGTACACTCTATGTTACTGAACAGTTTGGGGCATTACTTCATTAACTTCTAACTTGTGTTTGATGCAAAATGAGTGAAAAGGTCTTTAAATGTACTTGAGTGTATTATATTAATTGCAGACAGTCATCAATGCTTTACACATCTAGACCTACTTCAGTAACCCAGTTGTAAGACTTACTTTGACTGGTTGTGCGATGTTCTCAGGAATAACATATTTCAGAGCTGGTGGCATCTGCAATTCTGCAACTAAAGCTTTCTATAAAAAAAACTCATTGATGTATACAAGTTGGCCTAATTTCCAATGTAAAGTTGTATGTCATTAGTCATACGCTTGCCTGCTGAGAGTGCACACAGTTTAAGAAGATCACAATATACAGTATCTCACAAAAGTGAGTCCACCCCTCACATTTTTGTAAATATTTTATTATATCTTTTCATGGGACAACACTGAAGTTATGACACTTTGATACAATGTAAAGTAGTCAGTGTACAGTGTGTATAACAATGTAAATTTGGTGTGCCCTCAAAATAACTCAACACACAGCCATTAATGTCTAACCACCTGGCATTAACAGTGAGTACTCCTCTAAGTGAAAATGGCCAAATTGTGCCACATAAAAAAATTTACTATATGGGCCACCATTATTTCCCAGCACTGCCTTAACTCTCTTGGGCATGGAGTTCACCAGAGCTTCACAGGTTGCCACTGGAATCTTCTTCCACTCCTCCATGATGACATCACGGAGCTGGTGACCTTGTTCTCCTCCACCTTCGGTTTAAGGATGCCCCACAAATGCTCAATAGGGTTTAGGACTGGAAACATGCTTGGTGAGTCCAGCACCTTTACCCTCAGTTTCTTTAGCACAGCACTGGTCGCCTTGGAGGTGTGTTTGGGGCCGTAATTATGTTGGAATAGCATCCTGCGGCCTGGTTTCTGAAGGGAGGGGCTCATGCCCCTCCCACAAAAATAACCAGGAGCACAGACACATTGTATTGCAATGCAGAAGCAATTTTTTAAAAAGCGTGACATTCTAATCACAAATTTGTATAATCACATCTAGGAATTACAGAAATTGGGGGTCATTTACAAACAGATATACGCCACTTTTGTGGCGTATATCTGGAGCAGATTCTGTCACATGCCATGTTGCAGCAGAATCTGTGACTTCTTCCCCGCTCACGCCAAGTCTAAAAAAGGGGTTGTGATGTGGGTGTGGAAGGGGACAGGCTGGCAGGCCAGTCTCATTTATAATTTTCTCCACCTGGTTTTAGGCGTAGAATATGGTACGCTGAAGTTATGTAGTGGCCGGTGCCTCTACATAACTTCATCGATCCACTGCCAACGCACAGGCTTATTAAGACCGGTGTCTAAAACGCTGGTCTTCATAAATGTGCCCCATAGTGTATGTGCAGCTTGGCGGCAGGACATGTCAGAAGTTCTCTGAAAGCACATATACTTTCTACTTTCAGGGCAATTTCAGGGCATTTACTCATCAGGGCATTGCGTTCATGGATTTTGAATGTTCACTCTGTTCTTGCTTGGTGATACATAGTGGCAAGATATTGGTCTTTAGCTTTATTCATGTAACTGTTCTAATAAGACTGTGTATTAGACAGGGATTGCAAAGCAGCTCTGGCACACAATCCAACATATAATATTGCTGTGGTATGCGATGAATGATGCCTGCAAATCTTGTTTTATTTGGCCATACCCCTATGTAACCATTGATACAAGAAAGGAAATACAATGCATTCAGAAAGTCTTCAGACCCTTTCACTTTTTTATATTTTGTTACGTCATAGCCTTGTTCTGAAAAAAAAAAAAATAATCAAGTCCCTCGCCTCAATCAGCACTTAATGCCCCATAATGAGAAAGTGAAAAAATAATTTTAGAAGTTTTTGCAAATTTAAAAAATGTAAATCTAAAATGTCACATGGAATTTAAGTATTCAGACTCTTTGCTATAACACTTGAAATTTAGGTCTGGCGGCCTCCTATTTCTGTACATCTTTGCGATGTTTCTATACCTTGTCCACCTATGATAAATTCAGTTGTTTGGACATGATTTGGAAAGACATAGCCCTGTCTATTTAAGGTCTCACAGCTGACAATTCATATCAAAGCAAAAACCAAAACAATGACGAGGAAAGAAATTCCCACAGAGCTCAGAGACATGATTGTGTGGATGCACAGATCTAGAGAAGGGTATAAAAAATGTCTGCTGCACTGAAAGTTCTCAAAAGCACTGTGGCCTCCATAATTCTTAACCACTTTAGCCCCCCTAGCTTAAACACCCTTAATGACAAGGCCACTTTTTACAATTCTGCACTACACTACTTTCACCATTTATTGCTCCGTCATGCAACTTACCACCCAAATGAATTTTACCTCCTTTTAGTCTCACTAATAGAGCTTTCATTTGGTGCTTTTTCATTGCTGCTTACAATTTTACTTTTTTTTGCTATTAATCCAAATTTAACGAAATTTTTGCAAAAAAATGAAATTTTTCACTTTCTGTTGTAAAATTTTTAAAAAACAACTACATTTCTATATAAATTTTTCGCAAAAATCATTGTTCTACATGTCTTTGAGAAAAAAAATGCAATAAGTGTATATTTATTGGTTTGGGTAAAACTTATAGCGTTTACAAACTATGGTGCAAAAAAGTGAATTTCCGCACTTTGACTTTCTGAGCACCTGTCCTGTTTCCTGACATACTACAATGCCCAGACAGTAGAAACACCCCATAAATGACCCCATTTCGGAAAGTAGACACCCTAAGGTATTCACTGAGGGGCATAGTAAGTTCATGTAAGTTTTAATTTTTTGTCACAAGTTAGCAGAAATGCTTTTCAAAAAATTTCATTTTCTGCAAACTTGTGACAAAAAATAAAAACTTCCATGAACTCACTAAGCCCATCAGCGAATACCTTGGGGTGTCTACTTTCCGAAATGGGGTCACTTGTGGGGTATTTTTACTGCCCTGGCATTTTAGGGGCCCCTAAAGCGTGAGAACCCAAATGCGTAAAAATGCCCTGTGAAATCCTAAAGGTACTCATTGGTTTTAGGGCCCCTTTGCGCATCTTGGCTGCAAAAAAGTGTCACACATGTGGTATCGCCATACTCAGGAGAAGTAGGGCAATGTGTTTTGGGGTGTATTTTTACATATACCCATGTTGGGTGAAAGAAATATCACTGTAAATCGACAACTTTGTATAAAAAAATGTAAAAAGTTGTCGTTTACAGCAATATTTCTCACACACAGTATGGGTATATATAAAAATACACCCCAAACGTCATTGCCCTACTTCTCCTGAGTTCGGCGATACCACATG
Organism: Bufotes viridis; assembly: GCA_033119425.1. Taxonomy (NCBI): domain Eukaryota; kingdom Metazoa; phylum Chordata; class Amphibia; order Anura; family Bufonidae; genus Bufotes; species Bufotes viridis. Next base: position 208,114,609 of record CM065589.1, on the reverse strand, counting down.
TGTGACACTTTTTTGCAGCCAAGATGCGCAAAGGGGCCCTAAAACCAATGAGTACCTTTAGGATTTCACAGGGCAATTTTACGCATTTGAATTCCAAACTACTTCTCACGCTTTAGGGGCCCCTAAAATGCCAGGGCAGTATAAATACCCCACAAGTGACCCCATTTCGGAAAGTAGACACTCTAAGGTATTCGCTGATGGGCATAGTGAGTTCATGGAATTTTTTATTTTCTGTCACAAGTTAGCGGAAATTTTTTTTTTTTTTTACAAAGTCTCATATTCCACTAACTTGTGACAAAAAATAAAATTTTACATGAACTCACCATACCCCTCACGGAATACCTTGGGGTGTCTACTTTCTAAAATGGGGTCACTTGTGGGGTATTCTTACTGCCCTGGCATTTTAGGGGCCCCTAAAGCGTGAGAAGCGGTTTGGAATCCAAATGAGTAAAAATGTCCAGTGAAATCCTAAAGGTACTCATTGGATTTAGGGCCCCTTTGCGCATCTTGGCTGCAAAAAAGTGCCACACATGTGGTATCGCCGTACTCGGGAGAAGTAGGGAAATGTGTTTTGAGGTGTATTTTTACATATACCCATACTGGGTAGGAAAATGATCTCTGTAAATGACAACTTTTTCCATTTTTTTATACAAAGTTGTCCATTTACAGAGATATATACCCAGCATGGGTATATGTAAAAATATTCCCCAAAACACATTGCCCTACTTCTCCTGAGTACGACGATACCACATGAGTGACACTTTTTTGCAGCCAAGATGCACAAAGGGGCCCCAATTCCAATGAGTATCTTTTAGGATGGCATTTTTACGCATTTTTCTTCTCACGCTTTAGGGCCCCTAAAATGCCAGGGCAGTAAAAATACCCCAAATATGACCCCATTTTAGAAAGAAGACACCCCAAGGTATTCTGTGAGGGGCATGGTGAGTTCATAGAAGATTTTTTTTTTTGGCACAAGTTAGCGGAATTTGATTTTTATTTTTTTTTTCTCACAAAGTCTCCCTTTCCGCTAACTTGTGACAAAAGTTTAATCTTTCATGGACTCAATATGCCCCTCAGCGAATACCTTGGGGTGTCTTCTTTCCAAAATGGGGTCACATGTGAGGTTTTTCCACTGCCATGGCATTTGAGGGTCTCCGCAATCATTACACGTATGGCCAGCATTAGGAGTTTCTGCTAGTATCCTTATATTGAGCATACGGGTAATGAGATTTGTTTTCCGTTCAGCCTCTGGGCTGAAAGAAAAATGAACAGCACAGATTTCCTCATTCGCATCGATCGATGTGGATGAAAAAATCTCTGCCAAAAAATCTGCAAGAAAAAAAGAGGGGCCTGGCGATTGCCAGGACATAGGAGCTCCGCCCAAACATCCATACCCACTCAGCTCCTATGTCCTGGCAAACGTGATTTCTCCATTCACATCGATCAATCGATCGGTGTGGAGGAAGACATCTTTGCCAGATTTTTTGATACAAAGTGTTTGCCAAAGCATATGAACTCCAACACCTCTCCTCAGCTCATATGCCTGGGCAAACGTACCTGTACTGCAGAGGAGAAATCTCGTCTTGCAGCGCCGCATACACCGACTTCACGTGTCTTCTGACAGCAGCGCAATGCTTCTCTCAGAATTCACATCAGTGCTGCGGCGTTTTCATCGGTTGGTCCGTTGATCTACCTGGAAAATAAAGGGTGGTTAGGGGAAAAATAAAAATAAAAAGAAGAAAAAACAGGCAGCAGGCACATAACTTGAACGTTACAAACTTTATAAAACATGAATAAAACCTAAACATGAAAAAAAAACTGAACTTTTAAAACCTGAACTAACTCAAGATTTTTTTTTTCTTGCTACCTGTTTCATTTTTTTTCTTTTTTAACCATATCACTCTTTATTTTCCTAGCAGAAACCTCTCCTTTCCCATGGGACAATGTGTAAAGTGTAAATCACACAGAGATGGTGCGAAGTACACTATACACGTTATCCCAAGTGAAAGGAGAGGTTTCTACCGTTTCACACTTCTGCAGTAGCACAGCACCACCGTCCCTATGTGTTAGGGTCTCTCAAAACCTAGTATTCTGAGAGACCCTAGAGCCTGAGTGGAAAAAACTACCTGTGTCGTGCTGTCCCTATGTCCCTAAGTGTACCTGAGTGTGGTACTTCCGGAAACACTCCCTAGGCATAGGGCAGGGTGGTCAGGACAGTCAGGACAGAAATAACGGGTGTCACGCCTTATTCCACTCCTGCTACAGACACGACATTTTTTTCGGGGTGGCGGTTGGGTTGAGGTACCGGTAACGACACTGGGGAAGTGTCGCTCGTGTAGACGGCTCACTACACTGGTGGATGGGGCCACGGAACCTCCTGGATACAGGAGTTCCGAAATGATCTCTTCCTGAAATTTGAGGAAGGATCCTGTTCTCCCAGCCTTACTGTAGAGAACGTAACTATTATAGGCAGCCAATTGAATCAAATATACAGACACCTTCTTATACCAGCGTCTGGTGCGTCGGGAAATCAAATACGGGGCCAACATCTGGTCATTGAAGTCCACCCCTCCCATGTGGAGGTTATAGTCGTGGACTGAGAGGGGCTTTTCAACGACACTGGTTGCCCGTTCAATTTGTATTGTTGTGTGTGCGTAAATGGAGGAGAGCATGTAAGCGTCACGCTTGTCTCTCCATTTCACCACGAGCAGTTCTTCGTTACACAATGCAGCCCTCTGCCCCCTTGCAAGTCGGGTGGTAACGAGCCATTGGGGAAGCCTCGGCGACTAGGTCGCACGCTGCCACAGCAGCCAATCTGTTCTAGGAACAAATGCTTGAAGAGGGCCACACTTGTGTAAAAGTTGTCCACATAAAGATGGTACCCCTTGCCGAATAAGGGTGACACCAAGTCCCAGACTATCCGGCTAACCGGCTCCAGGGTCTGATCTTTTCCCTCATAGATCCGAAATTTGTGCGTATAGCCTGTGGCCCTTTCACAGAGCTTATACAATTTGACCCCATACCGGGCGCGCTTGCTTGGGATGTACTGTTTGAAGCCAAGGCGCCCGGTGAAATGTACTAGGGACTCGTCTACGCAGATGTTTCGTGCGGGGTATACAAATCTGCAAATTTCTGGTTGAAATGGTCTATGAGGGGCCGAATTTTGTGGAGCCGGTCAAAAGCTGGGTGGCCTCTGGGACGGGAGGTGGTGTTGTCGCTAAAGTGCAGGAAACGCAGGATGGTCTCAAAACGTGTCCTGGACATGGCAGCAGAGTACATGGGCATGTGATGAATTGGGTTCGTGGACCAATATGACTGCAATTCATGCTTTTTGTAATGCCCATGTTGAGGAGAAGGCCCAGAAAAGTTCTAAATTCGGAAACTTGGACTGGTTTCCACCGGAAAGGCTGGGCATAGAAGCTTCCCGGGTTGGCGTTTATAAATTGAGTGGCATACCGATTTGTTTCTGCCACGACTAAGTCATAGAGCTCCGCAGTGAAGAACAGCTCAAAAACCCCAGCGCCCGATCCGATCTGAGCTGTCTCCACCCGAACTCCTGACTGGGCGGTGAAAGGGGGAACTACTGGTGCGGCTGAAGATGGGGAAAGCCAATCAGGATTTGCCAGCACCTCAGGGACTCTAGTGGCTCTACGGGCCTGTCTGCGCGGTGGCTGCGACGGGGAATTACTGCACGTGCCACCGTACCAGCTTCCACTGCCCTTCTGGTGCTCGCCACTTCACCATGTTGTACGGCAGTGCTGGTAGAAGGTCCAGGACGGGCTGCGCTGCTGGTGTATGCCTCACCACGTAATCCGGCAGCGCCAGCCCCACTCTGCTGCCCTTGAAACTGATCCTGCGCTACCTGCGGTCTAGCGACACGGGCCGGGTACGCCTGGTGGTATCAGGGACCTCAACCTCCTCGTCCGAACTTTGGGTCAGACTGCCACTGCTTTCTACAGGTTCGTATTCTGACCCGCTAGATTCGTCAGATGAGGGTTCCCATTCCTCATCCAACTGGGTCAGAATCCTGTAGGCCTCTTCAGAGGAATACCCCTTCCTTGACATTTGGGCGACTAAATTTAGGGGGTATTCATTGAGACTACCCAAGAAAAAAAGCAAGCCTGTCTTACAAATGGGAGTGTAGCGAAGTACAGAAGCCGCTGCGATTGATAAAAAATATCAAAACAGATTTTTTTATCGCCGCAGTGCTTATGAAGTGATTGTGCAGTGATACAAAAAAAAAAAAATTTTTGTCACTGTGGCGGGGCGGGCGTGGGTGAACGCAGGTGTGGGCGACCGATCAGGCCTGATCGGGAAAACACTGCGTTTGGGGTGGAGGGCGAACTAAAGTGACAGTAGTACTATTTTAGATCTGACCATGATCAGTTCTGATCACTTACAGATACTATAAAAGTACAAATGCTGATTAGCGCTACGCTAATCAGCGAATCGGTGACTGCGGTGCGGTGGGCTGGGCGCTAACGCTAACTACCTACAAAAGGGACCTAAACTAACCTAAACCTAGCATTCAATACTGGTGAAAAAAAAAAGTGACAGTCACAAAAGTGACAGTGGTCACTTTTTTCCCTTTCACTATGTATTGACAGGTGATCAAGGGGTTAATTAGGGTGATGGGGGGTGATCAGGGCCTGATGTGTAGTGTTTGGTGCACTTACTTGGGATCTGTGCTCTGTGCTGGGTCCAACCGATGAAAAGGACCCAGCACATGGCACAGATCCCTTATAAAACCACTGTATTTATAAATAAAACTTAAATCACCTATTTCCATAGGTGATTTTAAAAATCACCAGCCTGCCAGCGCTGATCATTGGTTGGCAGGCTGGTGACTCACTGCTCCTGCGTCCTGCGGTGCGTTCCACTGCGTTCCACTGGACGCAGGAGCTCGTCATCTCGCGTCTCGCGAGATGACGCGCCCGCGCGTCCAGGAGGAACAAACCGACCGCCGCCAGGACGCAATCCTGCGTTCGGCGATCGGAAACAGGTTAAATAGAAGAGGTTTGGAACAACCTCCACCAATCTGGGCTTTATGTCAGAGTGGGTAGAAAGTAGCCTCTTCTCAGTAAAAGACACATGAAGGCCTGCCTAGAGTTTGCAAAAAAGCACCTAATGGACTCTCAGAGTGTGAGACATTTATTGGACTCAATTCTAAGTGTCTTGTCTGAAGGAAACCAGGCATTGTTCATCATCAGCATCATGCTGTGGATAGGAGAAGTAAGGCTGGAGAGTGCTTTTCCTGGAATATTCCTTCACATTCTTAGGGGGTAAAGGACCTGCAATTATATCATCACAATCCGGTCCTGCACTCTCCTAACCTTGGAACTGCACCATTATCAGTATTTTCCTGTGTTATTAGGGGGTTAAGGACCTTTGATGACATGATTACATGTCCTTGTGCTCTCTCAGTCTTGAAACTGCACCATTATCAGAGCAGGTCTTGTACTCTTAGGCTCCTTGCAGACGAGCGTTCATCACGGAGTGAATCCGCATCGCAGCTACCGGCCTGAACTCCCAGCGCTGGACGGGGTCACATAGCATTATATTTATTTATGATGCTATGTAACCCTTACAGTTCTGGAATGTATTGGATAACACTGACATAATGCTGCCAGTGTTATCCAATACATTCCAGAACTGTAAGGGTTACATAGCATCATAAATCAATATAATGCTATGTGACCCCGTCCAGCGCTGGGAGTTCAGGCCGGTAGCTGCGATGCGGATTCACTCCGTGATGAACGCTCGTCTGCAAGGGGCCTTAGATGGTTAAAGACCTGTGATGATGCACTGATGCTGCAGTTTTTCTTAATCAGTGCACTTCAAGTGCAATCATGTCAGATGGCCTCCTGACAGACAGCAATGTAATTTTGTTCAAAGTATTAATCTAAGCTTTTTAAAAGCAACACCTGTTACTGTTGTGATCATCTCCTGGGTAGACAAGAAGCTTTGTTGACTTAGGAGAATTAGCTTTTTTCTTCCTCAGATGGAGGCAGTGTCCCTTGTCTTTTAAGGGGATTTTACATGGAACAGTTTTTCACCATATTTTTGTACTGGGCCATTTATAAATTTACATTGGTTATTTATGTTCTCGCTTATACTTGGCTTCTCAAGGCTAAATAAATGTAATTCTTTTACGTTTTCCTCATAACTAAAACCCTATATGTCCCTTATAAGTTCAGTTGTTCTTCTTTGTATTTTTTCCAGCTCCAGGAAATCCTTTCTATGGACTGGTGCCCAGAACTGAACTTCATATTCCAGATGAGGCCAAAATAATATTTCGTAGAGTGGTAATATAACATCCCTGTCCAGTGAGCCCATGTCTTTTTTAATACACCACAATATCCTGCTAGCCTTAGAAGCAGCTGATTAACATAGGGCTGTGATGGCTAACCTCCGGCACTCCAGCTGTGGTAAAACTATAACTCCCAAAATATACACTTGGCTGTTTTCAGAACTCCATAGAAATGAATGGAGCATGCTGGGAGTCATAGTTTCACCACAGCTGGAGTGCCGAGGGTTAGCCATCACTGACATAGGGCATCTGTTTATGATCAAAAGTACACCCAAATCAGTATGCTTTTTTGTGGGATCTCCTTGCATTGAAAAGCATTAAAAAGACATTTTTTTGGCATACATTCGGTTTAGAGATAAGCGAATCAAAGTTGATGAAGTAGAATTTCGTGTCTATGAGGGTAAAGATCAGACCCTGGAGCTGGTCGGTTGCCCTGACTACCTGGGGAGCAGTGGGAAGACAGTCTGGGACTTGGTGTCACCCTTATTTGGCAAGGGGTACCACCTTTATGTGGACAATTTCTACACAAGTGTGCCCCTCTTCAGGCATTTGTTTCTAGAACAGATTGGCTGCGGTGGCACCGCGCAACCTAGTCGCTGGGGCTTCCCCCAATGGCTCGTTACCACCCATCTTGCAAGGGGGAAGAGGGCTGCCTTGTGTAACGAAGAACTGCTAGCGGTGAAATGGAGAGACAAGTGTGATGTTTACATGCTCTCCTCCATTCACGCAGACAGGACAATACAAATTGAACGGGCAACCAGTGTCATTGAAAAGCCCCTCTCGGTCCACGACTATAATTTGTTCATGGGAGGGGTGGACTTCAATGACCAGATGTTGGCTCCTTATTTACTTTCCCGCAGGACAAGACGCTGGTATAAGAAGGTGTCTGTATACCAAATTCAATTGGCTATGTACAATAGTTTTGTTCTCTACAGTAAGGCTCGGTGAACAGGATCCTTCCTCAAATTTCAGGAAGAGATCATCGAGAACCTTCTGTATCAAGGAGGTTCCGTGGCCCCAACCACCAGTGTAGTGAGCCGTCTACACGAGCGACATTTCCCCAATGACGTTGCGGGTACCTCGACCCAAGCGTCACCCCGAAAAAGATGTCGTGTCTGTACCAGGAGTGCAATAAGGCGTGACACCCGCTATTTCTGTTCTGACTGCCCTGACCACCCTGCCCTATGCTTAGGGGAGTGTTTCCGGAAGTACCACACTCAGGTACACATAGGGACGTAAGGATCACAGGACACAGGCAGAGTTAACACAAGGGTCTCTCAGGATACTAAATTTTGAGAGACCCTAACACACAGGGGTGCTAGTGTGCTACTGCAGATTTGTGAAACGGTAGAAACCTCTCCTTTCACTTGGGATAAAGTGCATAATGTACTTCGTACCATCTCTGTGTGATTTACACTTTACACATTGTCCCATGGGAAAGGAGAGGTTTCTGCTAGGAAAGTAAGGAGTGAAAAGTAAAAAAAAAAAAATTAAACAGGTAGCAAGAAAAAGAAAACGTGAGTTAGTTTAGGTTTTAAAAGTTTTATGATGTTTAGGTTTTATAAAGTTTGTAACATTCAAATTTATGAGCCTGCTGCTTGTATTTTCATCTTTTTTTTTTTTACTAACCACCGTTTACTTTCCAGCTGGACCAACTGACGAAAACACTGCAGCACTGATGTGCATTCTGAGAGAAGCATTGCTCTGCTGTCAGATTACATGTGAAGTCGGTGTATGCGGGACTGCAGGACGAAATTTCTTCTCCGCAGTACAGGTACGTTCGCCCAGGCATATGAGCTGAGGTAAGGTGTTGGAGTTCATATGCTTTGGCAAACACTTTGTATCAAAAATCTGGCAAAGATGTCTTCCTCCACAACGATCGATTGATCGATGTGAATGGAGAAATCATGTTTGCCAGGATATAGGAGCTGAAGTGGGTATGGATGTTTGAGCGGAGCCCCTATGTCCTGGCAATCGCCATGCCCTTTTTTTGCATATTTTTGATCGATGCGAATGAAGAAATCTGTGCCGTTCATTTTTTCTTTCAGCCCAGAGGCTGAACGATAAAAAAATCTCATTACCCGTATGCTCAATATAAGGAGAATAGCAGAAACTCCTAATGCTGGCCATACATGTAATGATTGCAGAGACCCTCAAATGCCAGGGCAGTACAAACAGTTTATTAATCAGAACAAAATATATATATATGTCTTAATTGCCGTTCAGCAGTGGAGTAACATTGTACTACAGCCTTTTTTGGAGGGTATTATTTTAATTTCATTCTTTTATCATACAGTATGTCAGACAGACAGGCCCTTCAAATGGAATGGGCAGTGGCCAAAATGTTTCTGTCGCAGGCAGCAGAAGAAGGGGGGTGTGGCAGCAGGAAGCGCAGCGAGAGGCCTGAGCTCCCGGTGTCATCCGGTGTCATCTAGCGGTCGTGTCTTGACCACCAACCCAGCGGTGCTTAAATGGTTGACTTGGTCTTCAAGTTCATCGAAAGTGACATCATACACCCCCAGCCAAGAGTCGGTGGGTTCCTCTGACACGACGCGTAGTTGGCATGGCCGGGCCCTGTGCCCCCACCTGTCCTGATCCTTCCTCTGTCATTTTCAGTTTCCTCAGCGTGAGAAGTATTATATGCGAAATGCTCGGCTCCACTTTTCAGCGATGGCGAGCTACTAGAGGACAGTCAGCAGCTACTGCCCTGCCAAGATCTGAAGGAGACACCAGCCGCTTCCTCCAGTAGGCGGGCAAGTAGTTATGAGGAGAGTCGCTTGGAAGCAGGTGTTGCAAGCAGTTAGGCTCCTGGCCTTGAGACCGTTGAGGGGGACATCAGTGACGTACAGACAGTAGTGGATGATGATGTAGCCGATGGCACTTGGGAGCTGGGTGAAGAAGGGCTTCATCATCATCATCAGTAGACGAGGGTGGCTGCTTGCGTGTGAGGCAGTGGCTGAGCCAGCAGGGTGGCAGCATGGCTGTGAGTCAGCAGGGTGGCAGCAGTGGGAGGTTGGGAGCCAAACGTGCCTGGCGTTCACGGAGGCAGCAGTAGCAGGCAGTCAGCTCGGAGTGTTGGTGGGAAAATGCCATACTTGGGGGTGTGGCAATTTTTTGTTAGACCGCCGGAGGAGGTGAACATGGCCATTTGCTGGATTTGTGGGCAGAAGGTGAAGCGTGGCCAGGGTGCCAATGTTGGCACCATGGCCCTGCGTCAACACAAAAGCATCACCATAAAGTGGCCTGGGAGAACCATGGCTCTGATGTGGTGGTCCTACCTGCCGCAGCAACCGCTGCATCACCCAGTGTCATGCACTCAATTTCATGCAGTCAAGGCTCCACCTCCTCAGCTGAAGGGAGCTGTCTGTCCTTCCCATCATCTGCTGGTCTGATGCTCCTGCTCTTCTTCCTCCTACTCCTCGTCAGTCATTCCATCAGCAATCGATCACCGAAGTGATTGTGAAGAGACAACAGTCCTTGAGCCTGTCAGTGTCTGCCTGTCACGGGTATATGTGAACAACAGGAGCATAAACAGTGCTGAAGCTACTGACCGGACCCAAACTAGGGAGCATAAAGGGTGACCCCTGTCAGACCCTAAGAGCTCTCCCTATGCTGCTATACCCATGCCCAGACCTTGATGGTGGGTCGTGGCATGCCCACGTACCTAAGGCTGGTGACAGCTGAAACCCCTACAATAGTGGGAGGGGCACAGCCACCAGCGCCCTGCTCAGAACACGGACGGAACTGGGGTCGCCTCGGATCCAGTCAGCAAACAAACCAAAACACACAATGTCTGCAAACTTATCTGTAGGAGCTGCAGCAGCAGTGAAGACAGATCCAAACTCAGCAGACAATATCCGATGTTACTTGCTTCAGCAGAACACAGGTCCAGTGTAAAGAGACCACACAAGTGTAGATACTCCAGCGGCTGACACAACTCAGATGAGAAATATAATCTGCACGATTAAACAGGAAGAGGGGTGATTTATAGGAAGAGGAATCAATCACAGGAGGGACAGCTGGGAGGAGGGAAACTGAAAATAAAGACCTCATCACAGGGGCAGAGAAACAGAGCTGTGAGAACTCCTCAAAACTCTGGTAGTGACATCATCACAGGGGCGGAGAAACAGAGTTGTGAGAACACCTCAAAACTCTGGTAGTGACACTGCCAAAGTGCATGGCAGTGCCAACATGTGGAGCTGTAACTAAGATCAAGGACAATACTTGTCCTTTATGACCCACTGGGTAAATGTGATTCCTGCCCAGCCACACCAGCAACTTGGCCAGGTGACGTCGCTTCCGCCTCCACGTTCTTAGGCTTAGGTTCTACACCACTTTACAGGCTCTCTGCGGCCAGGAAATATCTGTTTCTTAACGCAATTCACCACAAATAAATTTGCATCGAATTGAATCTTTTCATAAAATTCGGCAAACCGACCGAATCGAATTTTTGAGAAATTCGCTCATCTATAATTAGTTTAGTGCAATATATAGTCAATGGGATCTGTTTAGCTCCATTCCTGTCAGTGCCGAATTATTTTCATTATTCTGCTTCTATAATGGAGCAGAACATTGGAATAAAGAATGCTAATGTGAGAGGGCCCTCATAATGAGCGTGTACAGTGTCATGTGGAACAGCAGTCTACTGTATGTACAGAAATGTGGAATAGACTGGCTCTACATTACAGTATATAAGCAAAAGGGAAAAAGCTATTGTGAGTCTAAATTTCAACTGTTTCTAAAGGAATGTAGTGTTTGCTCCTGCAATAATCAATGCAACAAATTTGCTGTTTTTTATTTATTGAAAATGCTAATAAAAATTACATAGTTAATACATTTTACTGCTCATGTACACGAATATACAAAATATGATCTGGAAATTGAATAAAGAAAATGAAAAGATTCAGTGTAAATAGAGCGATAAATAGATAAACAGAGAGACAGACAGAACGATAGATAGGTAGATAGATAGATAGATAGATAGATAGATAGATAGATAGATATGGGATAGATAGATAGATATGAGATAGATAGATAGATGGATAGATGGATGGATAGATGGATAGATGGATAGATAGATAGATAGATATGAGAGATGGATAACATTACAAAGATAATTGTGAAAGAAACCAATTGAATAGTCTCAGGAGTAAATGATCTTCTTAATGCAATCTGAAAAAGATAAAGAGAAGATTCAATTCAATTAATTCAATGAAAAATAGCACTTGGCGTTGTGAGCACCATAACTTTTAAAATTTTGCTGATGTTTGTAGGGTATGTGAGGCCTTATTTTTTTGTTTTGGGTTGCATTGTGTTTTATTATAGTTGTTACATGGCATTATAGTAATTAATTGTGCATAAAATTGAAATCTATCATTGTTTTATTTTATGCTTTCTTTTCCAAAGATCTCTGTGCTGAATCTACTGTATTCAGCCAGGCATAATGAGCAGTAGGGATGATCCTGCCAATTAGAGTGATAACTGTCTTGTGAAGACATTCAAGAGAAGAAAATAACTTATTCTATATGCAGATAAGGACTTTAGTGCACCTAGGGGCGGGCCTGAATCAATCATTTGCATAAAGAATAATAGTCTTTTTTTCTCAGGAGCACCACAACCGATTTTCATGAGACAGGTAATATTTTAAACAGTAGGGTCAACTGCACCGATCAATATGCCTGGTATACTAGGGTTGATCTTGCCAACATTATTATATTGCATTAGAATGCCGATGTATTTTAACATATTACTGCCTATTACCTCAGATATGCCCTAAAGTAATAGCGGATCACAGAGGCAAGCCTTGCCAGTTCAGTTTTGAAGAGACATTTCTCCACTGTGATTAGTATTGATGGCATTACAAAAGTAAAACCACAATGAGTGTTTTCTGTTGATCAAAGAGCCTAACCCTAACACCCCCTATTTGCAGGTGGTGATTCTGACACAACTGCTGGGCCCACATCATCAAAATGCCACAAATGTATGGTGCTAAGCACGGATTAGAAGCTACCACACGTTCAGCTCCTAGTGACTCCAAAGCTAACCTTAAAACTTACTGAAGTTTTCAAAAAACATTTTGCATAATGGCTGTGCTTCTTTGTACAATCATAACTATGAAAGAACTGGTGTTCTTGGGTTTTCCTAAAGTCTCTTTCAGCCAAAAGTATTCCCTGTTTCACATGCACAGCTAGATGCATTTCGCTCAGAAGCAATGGGTGTCTCACTTCTCACCTCATTTCTCTTGCTTCCCACTATGATTGTTTTCTTCTAGGGAGCTGAGAAAGCGGATAAAGAGGATTGGATCACACTTACAGACACAGAGGGCACACCTATAATCTTTAAAAGCAGTGTAGATGCAGTGTTTCTATCAAGCTCAGGATCTCAGCTAGGTCTAACATGCCCCACTTTACTGTGAACCATCTTCTAAGTCTCTGTTACCAGGGATGAATCTTGCCTGACATCAGGCAATAGACTTCAAATTAGGTAAAAGTGAGACCCCTAGTGGTCATAACTTTATAGCTTTTTTCAGATGGAAGCAGAATTTTTTTTTAAATAAAGGGATTTAGAAATTTTCTAATTACACCATTTTCTATTAAATTAAATCAAATTAAATTGTGTGAAAGTACAGTGACTCTTTAAGTTCTTAGTCATAGGAATTCCAGCAGTTCTGCTAAACAACAAATTATTTGTGTTTCTTTTATGATATAACAAAAATAACTTTTATTTTAATCTCAGATAGCATCTTTATTACCCCTGCAATGCACAGTCCTTTTTGTTTTTTTAGGGTACCAAATTTTAAGCCAGATATTACCTCATATTCCAAGGAATTTTGCAGTCATAATAGAGTTGAAGGCTATCGTCTTGCTGACCAGCACTCTGATTCCAATTATATTTAAGGAGAAGGTGTTACTTCTTTCTGAAAAGTAACAAACATCATGTTTTAGATCTATTTATTTAACCAAATACCAAAGAGTCCCAATGCAATTGCTTTATGTCTGTGATAGGATACTTTTAAAGGGAATCTGTCACCACGATTCTGGACTATTAGATACAGTAATATACAAGTCCAGATCGCCATTTTTATTTATTTATTTTTTCCCTGTTCCCCTCGTTGCCAATACTCAAAGTTGTGCTGAAATACACAGTCAAGACTGGTATGCTAACATAATGGCGAGGACTCCTGTGCGCATGCCCAGCAGGCCTGACAATGTATTTCTGTGCAGCTGTGAGTGCTGACAGTAGGGGAATAGGGGTTAGTAGAAAATTAAATAGTGAATATGTACTCCTTCTATGTAGTACTACTTATATATTACTGTAGAAGATAATAGTCCAAAATCGTGGTGAGAAAATCCCTCTAATATATGGAATTGCTCTGTGTTAAAGGGTTAGTCTGGTTAGATTGATGATAGGGTATAACTATTAGATCGATAGGGGTCCTACCACTGGGACCACCTTCGATCAGGAGAACAGAGGCCCCCTATCCCTGCAGCCTCCCTAAAATGAATGGAGCGATTGGTCGTGCATGCATGCAGAGGCTCCATTCATTTCTAGGGCAATTAAAGAGAGAGCCAAGCGCTGTACTCGGCTATCTCCGGAATTCCCATAGAAATGAACAAAGTGGTTGCAAACATGTGTGCGACCGGCCTCTCCATTCATTTCAGGGGGGCTGAAGTGGGGTACAAGGCCCTCTGTTTTCGTGATGGATGGAGGTCCCAGGGGTAGGAACCCTACCGATCTAATAGTTATCGCCCTATCCGGTGGATAGAGGATAATTTAATCTAACTGGAATACCTCTTTATCTCTCTGGATAAAATATACAGTAGGATAAAGACTTTTCTAGGATATTCCTGCAGCATTTCTCCTAGGAACTGACAAATAATTTAATACTTGGCCTGAAGTTGCATAACTGTCATACTGCAACTGCAACAAACTGCATAGATGATATTGTATAGTCACAATTGCCAGATAGGATGTAGAAATTTCTACTATTAAAATCTGTTCAATTTATCTAAATGGTGTTGTTTTGGCTATAAGTAAATGGATTTATGCAAAACCCATTCAGATGATTGGAACAGATTTTCCATCGCAGAAATTTAACACGTGTAAATATACCCTAATATATCCCTAATTTATATGAACTGACCCTTTATATGTTCAACAAGTGTACTATACTAAGTATTATTATTCCATTTATAACAGTGACACATAAAATAATATTACAATGATATTATAGCTCCATGATCGATTATCATCACTGAAAGTAAATTAATATTTGTGGTTTAGGCTTGTCCTGTAACAATAAGTGACAATAATGCTAGGGAGCATGTAAGTATATACATCAAATATGTTTCATTTTACTAACCAGAAGTTTGCTGATGCTGACATTTTATGGAATCTGGTTCATCTCTTCCTTTAGGCTGATTATTCAGGACTGTGGTATAAAAATATAAAAGTTCATTTTTAAAATTTACATAACCTGTTGTGCCTGTTTCAATTAGTGTCATGATGGCCAAATAGTGTTTTTGAGGTCAGAAGATTGGAGATAAGAGCTACACATGACCTTCAGGTGACGGGATTCAAAGAATACAGACAGCCCTTGCATTTTAGAAACGGCTGAATATTTTTTAATAAAGACCAATTGTAAAATGACTTTTAGCCCAAAATGAGTTAAATGCAATCATAAAGAAATTGCCCTGAAGGTTATCTATCAATAATAACTGAAGGAGCTATACAGCATAGAACTATTATTACTTTGTTTATAGTCCATACATTTATAGAAATAGAAGTAAAAAGTTATTGTTGTACCTTTCAGTTTTGAAGTGGTCTCCATGTTTGTCACCCAAGTTTCTTGGTGCTTGGCTTGACACTGCACATTTTTTGTCCCCAAGTTGGCCACAAGCGCAGCACTGTATTTTCCCTGTGGTGACAGCTTTGTGGAGATCTTGTCATGACTAAAACTGTTTTTTGTGGAATTCATATAGATCTCAAGATTGTTTGGGTAGAAATCTTTCACCAAACAAGCCACAAGAGGGTTTTCCTTCTGAGACTTCAACACAAACACAGAGGGTGAAGTGACTGTGTTGTCACCTGCGGTGGAACAGAAAATTAAGTAAAGGTTTTCAAAGCCCACAAACATAATTGTTCTAACATACCACATTAAGCAATAGTTCACATTTTTCCCCTCAAATTTCTAAAAAAGACAATTTTTGCTATGTTCCTTTCTGAGTGCCAGAGTTTTAATGCAGCAGGGTTTTCTGTGCTTAATAATCCACATTTTTCTGTCTCTTTTATTTAGTTGCGAATGTGAATTATATTAAGGTGGTCTATGAGCTGACGAAATATATGAAGTCAGGTGTTTGCAGCTGAAACGCCCAAACACCCCTAGTTTCAGACACAGATCAACACTGGTTCTGTGGTGATCTTAACTCATTCAAGAGATGTGCAGGAGGGGGTTTCTGGGTGCCAAAAAATTAACCCTAAAATGAGGCCATATTGAAGCAATAAAAACAGTCTTTATATGCAGTAAGCCAACTAAAGGTTCACTTTGAATTGTAAATGGTCAAATGTATAACTGACATTACAGTAGTTATAGTAAATGAATGAATCCTGTTGTCTGTTGACAAGAGCTCACCTGGTTCCACTGTCAGTCTGGTGCCTTGTTGAAACTCTAGCGATCTCGCACCAACACACAGTGAATCATTGCTTTGTAAATTTATAGTAGAAGAAAACGAAAGTAAGTCTCAATAATTAATATTTCCAAATAAGTTTTCGACACTTGGAGAGAACACATCTTTTTATTCTGGTTATGAAGCACCTATTTCTTTTCAAGAACACTGAACTTTATGTCTTTCTTTTTTTTTTTTGGAGCCTAAAATTTCCACAAACACAATTTTTTTTTTTTTTGTGTGTTTGTTTGTTTGTAGTGGCGTTTTTTTATTTTCTTTTTGCTCCAGCATTACACTGTATTACCATAAAAAGTGATAATGAATGTAAACTTCTCACCAATTAGTGTTCATGTGTACAGTATGGAAAGTAAGGTACATTATGGCCTGTTATCTATTGTCTATGTCTATCCCTTACAAATAGTGGAGGACTGCTTTCTATATCAGCCATCATCAGATTACATTTTTATTGGATAGGATCATTATATGTGATGAATTAATGCAGAAATATACAGATGCATTGAATCATTCATGACTACTATCAAAAACCAATGGCAAATATTCTTAGTGCATAAAATAGACTTATATTTTAATTTTAAATATGTATACAATTAGCTGAGTAACTTTGTAAAATCGTATTATATACTTTACCTGGTTTTACAGCATTTAATACATAGAGCAAGCTACAAGTTGTACTTGCTTTACAGCTAGAATCTCCTTGGATCACTTGTTGGCTCAACTAGTTATTGCATTCTGGGAAGTGTTCTTAAGCATGGTATAGTATTCCGGTGTAGTCAAAGCTATTTTACTTTAGTAAAGGAGCTCATGTAAGGGAGTGTCTGACAAGTGTTTTGACTGCTTTCAAGAGCATATAGTAGCTAAATTGTAAAGGCCATCTGGACTACTACAGAAGCTGTAAGAACCAGTGCGGTATAAGTAAAAGAATGTATTTACCAAAGAATGCAACTTTTCATGTAAGTTACATATGTATACCTACTATATAAATCGTGAAGATGTACTTAAATCTATATAAGTACCAATTATACAGATAGTAAAGATATACATAAATCTGTATAGAATTACAACCAGTCTTGAGCGAATCAAAGCCAAACAAATTGACTTTGATTCCCCAGAATGCAAAATTTCCTTGTGCTTCGTGATAATTAATCTATTTTTCCTGAAATGGTGGCAAAAAAAAAAAAAACATACTCATCTCATCTATTTGATTGTGCAGACGCTGTTGTGGCATCTTGATAGAAGATACCTCACGAAAACTTGCGTTGGGTGATGTGTGACATCATTACATCACCGCGCGAGATTTCACGCGGTGTCTTCATTCAAGATGGCCACGATGGCCTCTTCGCGAGCAAATAGATAAGGTAAGTACATTTGCTTTTTTTTTACTAGATTAACCCCAGATAGCCCGCAATTGTAGCATCAGATGCTGTAATAAGCGATGAACGCGGCATCTGAGGGGTTCAATGACAGGGGGCGACGTGATCACCATTCCTCGTCATTGCACACTACATACAAAGGAATGCGCTTCATAACTTCGCTCATCATAGTAATAACTATACAGATAGTGAATATATAGTAAATATATGTGTCAATACATCCGGTGTCGGGATGGAGCAGCCAATAGCAGGCAGTGATGGGGACGAGCCTCCGTAGCATCACCCACGATGCTAGGGAGGCTCGTTCCCATCCCAGTGTGCCATTGGCTGCTGCCCCCCCCCCCCCCCGACACTGGATGTTTTCATCAGTGTACAGGGAGAAGCAGCAGCGGCGGTGTGGGGAACAGTAGCGGTGCCTGGAGGAGTGGGGAATGGGATAAGTATATTACCTGTGAGGAGCCCGGCACATGGGAGGGCTGTTGGAGATGTTGGATAACCCCTTTAAATCTGTATGCCAGCTATACAAATAGTGAAGCTATACCGTACTTAAATCTATATGCCAACTATATAAACAGTGAAGATATGCTTAAATCTGTTTTCCAGCTATACAAATAGTGAAGGTATACCGTACTTTAATTTATATGCCATTTTTACAAATGGTGATACAATACTGTGAAAAAGTTGTAGGCAGTGTGGGAAAATGCTGCAGTACGAAGTACGAATGCTTTCAAAAAGCATAATAGTTTAAAGTTACTTTTTTTCTGCAGCAGGACAACTCCAAACATACAGCCAATGTCATTAACTACTGTATCCTCGCCATAAAGAAAAACAAGGAGTCCTAGAAGTCCTAATATGGTCACGACAGCACTTATCTCAAAATCATCACGTCTCTTTGGGATCACATGAAGAGACAGAAGGATTTGAGCAACCCTACGTCCACAGAAGATCTGTGGTTAGTTCTCTAAGATGCATGGAACAATCTCCCTGCCAAGTTCCTTCATAAACTGTGTGCAAGTGCAAGCTAGAAGAACTGATGCTGTTTAGAAGGCAAAGAGTGGTCACCAAGTATCGATTGGATTTACATTTATTTTGCTCATTCACT
Organism: Bufotes viridis; assembly: GCA_033119425.1. NCBI lineage: Eukaryota > Metazoa > Chordata > Amphibia > Anura > Bufonidae > Bufotes > Bufotes viridis. Next base: position 208,096,141 of record CM065589.1, on the reverse strand, counting down.
TTGCATTTTGTTAATAATAAAAGTTAACTACTAACGCTGTCATTAACTATTTTGGAAAGCATACTTAATTTGCACAATTTTTTACACACCTGTCAAAAACTTTTATACAGTACTCTATATATCAGTCTGCTTAGCTTCTCCTGCTCTATAGCATGCTGCCTTCAGCTCAGACACCATGTTCAGTGTGAAAGGTTTTTATTGCCTGTTTGCTAATCTCAGTATTCCTCACTATTCCCTTCTGATGATATCCATTGTTTGTGGAGTTGTTCTCATGAACAACATACCACTCTTCAGGAGGATGAAATAACTCTTTGTACTTTTTAATAAGTACACATAACATTTCATGATGACTGATGCACAGACAGATTTCAGTGTCTCTGTTTCAAAATGCCCAAATTGTGTTCAAAGTGACTTTAATTACTACCTGTTACTATTAGTATTAAGTACTAGTTACTAACACTGTTTTAGTGATTGTGCTAAAAGGAAGTTTACTTACTTTGGATGAATTCCAGTTATGACCCTTCACCAAATGTAAGCTTAGCAGTCACTGCTCACAGTAAAATGCAATACCATAGCTCAAAAGCTTGTTCCTGTACAGCTGGCGAACTGATACAATGAGCCACATAACTGTATATGACCATGCTTCATAATCATGGACTCATAGGTAAAATTAAAATATGATATAAGGCAATTAGGCAAAGTAATGCAATCTGAATGTAAAGTTGCAAACTAATCAAGAATATAAAATTCATTATCACATTGCTGCAAAATTTTCAGTAAAACATTTCATATAACACATCTATCATATACAATATGCAATTATTTTAATGGTTCAAATGCCTTTATGGCTGAATCACGTCTTCTAGGTAGACTAAATCATACGAAATGGAAAATAAAGGTTGAATTGTTAAGTACCAGACGTGGGTTTGGTGATTGAACGTGTTATTTTAGGCAGATTGTGTTCAAAGGGTTTTTCTAGAGTTCTGCGATCCCTTCAAAGATTAGGCATGCCAAGAGTTGAACCACAACGAATTTGATATTAATTGTCTATCCTATGTATAGTCTATTTATTTTAACCCCCTAATGACCACCCACACGTGGTTTTTTTGGCGGGGCCTAAAGGGCCTTAGGCGGAGAGTGCTGATCCGGGCTGTTTAACACTTTACATGCGGCCGGCAATTGCACCCGCCGCATGTAAAGTGCTGACAGAGGGAGCAGACTCCCTCTGTCTTCCATCGGCACCCCGCAAATGCGATCGCGGGGTGCCAATGTGTGTGAAGACTGCCTGGGGTCTGATGTAGGCCCCAGACTAGCCTTCGGTAATTTCCAGCAGGCGAAAAAATTGCAAAAAAAAAATCTTCCCTAGATCTTTGGTATTACCGCCTCCGTAACAACCCGGACTACAAAAATATCATGCAAATTATCCCCTATGGTGATCGCCGTAAAAATTTTTTTTAAAAAAAAGACAGAATTAATCATTTATTTTTAGTTTCCACCGAAAAAACGTAACTGATCAGAAAGCGCCATTTACTTTAAAATGATACCAATGAAAAATACAAGTCATTCTGCAAAAATGAAGCCCTCATAGAACTCCATAGAAAAAAAATAAAAAAGTCATGGGTCTTGGGAAGAGCCAATGCAAAAAAATTTTTTCTTTTAAAAAAAGGGGTTTTATTGAAAAAATATAGTAAAATGCAAAAAAACTAAATGTATTTGGTATCACTGTAATCATACTGACCCAGTGAATAAAGATATTATGCCATTTATACCAAAAAATGAACGCCATAAAATTTATAATGCAAAAACGCGGTGGCAGTATTGCTGTTTGTACCATCTCCCTCCCAAAAAGAGTTAATAAAAGTTAATCAGAAAGTTATGTGTACCCCAAAATGGCACCATTAAAAACTACAACTTGTCCCCCAAAAAACAAGCCCGTGTGTGAAAAAAGGAAGAAAATAGCTTGGTCAGTAAGGCCAAAACAGGCTGGTCACTAAGAAGTTAAAGAACCAGAAAACCCCTTTCAGCATGAGGAAGGTGAGGAAAAATTACAAGGGGCAGAAAAAACACTGTATACACAGCTTGCCACAGCTTTTGACAAGCCATAAGCTGCTTCCCGCCTGTCTGAGGACCTTCTCCATCCACTGGCAGCAGCCAGTTCAGTATCATCAGCATAATGGAACAATTCTTTCATGCGCCACACCAGGCTGAGGCAAATCAGCAAGCTGAGACATACAGTACCTTGCAAGTATTCACCCCCTTGACTTTTTTCGTGTTTTGTTACATTACAGCCTTTGTTACATTAGTGAAATGATGTCCACCTGTGTGCAATCTAAGTGTCACATGATCTGTCATTACATATACACACCTTTTTTGAAAGGCCCCAGAGGCTGCAACATCTAAGCAAGAGGCATCACTAACCAAACACTGCCATGTAGACCAAGGAACTCTCCAAACAAGTAGGGGACAATGTTGTTGAGAAGTATAAGTCAGGGATCGGTTATAAAAATCTAAAATCTAAAAATCTAAATCTTTGATGTTCCCTAGGAGCATCATCAAATCTATCATAACCAAATGGAAAGAACATGGCACAACAGCAAACCTGCCAAGAGACGGCCACCCACCAAAACTCACTGACTGGGCAAGAAGGGCATTAATTAGAGAGGCAGCAATTAGACCTAAGGTAACCCTGGAGGAGCTGCAGAGTTCCACAGCAGAGACCGGAGTATCTTTACATACGACGACAATAAGCCTTACGCTCCATAGAGTTGGGCTTTATGGCAGAATGGCCAGAAGAAAGCCATTACTTTCAGCAAAAAACAAGAGGGCAGATTGTGAGTTTGCGAAATGGCATGTAGGAGAGTCCCAAAATGTATGGAGGAAGGTGCTCTGGTCTGGCGCAAACCCAACACATCAGATCACCCAAAGAAAACCATCCTCACAGTGAAACATGGTGGTGTCAGCATCATGCTGTGGGGATGTTTTTCAGTAGCCGGGACTGGTAAACTGGTCAGAGTTGAGGGAGATATGGATGGTTCTAAATACTGGGATATTCTTGAGCAAAACCTGTACCACTCTGTGCGTGATTTGAGGCTAGGACAATGACCCCAAGCACACTGATAAAGAAACACTTGAGTGGTTTACAGGGAAACACGTAAATGAGTTGGGATGGCCTAGTCAAAGCCCAAATCTCAATCCAATAGAAAATCTGTGGTCAAACCTTAAGATTGCAGTTCCCAAGCGCAAAGGGGAAACATGTAAATGTGTTGGTATGGCCTAGTCAAAGCCCAGATCTCAATCCATTAGAAAATCTGTGGTCAAACCTTAAGATTGCTGTTCACAAGCGCAAACCATCCAACTTGAGGGAGCTGGAGCAGTTTTGCAAAATTGCAAGGAGGAATGGACAAAAATCCCAGTGATAAGATGTGGCAAGCTCATAGAGACTTATCCAAAGCGATTTGGAGCTGCAAAAGGTGGCTTTACAAAGTATTGACTTTAGGGGGGTGAATAGTTATGCACATTGACTTTTCTGTTATTTTGTCCTAGCTCTGTCTAGTTTAGAGGTAGAGGAGGAAGTGAGAGCTGTTATATATGGACCACTGTCTTTACAGGATTAGGCCAAAGTTCTAGAGAAGCATCTTCTCTGAGGATTATCTACTAACCATTTTTAAAGCACTTCAAAAAGAGAGAAAGAGAGAAGCCAAAAGGTTCAGAATCTGCATGGCCAAGCATTGGAGTCAGTCAATAAGGTATTTGCTGTTTAAGGCTGCTACAGACTTTACTGCTGTGAGATGGAAATTGCTAAAACACCCTTCACACTTGGAAACAGCCTGGGAAGTCGTACCTTAAACCTGTATCCCTCAGTTGGAAATTGCAGCCCCATTGCAAGAGTGATATTGCCATCCCTAGATTCTACAGAAAGACATTTTGTAAAGACAGAGAGGAAAGGACTACTATAATTACCTCCCTTACTCAAATCCATACATAACTATCTAGGAATATTTGCACTGTGAATTGTTGTTTTAGACATTTATTTTCTCCCCTAGCCTGGTTACTGACTCCTGCACCATATGCCGGCCATTGCACCCTACACCTCCTGCCTTGCACCTACACCAAACTTATACCATCAAGGGCACTCAACTACCATTAGGCAGTAGCTCCAACATCAGGGAGTGCCCTGAGGGAAGAATGGGTGCGCCCTCCTAACACTGCCCTATCCCGAGAGGACATTGATGTGAGGGTTGCAACTGTGATTGACTGTTACAGACAGAGCTACAACCACTCCCATCGTTCACTCTCCTCCTCTGTGGCTTATGGAATATGTAGAGAGCCTGAGTAGGAAGTGAGAGGATAGGAGTGGTGGAGGATGGTGGTAGTTGTCCCTCATGGTGGCTGTGCATCCTCCCTGGTGCACAGTGAGAGGAATAGCTCTTTAACTAAGTTCGTATGACCATATGACACAGTCTTTATCATGCATGGCCTGGTGGATCTTAAACAGGTTACAATTTCCGCAGTTTTCACAAGTTTATGGGCTGCAAACATGATATACAGGCCTAGATGTTTACTCTTTGAGTCAATGTTCCCAAATCTGTACTCTCTCTCTCTCTCTGATTCAGCCACAGGGGCGCAATACATATAGATCTCTCTGTCTTTGTATCTCATTACTTATATCACAAAATGCAATACCGTTACCCAACTGTTGGGTGTAGTTTTGTTAGAAGATTTCCCGAGGACTGCTTTTCCTTCCTCACTCTCACTACACTAAACAAGCTTGAAAACTACCCCTCCAAATGGGGAGGGCGAAACAGCCAGACTGTGCAAGGGTTCCCAAGCCTATTAACCTATCTGCTGCCTGTAGACCGAAAACACACAATACCATAATCGTCCTACACATTGTTAACTCTTTTAGCAGTGGCCAGCACACTGCAACATTATGCCCAGGGGTGATGGCTACCTCTGCACAGCCTTTTTTATGTTTGCTGGTTTCAAATATGGATTTTATTTTACAACGCCAGTAAGATTGGCATCCCAGATTCGTCCCTTTACTTTTGCATAAAACAAGGATATATATTATTTTCTGTAGCTGCTATTTTCTGTGCTGGAATGGACTCAGGGTCCATTCCACATCCCACTTTCAAACTGCTGTCTCCGATGTACTTATTCTTTTGTGATTTGCGTACTTGGACTTTCTACATCCTTGGACCTCATTCATACAACTGTATTTTTCTTCTGCTTCTGATCTGCATTTTTTGTCAATTGCATACGGACCAATTAATTTTTATGGGGCTGCAAAAAATGGGGAAAGAACACTTAGAATTGGTTAATAAGCTGATTACAATGCATTTCATTAAAGCTCCTAAAATGTCATATGTTCTATTAAAAAGTCTTTATCAGCTGGAAGAGTTTTAGTACCACTCAGATTTCAGTAGTTCACATTGTGCCATGCTCTAGAGCACAGTAATAGGTCCCCGTGTCTGATCGTTGGATATTTCTAATTGTCAATGGAAAGGTTCTGTTCTCCGGGAAATGACTGGCTGAGATTCGTTCCTTATACTCCTTATCCAGATCTTGTTTCTTAGATTGATCGTGAAGAAGGAATATAATAGATCCTCCAGGCTTCTGAACATACCAGATTAATACATACTTGGTGGACCTATAGCTACAATCAAATGTTAGGGTGTCCTCTTCTCTTGCTGTCTTTTCATCATTGCATTGCATACATGTCAATAAAAAAGAAAAGATCAGCGCGGAATTCAGAAATGTGCAGAATCTGAGGTTCATTTTAGTCATTAAGAGTCACAACAGCTGCAATTTCCAAGCCTTTTGTCTTCCTGTAGATGAATGCCACAGTACAGAGCTATAAGCACCTGTACATTACCACTAATATACCACGCCTTTAAATGACTCATATAGTGGAGAACTGAGTAGAGGAAACCCATGAGCACAAGTTCACCACATCTGAGACCTGTGCACAACGAACGAGCATGAACCTTTAAACAATGCAGCCCTAGAGAACTGAGCCTTATCACGGGCTACCATTGTCCTTATGTTGTTGGATATATATTTCACCACAATATATAATTAAGGCTAATTAAGTTAAAATAAGTTAATATAATGTACAAGTTATCACTACAAAATAATCAAATCACTACATTACTAGGGCTCGTTCACATATGCTATCTGCTACAGTCTTCTAACAAGATTAATTGAACACAGTAGTTATCTATGTGTTTAATTTTGCATCTTGTGGCATCAGTTTTGCAGAATGACATCCCCCTGGATGGCAAAATTTACCATTCAACACTTCTCAGCCCAGGCATGGATGTCAGGTGACTGCACTACTTTTTTATCAGTTTTGTTGGTCTGAGGCAATAAAAAAAAAAAAAAAAACTGGCTGGATACAACCTATATACTGTATGTGGATCAGCTCTTGGCATAAGAAAAACTAGGCAGCCAGGAGACCTAGCCATACCAAGCTACTTAAATAAACTATCCTATCAAAATCCATGACTGGTGGTGTCTTATTTCACTTTTCCTCTGGTTGCTATTGGAAACAGTGAACAGCTTTGTAATCAGTATCATCTCTAACAGCTTTTCTGAGCTCTTATAATACAGTAGGGCAGTTATTTTTTCCTATATCAGATTACCATGCAGTCCCTGCTGAAATTTCTCTTCTAGTTTGCAATTCTGGGAACTATTTTGTTGCAGATATTGAACCAGCAAAAACACTTGGAGGTTTTAGCTGTGGTCTACAATATAGATATATACAACATAGGTCATCCATGTATTTATAAAGTTATTAAATTTGTAGGTGAAATAGTTAAATATGTACAGTGTGAACTTCGATACTACTACTTCATACATTTCCTTTTTTTGGCCATCTGTTGTCTTTTACATCCACTTCCTGTTAATCAAGAAATGTTTCTGCACAGCTAAATCATACATTTTATCATCGTGAGAGTCACCCAGCGCACAGTAATAGAAGACTCAGGTTTCAAATCACAGGATGGGAATTTTTTTATTAATGCCCTCCTAATTATCATGAGTTGTGCTGAGGTGCCTGGACAACTGAATATTGATGAATGATCTGCCGTGCAGCTATAAAGAATAACTTCTCTTGATTTCTTTATTATGTCTTTGCTCAAAGCTTGCAGAATATTATTTCCTTGCATTGATTTCACTGCAGAAAAAAGATTTAATAATCAAAATGTACAAGAACTTTGACAGAATTTAAACAAAAAAGACTGGTGTACCTACTTTGTACGACATGTATCAAATGTTTTAGATATTTGTTAGGACTCATAGAGAGCGTGGCTTAGCTAGAAAGGGAGCATTTGTGATGACGTGATGACTAGAGATGAGCGAATCGAAGCTGACCAAGTGGAATTTGTTTACAATTTCTGGAAAAATTCAATTAGCAAAAATTGCGGATTTTCTTGTGCTTTGTGGTAACAGATCGTAATTTTTCCTAACATGGCGGCTACAATGGTGGCTAAAATGGTGGTTACACTTGTGAGGACATGGGGCAAGGAACTCTGGGAAGGCGGGATGACCCATATTGCCATGCGTGCAGCTAATCGGCAGCCATCCAGCCCTATAAATACGGTGGCCCATCTTAGATTCTGCCATTCACAATTGTACTTTGTTCAGGGACAGTCGTGTATGCAGGCACTAGGGAGAGTGAAAGAAAAACTAGTGCATGGAAAGGATAGTGAGAGGAATCATTTCACAGGCAGGAATAGACGCACGTGTGCAAATGCTCGGGAGAGTCATAGGAAAATCCTCATTGTGGAAAAAAGCGATTTACAAGTTAAGGGAAAGGATAGTGAAAGGAATAATTTCACAGGCAGGGAGAGACGTGTGCAAATGCTCGGGAGAGTCAGAGGAAAATCTTAATTGTGATCAAAAGCGATTTACAAGTATAGGGAAACATTACTTGGGGATTCAGATAGTCTCATAATACAGCTCTGTCATTCCAGCAATTAGTTATTGGGGTGCAAGTGCTATGTTGAAAAGCCTTTAGTGGCTTTTATCTGTGGAAAAAGATAAATATATACACAGGTCACTTTTGCTGTTATTTATGCTCAAATTATTTGCAGTCATTTCTGGTGAAAGAGTATAGGGCGGTATTTCAGTAATACATGAAAAATTTTAACGCACTGCATGTTTGCAGTCATTTCTGGTGAAAGACTTTAATTGTTTTCTGGTTAAAGCGTATAGTGGCCTTTTTCCATCCAACAAGAAATATATATTCTCTGGTCACTTCTGCAGTTATTTCTGGTGAAAGGGTATAGGGGTGTATTATAGTAAAAAAAGAAAAATACCCATCTGCAAGACATCCTAAAAATGGCCAGGAAACTTTGCATGCACTTCAGCCACTCATACACTGCAAAGCACACCCTCCTTGAGCTGCAGCGGCAGAACTGTATCCCCCAAAATAGGCTGATATGAGATGTTTTCACCCGTTGGAATTCCACCCTCCATATGTTGGATCGACTATACGAACAGAGAAAGTCCATCAACGATTCATTGATGATCCAAGCAGATAGGAGTACTACCCTGTGAAACTTCGATGTCAGCCGGTGGCACCTCATGCGTGGCCTGCCATTTGTTCAGGCCCTTTGAGGAGACCACTTTATTTGTCAGGACTACGGAATAAACATCGTCATCCCACTGATTCATGTCCTGGAACAGATGCTGCTAAATCTGGCTGCCAGGTACAAGAGACGTGGCGGATACATCTCACAGCCACATGAGCCCTGTGGGGGCTGAACTAGAGGAGGAGGAGGACAATCGAGCACAAGCAATGCGTAGAGAAATGGCTGGTTTTTCTACACAGGTGACAGGAGGATCAGGAGCAGCCGGAGGAGCTACAGGACGATCAGGAAGATGAGGCAGATGACCCAGACACACAGTGGCAGTATGCAGTGGAGACTGAGGCAGGGAGTCCCTCCTAGTCACTTGCGCAAATGACCCGATGCATACTCAGTTGCTTGCGTAGTGACAGTCGAATTGTCACCATTCGGCAGAGGGATGACGACTGACTCTCTACCATGTTAAACCCTCACTACCGGTCCAAAATGGGGGCCATTTTTACACCTGCAGGGAGGGAGGACATACTGAACTATGTAGTCAGTTGGCTGCTGCCTATGTGTGCCATTGCCCATCCTCATGCAGGTCTGACCAGGTGGGCCCTCTGCGCTCGCGTTCCACTGCCATTGCTGCTGGGGGGGGGGGGTCAGGAACAGTACCAGCTCCATCAGCAGAAACTTAAGTCTAGAGTCGCTGATAAGCAGTTTTCTTTACCCGCCTACTGATGAAACTACTCACCAGCAGCAGCAGCTAGACATAGAGCAGAACCTGGACCAGCAGGTTGTGGCATACTTGGAGTGCAACCTGCCACCCCACATTGAAGATCCCCTGGACAACTTGGCAGCCAAATTCGATTTGTGGCCGCAACTGGCCGAGTTTGCCCTGGGCAAGCTTTCCTGCACAGCTAGCAGTGTGTCATCAGAGCAGGTGTTTAGTGCGGCGGAGCCATAGTAACCCCAAGGAGAACTCGCCTGTCTATCCAAAATGTGGAGAAACTGACCTTTGTTAAGATGAATCAGGTATGAATCTAAACTTTGTCAAAAGAGACCTGTTTCTTCTGGCTACCTGCTTCAGCTACTATTCTGATGCTGCCACCTGCCTGATGCCACACCTGCTGACAGGTGCTCCTACTGCCACCAACCATCTTCAGCTGGTACTGGTATTTCCCCCCTCCTCCCCGCTCTGTCACTGGTCTACTCTGTGGTCTCCTTATGCTGCTGCCACATCACCACTCTGTGGTCCTCATGCTGCTGCCACCTTGCCACTATATCACTGGGCAACTCTGTGGTCTCTTCATGCTGCTGCCACCCCACCACTTTGTGGTCTCCTCATGCTGAGGCCACCTTAACACTATGTCATTGGGCCACTCTGTGGTCTCCTCATCCTGCTGCCACCTCACCACTATGTCAATGGAGCACTCTGTAATCTCCACATGCTGCTGCCACATCACCACTCTGTGGTCTCCTCATGCTGCCGCCATTTCACCATTTTGTGGTCTCCTCATGCTGCTTCCACATTAGCACTCTGTGGTCTTCTCATGCTGCTGCCACCTCACCACTCTGTGGTCTCCTCATGCTGCTGCCATATCACCACTCTGTGGTCTCCTCATGCTGCTGCCACCTCAACTCCATGTCACTGGGCCACTCTGTGGTCTCCTCATGCTGCTGCCACCTTAACACTGTGTCACTGGGCCACTCTGTTGTCTGCTCATGCTGCTGCCACCTAAACACTATCTCACTGGGCCACTCTGTGGTCTCCTCATGCTGCTGCCTCCTCAACACTATTTCACTGGGCCACTCTGTGGTCTCCTCATACTGCTGTCACCTCACCACTATGTCAATGGAGCACTCTGTAATCTCCACATGCTGCTTCCACCTAAACACTCTCTCACTGGGCCACTCTGTGGTCTCCTCATGCTGCTGCCTCCTCAACACTATTTCACTGGACCATTCTGTGGTCTCCTCATGCTGCTGCCACCTCAACACTATGTCACTGGGTCACTCTGTGGTCTCTTCATGCTGCTGCCCCCTCAACACTATGTCACTGGGCCACTCTATGGATTTCACAGTTCTTTATGCCTGGCGCTAACATCGACATGTTCACACTTGAGTTTTTTGGTTAGTTTTGGCCCCATGAAGTGTGCAGTGATTCTAAGAGTGATGCCTGTCATTTGCGTGTCATACTGACTCACAGTATTGTTTCACTACCACAGCAGACTCCCTATGCGTGTTTCTGAAAGGCACAGTGTTCTACACCACTATACAGGCTCTCTGCAGCCAGCAAATAGCTGTTTTTTAACGCGATTCGCACAAATAAATTAGGATCGAATTGTCTTGGAAAATTCGGCAAACCGACGCAATTGAATATCTTGAGGGGATTGTGGGAAGAGGTGATAAAAGGAGAGGAGAGAAGGAGGTCTTGTGAGGATCGGAGATTACGTGTGGGGATGTTTTGGGAAAGTAGTTCAGAGATGTACGGTGGACAGGTTATGGATGGCCTTATACATATGTGTTAGTATTTTGAACTGAATTTGCTGAACAATGGGGGCCAGTGAAAGGATTGGCATAGGCGAAAGGCGAGTAACCAGTAAAGAGGCGGATTAGTCGGGCAGCAGAGTTGAGGATAGATTGGAGGTGTGCGAGAGTGCTGGATGGAAGGCCACATATGAGGATGTTGCAGTAGTCTAGGCAGCAGATGATGAGGGCATGTACAAGCATTTTTGCAGACTCTTGGTTGAGGAATGCACGGATTCTGGAGATAATTTTGGGTTGGTGGCGGCAGGTGGTGGAAAGGGCTTGGATGTGCGGTCTGAAGGAGAGGGCAGAATCCAAGGTTACTCCAAGGCAGCGAACTTGGTTGACTGGGGAGAGTGTGCAGCCATTGAACATGTTATGTGATGGATTGGGGGGGGGGGGGGGGTTGAGCAAGATGGGTCTATTTTATCCATGTTAAGTTTTAGAAAGCGAGAGGAGAAGAAGAAGGATATGGAAGATAGTCATTGTTGTGTCTGCTATTAGAAGAATGGTTTACTTGCACATTTGAAGCATGACTATAATGTTAACATAATTACTATTACATGGCACCAACATCTCTTTTAGGACCTTTAGGATTGTGCAATTTTCTTTGTTTTGTCATTGACTCCTTTTAAAGAGCCATAACTTTATTATTTTTCCATCAACAACGCTGTTGGGTTGCTGTTTTTTTGGCTCCGTTTCGCGATACATATTATTAATTGGGTAGATTTTATTTATATTTTTTTGGAGGGTAGGTAGAAAGAAATTGCAAAACTGCCATTGACTTTTGCATTTTTAAATGGGTGATACCATTTAATTATTTTTTGGGAATAAAAACATGTTTAACTGAAATTTTTTTTATAGCCCTATATCAGACTGTTGTTGAGAGATGGGTTCCAATTTTTTTTTGACCATTTAGAGGTACATATAATTTGTTTCACACTTCAAAAAACAGCCATTGTTTGTACCCACTGTATTTTAACCATTGTTTTTTCTAACACCTGAGTGGGGCTCTGAAATGTATCCAGACTGGGCCTTTATTAAAACTTATAAAAGAAGAGGAAAGAATATAAAGATCGCATGTCAATGGTCTGTCTGAAAAAGAACTTTTAATAAACATTGAATCCCTGTCTATTGGTTCAACCAAAAGACCAAACTTTGATACACAAAAAGAGCAATATTGTGTATGCAGTCCAGTATACGAGGTCCTTGACATTGATTTGAAAATGATAAACAGATTATGCTGACTGAAGCATGAGTCACCAGTATTTAATGAAGAAGATTTCTTGTACAAGTCATTATAAGTCAGAAAGCCAGTTAAATGACTAGCAGAATGTCTTCAAGAGAAAATAAAACTAATAAAATTTGGTCTGATGTATTACTACTAATATACTGTGACCTGGATGAATGAAAACCTTCATAGATAGCCACTTTTTTTTTTGTTCATGCAATATGAGATGCAGTTTTAATAGTGTCATCTTTTTTCCACGTCATTATGTTTGTGGCAGTACCATATAAATAAAATATTTTTTATTTAAAATATATTTTTATGCATTGGAAGCTCATGATCGTTTTGCAGGATTTTAATAGAGCCTCCTACCTGCCAAAGAGAATATCCTGCCATGAAATACTAATGCATTAAGGGGTTAAAGGGCATCTGTCACCAGATTTGTACTTCTGAAACTAGCTGACCTGTTGCATATAAGCCTGGCAGCTGAAGGTATCTGTGTTAGTCCCATGGATCTTGTGGGCACTGATGCAATATCCATAAGATCACGGCTTTATACATCATAGGCCCAGGTTTACTGCATCAAAATCTGTCTGAAAAAGTGGCACAAAATGGCTCAAATTGGTGCATCCAGGCTTTCTACCTTTTTTCCTCATCATACTCAGGGGCCTAAGATGCATCATTTTATGCTAAAGCTTTAGAGCAATTCTGGCAAAAAAAATCAGTCTCAAAGTAAGCCAACCAATAGTTGGTATAGAGTCAGAGAAAAGTGTCCATCCCTGCACCAGATTCATCATCCAGCCTGATCCCCGATGATAAATCTGGTGCAGGTCTAGACAGCCTGACTAAGTTTAGGATTAGTAAATCTTGGACATGGTGTGTAATAAAGCAATAACTTACCTGTGACGGATATATATGTGCCATCAGTTACATCTGATATGCTATATACTGCATTATAAGATTATCTGCATTACCAGGCAGTGTTAGAAAAATATCTAAACGGGTAAAGAAGCAGATGAACTATATATATATATATATATATATATATATATATATATATATTGTATTCAATATGTGATATTAAAGCAATATGCCGCTATTTTCTTCAGAACCACTTTTACCTCCTTATTTCTCAGACTGTAGATGACAGGGTTTAATAGTGGCGTGATGAGGGTGTAGAAAATGGCTACAGTGCTGTCCAATGAAGAGCCAGAATATGGCCGCATGTAAATGAAGACACAGGGAACATAAAATAACAAGACTACAGTCATATGACAAGCACACGTAGAAAATGTCTTCTTTCTTGCATTTACGGTTTTTATTTTCAATATTGCTGCAAGAATATTGAGATAGGAAGTCAGAATTAAAATAAAGCAGAGTAAAGCAATGGCTCCAATATTGGCCAGAGTCACTGTCTTGTTGACGGTGGTATCCACACAAGCCAGCTTTAGGACAGGGATAATGTCACAGAAGAAATAGTCAATTTCATTTGAAGCACAGTACGGTAGAAAAAAAGTTAGCATTGTATGAGTCATTGAGTGAATTGATCCGGTCAGCCAACATCCAAGGGCGAATGATATACATATCCTCCAGCTCATAAGGCTAGAGTAGTATAAAGGCCGACATATAGCCACGTATCTATCATATGCCATGACGGTGTACAAAAAACACTCACAGCTTGCCAAGAAATGGAAAAAGTATAACTGGCACACACAGCCACTAAATGGAATGGTCTTATGCATTAGGAAATTTCCAAGTAATTTTGGTAAGGTAACAGAAGACAGACAGATATCTAGAAAAGAAAGGTTTGTAAGGAAGAAATACATAGGAGTTTGTAAAGTAGGGGTTTCTTTAACTGCTACAATCAAGAGAAAGTTCCCCAAAAGTGTGAATATGTAGATAAGGGAGAAAACAATAACAAGGGGCAGACTTAGATCCTTTGTGTGAGGGATTCCCCTTAATATGAATTCAGTTACCATGGATGACGTGTTATCCATTATATGATCAGCCCATTGAAATCTAATCTTTATTAAACCAGCTGAGCATGGATCCCCCAGACATCTTCTCTGCTGACAATCCACATAAAAGCTTCATCCCAAAAGAAATTATCGAAATCTTAGAAGCATTTAGGTAGTTAAAATTATGATGTAGAATAAACTCAAGCTTCACATTTATAATATTTATATGCTGATTAATACTCATGGGGGTTGTTAGATTTTTTCCCAAGAGGACAAGCCAAAAAGCTACACACAATCTAGGGAATAAGTCCCAGAAGAATGACAAAAGCTTTTCCTCATTGTACTCAATGGGCCAGATTTACAGTTTTACACTCTTTTCCAAATATTTTACACTTCATCCAATGAGGGGGTGTGGCTTTATGGGAAAGGGCTTGGTTTTGCAGGGAGAGGTGTGGCCCTATACAGCACCGTTCACCAAAAGTGCTCGAAAGTTTTGGCAATTTTTGGAGTGAAACCATGTCAACTCATAGGTTAGGCGAGACAGGTTTTTCTTTTGGCACACTAACAAATATTTGGTGCACAGGCAAAATTCTGGCATGTGGACACATTTTTGGCACATGAACCGAATTCTACCATAAATTTGGTGCAGGATTTACAATATTCCAAACAAAGGTCAGTGCAGCAAAAATTTGTCTTATATTAATAGTGTTGAGCGCGAATATTTGCATTGTGAATTTTTATCGTGAATATCGGCACTTCGAGAATTCGCTATTATTCCGAATATAGTGATATATATTCGTAAAAATTAATATTCGTCTTTTTTTTCCATCTGAACCCATTACCTGCCTGCTTCTTGCTTGTGGGCCAATGTGAAAAGGCTGCAATATCGAAGTCTGTAGTGAATAAGAATATTCTATCTTCATTATTTAATTTATTTCATCTTATGCGAAAAATCTGCAATGTAATATGAGAGTTAATCGAGTAAGGGCTGGTTATAGGCAACTTTCCTATTGAGTTGGCTTGCTAGAATTTGCGAATGTGTAGAATATAGTGTGATATATATTCTTAAAAACAAATATTCTTTTTTTTTTTTTTCATCTGAACCCATTACATTTACTAATGGGTTCAGATAAAAAAAAAAACTAATATTTGTTTTTACAGATATATATCATACTATATTCTACATATTCGTGAATTCTAGCAAGTCAACCCAATGGAAAAGTTGCCTATTACCCACCCTTACTCGATTAACGCACATATTACATTGCCAATTTTTCGCAAACAAGAGAATAATCTCGATTACGAATATTCGCGAATATGTGACGAATATTCTACCCCATATTTGCGAAATATTGCGAATTCGAATATTGCCCCTGATGCTCATCACTATATATTAACACTGTGATATTTAATTTCTCCAGTGAGTCAAACATTTTGACACACACCATATGACCATGAGTGAGACAGAATCACTTCCAGTTCATTGGGAACCAAAAGCAGTGCCCTCAGCTTTCATAAACTCTACCATAAACTTTACTTCCTGAAAAACATCCTGTTTGCTTTTGAGACCTACTGGAACAGGTACAGTGGGGGAGATTTATCAAATTGGTGTAAAGTAGAACTGGTTTAGTTGCCCACAGTAAGCAGTCAGATTCTACCTTTTATTTTTGACAGCTCCTTTGGAAAATGAAAGGTGGAATCTAATTGGTTACTATGGGGAATTAAGACAGTTCTACTTATTACCAGTTTGACAAATCTCCCCCAGTATGTTTCAAATAAAAACCATCAAATTAAGCAATGTTCACAAGGTCATTATGTTATATCTAATGGTTTGAAATATCGCCTTGTATGGGGTGTCGCCATAATTTCTCAGCTGCTTATTGTTCAACAAATGACATTCCTTTTCTCACACAGAGGCACAACATGCTTAATGGTTACTGTCACTTTACAAAGCATAGTATGCTTGGTGGTGTGGGTCACACTTGGGTAAATACTCTTGTGCAGTTGCAGAACATTAACTTTAATTATTTCTGCAACAATCTCTCACAGGGTCCAGAGGACTGTGCATCACACTGCTAGTCCCCTAGGTAATTGGGGTTTTCCCTGTACTGTGGTCTCTGGAACACTACACCCTGTCATAGCCTACCACCGCCTAAGTTTTTCTTTAGGGCTTGCACCAGTGACTTGTCTATGATTGGTTGTCACTTGTATGGATTCTTGTGACTGTTCGGCTACTACCATTCACAGAATCAACTTCTGATCAACCATACTGTAGCTGCATACGCACAAAAGTGTATGCCAAAAAAACTGTTTGTGTAACCCAATATAGTTTTTTTTTTCTATAGAGATACCATCTCTTTAACCCTTTCCTTACATTTTTCATTCTCTGGACACAGCCTATTTTTGCAAATCTGACAAGTGTCAATTTATGTGGCAATAACTTTGGAATGCCTTTACTTATCCAAGCCATTCTGAGTTTGTTTTCTCATGACTCATTGTACTTCATGTTAGTGCCAAATTTGATGTAATATGTTTTACATTTATTTATAAAAAAAAATCCCAAATTCACTGAAAATTTGGAAACGTTTGCTATATTCTAAATTTGAATTTCTTAGCTTTTGATTTTGAGACAGATGGTGATATCTTATAAAATACCTCACCATATTTTTATGGTAGCTATTTTATTTTGGCATCATTTTGTAAATAGGGGTGAAATACATCATGTATTATACTGCATTGATCAGTATTATAATGACAGTTGCTTATTAGGCCCCAATACCTTTGTATTAGGCCCCAATACCCTGTGATCACATTGCAGAAAACTGATTAGTTGAGAGAGGGAGCCCCCTCCCTCTGTAAACTCCTAATATGGAGGATGGGAGTGGTAGAGGCCCTGATGATGTTGTGTCATGGTGTACTCCCTCACACCGTTGCTCCCTGGGGATCAGTGCAGTGAAAAGGTGGTTTGAAGAACCAGGCCAGAAATAAAAGTATAGAATTCTCGAGCACCCTATTTTCCAAGACAAATGTGCAATGGAATCAAAAAGCTTTATGCAAGTTATCTCCACAGTCTGTTTTATCACACACCTACTCTCAATGGCTGATACACTACAAGAAGTCTCAATTGCTTCCTCAGGCTAGTACAAGGCTCTATTAATTTCCCTTGCTGGCTGGTGATCCCCGGGTCCGCTTCTTGCTTCATCTATTCTCTGTGTCTCTCCTTTATGGAGAGGGTAAGGCAGCTCTACATATCAAATGTTTCTAATGGGATGGTGTTAACCCCATATGCAAATTTACAGTGTAAACCAAGTGCATAGCATAATGTAATGACATTTATGCCTTTAGGTAGTGGTCTGCCAGCAAACTGCATGCCCTCTTTCTTTAACCACTTCCTGACCAGGCCAGTTACCACCTTCCTGACCAGGCCAAATTTTGCAAATCTGACATGTGTCACTTTATGTGGTAATGACTTTGGAACGCTTTTACTTATCTAAGGGTACTTTCACACTTGCGTTATTCTTTTCCGGCATAGAGTCTTGTCAAAAGGGCTCTATGCCGGAAAAGAACTGATCAGGCATATCCCAATGCATTCTGAACGGATAGAAATCCGTTCAGTTTGCATCAGTATGCCTTCCATTCAGTCACTGTCAGGTGTTTTGGCCGGACATAATACCGCAGCATGCTGCGGTAATATGTCCGTCCAAAATGCCTGCTCAGTCACCGGAATGCCGCATCCGGCATTAATTTACATTGACTTGCATTATTTCCGGATACGGCATTGCGAAACAACTAAAGGACGGATCCGTCCTTCCGCTCTGCGCATGCGCAGACCAGGAAAACTGTGAAAAAGACTGCAAGACGGATCCATCCATCCGCATGACAAGTGGAGAGACGGATCCGTTCTTGCAATGCATTTGTAGACGGATCCGCACCCGGATCCATCTACAAATGCTGTCAGTTGTCACAATGAATGGCGGATCCGGCTGGCAGCTCCGACAATGTTACTGCCTGCCAGATCACACTAACGCTAGTGTGAAAGTACCCTAAGCCATTCAAAGATTATTTTCTTTTGACACATTGTGCTTCATGTTAATGCTAAATTTGAGTCAAGGTTTTACCTTTATTTATAAAAAAGTTTCTGCTTTCTGCTTTTAGGACAGATAGTGATGCCTCATAAAATATTTATTAGTTAACATTCCCCATATGTCTACTTTATGTTGGCATCATGTTAGTAATGTAATTGTATTTTTTTTAGGATGCTAGAAGGTTTAGAATTTTAGAATCAATTTTGAAATTTTTAAGAAAATTTCCAAAGTCAACTTTTTAACCACCTCAGCCCCCCTAGCTTAAACACCCTAATGACCAGACCACTTTTTACAATTCTGCACTACACTACTTTCACGGTTTATTGCTCGGTCATACAACTTACCACCCAAATGAATTTTACCTTATTTTACCGTATTTCATTGCTGCTGACATTTTTACTTTTTTTGATATTAATCAAAAATGACCCAAATTTTTGCAAAAAAATGACATTTTTCACTTTCTGTTGTAAAATTTTTCAAATAAAACTACATTTCTATATAAATTTTTCTATAAATTTATTGTTCTACATGTTTTTGATAAAAAAATAAAAAAAAATCCAATAAGTGTATATTTATTGGTTTGGGTAAAAGTTATAGTGTTTACAAAATATGGTGCAAAAAAGTGAATTTCCGCACTTTGACTTTCTGAGCACCTGTCATGTTTCCTGAGGTACTACAATGTCCAGACAGTAGAAACACGCCACAAATGACCCCATTTCGGAAAGTAGACACCCTAATGTATTCGCCGATGGGCATAGTTAGTTCATGGAAGTATTTATTTTTTGTCACATGTTAGCGGAAATTGATTTTTTTTTTCTTACAAAGTCTCATGTTCCACTAACTTGTGACAAAAAATAAAATTTTACATGAACTCACCATACCCCTCACGGAATACCTTGGGGTGTCTTCTTTCTAAAATGGGGTCACTTGTGGGGTATTTATACTGCCCTGGCATTTTAGGGGCCCTAAAGCGTGAGAAGTAGTTTTGAATCCAAATGCGTAAAAATGCCCTGTGAAATCCTAAAGGTACTCATTAGAATTTGGGCCCCTTTGCGCATCTTGGCTGCAAAAAAGTGTCACACATGTGGTATCGCTGTACTCAGGAGAAGTAGGGCAATGTGTTTTGGGGTGTATTTTTACATTTACCCATACTGTGTGTGAAAAATATCTCTGTAAATGACAACTTTTTCAATTTTTTTTATACAAAGTTGTCAATTTACAGAGATATTTCTTTCATCCAGCATAGGTATATGTAAAAATACACCCCAAAACACAATGCCCTACTTCTCCTGAGTACGGCAATACCACATGAGTGACACTTTTTTGCAGCCAAGATGCGCAAAGGGGCCCTAATTCCAACGAGTACCTTTTAGGAGGGCATTTTTAGGCATTTGGATTCCAGACTTCTTCTCACTCTTTAAGGCCCCTAAAATGCCAGGGCAGTATAAATACCCCACATGTGACCTCATTTTGGAAAGAAGACACCCCAAGGTATTCCGTGAGGGGCATGGCGAGTTCATAGAGGATTTTTTTTTTGGCGCAAGTTGACTTTTTTTCTCACAAAAAAAGCAAGTTGACTTTTTTTCTCACAAAGTCTCTCTTTCCGCTAACTTGTGACAAAAAGTTCTATCTTTCATGGACTCAATATGCCCCTTAGCGAATACCTTGGGGTGTCTTCTTTTCAAAATGGGGTCACATGTGAGGTGTTTGTACTGCCCTGGCATTTAAGGGTCTCCACAATCATTATATGTATGGCCAGCAATAGGAGGTTCTGCTATTCTCCTTATATTGAGCATATGGGTAATGAGATTTTTTTTTCCGTTTAGCCTCTGGGCTGAAAGAAAAAATGAACGGCACAGATTTCTCCATTCGCATCGATCAATCTGGATCAAAACATCTCTGCCAAAAAAAAAGAAAAAAAAAAAAGAGGGGCCTAGCAATTGCCAGGACATAGGGGCTCCGCCCTAACATCCATACCCACTTCATCTCCTATATCCTGGCTAATGTGATTTCTCCATTCACATCGATCAATCGATCGTTGTGGAGGAAGACATCTTTGCCAGATTTTTGATACAAAGTGTTTGCCAAAGCATATGAACTCCAACACCTCTCACCAGCTCATATGCCTGGGCAAACGTACCAGTACTGCGGAGAAGAAATCTCGTCCTGCAGCGCCGCATACACCGACCTCACATGTAATCTGACAGCAGTGCAATGCTTCTCTCAGAATGCACATCACTGCTGCAGCATTTTCTTCGGTTGTTCCAGATAGAAAGTAAAGGGTGGTTAGTAAAAAAAAAAAGAAAAAAAAGAAGAAAAAACAAGCAGCAGGCTCATAAATTTGAACGCTACAAACTTTATAAAACCTAAACATCATAAAACTTTTAAAACCTAAACTAACTCACGAATTCTTTTTCTTGCTACCAGTTTATTTATTTATTTTTTTTACTTTTCACTCTTTACTTTCCTAGCAGAAACCTCTCCTCTCCCATAGGACAATGTGTAAAGTGTAAATCGCACAGAGATGGTGCGAAATACATTATGCACTTTATCCCAAGTGAAAGGAGAGGTTTCTACCGTTTCACATATCTGCAGTAGCACAGCAGCACCGTCCCCTATGTGTTAGGGTCTCTCAAAACCTAGTATCCTGAGAGACCTTTGTGTAAAATCTACCTGTGTCCGGCGTAGTGATGTCGCGAACATAAAATTTTCCGTTCGCAAACGGCGAACGCAAATTTCCGCAAATGTTCGCAAACGTGCGAACAGTGCAAACCACCATAGACTTCAATGGACAGGTGAATTTTAAAACCCACAGGGAATGCTTCTGGCCACAATAGTGATGGAAAAGTTGTTTAAAGGGGACTAACACCTGGACTGTGGCATGCTGGAGGGGGGTCCATGGCAAAACTCCCATGGAAAATTACATAGTTGACGCAGAGTGCGGCAAGTTGAATTCGCAATGCGATTAATATAACCTGCATTAATCGCATTGCGAATTGAACTTAGAGCTGAGTTCCTAATGGTTGTATTGCTAGAATATAACAAAGATTGAATTCTCAATCTGACGTTATATTATAATTCTAGCAATACAACCATTAGGAACTCAGCTCCAAGTTGTAATCGCAATGCGAATAATACTTACAATTATTAATCGCTTTGCGAATCCATTTGATACCTCTATTTGATTGTATATGACGGTTAACTATGACTACCAACAACGTTCTGCTGCCTCCGAGGCAAGATATCTGAACCCCCCAGAGGCCATTTGGACGTTTTTGATAGAAAACGCATCAAAAACGCATCAAAAATGCATATGCGTTTTTATAATTTTTTTATTTTTTATTTTATTTTTTTGTGCATTTTGCCACATTTGGTTGCATATTTACATTTGGTATAGGCAAATATGGTAGTCTAGATCATATGTCTATACCAAAACCTAGAATCATTGTTTGTCAGCATATTTTCTAAGCCATGTAGCTGAATATAGATTTGGGCAGAGTAATGATCTAGACTACCATATTTGCCTATATGCCAAATGTAAATATGCAACCAAATGTGGCAAAATACACAAAAAAATAAAATAAAAAATAAAAAAATTATAAAAACGCAGATGCGTTTTTGATGCGGTTTCTATCAAAAACGCCCAAATGGCCCCTGGGGGGTTCAGATATCTTGCCTCGGAGGTAGCAGAATGTTGGTGGTAGTCATAGTCAAACATCATATACAATCAAATAGAGGCATCAAATGGATCGTACAGCGATTAATAATTGTAAGTATTATTCGCATTGCGATTACAACTCAGATCTGAGTTCCTAATGCTTGTATTGCTAGAATATATAGAAGATTGAGAATATAGTGCTATATTCTCAATTTTTGTTATATTCTAGCAATACAACCATTAGAAACTCAGCTCTAAGTTGAATTTGCAATGCGATTAATGCAGGTTATATTAATCGGATTGTGAATTAAACTTAGATCTGAGTTCATAATGGTTGTTGTATTGCTAGAATATAACGAAGATTGAGAATATAGTGCTATTTTCGTTATCTCTTCGTTATATTCTAGCAATACAACCATTAGGAACTCATATCTAAGTTGTAATCTTACTGTGAGGTACAGGGTCAAAGTTTGCTCAATGATAAATTATATGGGCGAACGCGAACATCGCATATGTTCGCCCGCCGCGGCAAACGCGGACAAGCTATGTTCGCCGGCAAATAGTTCGGGCCATCTCTAGTCCTGCGTTCCCTACGTCCCTAAGTGTACATGAGTGTGGTACTTCCAGAAACACTCCCCTAAGCATAGGGCAGGGTGGTCAGGGCAGTCAGGACAGAAATAGCGGGTGTCACGCCTTATTCCACTCCTGCTACAGACACGACATCTTTTTCGGGTAACGGTTGGGTTGAGTTACCAGCAACGACATTGGGGAAATGTCGCTCGTGTAGACGGCTCACTACACTGGTCGTTGGGGCCACGGAACCTCCTGGATACAGGAGGTTCTCGATGATCTCTTCCTGAAATTTGAGGAAGGATCCTGTTCTCCCAGCATTACTGTAGAGAACAAAACTATTATATATAGCCAATTGAATTAGGTATACAGATACCTTCTTATACCAGCGTCTGGTCCTGCGGGAGAGTAAATAAGGACCATTAGAAAACGCGATGTGGTGTTTAACAAGCAGGATATGCTCAACCCATATGCAGTTGTGCATGTATATAGGGGAGCACATCCTGCACTTGTAGTCCGTTGCTAAGGGCAATCAACAGCAAAAAATGCATACAATGGAAGATGCCAAGAGTAAATAAGGAGCCAACATCTGGTCACTGATGTCCACCCGTCCCATGAGCAAATTATAGTTGTGGACCGAGAGGGGCTTTTCAATGACACTGGTTGCCCGTTCAATTTGTTATGTCGTGTCTGCGTGAACGGAGGAGAGCATGTAAACGTCACGCTTGTCTCTCTATTTTACCGCGAGCAGTTCTTCATTACACAAGGCAGCCCTCTCCCCCCTTGCAAGACGGGTGGTAACGAGCTGTTTGGGGAAGCCCTGGCGACTAGGTTGCTCGGTGCCACAGCAGCCAATCTGTTCTAGGAACAAATGCCTGAAGAGGGGCACACTTGTGTAGAAATTGTCCACATAAAGGTGGTACCCCTTGCCAAATAAGGGTGACACCAAGTCCCAGACTGTCTTCCCACTACTCCCCAGGTAGTCAGGGCAACCGACCGGTTCCACGGTCTGATCTTTACCCTCATAGACGCAAAATTTGTACGTATAGCCTGTGGCCCTTTCACAGAGCTTATACAATTTGATCCCATACCGGGCACGCTTGCTTGGGATGTATTGTTTGAAGTCAAGACGCCCGGTAAAATGTATTAGGGACTCATCTATGCAGATGTTTTGCTCAGGTGTATACAAATCTACAAATTTGGTGTTAAAGTGGAGCCGGTCAAAAGCTGGGTGGCCTCTGGGACGAGAGGTGCTGTTGTCACTAAAGTGCAGGAAACGCAGGATGGTCTCAAATCGTGTCCTGGACATGGCAGCAGAGTACATGGGCATGTGATGAATTATGTTTGTGGACCAATATGACCGCAATTCATACTTTTTTGTCAGGCCCATGTTGAGGAGAAGGCCCAGAAAAGTTTTAATTTCGGAAACTTGGACGGGTTTCCACCGGAAAGACTGGGCATAAAAGCTTCCCGGGTTGGTGGTTATAAATTGAGTGGCATACCGGTTTGTTTCTGCCACGACTAGGTCAAAGAGCTCCGCAGTGAAGTACAGCTCAAAAAATCCCAGTGCCGATCCGATCTGTGCTGTCTCAACCCGAACTCCTGACTGGGCAGTGAAAGGGGGAACTGCTGGTGCGGCTGAAGATGGGGGCTACCAATCAGGGTTTGCCAGCACCTCAGGGACTCTAGGGGCTCTACGGGCCTGTCTGTGCGGTGGCTGCGACGGGGGAACTACTGCACGTGCCACCGTACCAGCTTAAACTGCCCTTATGGTGCTTGCCACTACACCATGTTCTACGGCAGTGCTGGTACTAGGTCCAGGATGGGCTACGCTGCTGGTGTATGCCTCTCCACGTAATCCGACAGCGCCAGCCCCACTCTGCTGCCCTTGAAGCGGATCCTGCGCAACCTGTGGTCTAGCAACATGGGGCCTGGTATGCCTGGTGGTATCAGGGACCTCAACCTCATCGTCCGAACTTTGGGTCAGACTGCCACTGCTTTCTACAAGTTCGTATTCTGACCCGCTGGATTCGTCAGATGAGGGTTTCCATTCCTTATCTGACTGGGTCAGAAGCCTGTAGGCCTCTTCAGAAGAATACCACTTCCTTGCCATTTAGACAACTAAGTTTATCGGGTATTCCCTGAGACTACCCAAGAAAAAAAGCAAGCCTGTCTTACAAATGGGAGGCTAGCAAAGTGCAGGAAGCTGCTGCGATTAATAAAAAATATCAAAACAGTTTTTTTTATCGCCGCAGCGCTTGTGGACTGATTGTGCAGTGATAAAAAAGAAAAACATTTTTTGGCACTAGGGCGGGTGTGGGTGAACGCACTTGTTGGTGACCTGTCAGACCTAATCGGGCAAACACTGCGTTTTGGGTGGAGGGTGACTAAGGTGACACTAATACTATTATAATTCTGACTGTGATCAGTTCTGATCACTTACAGATACTATAAAGTACCAATGCTGATTAACGCTCTGCTAATCAGCGAATGCGGTGGGCGCTAACTGACTACCTAAAGGGGCCTAAAAACTAAACTAAACCTAACAGTCAATACTAGTGAAAAAAAAAGTAACAGTTTACACTGATCACTTTTTTCCCTTTCACTAGTGATTGACAGGGGTGATCAAGGGGTTAATTGGGGTGATGGGTGGGTGATCTGGGGCTACTGGTGTGTGTGCTTGGTGTACTCACTGTCACATGTGCTCTCTGCTGGGACCAACCTACGAAAAGGACCCAGCAGAGAGCACAGAAGCCATTTAACACATTATATTTATCATTGGCTGGCAGGCTGATGACCAACTCCTTCTAAAACTTTTACCGCCGTGCACTGTGAATACGCGAGCAGCATCAGCGCGTCATCTTGCGTCTTGCGAGATGATGCGCTGATGCGTGAAGGAGGAACATCCCGGCCGCCCACAGGACTCATCCCTGCGTTAGGCGGTCGGGAGTAGTGATGTCGCGAACATAAAATTTTCCGTTGGCGAACGCGAACTTCCGCAAATGTTCGCGCACGGGCGAACCGGGCGAACCGCCATAGACTTCAATAGGCAGACAAATTTTAAAACTCACAAGGACTCTTTCTGGCCACAATAGTGATGGAAAAGTTTTTTTCAAGGGGACTAACACCTGGACTGTGGCATGCCGGAGGGGGATCCATGGCAAAACTCCCATGGAAAATTACATAGTTGACGCAGAGTCGGGTTTTAATCCATAAAAGGCATAAATCACCTAACAATCCTAAATTTTTTTGAACAACGTGGTTTAAAACATCTAGTGTGTGTATACGATCAAGTATGATGTTGTATCGATCAGGGTTACGGGGTTGTATCGATAAGGGTTACGCACGCTTCACAGACATTGACAGACCAAACTCCCCTTTTAATGCACCGCAAACAACTGCAAACAGTTCATTTGCACAACCGCAAACTCCCCATTTGCACAAGGTTGGATACCAAGCTAGCCACGTCCCGGTGATGTCATTGAAGGTTTCTTCCTCCACCCAGCCACGTACAACACCAAGGGTCCCCGAAAGGTGAATTGAATTGATTTTTCGAACGGGGAGATGGTTAAAAAAACGCTGGCTCCCTCCCCTTTGTTTATATCCACGGTCACTGCGTCTGCGCCGTGCAATTTACTGTCACACCCGATATGAGTGGTATTTTCTGTAGTACTATTCTCATCAGTTTAATCCCTCTAACGTCCCCAATCTGGGGGCCATTTATTAAATTGATTTTTCAAACGGGGAGATGGTTAAAAAAACGCTGGCTTCCTCCCCTTTATTTTTATCCACGGTCACTGCGTCTGCGCCCTGCAATTTACTGTCACACCCGATATGAGTGGTATTTTCTGTAGTACTATTCTCATCAGTTTAATCCCTCTAACGTCCCCAATCTGGGGGCCATTTATTGAATTGATTTTTCGAACGGGGAGATGGTTAAAAAAACGCTGGCTCCCTCCCCTTTGTTTTTATCCACGGTCACTGCGTCTGCGCCGTGCAATTTACTGTCACACCCGATATGAGTGGTATTTTCTGTAGTACTATTCTCATCAGTTTAATCCCTGTTACATCCCATATCAGGGATTGCCTTTTGTGAAAAAAAATTTAGGCCAGGTACCTTCGACTGCCTTCACAGTGACAGACCAAACTCTCATACACCAAACCGAATTGATTTCAGGAACCGGGAGATGGAAAAAGCAGCTTGGTCGGTCCTCTTACTCCCAAATTGGGGCACTGCGCGTGCACAGAGCAATGTGCTGTGACACCCTATATGAGTGGTGTCTTAACTAGTACTATTTCCATCAGTTTAATCCCTGTTATGGACCCTATCCGGGGAGTTTGTGTGCTGCTTGTACTCATGTGTTGATCCCATAGGCGTTTGTGATGTGAGATCATGTGCCTTCGCAAAGCAGTTGTACCAAGGTGGGTGTTGGACTTCCCACGACTCAGTTTCTTTTGGCACAGGTTGCAAATGGCATTGCTGTTATCAGAGGCAGACACACAAAAAAAATGCCACACTGCTGAGCTTTGCAATGACGGCATTCTGGTGGTGGCAACAGCATGCGTTGACTGGCGTGCTGTCTGGCTGACCCCAGGTGCCCATACATGCTGTCTGACTGTGCCACTAACTCCTTGCGACAACCTCCCCCTGCTTCCAACTCGTCTCCTCATTCTCTCTGTCTCCCCTTCTGAACTTTCCCCCTCTTCTTCTCTTCGAGCAGGCACCCACGTGGCATCCGTGGACACATCGTCATCATCAACCGCTTCACTTGTATCTGACACCTCAACAAAGGAAGCAGCAGCGGGTACAACATCATCATCATCATCATCACGCTGTACGTCCATGTGTGTAATCCTGCCTGACTGAGACATATCCCTGTCATCTACATCATCTGGCAATAATGGTTGCGCATCACTAATTGCATCCAACTGATGTGTAAATAACTCTTCTGATGGATCAAGTGAAGCAGCTGTGGTGGCTGTGGTGGTAGTGGTGGTGGTGGCGGCGGGCGGGTGCGTGGTAACTTGAGAGCAGTTGACCGAAGCTGAGCTGGAGGAGAATGGTGCGTCAAGGTTCTTAGCGGAAGCTGTTAAAGATTGGGTGTCCTGTCTAAGCCAGTCAACTATGTCCTCAGAATTTTTCGGGTTCAGGGTACGTGGCCTCTGAACACTAGGCATTATTCCAGGGACAGTGGAAATCACAGCACCACGACCACAACGGCCCCTGCGGGGTGGCCTGCCTCTGCCTGTCATTTTTTTTTAGATAAGTAGTACTACGCGTGCTAGGTACTGTGCCAACCGGTATGAGTGGTGGGCACTGGCAGTGGGCACACTACAGTCAGTCGAAGTGGGCCTGACACACACTGGCAGCAGGCAAGCAACTGAATTTAGACTACTGTCTAAAAATTAAATGCCTTATTTATCGGCAAGCTACTGTGCCACCCGGTATCAGTGGTTGGCACTGGCAGTGGGCACACTACAGTCAGTGGAAGTCGGCCTGACACTCACTAGCAGGCAAGCAACAGAATTTACACCAAAGTGTAAAAATTAAATGCCTTTTTTTGCTGCAAAGTCCTGTGCCACACGGGATGACAGGGGTGGGCTCTGGCAGTGGGCACACTACAGTCAGTGGAAGTCGGCCTGACACACACTGGCAGCAGGCAAGCAACTGAATTTAGACTACTGTCTAAAAATGAAATGCCATATTTATCGGCAAGCTTTTCACAATGTCACTTTTTTTTTGCAGATCTTCCATTTTACCCCTTAACCTCTTAAGGACACAGGACGTACCCGTAAGTCCTGTGTCCGGCCTTTAAAAATGGCGCCCACTCCTGTGTCATGCAGGCACCTTAGCCGCAGGTGTCCGCATGGTTCTTGTAGCAGACACCCGCGGCTAATGTCCGCAACCAGCAGCGATGCCGATCGTGGACATTTAACCCCTCAGATGCCGTGGTCAATCCTGACCACAGCATCTGAGTGCGCACAAACCGAAAATTTTACCTTCAGTTTGCGCTCCGGCTCCCCTGTGTGGCGATCGGAGGAGCCGGAGCGCGCCTGTAGTATCCTGGGTTTCTATGAATGAAACCCAGGCTGATCTGTAGTATTTCCTATAGAGTCTTGCCTGTAATAGGCTTCATAGGAAATATGCAATTTTTTCATACATTCCAATGCTATTGCATTGGAATATATGCTAATCGCAATCAAATCATTGTAAGTTATAGTTCCTTATGGGAACTATTTTAAAGTGTTAAAAAAAAAAAAAAGTTTTAATTTGTTTTAATAAAAAAACATAAAAGTTCAAATCACCCCCCTTTTGCTAAAATAAAAATTAAAAAAATTAAAAAAAATTAAAAAAATACACATCATGGGTGTCGCAATGTGCGAAAACGCCCATACTATAAAAATATAAAAAAAATATTCCCCATACGTCAAACAGCAAAACGGAAAAAAGCGTCCAAATGGCCGCTTTATTTTCCACAAAAAATTACATATTGATAGTGAAAAAAAAATTCAAAATTGGGAAAAAATCAGTTTTACTTTTTTGTCACCATGTTTTGACCCCTATAACTTTTTTGTAATTATATGTACAGAGCTGTATGGGGGCTCATTTTTTGCATCATAATCTTATCTTTTTATTGATACCATTCTGGGGTGTGTATGACTTTTCGATCACCTTTTATGTAATTTCTAGTAGAAAATAAAGCGACCAAAAATGGCGAATCCGCCATTTGGACTCTTTTTTCCATTTTGCTGTTTGACGTATGGCAAATTTTTTTTTATATTTTTATAGTATGGGCGTTTTCGCACATTGCAACACCCATGATGTGTATTTTTTTTATTTTTTTTTATTTCTATTTTAGCAAAAGGGGGGTGATTTGAACTTTTATGTTTTTTTTATTTATTTATGTTTTACACTTTTTTTTACACTTTTATATAGTACCCATAGGGAACTATAACTTACAATCATTTGACTGTAATTATTATACATTCCAATGCAATAGCATTGGAATGTATTAAAAAATAGCATATTTCCTATGAAGCCTATTACAGGCAAGACTCCATAGGAAATGCTACAGAGCTGCCTTGGTTTTATTCATAGAAACGCAGGCTACTACAGGCGCGCTCCGGCTCCTCCGATCTCCTCCGAACTTTCAGTTTGTGCACACTCAGATGCCATTGACATCTGATGGGTTAAATGTCCGCGATCAGACACCCACAGCTAAGGCGCCTGCATGAAGCAGGAGCAGGCGCGATCTTTAAAGACCGGATGCAGGGCGTACATGTACGCCCTTCGTCCTTAAGAGGTTAATCATTTTTTTCCAGGAACACATCAAGGGATAACAACAAGGCAAATCTCAATATTTATTACCTTGATTCTTCAGTTTGCAGAAACACTCCATATGTGGTCGTATACTGCTGTTTGGGCACACGGCAGGGCACAAAAGGCAAGGAGTGCCATATGGTTTTTGGAGGGCAGATTTTGTTGGAATGGTCTTTGGGCATCATGTTGCATTTGAAGACTCCCTTTTTTATTTTTTTTTATTTTTTGTTGAATGAGCTGCATGAGGGCATATTTTGTGTGAGACAAACTGTAGTTTTTATTGCCACTATTTTGGCATAAATTTGGCTTTATGGTTGCTTTTTATCTCATTTTCGGAGGTGAAGTCACAAAAATGTTAATTTTTTTTTTTTATTTTTTTTTACATCATTCTCTTGATGGAGTAGATGGGGTGATATTTTTATAAATCCGGTCATTATGGACGCAACAATACAAAATATGTCAATTTTTATTCTATTTTTACAATTTTTATTTTTATTTAACTATTTTTAGTTTTACACAATAAAAACATTTTTAGAAAAAAATTATGTTTTTGTGTTGCCATTTTCTTAGAGCCATTTTTCTTTTCATTTTTCTGGCTACCATCTTGTGTGAGGGCTTGGTTTTTGCGGGACGAGGTGACGTTTTTATTGCTACCATTTTGGGGTACACACGACTTTTTGATTGATTGATATTTTGTTTTATGTGAGGTGACTAAAAAAACAGTTTTGGCATTTTTTTTTTTTTTACACTGTTCACTTGATGGGGTAGATCATGTGAAATATTTGTAGAGCCAACTGTTACGGACGCAGCGATACCAAATTTGTCTCTTTTTTATTTCTTTTCTTACATTTTACACAATTAGAGCATTTTTAGAAAACAAAAATCATGTTTTTGTGTTGCAATTTTGATAGAGCCATATTTTTTTTTATTTTTCTGGATATGGTCTTGTGTGGGGGCTCACTTTTTGCGGGATGAGGTGATGTTTTTATTGCTACCATTTTCAGGTACATATGACTTTTTGATTGATTAACATTACGGTTTTTTGGAGGTGAGCTCACTAAAAAATCTATTTTGGCGCAAAGTTTATTTATTTATTTGTGTTCACATGTTCACATAATGGGGTAGATCATAAGATATTATTATAGAGCCGGTCGTTGTGGACACGGTGATACCAAATATGTCTATTTTATTTTCTTTCTTCTATTTTTTTACATTTTTTAAATAACGGATTTGGGGGGAATCTTTTTTAATCGCGCAGGGCAAAGGTATTTTGTGGAGTTCCTGTGATGTACCGGGCTCTCCTTAGGGCTGCCAGGCTGAGGCTTATGCCCAACAGCGAGCCCGGTGACGTCACTGGCACTGATGCGTGAGCTTTAGCATTGCCCTAGCCTGTAAAACTGCTAGGGCAGCGCAAAAGCCCGCCCATCAAAGTTGGTGACGTCACCAAACACAATGCTGGGCGGAAGCCGTCACCCGACAGTGTGTTATAGTAAAAAAACAAGCCATTGCCATGTGCAGGGCAAGGGCAATGATCCACCCCTTAAGGCTGGGTTTAACCTGAGAAGAGGGGGCATTTCTTAAAGCAATGTCTCAGAAAATAATTCACATTTAACCTCTCATGGATTGCTCAGCAGCAACTCAAGTCACAGTGCACTGCACACATATGAAAGCTCAGGCTTCTATTTTCCACACATTCTATTAGTCTTATAAATTTTTCTTTCAGCATACCAATGTCATTATGCACTACTCACAAAAAGTTAGGGATATTTGGCTTGTGAGTGAAATTTCATATGCATTCTAACCTTTACAGGTGAACTTAATGTGAACTTCTCTAAACTTTTGAATGCACATGTTCAATTGTTCAATGCTTTAGTACTTTTTGGACAACTTGCTGTTCTTTAGCAAGGAACTTAACAGGAAAATTCACAACAGGTGTTTAATTCATAAATTGCCCAATACATTTCCTGGTTCAATTAGAATTTGGTATTTAAACAGTCCTCCTCATCATGCTGTTCACATTTTGACATCATGAGACAAAGATGACATCTTTAAGCAGGATCTTCTCAGACAGAAGTGGCTACTGAGCTTAGAGTCTTACAAAATGTCATCAGCAGGTTGCAACAGAGATACAGAGAGACTGGAAGAGTCAGAGAAAGGCATATAAGTGGATGTCCTTTGGCCACATCCCACACCACTTCATTGAGAACAATGTCATGTGGAATAGGATGATAAATGCCACACAACTCCAGGCACATTTAAGGGAGGTGAGAGGCACCCAAGTGTCACCTCAGACCATTCAAAACTGTTTACATCAGCATGGTCTGCATGCTAGACGACCTGACCACACCAACAGGCACAGACATCATCATCTTGCATGGGCAAGGGAGCATCTACACTGGACAAGGGACCAGTGGGACTCAGTGCTGTTCACTTATTACAGTACGATAAGAGAGCGTTATGTATTAGCCACTGTTGTCAGTAGACAAACCTTTGATGGTGGTGTTACAGTGTGGGCAGATGTGTCTATTCAATACAGAACTGCCCTACACTTTGTGAATTGTACAGTGACAAGCCTTAGCCCTTACTGCTTTAATAACATCATTAATCCAATCATTGAACAACACAGGCCTAATTTCATATTCATGGGCGACAATGCGCAAGCTCACCGAGATGGCATCATTAGTGAAGGGCTGCTGGAGATTGGGGTACCTCAAATGGAGTGACCTGCACATTCTCCAGACCTGAATCCCATTGAAAATCTATGGGATCAGCTGAGTTGCCGCGCAGAGGTTTTGAGGGACGCCCTTCAACAAGAGTGGGATGCCATGCATCAGCAGACAATAAGTCGCCTTGTGAAAATTACAGCATGAGATGCCGTTGTCAAGCTGTTATTGATGCTCAAGGCCAAATGACAAGCTATTGAGACATTTACATTTTTGTGGGGCTATACACACCACTGTTGTTTGCTTTTGTTTCAATAAATTGTTTGCGATGAGGAAATTACCATTGCATGATTCTACTTAAATGCCCTCTCTAAACATCCACTAGATAGAGCAAATTCTATCCAATAGAACATCCAATAGAGCAAATTCTTCTTAGGTTTTTTAAAGGGGTCCTATCACCAGCTTCATAGCATAAGACAGGCTGACCTTACACCTGTGTGCTGGTCAGCAGATTTGGTCCCATCCTGATATGTAGCTTGATTTCTGTGGGAAAAAAAGAAGTTTTAGTGTATGCAAATGAGCCTCTAGGAGCAATGGGGGCATTGCTGTTACTCCTAGAGGTGGCATTCTCCCTACCACTGCCACAATCTCCTACACTTCGATTTACAGTGCCAGGCATTCTGAATATCACTGCATCCGGCACTGACTTCTCATAAAGTCATATTCTCCTCCTTGAGGTTCAGTAACCAAAGCAGGTGTAATACAGATAGGTGGCTCACCAGCATTTATTTTTTGTACAGTCCCTGCCTCGGTTACTGAACTCTTTAAGCAGTGGGTTGCCAGCACGATGCATTGACCCCTGCTATAAGTCAATGTTTGATTGTTTAAACAGGCCTTGAGGCATAAGTTAGGATTATAGTGAAGCCAGTATCTCATCTAGAGATAGCTGTTTAGGAGTAAATGCCCTCATTAGTGCAGTGCAGAGCAGACAGAAATGGCTTAGCTGAGTGAGAGGCATTTTGAGTCATGGGTATTGCACTGCAGTTACTTCTCATCACTTGGCTGCACCTAAACTTGCCACTTGAAATAAAGGTGCGTCCAGGGGCAACCTGCCAATCAGTGAAAAACGTAGTGGCTAAAGCCATATATGTAATATAACCCTTAGCTATGAGAGATAAAACACTTCCATCTGTTCTAAACAAAGAATTACATGCTTAGTCACTGAATTAAAACATGGAGAATTTATCTCCAACACCTAAATAATGTGTTTACCTTGACACATGCACAATACTGTATCAATAGTTTACTTTAAAATTTTCAGTTTTTTTTCGTATTGCATCAATTTTTCTTCCATATTTTGATATAAATTGTTTTTTTAATCTCTATTTACTCATTTTTGTTTAAAGGATTAACTATATTTTTGGTGTTTTTGCTATATTGCTGATATATGGATTTAAAAAAAAAAATATGCACATGCGAACAATGCAGATATGGAACATGCATTTTCAAACTGAACCCATTGACTTCTTTTGGCTAACATCAATACCATTAAGGAAGGATCCTTTGTAGCATGCTATATATTGAGAAAACACCATATACATTAAAAGAAATGTCTAAAATGAAAATGTTGGTAATATAACCTTTTAAATGTATTGGCTTTGTTTTTTTTTTAAATAAAAATAAAAAATGACACAAATCTGTAATACAGACGTGTTAATGAGCTATTATAGCACAAATTTAACAAAGCCTATTTATGTACAGTACATACAATATGAAGAATGATGTGCAAAGAGGTATTTCTAAACGTAGGAGAACTGTCTTTCTAGCACCACTTTTTGGAAGTGGCTCACTATGAATCAAAGTCTTTTTTAACAAGAATGATATACAAATTTAAAGGTACCCGAGTAGCAGATCAATAAATATTTGACGAATGTAGCTCTGAGAATTCTCTGACTATATGTCACTCTTTAACTTAAAAGCCCCTAATAATTTATGAAGATTTTTAAAGAAAGACTGAACAATTTAGGTCCCAAGTATACACACCAATCCATATTTAGTATTATGGTAGTGCTTTATAGTTTTCAAATGTAAAATATATTTTTACTGTACAGTGTATATAGTACTATTTAAGATGAATACACGACATATTCAAAATAATGTTTGGACATTTTAGTACTGTAAGAACACTAAGACATTTTATATAGTATTTGGATATTGTGACATTTAATTAAATGAAACCTTACAAAGAAAAAGATTCATTTTGTAAAAAGCAGCATAAACGAAACAATTATTGATTATCTTTCATGTTTATTTTTATTGGATCATGTGGAAAAAACTTGTTTTTGAAAAACTTTTTTAAAGCACTTTTGATCTCCTGGTTTCGTAATGTGTAGATTATTGGGTTTAATAAAGGAGTCAACACCGTGTATAGCACAGATATTAACTTATCTACTGAATAATTGATGGGTGGCCTTAAATAGATAAATACAGATGGTCCAAGAAAGAACGTAACAACCAATATATGGGAAGCACAGGTAGAAAATGCTTTACGCCTCCCATCTGATGAATGAATCCTTAAGATTGTTGTAATGATGCCAAGGTAGGAAAACAGTAGGACGACAAAACAAGCAAGGGAAATCAATCCACTGTTGGCGATGATAAACATATCTATAAAGAAAGTGTCTGCACAGGCAAGCACTGCCAGGGGATGAACATCACAGAAGAAGTGGTTGATTTGGTTAGGACCACAAAATGGAAGCTGGTATGTGAGGAAAGCCTGAGTGAAAGAGTGCAGGGACCCTGCAAACCAACTGAATGCCACCAACCAGAAGCAAAACCGAGGATTCATGACTATGTGATAGCATAGTGGATTACAAATGGCCACATAACGATCATATGCCATGACAGTAAGCAGGAAGCACTCTGTGCCACCAAATAGATGAAGGAAGAAAAGCTGAGATATACATTGGTTAAATGAGATTGTTTTTCTTTCTGATAGCATATTAATAAGCATCTTTGGTATGGTCACCGTGGAGTAACAGATGTCCAGAAAAGACAAGTTACTAAGGAAGAAATACATTGGAGAACGTAGATGAGCATCTATTTGAACTGCGGTCATAATGGCCAGGTTCCCTGATAAAGTCATTAGATATAAGACCAGAAAAATGACAAAGAAAATGACATGTGATTCATATGAGTGGGAGAGACCACTAAGTCTAAACTCCATCACTGAACTTTGATTTCTGTATGCCATCTTGTCTTCCTCTGATGCCTGCTTTCTATAGAATAGGACTTGGTATTATAACCTAAACCTGCATAACAATATATAAGAATTTAGGCTTATGTATACTGGAGTATAATGGCTCCCTAGAACATATGATGTCAATGGGCTCAGTTGTATGTACCTCCATATGGCTCTGGTTTTCTACCTACACATAGATGACTTTACAGCTGTTCTGTGAGCCACTTGATGACAGCATAGTGTCTTAGAATATTATTCCTGATCTAATATTTATATAATGTCTTCGGGTGCATCTGCAATAAAAATCCCCTGGAACTCTTGTAAGAAATATAAAAATAACTCTATTAGCTCTAATTAAAATAATTGATAATAAGTTATTAGCATACAAATCATTGGATACACAAACGCAATGTAAAAAAAATTACACATATGCTTATCTAGCGGCTGCAGATGGAATTGCACCATGACTGCTTTTCTTCAATTCATTGGTTTACAAACAATATAAAGGTTAGACGTTCATTTTTATCAGTGTGTCCCTATAGAAGAAAGCATTACTGTGTATAGCTATATATTCATTAGAAAAGTCATGGGTGGAGCCAGGAGAGTAGCTGCTGTACCAAATAATTCCAGTGAACCACAGATACTATCTTACAAATGAATTTAAGGGACACTGACAGGTCGTTACAGCATATAAAGTGTTCTATATGCTACTATTGGCCTTAATATGCTGAATCCAATTATACCATTATCACCCCTGGCTGCCTTTACTATACTTATAAACAACGTTTTTATTAATATGCAAATTACCAGTCTTTGTGCCCAAGGGGCTGTACCTCATTCAGCTCTGTGCCCAGCCATGCCCTAACTTCCGTCTCCTATTGCCGCCCAGCTCATTAGTATTCACTGCACTGGGTGGCTTTTCTTTCTCTCGACATGGTGATCCCGCGCATGCCCAGTACTATCTTCTACTGGAGCTGGAGGGTGTCGGGGACGTTATCCAGCGCAGACGGGGAGCAAAGAGATGAGGCTGATGCCAGCAAGATACTACTGGGCATGTGCGGGATTTTGCTGTGTCGGTAGAAAGAAAAGTCGCCCAGTGCAGTGAATACTAATGAGGGGGGTGATATTATTTAAAATTGTCAGTGATACCATCCCCTCATGGGAACAAACAGGCAAATAATGGAGGGGTAATGTTTCTGTGCACGGTGTGTGCAACAATGTATCACACCACCGTGTTCTGTGTATCAGAAACTAACATCCAGCAGAGGTCAGTAAATATAAGCACCTCTATTACATTGGCTACAATGTTATTGAGCCAAGTGTCATCTGAATGTAAATTCCCCTCCACACAGATATAATTACCAGGGTGAGACCCTGCTGAGAATGAACAACTCAGTAACAGGATGTCTATTCACCCAGAGTTCAGAGAGTCCTTGCGCTATTGTGTATCACAACTAATGAACTGAGACGGAAACTTTCTTCTAAAGATTTTTTTCAGTTAGTTTATAATCGGACTCAGCATATTAAGACCGATAGTAGCATATAGAACACTTTATATGTTGTAACGCCTGTCAGTGTCCCTTTAAGGCAGGGGAAAACTGGGAATGTGGCCCTTGAAAAAAAAAAAAAAAAAGTCGCCTCATGCTGTATGCGGACCCAACAAGTAGGTGAAGCCAGCAATACTATAGTACTGCACATAATCTCACCCCAGCCGAACCAAACACCACAGTGTACAACATTATACTGCCCCACCAGTACTAAATACCACAGTGCAGCACAATATACTACCCCAGCAGAACAAAATACAACAGTGAAGCACAAAATACCTTCCTATAAGCTGACCCTCTTTGCTGGCCAACACTAGCTGCAATGTTCTGTCTTCCTCCTTCTTGTTTCTAATTAGAGGGGTTGTCTTATCCCACTGTTACTATGTCAGATAAGACACAGCCCTAAACACCAGCCGGCTAGAGTTGAGCGAACCCTAACTGTATACTTCGGGTTCGTACCGAATTTTAGGATGTTCGGGACACGGACCCAAACCCCACTTTTTCATAAAAGTTCGGGTTCGTGTCCGTTGTTCGGCAAATCTTCACGCTTTTTGAAAGGCTACAGAGCAGCCAATCAGCAAGCGTTTTACATCTTTGCCCTAAGAAGCCATCACCGCCATGCCTACTAATGTGCAGCATGTGACCCAGCCTCTTTATAAGCTGGAGTCATGTAGTGCGCTCGTCACTCTGCTGCTGTTAGTATAGGGAAAGGTTGCTGCCAGTGCTCTCAGGGAGAGATTAGAAAAGAAATCTGTTGAACCTGGTGGTGTGAAATCTTCAAGCAACAGATGGAGCAGGGGTAACACTCCCAACCTTAACTCAAATTTCATTATCTCATCGCGTTATCTTGAAACAAAAGCCTTTGAGAAGCAATTGTTTCACTAGTTTAGTTAACTAAACTCAACTTAACCAATCTCAGAAAAAAAGGAGTGTTAACCCTGCTACATCCAGACAGCAATTATTGAGGGAGGATGCTACTGCAATCCTACATTTTTGTACCCAGCCCTGAGCCCAGTGATACTGCAAAGTTTTTTGTTTTTTATCCATCTGTTACTGAGGTGGGGGTCGGCGGCCATTTTATCCACTGCAGTGTCCTTGGAACTGCATGTGACCTGCATGTGTGCCAGCCTGCCAGGCTCAGTGAAGGAAAGAATCCTTTTTTTCTGGCAGGTCAAGTCCTCTTTTGTATAATTTAGGGATGACATAGTCCATTTATGTAGTCTGGGGCAAAAATCTCTATTGTGGTGCTATAGAGCACTTGTGCATACAACGCACTAAAACGTATTTTCAATGTCAGCAGTGAAATATTGCTTTAGTGTATTTTTTGGGTATTCCTGGTCCACAAAGGAGTTTAAAATACACTGCCCAAATACCTGTTTTACATTTCTGCAGGGAAATAGTGCATCAGTGTATTATTGGGGAAAAAAAGCAGTATTCCTGGTCCACAAAACAGTTTTAAATACACCGCCCAAATACCTATTTTACATTTCTGCAGTGAAATAGTGCATCAGTGTATTTTTTGGGAAAAAAAGCGGTATTCCTGGTCCACAAAGGAGTTTAAAATACACCGCCCAAATACCTGTTTTACATTTCTGCAGTGAAATAGTGCATCAGTGTATTTTTGGGGGAAAAAAGCAGTATTCCTGGTCCACAAAACAGTTTTAAATACACCGCCCAAATACCTATTTTACATTTCTGCAGTGAAATAGTGCATCAATATATTTTTGGGAAACAAAGCGGTATTCCTGGTCCACAAAGCAGTTTTAAATACACTGCCCAAATACCTATTTTAAATTTCTGTAGTGAAATAG
The DNA here is from genome assembly GCA_033119425.1 of Bufotes viridis. Taxonomy (NCBI): domain Eukaryota; kingdom Metazoa; phylum Chordata; class Amphibia; order Anura; family Bufonidae; genus Bufotes; species Bufotes viridis. The sequence continues at coordinate 208,056,957 of CM065589.1, read as the reverse complement.
TCCATCAGTATATTTTTGGGAAACAAATCGGTATTCCTGGTCCACAAAGCAGTTTTATATAGACCGCCCAAATACCTATTTTACATTTCTGCAGTGAAATAGTGCATCAGTATATTTTTGGGAAACAAAGCGGTATTCCTGGTCCACAAAGCAGTTTTATATACACCGCCCAAATACCTATTTTACATTTCTGCAGTGAAATAGTGCATCAGTATATTTTTGGGAAACAAAGCGGTATTCCTGGTCCATAAAGCAGTTTTATATACACCGCCCAAATACCTATTTTACATTTCTGCAGTGAAACAGTGCATCAGTGTATTACATTTCATGCAGTGAAACAGTGCAGCAGTGTATTTGGGAAACAAGCGGCCTGGTCCACAAAGCAGTTTTAAATACACTGCCTAAATACCTGTTTTACATTTCTGCACTGAAATAGTGCATTACTGTGTTTTAGGGAGAAAAAGCCGGGTTCTTGGTCCACAAATCAGTTGTGCATGCAGCGTACAAATACCTATTTGAAAAGTAAGCACTGAAATAGTGCATTAGTGTGTTTTAGGGAAATAAAGCCATGTTCTTGGTTCACAAAGAAGTTGTGCATATAGCGTACAAATACCTGCGTTTAATTTTCAGCCGTTAAATAGTGCATTTGTGAATTATTGGGAAAACAGCCGTGATCTTGGTTCACAAAGCAGTTGTGCATACAGCGTACCAATACCTACGTTTAATTTCTAGCCGTTAAATAGTGTATTTGTGAATTTTGGGGAAAAAAGCTGTGTTCTTGGTTCACAAAGCAGTTATGCATACAGCATAGAAATTCCCAGTTGTTAAATAAAATACACCGCCCAAATACCTGTTTTACATTTCTGCAGTTAAATAGTGCATCAGTGTATTTTTTGGGGAAAAAAGCAATATTCCTGGTCCACAAAAGTTTTAAATACACCGCCCAAATACCTATTTTACATTTCTGCAGTTAAATAGTGCATCAGTGTATTTTTGGGGGAAAACAGCAATATTCCTGGTCCACAAAAGTTTTAAATACACCGCCCAAATACCTATTTTACATTTCTGCAGTGAAATAGTGCATCAATATATTTTTGGGAAACAAAGCGGTATTCCTGGTCCACAAAGCAGTTTTAAATACACTGCCCAAATACCTATTTTAAATTTCTGTAGTGAAATAGTGCATCAGTGTATTTTTGGGAAACAAAGCGGTATTCCTAGTCCACAAAGGAGTTTAAAATATACCGCCCAAATACCTGTTTTACATTTCTGCAGTGAAATAGTGCATCGGTGTATTTTTTGGGAAAAAAAGCAGTATTCCTAGTCCACAAAACAGTTTTAAATACACCGCCTAAATACCTATTTTACATTTCTGCAGTGAAATAGTGCATCAGTGTATTTGTGGGGAAAAAAAGCGGTATTCCTGGTCCAAAAAAGAGTTTTAAATACACCACCCAAATACCTATTTTACATTTCTGCAGTGAAATAGTCCATCAGTATATTTTTGGGAAACAAAGCAATATTCCTGGTCCACAAAGCAGTTTTATATAGACCGCCCAAATACCTATTTTACATTTCTGCAGTGAAATAGTGCATCAGTATATTTTTGGGAAACAAAGCGGTATTCCTGGTCCACAAAGCAGTTTTAAATACACCGCCCAAATACCTATTTTACATTTCTGCAGTGAAATAGTGCATCAGTATATTTTTGGGAAACAAAGCGGTATTCCTGGTCCATAAAGCAGTTTTATATACACCGCCCAAATACCTATTTTACATTTCTGCAGTGAAACAGTGCATCAGTGTATTTTTGGGAAACAAAGCGGTATTCCTGGTCCACAAAGCAGTTTTAAATACACTGCCTAAATACCTATTTTACATTTCTGCACTGAAATAGTGCATTACTGTGTTTTAGGGAGAAAAAGCCGGGTTCTTGGTCCACAAATCAGTTGTGCATGCAGCGTACAAATACCTATTTGAAAAGTAAGCACTGAAATAGTGCATTAGTGTGTTTTAGGGAAATAAAGCCACGTGCTTGGTTCACAAAGAAGTTGTGCATATAGCGTACAAATACCTGCGTTTAATTTTCAGCCGTTAAATAGTGCATTTGTGAATTATTGGGAAAACAGCCGTGATCTTGGTTCACAAAGCAGTTGTACATACAGCGTACCAATACCTACGTTTAATTTCTAGCCGTTAAATGGTGTATTTGTTAATTTTGGGGAAAAAAGCAGTGTTCTTGGTTCACAAAGCAGTTCTGCATACAGCATAGAAATTCCCAGTTGTTAAATAGCGCATTTGTGAATTTTGGGGAAAAAAGCCATGTTCTTGGTCCACAAAGCAGTTGTACATACAGCGTGCAAATACATATTTTACATTTCTGCAGTGAAATAGTGCATCAGTGTATTTTGGGGAAAAAAAAGCGGTATTCTTGCTCTACAAAGCAGTTTTAAATACACCGCCGAAATACGTATTTTAAATTTCAGCACTGAAATTCTTCTGTTTTGTTGAAAAAAAGCTGTATTCTTGCTTCTCAGAGCAGTTGTGCATACAGCGTACAAATACATATTTTAAATTTCTGCACTGAAATAGTGCATTAGTGTGTTTTAGGGAAAAATAGCCGTGTTCTTGGTTCACAAAGCAGTTGTGCATACAGGCTACAAATACCTACGTTTAATTTTCAGCCGTTAAATAGTGCATTTGTAAATTATGGGGAAAAAAGCTGTGTTCTTGGTTCACAAAGCAGTTGTGCATACAGCGTACATATACATATTTTACATTTCTGCAGTGAAATAGTGCATCAGTGTATTTTTGGGCAAAAAAAAGCAGTATTCCTGGTCCACAAAGCAGTTTAAAATACACCACCCAAATACCTATTTTACATTTCTGCAGTGAAATAGTGCATCAGTGTATTTTTGGGCAAAAAAAAGCTGTATTCCTGGTCCACAAAGCAGTTTAAAATACACCGCCCAAATACCTATTTTACATTTCTGCAGTGAAATAGTGCATCAGTATATTTTTTTGGGGAAAAAGCAGTATTCCTGGTCCACAAAACAGTTTTAAATACACCGCCCAAATACCTATTTTACATTTCTGCAGTGAAATAGTGCATCAGTATATTTTTGGAAAACAAAGCGGTATTCCTGGTCCACAAAGCAGTTTTAAATACACCGCCCAAATACGTATTTTAAATTTCAGCACTGAAATAGTGCATTTTTCTGTTTTGTTGAAAAAAAGCCGTAATCTTGCCTCTCAGAGCAGTTGTGCATTCAGCGTACAAATACATATTTTAAATTTCAGCACTGAAATAGTGCATTAGTGTGTTTTAGGGAAAAAAAGCTGTGTTTTTGGTTCACAAAGCAGTTGTGCATACAGCGTACAAATACATATTTTAAATTTCTGCACTGAAATAGTGCATTAGTGTGTTTTAGGGAAAAATAGCCGTGTTCTTGGTTCACAAAGCAGTTGTGCATACAGGCTACAAATACCTACGTTTAATTTTCAGCCGTTAAATAGTGCATTTGTAAATTATGGGGAAAAAAGCTGTGTTCTTGGTTCACAAAGCAGTTGTGCATACAGCGTACATATACATATTTTACATTTCTGCAGTGAAATAGTGCATCAGTGTATTTTTGGGCAAAAATAAAGCAGTATTCCTGGTCCACAAAGCAGTTTAAAATACACCACCCAAATACCTATTTTACATTTCTGCAGTGAAATAGTGCATCAGTGTATTTTTGGGCAAAAAAAAGCTGTATTCCTGGTCCACAAAGCAGTTTAAAATACACCGCCCAAATACCTATTTTACATTTCTGCAGTGAAATAGTGCATCAGTATATTTTTTGGGGGAAAAAGCAGTATTCCTGGTCCACAAAACAGTTTTAAATATACAGCCCAAATACCTATTTTACATTTCTGCAGTGAAATAGTGCATCAGTATATTTTTGGAAAACAAAGCGGTATTCCTGGTCCACAAAGCAGTTTTAAATACACCGCCCAAATACGTATTTTAAATTTCAGCACTGAAATAGTGCATTTTTCTGTTTTGTTGAAAAAAAGCCGTAATCTTGCCTCTCAGAGCAGTTGTGCATTCAGCGTACAAATACATATTTTAAATTTCAGCACTGAAATAGTGCATTAGTGTGTTTTAGGGAAAAAAGCTGTGTTTTTTGGTTCACAAAGCAGTTGTGCATACAGCGTACAAATACCTACGTTTAATTTTCAGCCGTTAAATAGTGCATTTGTGAATTATGGGGAAAAAGCTGTGTTCTTGATCCACAAAGCAGCTGTGCATACAGCGTACAAATACCTATTTTACATTTCTGCAGTGAAATAGTGCATCAGTGAATTTTTGGGAAAAAAAGCGGTATTCAAGCTCCACAAAGCAGTTTTAAATACACTTCCCAAATTCGTATTTTTAGATTTCAGCACTGAAATAGTGCATGTTTTTGTTTTGTTGAAAAAAAGTCGTATTCTTGCTTCGCAGAGAAGTTGTGGATACAGCGTACAAATACCTATTTTACATTTCTGCAGTGAAATAGTGCATCAGTGAATTTTTGGGAAAAAAAGCGGTATTCAAGCTCCACAAAGCAGTTTTAAATACACTTCCCAAATTCGTATTTTAGATTTCAGCACTGAAATAGTGCATGTTTTTGTTTTGTTGAAAAAAAGTCGTATTCTTGCTTCGCAGAGAAGTTGTGGATACAGCGTACAAATACCTATTTTACATTTCTGCAGTGAAATAGTGCATCAGTGAATTTTTGGGAAAAAAAGCGGTATTCAAGCTCCACAAAGCAGTTTTAAATACACTTCCCAAATTCGTATTTTAGATTTCAGCACTGAAATAGTGCATGTTTTTGTTTTGTTGAAAAAAAGTCGTATTCTTGCTTCGCAGAGAAGTTGTGCATTCAGCGTACAAATACATATTTTAAATTTCTGCACTGAAATTGTGCATTAGTGTTTTTTTGGGAAATAAAGATGTATTCTTGGTCCACAGAGCAGTTTTCAATAAACCGCAAAAATACCTACGTTTAAATTTCAGCAGTGAAATACTGCATTAGTGTATTTTGTGGGAAATAAACCCGTATTGTTGTTACACAGAGTTGTTTGGCATACAACGCACAAAAATGTATTTTAAAATTTAGCAGTGACATACTTCATTTCTGTAGTTTGATGCAAAAAACACTGGTTTTGTGATACATAGCAGATCTGAGGCCTATCCTGAATTTCAGTTATTTAAAGTAACCTTTTGAACTCTGCATTTACATAGTTGGTTGCAAACACACTGGTTTTGTGGTAGATAGCACATTTGTGGTGTACGCTGCATTTCTGACAGTCAACTAAAACAGTTAACTTCTGTTTTTACATTGTTGGTTTGAAAAATCAAATTTTTGATGATAGTGAAGTAATTGTATCGATTTGCTCCGTTACACTGTTGTGTGTCCTAAAGAAATGTATTCTGTTTATAACACAGGCACTGCCTTACTGTATAGTGAACTTAATTGTTGACTATTGGCAGTTAAAATGCAGCAGTCTCTTATGCTTCTTTATGACTCTGCTGGCAGGATTTCCCAGGACCATAACCCTAGTCCTGCCCCAGAACTGGAAGAGATTGAGTGCACGGATGCCCAACCACTTAGGTTTGAGGATGGGACAGGAGAAGACCACCGCAGAACGTCTCTGATGATGACGAAACACAGGTGCAAACCACTGCGGCTTTCTGCGGTGTGCAGACCGACAAAGAGGGCAGGGGTGAAGCCTGGGTGGAAGATGATGTTGAGGACAATGAGGTCCTACACTCCAAAATATACCACTGAAATCCATGTTTTCCATGGGTGGTGAATTGATAAAATCATAATTTTTTAGGCCAGGAATTACATTTGCGGCCTGCGCTGCATATGTGCCAGGGACAATAATATAGTTAATCCATCTGGGAGTACAGGGGTTAACATATTCCAATTATTTGCTGTCAGGTAACCCTGCACTGTATAGGTGACAGTGACCGAAAATGTGAATAATCCTCTTTTAACCACCTGAGGACCGCCTAACGCACGGACGCATCCGGCGGGCGGTCCTCTTACACTGGCTCGACGCATCGGCGCGTCATCTCGCGAGACGCGAGATTAGCTGTGAACGCGCACGCGTGCGCATTCACAGTGGCGCGCGTCTCGCCGGTTACACTGCAGCCTGCCAGCGATGATCAATCGCTGGCAGGCTGTAAATGCGAAATAAATCGCATCAAAGATGTATATCAGACGCTGTTTTGTTAACAGCGTCTGATATACCTGCTACCTGGTCCTCTGGTGGTCCCATTTGCTGGGATCGACCACCAGAGGACCACGTAGCTATGTAAAGTTGCACCAAGCACCACACTACACTACCCCCCCCCGTCACTTATTAACCCTTTGTTAACCCCTTGATCACCCCATATAGACTCCCTGATCACCCCCCTGTCACTGATCACCCCACTGTAAGGCTCCATTCACATGTCCATGTGTTTTAAGGATCCGCGGATCTGATCCACGGATGCTCGGATCCGCAAAATATAGACACCGGCAATGTGCTTTCTGCATTTTGCAGATCCGCACATTGCCAGAACTTTATAGAAAATGTATTTTCTTGTCCGCAATTGCAGACAATAATAGGACATGTTCTATATTTTTGCGGAATGGAAGTGCAGACCCGGAAGTGCGGATCCGCAATTCTGGATCCGAGCGGGACAAAGTCTGTCCCCATAGAAATGAATGGGTCCGCAATTCCGTTCCGCAAACAGAATTACGGACGTGTGAATAGGGCATAAGGGTCCCTTATCACCGCCAGTTAGTTAGCTACTTGTTAGGTAGTTAGCGCCCAGCCCACCGCACCGCAGTCACTGATTTTGGCAGAGATTTTTTCATCCACGATGATCGATATGAATGAAAAAATCTGTGGTGTTTATTTTATTTTTTTTTCAGCCCAGAGGCTGAACGGAAAAAAAAAAAATCTCATTACCCGTATGCTCAATATAAGGAGAAGAGCAGAAACTCCTAATGCTGGCCATACGTGTAATGATTGCAGATACCCTCAAATGCCAGGGCAGTGCAAACACCTCACATGTGACCCCATTTTAGAAAGAAGACACCCCAAGGTATTCCGTGAGGGGTATGTTGAGTTCATGCAAAATTTTGTCACAAGTTAGTGGAATATGAGACTTTGTAAAAAAAATATATATATATATCAATTTCCGCTAACTTGTGTCAAATTTTTTTTTTTCTGTGAACTCGCCATGCCCCTCATGGAATACCTTGGGGTGTCTTCTTTCCAAAATAGGGTCACATGTGGGGTATTTATACTGCCCTGGCATTTTAGGGGTCCTAAAGCGTGAGAATCTAAATGCGTAAAAATGTGAAATCCTAAAGGTACTCATTGGAATTTGGGCCCCTTTGCGCACCCAGGCTGCAAAAAAGTGTCACTCATGTGGTATCGCCGTACTCAGCAGAAGTAGGGCAATGAGTTTTGGGGGTGTATTTTTATATATACCCACACAAGTTGTGAGAAATATCGCTGTAAACGACAACTTTTTAAATTTTTTTATACAAAGTTGTCAATTTACAGAGATATTTCTCTCACCCAACATGGGTATATGTAAAAATACACCCCAAAACACATTGCCCTACTTCTCCTGAGTACGGTGATACCACATGAGTGACACTTTTTTGCAGCCTGGGTGGGCAAAGGGGCCCAAATTCCAACGAGTACCTTTAGGTTTTACATGGCTGCTCAAAATTTAGCCCCACCCAAAATGCCAGAACAGTACAAACACCCCACAAATGACCCCATTTTGGAAAGAAGACACCCCAAGGTATTCTCTGAGGGGCATAGTGAGTCCGTGGGAGATTTTTATTTTTTTTTGCCAGAAGTTAGCAGAAATGGAAACTTTATTATTATTTTTTTTCCTCAGAAAGAGTTATTTTCTGCTAACTTTTGAAAAAAAATGAAATGATACATGAACTCACCATGCCCCTCCACGAATACTTTGGGATGTCTTCTTTCTAAAATGGTGTCATTTGGGGGGTATTTATACTATCCTCACATTCTAGCACCTGAAGAAACATGACAGGTGCTCAGAAAGTCAGAGCTGCTTCAAAATGCGGAAATTCACTTTTTTGCACCATAGTTTGTAAACGCTATAACTTTTACCCAAACCAATAAATATACACTTATTGGATTTTTTTTTATCAAAGACATGTAGAACAATAAATTTTGCGAAAAATTTATGTAGAAATGTAGTTTTAGAAAAAAAAAATTTACAACAGAAAAATTTCGGTCAATTTTGATTAATAGCAAAAAAAGTAAAAATGTCAGTAGCAATGAAATACCACCAAATGAAAGCTCTATTAGTGAGAAGAAAAGGAGGTAACATTCATTTGGGTGGTAAGTTGCATGACGGAGCAATAAACGGTGAAAGTAGTGTAGTGCAGAATTGTAAAAAGTGGCCTGGTCATTAAGGGTGTTTAAGCTAGGGGGGCTGAGGTGGTTAAATTGTTAGGCGCAATATTACCATTTTTGCTGGGTACAAAGCCCTGCTATGCATAGGTGACAGTGACCGAAAATGTGAATAATCCTCTTTTAAATTGTTGGGTGCAATATTACCATTTTTGCTGGGTACAAAGCCCTGCACTGCACTGCATAGGTGACAGTGACAGAAAATTTGAATAATCCTCTTTTAAATTGTAGGTTTCAATATTACAATTTATGCCGGGTACAAAGCCCTGCTATGCATAGGTGACAGTGACAGTGACCGAAAATGTGAATAATCCTCTTTTAAATTGTTGAGTGAAATATTACCATTTTTGCCAAGTATAAACCCCTGGACTGCCTAACTGTCAGGGACCCTACAATTGGCGGGTACATTCTTGCATGACATAAAGCCTTTTTGGGCTGTAAAGCCAATGGTGGTCGCTAACAACATGTTATTTATTTTTATTTTTTTTAATAAATTACTGTAAACCCCCCAAAATTTTTGCGCAAACCCCTTCCTTTCATGCCGCCATTCCTGGGGCTACTAAAGATCGCTCTCTCAGACCTCAACAGCTGTTCGATCCACTTTCTACACTGTCTGTACTGCCACTGTATATAATTTCATTGAATAATACTGTTGAGGGGGCCCTGACAAACTCTTTTAGTCCTCCTCCTCCTGGATGGGCCCCTTCTAGGTCAGGGCCCCAAAGCAGTAGCTTCCCCTGTAGCTATGCGCCTGCGAACATCCATCAGTCAGTACGTGTAGTGTTCCACCGTGTTGCTGAAATGCTGCCTCCTGCTAAGATGTTCCAGATCTACTGGTGGTGCTGGTTGTTGTGGCGTGATGACAAAGCTTTTTCCACATTTCACCCATGAAAATCCTGCTGTCTGAGATGCTGGTGGTGACCCAGCTGTGTTGGCGACTTCTTTCTCCTCCTTCTCTGCCTTCACCTTGTGCTTCCACTGAGTCCCCAGTTTCAGGTGTGAATGCCATCAGCAGCGTGTCTACTGGCAGGCGCATCTTCCTATCACACTTCAGTGAGGGAATTAAGGAATGCACGTTGTCCTTGTAACAGGAATACAGCAGGGTGGCGACCCAGTAATCAGCACAAATTAGAATGTGGCAGTAACTCGGCGGTCGTTGTGCATGCACTGCAGCATGTAGTCGCTCATGTGTGCCAGGCTGCACAGAGGCAAGGACAAGCTGTCCACTTTGAGGGAGGTGTATCATCTGTGTCCTCTGTATCTCCCAGCGTTCCTCCTACTCCTCATCCTCCAGAACTGTGTCCTGGCTGGACAATTGTGTTCCAGGCCAGGGCCTATGTTGGTGAAGGAACCCACCCTCCAAGCCACTTGTATTGTGTTGGCCTTAAGTTAAGGATAAGGCTGGCATGTATATAGTTTTGTTTGTTTATATAGATAGTTTAGCTGCATTATAGTTTTTTTAATATGATTTTAAGAAATTTGCTAATAGTTTGTTAATGGTTTAAGTGAAAGGGGTGGGGGTGGGGGGGGGTGGGGGTGTTGAGTGTGTAGGGTATAAGGCTGTTCGGGTTAATTTTCCATCCGCTTTCTACACTGTCTACACGGCAACTGTATATCATTTTATTGTATAATACTGTTGAGGGGGCCCTGACGAAGTCTTTTAGTCCTCCTCCTCCTCCTGGATGGGCCCCTTCTAGGTCAGGGCCCCAAAGCAGTAGCTTCCCCTGTAGCTACGCCCCTGGGCAAATCCATCAGTCAGTATGTGTACTCTTTCACCATGTTGCTGAAATGCTGCCTCCTGCTAAGATGTTCCAGATCTGCTGGTGGTGCAGGTTGTTGTGGCGTGATGACAAAGCTTTCCCACATTTTGCCAATTGTAACCCAGCCTTCTGAGGTACTGGTGGTGACCCAGCTGCCCGTGATCTGGCTTGGGTGCAACCCTGCTGAAAACACGGTTTCTCCTACTCCTCCTCATCCTCCAGAACTATGCCCTGGCTGGACAATTGTGTTCAAGGCCAGGGCCCATGTTGGTGCAGAAACCCACCCTCCAAGCCACTTGGATGTCACTGGCCTTAAGTTAAGTTACCCAGTGTACTGTTAAGAGAGATATAACGTCCCTGCCAGTGCTTACTGGTCCATGTATCGGTTGTTATGTGGATCTTGCCACAGATGGCGTTGCAGAGTGCACACCTGATTTTGTCCAACACTTGGTTGTGCAGGGAAGGAATGGCTCGCCTGCAAAAGTAGTGGCGGCTAGGATCTAAGTACTGTGGGACAGCCACCGGCATAACGTTTTTAAAACTGTCCAACAGACAGAATGACAGCATTTCAAAGGATCAGGAATTTTGAAATCAAGGAATTCAGAGCCAGGGATCGCGGGTGGGTAGGGGGTACTTCCTTTTTCTATTTCTATTTCTCTCCAGTGTTTGGGAGATGGACAGCTGATAGCTTAACACTTCCATGTGATCCGGTGGAGATGCTTGGTGATGATGACAGATGTGGTGGCGTTTCCGCCTCATCCTCTGCTGGGTGACTGGTGCCACTGTCACACACTTGGGCTCAGGTTTAGAATGTTTTTTTATTATTTTTCTGTATTTTATATTATTTTAAGTCATTTCCCTATCCACATTTGTTTGCAGGACATTTACCTACATTTTGCTGCACCTTGAAGCCCTGTAGCCCTTTTCAGGGCTATTTTACAGCCATTTTAGTGCCTGAAAGTTCGGGTCCCCATTGACTTCAATGGGGTTCGGGGTCAAGTTCGGTTAAGTTCGGATCCCGAACCCGAGCAATTTTGTGAAGTTCGGCCGAACTCGACGAACCCGAACATCCCGGTGTCCGCTCGACTCTACAGCCGGCCAGTAAAAACCAGAGCATCCTGGTGCTCGCTGTTTCAGTAGCTTCCATTGTGGTGCATGGAAGCTATGGAAACAGACCAACACAGCAAGCCATGCTGTTTCCCTATATAAGAAACAGCAAACCTTGCTGTGCTATGTTGTTTCGGTTGTGATGGATGGATATTCTGATGTAGACATTCTCTTTCCTCATCTTCTCTGCTTGACCCAGACCTCCAGGACGATTACTTTGGGCCACGTCTAGTCATGTAGAGTTTGCCACATAGACATTTAAGTCCATCACCTTTTCATCATCCTCCCCTTCTTGTTTATCATTATACTGACACCCCCAATACTGTGCGTGCTGTGCTCCTATTGCGGGTGGTTTATGTGGACCCACTAGACCAACCAACCTGCAAAGGTGCCACCAGGAAGCTACCTATTGACATATCCCTGTGTGAATGGTGGCTGGCCCACAGGGTCAGAGATACCAGTGCAAAGGGGGGAGCTCCAAGGGGTCATGCAACATTCATAGTCTGGGGACAGGCAAAGGTCAGGGCAGGTAGCATACAAGGGTATCCATGAGACAAGTCAGAGGGCAGGGCAGGTGTCAGAAAGGCAATTTCAGAAACATGCTGAGGTCAGGGCAGGTGGCTGGAAGTCAGAGTCGGTCGTCAGAATTAAGTACTAGAAACTAGGACACCTAAAGCTCAGAAACCCTTTCAACTGGGGAGGTTGCTTTAAATACCCATGGATAGCCAGGCATTGGCTGGGGAAACATTTAGAGGGGCATACACTGGTGAGTCTGAGATCAAGAAGGCCCTATGAGGCAGATCAGGAGGCCTAACAGAAGATGCGCAGGCTGCAGCCTACACACACATTTAAAGATGCCAGTGGCTGAGAGCACCACTGGCAGAAAAGTGGGGCAGCTGTAGGCAGGGTGAGTAGTGCAGTGCCCACAGGGGAGAGCAGGGAAGAGGCAGCCACAGACTGTCAGTACAACAGCTCCCCAATACCCCTCAAATATTATACTGCAGAAAAAATAGTGCCCCAGTAGTAATAATGCCCCCTATACCATCTTCAATAATAACAATGCCCCCTATAATGTCCCCAGTAATAATAAGGCCTCTATGGTGCCCCCATTAGTTATACTCACTGTTGTGCTTCCTGCAATAATAATGCCTATAGTATTAAAAATCCAGTCATAGTTGCCCCAGTAATGCCCATTATAGTGCTGCCAGTATTAAAGTTTCCCCACAGTGTCCCAATAATGTCCCATATAATTTCCCTGTATTAGAAAAGCCTAAATTGCCTCCAGTATTACTACCTACAGTATAGTGCCCAAGTATTATCAATGTGCCCCAGTAATAAAATTGGCAAAAGTAATATCCCCAAAGTGTTTCCAGTGTTAAAAATGCCCCTTATGCTTTCCAACTGGCCAAATTAAAAGAAACCCAAACTTAATTCTCAGCTCAGTCCCGTTCCACACTGCCATATGCAGTGCAGCCCACAAGCCTTCTTTGGTCTGCAGCCTGAAAGACCTGCATTCTGATTCAGGTAATCACAGAGGGTAGATAAGTTCCTGACATTCCCAACACTTGGAATGTCAGCTTGTTGTTATTCCCCAACAGCAGACATAAGAAGGGCTTGGGTGGCCCCCTTTGCACCGGTACACTGGGAATCTTTCCTGTAAGGTCTATGGTTAGTCTACCTCTGCAAGTCCAGGAGGGCACCTCTTGCCACATAAGAATGGCTGAAATGCAGGGACAGTCACCTGGACATTGCCAGCAACTTCCACAAGCCAGTGTACTTTTTTAATAAGCATTGCATGACTAGGTTTATCAAGTGTGCCACTGCATGGCAACAGTTCACTTTAAACAAATTTCAGGAGGGAAGGGGAGTAGGAGTAACACTTTTCCCTGCTGCTGTTGGAGACTAGTGATGAGCGGGAGGTGCCATATTCGATTTTGCGATATTTCGCGAATATTCGATTGAATATTTGTCATATATTAGTCGAAATTGAATATTCGTCATTATTCTATATATTGCGAATGTTACGCGAATTTATATTCGCATTGCGAATTAAACTTAGAGCTGAGTTCCTAATGGTTGTAACTTGTATTGCTAGAATTGATGAAAATGACGAATATCATAAATATAGCAGTTTAATTCGCAATGCGAATATATACTCGCATTGCGAATTCAACTTACAGCTGGGTTCCTAATGGTTGGATTGCTAGAATATAACGAATATCACGAATATAGCACTATATTCTCAATCTTCGTTATGTTCTAGCAACAACCATTAGGAACTCAGCTCTAAGTTTAATTCGCAAGGCGAACATATACTCGCATTGCGAATTCAACTTAAAGCTGGGTTCCTAATGGTTGTATTGCTAGAATATAACGAATATAACGAATATAACGAATATAGCACTATATTCTCAATCTTCGTTATTTTCTAGAAACTGCCACCAACCATTAGGAACTCAGCTCTAAGTTGATTTCGCAAGGCGAACATATACTAGCATTGCGAATTCAACTTAGAGCTGGGTTCCTAATGGTTGGCTTGCTAGAATATAACGAATATTGAGAATATAGCGCTATATTCGTGAATTCGTTATATTCCTTATATTCTAGCAATACAACTCTTAGGAACCCAGCTCTAAGTCGAGTTTGCAATGCAAGTAATTCAGGTTATATTAATCGCATTGCGATTAAAACTTAGTCAAATTTGTGAGATCGTGTTTCTCACATCCGACAGTACATTTTAGCATGGAGGCGTTCCCATGCACATGGGAAGTCGGCAGAAGCAGCAACGGGCATTGGCTGGAGCGGGTAGGGAGCAAAGAATCCTCTGGACAGGTAAGAACAGCTTTTGGGAAGTGGAAAGACAACCAGAGAGCAACAAGGATTAACAACTTTAAAAAAAAAAATTGCAAATATATAACGCTATATTGGCAATATTCGCCAATTTGCAAAGTGCCAATATTCGCTAAAAAAATTCGCTATTCGAATATTCGTGCTCAACACTGTTGGAGATAAGAGGATGTCCATGGAGGAGAATGTGGAAGTGGCGGATAAGCAACTGGTGTGGGCACCAGATCAACACAAAGATGGAGTCAATAAGACCTGGCCTTCTTGCTGCAGCACTGCCTCGCCGTGAAAGACATGTACACAACAGCTGCTCCAGAGATCCACCATGGCGTTCACCTTGCCGTACAGTGAAAATTGCAAAGACTGGCCCACGTTTCCTGCTCCTGTGAGCGTTCAATGCAGGGATTGCCTTTTGGGAGAAATAATGCTAGGTACCTTCCAGTAAGTTGAGCACATGCTAACAGCTTCCTAAAGGCAGTAAAACACATTAAAGTGGTAAGGCAGAGACTGCAGTGACAGCATCTTGGCCAAGTATAAGTTAAAGGGGATGCACAGCAATTTATATTGATGACCTATCGTCAGGATATGTCATTAATATCTGATCGGCGGGGGTCCAACACCCACACCAATTAGCTATTTGAAGAGGAAGCAGTGCTCCTATTCATTACATTGTACTTCGTCTTCTCTTCTCGCAGCAGAAGTCCGATTGCGATTGCAGCAGCAGACCTAATGATATTGCAGGGGAAGCATTGGCAGGATGGGAGTGGTGGCTGCAGCATGGGGTAAAATTCTAGTACTTATGGTGGCTATCCTACTCCAGCTCTCTCTCTGGGCCAGTGCACAATTAATGAACAGGCATACCATTTCTTCCCATCGGGACACACTCTGATTTTGAGGAGTATTCTGGCTGGTGGCGGTTTAAGGTGCCCTTGGTGCCAGTGACAATCCAGAATAATGTGCCCAGGTTTGTGTAACAATAAACAGTTCTTTACTGAAACAAGTGACAAAGTGCGTACACATGTATTCATAACAATAATCACAGTTCTCAAATGCCTCACAGTTCTTACAGTTCTAGAGGCTACAAAGATAGAGATAAAAGGCCAGTTGTTCTCTCCCTCTGAGTCAATTTCCCAATACAGTTGGGTTCAAAATTATTCAACCCCCAATGCTGTAAAGGGTTTTAGGGAATTTAGTGTACATTTGTAATTGTGTTCAGAATGAAATCTTACAAGGACTTTTTAAAGAACCAAATGCAACTAAAATGACATCAATTGTTTTTGTAATACAGTATTAAATGTTTTTTTTGTGATTTCTTCATTGACACAATTATTCAACCCCTTAAAGACTACCACTCTTAAGAACAGAGGTTCATTCAAGTGTTTTCGATCAGGTATTGATGTCAAGGAGCAGCAATCAAGCATAATAAGCACCAATTAGGCAGATTTAAAATCACTGTGATACTCAGCTCCTTCTAGACATTTACTGGTGTGTTTACAAACATGGTGAAGTCAAGAGAATGGTCCAGGAAGACAAGAGAAGAGATGATTTCTCTTCACAGGAAATGCAATGGCTATAAGAAGATTGCAAAGATGTTAAACATACCAAGAGACACCATAGAAAGCATCATTCGCAAATTCAAGGCAAAGGGCATTGTTGAAACGCTACCTGGTCGTGGCAGAAAGAAGATGCTGACTTCGACTGCTGTGCGCTAACTGAAGCGCAAAGTGGAGAAAAGTCCCCGTGTGACTGCTGAGGAACTGAAAAAAGATTTGTCAGATGCGGGTACTGAAGTTTCAGGTCAGACAATAAGGCGCACACTGCGTAATGAAGGCCTCCATTCCAGACCTCCCAGGCGCACGCCCTTGCTGTCTCCAAAGAATAAGAAGAGTCGACGGCAGTATGCCAAAAGTCATGTGGACAAACCACAAAAGTTTTGGGATAGTGGTCTGTGGACTGATGAAACAAAATTAGAACTGTTTGGGCCCATGGATCAACGCTATGTTTGGAGGAGGAAGAACAAGGCCTATGAAGAAATGAACACCTTGCCTACTGTAAAGCATGGCGGGGGGTCAATCATGCTTTGGGGCTGTTTTGCTTCTACAGGTACAGGGAAGCTTCAGCGTATGCAAGGTACCATGAATTCTCTTCAGTACCAGGAGATATTGGATGAAAATGTGATGCAGTCCGCCACAAACCTGAGGCTTGGGAGACATTGGACCTTTCAACAGGTCAATGATCCCAAGCGTACCTCCAAGTCCACTAGAGCATGGTTGCAGATTAAAGGCTGGAACATTTTGAAGTGGCCATCGCAGTCACCAGACTTAAATCTGATTGAGAACCTCTGGTGGGACTTAAAGAAAGCAGTTGCAGCGCGCAAGCCTAAGAATGTGACTGAACTGGAGGCTTTTGCCCATGAAGAATGGGCAAAGATACCGTTAGATCGCTGCAAGACACTTGTGTCAAGCTATGCTTCACGTTTAAGAGCTGTTATAACTGGAAAAGGATGTTGTACTAAGTACTAAGATTAAATGTCACTTGAGGGTTGAATAAAACTGATAATGATGTGAGCACAGAAAAGACATTTGTGGTTATTTCATTATAAATGTTATGTTATATCTGTCTGACTTACAAGTGCTTCTTTGATTTAATGGTAAACAAGATGACTGAAATGATCAAAATCAATGTCAAACTGGCCAAAACACTCAATTTCAGTGGAGGTTGAATAATTTTGAACCCAACTGTATTTCTATACTTTATCTCCCTGTTCCAGCCACAGAAGTACAATATGTCTCTTAGTCTCTAATTCGATTTTTCATCTTTTCAAAACACAGTACTACAATGCCCAGCTGAGGGGTGCAGTACTACAGCAGATGGTCAATCTACCTCCAAAGCATGCCTGGGCTGTCGAGCTCCCTATTTTCCCAGACAAGTGTGCCATGAAGTTAAAAAAGCTTTTTGCAGGTTATCTCTACAGTTTTTTCATCACGCACTTACTCTCAATGGCTGATACACTACAAGATGTTCTTAATTGTTTCCTCAGAGGCTGGTATAAGGCTCAGTTCATTTTCCTTTCTAGCTGTTGATCCCCCACGTCTCTTTCTTGCTTCCTCTCTTCTCTCTGCCTCTCATACTCAACACTACATATGTGGAAGGTAAAGCAGTCCTACCTAACAACTGTTTCTAACAGGCTGGTGTTAACCCCATCCACAAGCCTCCTGGGTTCATAGCATAAGTGCAGAGCATAATGTAAAGACATTTTAAACATTTATGCAGTGGTCTGCCAGCAAACTGCATACCCTCCTTCTTTAAAATACAGAAAGCCATCCTCAGCGCCTCTTGAATTGAAACAATGTTCTCCAGATGACCTGAAAGAGAGAGGTCGTGTAGTCATATACAGTATCACTGTTGTGATATTGTCCTCTTCTTCTGCTTCTCCTTTGACCTCCAAAGGGAACACATGCACAGCAACAACAGCATAATGTAATCACTTCATTATGGCATAAGCAACAAAGGGACAGAGGTGATCACATTCCAAGATGACATGGTACGAGGTTTGGGGATTCATTCTGGTAGGCAGGGTGAGCGGTTGCAGAATAGAGGCACCAAAAACAGATCTTGATCAAACTGCAGTGTTTTATTCACACAAGCAGGTTTAACAGCTAAGTAACCAACTTTGCCTTAGTTGAAAGTCCTGGTGTTCATTCACACCATGCTTCAGTTTCTGCATAAAGAGTCCAGGTCCAGGCATGTGTTCACGCCAAAGGGTAAGTCCAGGATTTAGTCGATCTGTTTTCCCCCAAACTGGTCACAACCATTCATCCAGGCACAGGCCTTCTCCTCCCCCTGCTGCCGTCCAGCTGGCTGTTAAGACAGTTAGGTGTTGGCAAAGCCCGGAACCTAAGCTCCAGTCCGGTGCTTGACCTAACCTGGCTGTCAATCAGTCTAGTAGTACATGCTGGGAGCAAAATACCTTCCCCTCCAGACCAAACCTTTTACTGTGTCACAGAGGGTTCACGACAGTCCATAAAAAGTTAATTAAAGTATAAACAACCAAGAACAATTAAACCTAAGGGTCTACAGCATACAGTCCAGCTTGGGGTGCAGCACTTATTTTTGGCCCAAGTTTTACAATAAACATTCAATTATCACAGTGTCTTTAAGGTGTAAGTCCACCCTGGGGCACATCACTTAAACGTTGCTGAAATAACAGTCACATAAGGCTTTGGCATTTGAAAGTCTTTCTCTGGGCACAAGGCTTTAAGTGTTACAGAACTTCTCAGAGGGTATTGCACATAAAGTCTCCCTCTGGGTACATGGCTTTAATTTTGCACATCTCGGGCTGGGTTTAACCTGGGAAGGAGGGGCATTTCTTTCAGCAATGGCACAGCAAAACATTCACAGTTAACCTCTCATGGGTTGGTCAGCGTCAAGTTACTGTAGTACAATAGTCCATTCACTGACAGCAAGTAAGGTTAATGATACAGAAAATTCACATTTTTCCAAGCCACAGTGCAACTTACACATATGAAAACGTAGGCTGGAATTTTCCACATAGTCTATGAGCCTTATAAATGTTTCAGCACATCAAAGTTGCTATACAGGTCCTTCTCAAAAAATTAGCATATTGTGATAAAGTTCATTATTTTCTGTAATGTACTGATAAACATTAGACTTTCATATATTTTAGATTCATTACACACAACTGAAGTAGTTCAAGCCTTTTATTGTTTTAATATTGATGATTTTGGCATACAGCTCATGAAAACCCAAAATTCCTATCTCAAAAAATTAGCATATCATGAAAAGGTTCTCTAAACGAGCTATTAACCTAATCATCTGAATCAACTAATTAACTCTAAACAACTGCAAAAGATTCCTGAGGCTTTTAAAAACTCCCAGCCTGGTTCATTACTCAAAACCGCAATCATGGGTAAGACTGATGACCTGACTGCTGTCCAGAAGGCCATCATTGACACCCTCAAGCAAGAGGGTAAGACACAGAAAGAAATTTCTGAATGAATAGGCTGTTCCCAGAGTGCTGTATCAAGGCACCTCAGTGAGAAGTCTGTGGGAAGGAAAAAGTGTGGCAGAAAACGCTGCACAACGAGAAGAGGTGACCGGACCCTGAGGAAGATTGTGGAGAAGGACCGATTCCAGACCTTGGGGGACCTGCGGAAGCAGTGGACTGAGTCTGGAGTCGAAACATCCAGAGCCACCGTGTACAGGCGTGTGCAGGAAATGGGCTACAGGTGCCGCATTCCCCAGGTCAAGCCACTTTTGAACCAGAAACAGCGGCAGAAGCGCCTGACCTGGGCTACAGAGAAGCAGCACTGAACTGTTGCTCAGTGGTCCAAAGTACTTTTTTCGGATGAAAGCAAATTTTGCATGTCATTCGGAAATCAAGGTGCCAGAGTCTGGAGGAAGACTGGGGAGAGGGAAATGCCAAAATGCCTAAAGTCCAGTGTCAAGTACCCACAGTCAGTGATGGTCTGGGGTGCCATGTCAGCTGCTGGTGTTGGTCCACTGTGTTTTATCAAGGGCAGGGTCAATGCAGCTAGCTATCAGGAGATTTTGGAACACTTCATGCTTCCATCTGCTGAAAAGCTTTATGGAGATGAAGATTTCATTTTTCAGCACGACCTGGCACCTGCTCACAGTGCCAAAACCACTGGTAAATGGTTTACTGACCATGGTATTACTGTGCTCAATTGGCCTGCCAACTCTCCTGAGCCCCATAGAGAATCTGTGGGATATTGAGGAAGAGAAAGTTGAGAGACACAAGACCCAACACTCTGGATGAGCTTAAGGCCGCTATCGAAGCATCCTGGGCCTCCATAACACCTCAGCAGTGCCACAGGCTGATTGCCTCCATGCCACGCCGCATTGAAGCAGTCATTTCTGCAAAAGGATTCCCGACCAAGTATTGAGTGCATAACTCAACATAATTATTTGAAGGTTGACTTTTTTTGTATTAAAAACACTTTTCTTTTATTGGTCGGATGAAATATGCTAATTTTTTGAGATAGGAATTTTGGGTTTTCATGAGCTGTATGCCCAAATCATCAATATTAAAACAATAAATGGCTTGAACTACTTCAGTTGTGTGTAATGAATCTAAAATATCTGAAAGTCTAATGTTTATCAGTACATTACAGAAAATAATGAACTTTATCACAATATGCTAATTTTTTGAGAAGGACCTGTATATCTCAAGGGTTATACCTCAAGGAGCAAGAAGTTTACTGCTCCCCCAACATATTTTACTACTAGATGTGGTGAAACATGTTGGGGGAGCAGTAATCTTCTTGTTTTAATGCTACAAGACTACTAATGCTAGACCAGGGACCGACCTGCAGGCGTTCCCTGTTCTACACTTACCTGATATATAGATACAAAGGAAAGTTATGGAGGTAGACAGACAAAATAATAGCTAGAGAGAAAAGGATAGTAAAATAGGAAAATAGCAAAGCTACCTTTTAGGCTACATGCACACGACCGTTGCCTGCCTCCGTGTCCGCTCCTCCTTTAAATTTAGCGTCCGTCAAAAAAAACGGATGACGGACCGTTTTTTTTGACGGATCCGATTTTTATGGCAGATCCATTGCAAAAATGCCTATCCATGTCCGCAAACGTGAAAAAAATAGGACATGCACTATTTTTTTGACGGAATGAAAACACGGATCACGGATGCGGAACAAAAACGGTTGACCATCCGCATTTTTTGACGGACCCATTGAAATGAATGGGAAAGCATCCTATCCGTGAAAAAAAACGGAACGGACGCGGAAACAAACAACGGTCGTGTGCATGTAGCCTTAGACAAATGCAGTAATAGCAAATATTAAAGGAAATAAAATAAATAAGAAAGCCTAAAAATACTAATAAAGAGGTGATAGTCAAATATGACAGATACTTTTTAGACTCAAATGTACCAGTAGAGCCTTAAGAAACTAAGATACCTTGTAATAGCGAAGCAGCTGTATCATATTCCTTTATATCAACTGCATAAGAAGTAATTGTCATTAGACAGATTATCCAGACTATCCTTCTCCCACATAAGCACAAAATCAATCTATCCCCAACAGGGCCAATGTGTGAATATTAACACATTGCCCAATATTAGTATATCCTTACTAGAAACAGAAAAAAGAAATATAATAAGGAAGCATTATTTAGTTCTTGTTCTTTTTTAACACATAAGGCTCACATAGCTATTTAATAAAAAGTATAATGATAAAGGTTACATTTTAAATACTTCAGCCCATAAGCAGAATTCTTATATCCAGTGGTTATTTTGTGATTAATTTAATGAAGTAAAATATTCTGGGCCACAATATAGGTCTGTTTTGTTACACTATATATCAACATAGGAGACCATCTCACTAGCACTAAATTTTGGAAGTGGCTCCCTATGAGACTTGGGATATGACAAGGGAAAATAGCCAAGCCAAACATCCATCTGCGGACACCATACATGATTGATACACAAATCAATATTTAGTATCATACTAGTGCTTTATAGATTTCAAATGTAAAATATATATTTTACTGTACAATGTATATAGTACCATTTAACATGATTAAACAATATATTCAAAATAATAACTTTTTGAACATTTTTGTGCTATAAGAACACTAAGACTGTATATATAGTATTTGGATATTGTGACAATTCAGTGAAACCTTACAAAAAATGATTCATTTTGTAAAAAGCAGCATGAACAACACATTTATTGATAATCTTTGATGTGTATTTTTGTTGAAAAATGTGGGAAAATGTTTTTTTCATAGCATTTTTGACCTCCTGGTTTCGTAAGGTGTAGATTAATGGGTTTAATAAAGGAGTCAACACTGTGTACAGCACAGATATTAGCTTATCTGCTGGATAATTGATGGGTGGTTTACAATTGCCAAGGATAATCAAAAATCTGCGTTCACTGTTTAAGATATATCACTGAAGAGAACGTATGTGAAAACGCTAAAATATAACTTTTATTAGTGTTCATTAAAATAATGACAAAAACACTTAAATGGGGGATATAACTAATCCAAACAGTGTCAGTGTCAATCACCAAGTTATAGATTATTTTGTAACTCCTGCAACCCTATGATTATTAGCTGCAGAGTCTATATAGTGGTGATACACTGGCACTGAAAAGGTCCGCAGTAATTCGGCGAGCAAAAATTACTTGTGCCGCAGATCTTAAATATCTATAAAAAAAAGGAAAACGGTGAAGCCCCACCTACACCTGGATCTTGTTTGGTATGTCCAAGTGTAGTTCAATAGGAACACACAATGGCCCCAGTGCGGCTGTGTTCCTCAGAAAATACAATTGTGTAGGCTTCCATGCAGGTATAAAGAAAGAAAAGCCAGCATCCCATGCTATTAGTAACGCTCGACGCGTTTCATTTTAGTCAAAAAAATCATCAGGAGCGCATTAGTGGGAGCGATTAGAGCAAAACCTGCCTAGCATGCCGCCACGCTAGTAATTGATGGGTGGTCTTAAATAAATAAATATAGGTGGTCCCAGGAAGAAAATAACAACGAATATATGGGAAGCACAGGTAGAAAATGCTTTACGCTTTACGCCTACCATCTAATGAATGGATCTTTAAGATTGTTGTAATGATGCCAAGGTAGGAAAACAATAGGACGACAAAACAACCAAGGGAAATCATTCCAATGTTGGCGATGATAAACATATCTATAAAGAAAGTGTCTGCATAGGCAAGCACTGCCAGTGGATGAACATCACAGAAGAAGTGGTTGATTTGGTTAGGACCACAAAATGGAAGCTGGTATGTGAGGAAAGCCTGAATGAAAGAGTGCAGGAACCCTGCAAACCAACTGAATGCCACCAACCAGAAGCAAAACCGGTGATTCATGACTATGTGATAGCTTAGTGGATTACAAATGGCCACATAACGATCATATGCCATGGCAGTAAGCAGAAAGCAATCTGTGCCACCAAATAGATGAAGAAAGAAAAGCTGAGATATACATTGGTTGAATGAGATTGTCTTTCTTTCTGATAGCATATTAATAAGCATCTTTGGTATGGTCACCGTGTTGTAACAGATGTCCAGAAAAGACAAGTTACTAAGGAAGAAATACATTCGGGAACGTATATGGGCATCTATATGAACTGCAGTCATAATGGCCAGGTTCCCTGATAAAGTCATTAAATATAAGACCAGAAAAATGACAAAGAAAATGGCATGTGATTTATACTTTTTATAATTTGAACTTTGATTTCTGTATGCCATCTTGTCTTCTTCTGGGGCCTGCTTTCTACAGAATAGGATTTGGTTGGTATTATAACTTGAACCTGAAGAACAATAAATAACAATTTAGGCTTATGCATATAAACGCACTATGGCTCCCTAGAATAAATATTGTCCATGGGCTCAGTTGTTCCTCCATATGGCATTGATTTTATACTTACACATAGATGACTTTACAGCTGTTCTGTGAGCCACTTGCTAACAGCATAGGGTCTAAGAATATTATTATTGATCTAATATTTATATATTGTCTTCTTGTGCATCTGCAATAAAAATTTCCCTGGAACTCTTGTAAAGAAATATAAAAATAGCTCCATTAGCTCTAATTAATATCATTTATAATATGTTTCTAGTATGCAAACCATTGAATACACAAACTCAATATACTGTATATAAAAAAAACTATTTGTCCTACTGTAAAAGGGAAGAAATATTAACCACCTCAGCCCCCCTAGCTTAAACACCCTTAATGACCAGGCCACTTTTTACAATTCTGCACTACACTATTTTCACCATTTATTGCTCCGTCATACAACTTACCACCCAAATGAATTTTACCTCCTTTTCTTCTCACTAATAGAGCTTTCATTTGGTGGTATTTCATTGTTGCTGACATTTTTACTTTTTTTGCTATTAATAAATATATTTTACGACATTTCGTGAGGGGTATGGTGAGTTCATGTAAAATTTTATTTTTTGTCACAAGTTAGTGGAAAATGAGACTTTGTGAAAAACAAAAACAAAAACAAAAAAAATATCAATTTCCGCTAACGTGCCAAAAAAAAAAAAAAAATTCTGTGAACTTGACATGCCCCTCACGGAATACCTTGGGGTGTCTTCTTTCCAAAATGGGGTCACTTGTGGGCTATTTATACTGCCCTGGCATTTTAGGGGCCCTAAAGCGTGAGAATCCAAATGCATAAAAATGCCCTGTGAAATCCTAAAGGTACTCATTGGTTTTAGGGCCCCTTTGCGCATCTTGACTGCAAAAAAGTGTCACTCATGTGGTATCGCCGTATTTAGGAGAAGTAGGGCAATGTGTTTTGGGGTGTATTTTTATATATACCCATACTGTGTGTGAGAAATATCTCTGTAAACGACAACTTTTTAAAAAATTATATACAAAGTTGTCAATTTACAGAGATTTTTTTCTCACCCAGCATGGGTATATGTAAAAATACACCCTAAAACACATTGCCCTACTTCTTCTGAGTACGGCGATACCACATGTGTGACACTTTTTTGCAGCCAAGATGCGCAAAGGGGCCGAAATTCCAATGAGTACCTTTTAGGAGGGCATTTTTACGCATTTTTCTTCTCACGCTTTATGGCCCCTAAAATGCCAAGGCAGTATAAATACCCCACATGTGACCCCATTTTGGAAAGAAGACACCCCAGGGTATTCCATGAGGGGCATGGCGAGTTCACAGGAAAAAAAAATTTTGGGCACAAGTTAACGGAAATTGACATTTTTTTTTTACAAAGTCTCATATTCCACTAACTTGTGACAAAAAATAAAATTTTACATGAACTCACCATACCCCTCACGGAATACCTTGGGGTGTCTTCTTTCTAAAATGGGGTCACATGTGAGGTTTTTGTACTGCTCTGGCATTTGAGGGTCTCCGCAATCATTACACATATGGCCAGCATTAGGAGTTTCTGCTATTCTCTTTATATTGAGCATACGGGTAATGAGATTTTTTTTTTCCGTTCAGCTTCTGGGCTGAAAAAAATAAAATAATTTGAACGGCACAGATTTCTTCATTCGCATCGATCAATGTGGATGAAAAAATCTCTGCCAAAATCAGTGACTGCGGTGCGGTGGGCTGGGCGCTAACTACCTAACAAGTAGCTAACTAACTGGCAGTGATAAGTGACCCTTATGCCCCATTCACACGTCCGAATTGCGGACCCATTCATTTCTATGGGGACAGACTTTGTCCCGCTCGGATCCGGAATTGCGGATCCTCACTTCCGTTCCACAAAAATATAGAACATGTCATATTCTTGCCGGCAATTGCGGACAAGAAAAGGCATTTTCTATATAGTTCTAGCAATGTGCGGATCTGCAAAATGCGGAAAGCACATTGCCGGTGTCCACGCGTTCACAGCAAATCTCGCCTCTGGCGAGATGACGCGCCGCCACGTCAAGAAGAAACAGAAAGACCGCCGAGATCACGCGATCCTGCGTGCGGCGGTCCTAAAGTGGTTAAATAGTAATGTCAGTATGGGAAATTAATAATTAATATCAGCGATGAGTGAACCGTAGCATCAGAAGTGGAATTTGAGCCAAAGTTTAGGAAAAATTCGATTTACAATGAATCTGAATTTGCTTGCGCTTCTTGGTAACAAATTGCATTTTCTTCAAATTATAGCTACACTGGTTACAAACTAAAAGTAAGAAGCCCAGAAATGCGAGATTACCCATAATGCAGTGAAGCCAGCTAATCCACAGATAGCCATCCCCTCATGCCATAGTTCTTTAAAAGCCTCATGCTGCCCGGTCTACACCATTTTACTATTAGCTGAGCATAGGGAGAGACGTGGCTAGTACTAGGGATAGTGTTTTACAAATCTTTTAATTGTAGAATCTTTTAATTGCACCATTCATACGTAATCCGTTCTGTTATACAGGGTGGGACATTTATATGGATACACCTTAATAAAATGGGAATGGTTGGTGATATTAACTTCCTGTTTGTGGCACATTAGTATATGTGAGGGGGGAAACTTTTCAAGATGGGTGGTGACCATGGCTGCCATTTTGAAGTCGGCCATTTTGAATCCAACTTTTGTTTTTTGAATAGGAAGAGGGTCATGTGACACATCAAACTTATTGAGAATTTCACAAGAAAAACAATGGTGTGCTTGGTTTTAGCGTAACTTTATTCTTTCATGAGTTATTTACAAGTTTCTCTTTGTTTACAGCCATTGACATTTCGCCGAGGTTAACACGTGAGGAGCGGATAGAAATTGTGTTGATGTCTGGTGAACGCAGTAACCGGGTCATTGCAGCAGATTTCAATGCAAGACACCCTACGAGACCACCCATCTGCCATGCTACAGTTAGCAAACTGCTTGCTAAGTTTCATGAAACTGGTTCAGTGTTGGATTTTCCATAATGTGGACGCATGAAATCTGTCACTAATGAAGAAACATCAGAATGGTCCACCAGCATACCACCTATGCAAAGTATGGCATTGTCACACTGTTTGCACCTGGCCAGCCTGGGCGAGAGTGAGTGACACCAGGGAGAAAATGCTCTGTGTTGTCAACCAAGAAATTGAATACTGCCTGTCTCCTAGCCAACTGAAGATGGAAACCATGGTCATGATAACATTGTGTCAGTGCAGTGTCACTAAGGGCTGACCCATTTGCCTTGCATGGCACATGTCTTCAATCTGGTTCCTGAACTCTTCCACCCAACTACGAGATGTCTTAAAAATGTCTTTAACCAATTCAGTAGAACATCTGCAAACAGTGTCTGTATTACAAATTACAATAATCTGGGCCTAATATGGTGTCCATAATCTGTGGTGTTCTGTAACCAATACCGTAGAACATCTGCAAACAGTGCTGGTATTACAAATTCTAATAATCTGAGCCACACCTAGTGTCCATAATCTGTGGTGTTCTGTAATCAATACTGTAGAACATCTGCAAACAGTGTCTGTATGACAAATTCCAATAATTTGGGCCACATCTACAGTAGTGTCCATAATATGTGGTGTTCTGTAACCAATACTGTAGAACATCTGCAAACAGTGTCTGTATTACAAATTCCAATACTCTGGGCCTAATATGGTGTCCATAATCTGTGTTGTTCTGTAACCAATACTTTAGAACATCTGCAAACAGTGTCTATATTACAAATTCCAATAATCTGGGCCTAATATAGTGTCCATATTCTGTGAGTTTCTGTGACATATACTGTCCTGCATCCGAAAACTGTGTCTTTAGAGGACAGTAAAACAATCTGCGCCACATCTAGTGAAAAAAAAAAAATTAGTTTGAAGAAGGAGAGCACTAAGGGACGGGGAAGTGGGTGTGATGATGATGGTGCACGCAAAGGCCATGGCCTGGGCGCATTGAAACTGTGCCTGCTGCCAGTGCACCAGAGAAAAAACATCCACCGTACCCAGCTTCATGTCGAACTTAGCTGGGCGGCACAGGACAACACTGTCCAAGTCGGACCAGTGCAAACAGTTGGTCGGTTGGATTGCTGACGATAATGCTTCCAGTCGGTTAAGCATAACCCTCTTGTCCAGTCTCTGTAGCCAAGAGTCTGGTCAACCGAATCCTCACTCTGATCATCCTTCCTCTCACCGTTGAAAGGCTTGCCAAACGAGTGATCCCACACTCGAATATTCCAAGGAGCTCTTTCCAGCACCACTGTAAGATTTGGCACTCACACCCAGCACGCTTGAAGAGGTACTTGAGATATTGTGCCCTGATTCCAAACCTCTTGAGCCAATCATTCGTTCACGAGGTGGATGATGATGAGACACAGTTGTCAATCACTGAGGTTGTAGTTAGGTCAAGTCAGGAGGATGAGCAGAGTGAGGAAGTTGAAGAGTAGGTGGTAGACGATGAGGTCACTGACCCAACATGGGAAGGTGAAAAGCCGAGGGAGGACAGCAGTACAGGGGGGAGGGATCCGCAGCACCGCAACAGTCTGGAAGAGGCAGTGGGGTTTCAAAAGGGAGATGTCGGCCCACACCAAACAGGTCCGCAAACATTACACCGAGCACCCCCATGCGTAAATCTACCTTGCCAAGGGGTAGGTGTTCCGCAGTATGGTGCTTTTATGAGGAAAGTGCAGATGACAAAAGAGTGCCGGGGCCGGGGCATGAACACTAGCAACCTCACCACCACCAGCATGATCCGCCACATGGCCTCCAAGCACCCTAATAAGTGGGCCCGAACACCTGGGTCCACAATCTGGTTTTGCGGGTCACACCACTGCCTCCTCTTCCCCTGTTTTAGATAGATTGGGTGGTGCTCCACCTGAATGGTGTGGGTCACAGGGAATGGTTCCCAGGACAAGTATATATGTAAGGAAAAGAAGGTTCCTGGACTCCACTGCTTTGCTTTCTTGTATCTTTATTTCACAGCTCAAATTACAGAATGCGGTTTGCCAGTTGTAGGTAAGTATAACAACGTTTCGGCGATGATGGCAGCTAAGGGAACATCGGCACCGATCCCATACAGCTTAGCCCAGCAAGCCATTGAGCCCCATACTTCATCCACACCGAATTTCTACACAGTGCGGCACGTCCAGTTTCCTGATGAAGGCGATTACCGCCGAAACGTTGTTATACTTACCTACAACTGGCAAACCGCATTCTGTAATTTGAGCTGTGAAATAAAGATACAAGAAAGCAAAGCAGTGGAGTCCAGGAACCTTCTTTTCCTCTTCCCCTGTGTTATGCACTGCTGGCCAATCCCCTGTGAAAAGGCGCAGGCCCGGATGCCCCTCGCCCTGCACCTGGACCTTCGCTTGAACCGGCAGCAACAACATCCACTTCCCTGTTCCAAATGTTGATAACACAGGCATTTGAACGCAAGCTCAAATACACACCCACCCACAGGCCATAGCACTAATTGCTCAACTTTCGAAATTACTGGCCCTTGAAATGTTGCCATTTAGGCTTGTGGACACTGAGGCCTTTCGCAGCCTGATGTTGGCAGCCGTTACTCGGTACGCAGTCCCCAGCTGCCACTATTTTTCACTGTGTGTCATGCCCGCCTTACACCAGCATGTGTCCCAGAACATCATCTGTGCCCTGACCAATGCACTTACTGGGAAGGTCCATTTCACCACGGACACATGGACACGTGCTGGTGGCCAGTGACGCTACATTTTAGTATCCAGCAGCTATGTTACTGGCTCCAATCCCCACTTCTTCTCCTCCGCCACCTCCTCTCCCACTTCCACCTCCAGCAGCAGTCAGCCATCAGTTGCTAGCTGGAAGCAGTGTAGCCAGGGCCGGCACCACCGTTAGGCGAACTAGGCGTTCGCCTAGGGCGCTGGCCTGCTGGGGGCACCCTGGTGGGTTTCCCCTGTCTGGGGCTGCAGCGCTGGGGCTCTTGAGCCAACCCCAGCGCCATTACAGGGGAGCCAGGAGGTGGAGGTCCTTCTTAAATATGGCAGAGCAGGTACCTGCTTACCCTGATGGCAGGTGCCTGCTCTGCCAGTAAATTACCGGAGGAGAGGAGGCGGGCGGCAAGGGAGGCTGTTCTAGCAGCTCCCCACTCCTCCCTCGCGCGCCCTCTGTGATGCCGGGAGAAGGAATATGACATCATTCCGGCCCCAGCATACTAAACGGTGCGCTGTAGGACTGAGGAGCTGCACCATACTGGACCCCAGGGACACTGTTTCCTCAAATAGGCTTTAGTCCTAGTTCCTGTAGACTATCAGAGGTCGGTGTCAACATTATCGCACTGCCTGAGCTGGGCTACAAAAAGCTCAGGGCACACACTAGAAGAGGTCTTTGTCTTGCACTACATCGCTGACAGCAAAATGAAGGTAAGTATTTATTATTTTTAATTAGCAGCATGGTATTGGGCCACAATGGGGTTGGGGTCATTATTTTATAATTGGAGAAAGCACTATGGGAACATTGTGGCTGTAAAAAGGAGCATTTTTGTACTGGCACAAATTATAAGGGGGACACTATGGGGACCTTCGTTCTGTGGGCACTAGGGGGTAGTTTTATACTGACACACTTTATAAGGGAGAATTTTTTGTACTGGCACACATTATAAGGGAGCATTTTTGCATTGGCACACATTCTAATGTGGCCACTATGGGGACATTTCTTCTACATGGGACTCTAAAGGTTTTATTATTTGTACTGGCACACGTCATAAGGGAGCATTTTTGTATTGGCACACATAAAAGGTTATTTTTGTACTTTGAAGCATTTTTTGTACTGGCACATAAGGGGCATTTTTTTTTTTTTTTTACTTTTTTTGCACATTGTAAGGGAGCATGTTTGTACTGGCACACATTTCAAGGGGATTTATCTTACTGGCAAACATTATAAGGGGTAATTTATTGTATTGACTCACATTATAAGAGGGTATTTTTTTTACAGTACACATTATAGGGGGAATTATTACTACTGGGGGCACTATGGTAGCATTATTACTTCTGGGGGCAAAATGAGGGACATTATTACTATTAGGTGCACTGTTACCACATAGTGCACTCTGGCAGAGAATTATTAGTGGTGGGACTTTTGGCAGGACGCGTGGGAACGGCATTCCTGCACTTTTTTCATGGCAGGAATGCGGTTCCCTTTCAGCAGGGCCGCACATCAATTACTTTCTAATGTCCGCAGGGCTGGCGCTTCCATGACTGACAGGAGGTAAGCACCGGCCCTCTAGTGTAGCATGGCCGAGCTCTGTCTGGTCCGCAGTACAGGAGCTTTTGTTCCCTCTATCCGGCTGGACTGACAGGAAGTGTTCACTTAGTGTGCACTTCCTTATAGTCCAGCCGGGTACAGGAAACAAATGCTCCTGTACCGTGGACCAGACAGAGCTCGGCCACGCTACACTAGAGGTGAGGGGGGGGGAGAAAGAGAGTGAAGGGAGGAAGGGGCTGGGGTGTAGTGAGGTGAGGGTGACAAGGGATGGAGGGGGGAAATTGGAATGAGAGTGACAAGGGAGGGCTGATGGAGAGGCACTGGGGGCTGATGAAGAAGCACTGGGGGCTGATGGAGAGGCACTGGGGGCTGGTGGAAAGGCACTGGGGGCTGCTGAGAGGCACTCAGGGCTGATGGAGAGGCACTGGGGGCTGATAGAGAAGCACTGGAGACTGGTGGAGAGGCACAGAGGCACTGGGGGCTGATGGAGAAGCACCGAGGGCTGGTGGAGAGGCACTGAGGGCTGATGGGGAGTCACTGGGGGCTGGTGGAGAGGCACTGGGGGCTGTTGGAGAGGCACTGGGGGCTGATGGAGAGGCACTGGGGGCTGGTGGAGAGGCACCAGGGGCTGGTGGAGAGGCATCGGGGGCTGATGGAGAGGCACTGGGGGCTGATGGAGAGACTGATTGGGGGTCATTCATATTGGGGTCTGAGCTGAGGTGTGATCTGAGTTCTTATTGGGGTCTAATTAACATTGGGGATCTTATTGGGGCTGTTAGCCTAGGTGTGATTAACATTGGGGGTCTGATTGGTGGTCTGACCTGAGGTGTAATGAAAAATAGTTTTTTCTTATTGTCCCCCTCTAAAACCTAGGTGCGTCTTATAGGCCGCTTCAACTTATAGGGCGAAAAATACGGTACTTGCTTGCTCCTCCTCCAGAGCTCCCCTGCCCTTTGTGTACTCCGCGCGCTATGACATCACCCAGAGGCACTGGATCTTGGGTGAGTTCCCACACTTTTTTTTCCCAGGACTTGACCCTTGGGAGGACTGTTATATTGGGAGGAACCCTGACACAGTAGCAGGTTAGCACAATTATTTTTAGAGGATACTATGTTTACGGTACTATAAGTTTCAGGGACACTATTTGCTGGGCATAGTTAACCCAAAGAGAACTCGCCTTTTAACACAAATGATTAAGAGTCTAACCATTATAAATATGAATCAAGCCTGGATTAACCAGGATTTCCAGACACCGGTGCCTGATGGGCAACAGACTAGATCATTCTGGCAGTAATGGTCTGTAGTGTGCTGCCACACCGGAACATTGTGACAAATTACAACTGGAAGGACGGTGGCTCAATCGGATGGGATATGGATATGGTGCTACGAGCCCAAATAAGAGGGACACCTATCCTCTAGATGTATAGATTTAGCAAAAAGGAAGGTATTGGGCAAGCACTCTATACTTGGCTGGGTTAATAGTTAAGTAATTTGTTTAGCAAGACATTGTTAATACATGCAAATAAGATTAGCATAAAACTAAAATACAAAAATACAAATGGCAACCATGTATATCCCCTCGATCAAACAGTCAGTCAATACTTAAAGTCCATATCAAACTATAAATCGGTTACTATAGAGTTTTTCAACCTTTATTTCCCAGTTTCTATAGATTAATTTAAAAATTATTCATCAATTCATAAACAATTCATATAATTCCTTGTGTCCAACATTAAGTTCGCCATAAGAAAGTTCTGGTTTACAATGGAGCAATATCATCAAAGTTTTGTATCATAAAAAACAAGGGCAGCGCAAAATAGTAAGGTAGGGTGCCAGCGGCTGTGGGGCGACCCACCCACCTTACTTACAAAAATGATAAACTCCACCAGACATACAGCAACGTTTCAATCCACTCAGTGGGATCTTTCTCATCACTATTTGCTTGAAAAAGATCCTACTGAGTGGATTGAAACGTTGTTGTATATCTGGTGATTACATTTTTGTTACTTTTGTTACTTCTGGATGTGCTGTGGAGTTTATCATTTATATATATTTATATACACTCTGTCTATATTTTTGAACACTTCCCTTTACACCTATACATATGCCTATTCAGTGACTGAGACAAGGGGTAAACTGAGTAGGGAAGAAGGAGTGGAAATTATAGAAAGATAAATGCTGAAGGTGGAATTCCACCATCACTGCTTCTCTTTAATGCATTGGTCTAGAAACAACATATGGTGGTAGCCTTTAATTTTTATCAGTGCCTTTCTATAGAGGAAAGCATTAGGCCTCTTTCACACGGGCGTCACGTTTGACGCCCGGATTGGATGCGGGTGCGTTGCGGGAATATGCGTGATTTTTCTGTGTGCAAACTTTTGTAATGCGTTTTGCATGTGCGTTGGAAAAATCGCCATGTTTGGTATCCAGACCCGAAGCCGGACTTCATCACTGAAGTCTGTGACATTATCAGGGCTACATCTCCTGTGTAAAGTGTGCGCATCCCAGATACCTGTTTTAATTTATTGGCGCATACACGAATCCTACGCTACTGTACGTGTGACATGCTTTTAAGCATATATAACATTTAATATTAAGAAGGCGGCCAGTAAGGGACGTGCAAGTGGCCGTGATGCTGATTATGCACGCAGAGGCCGTGGCCCTGGGCGCAATGAAACTGAGTGCAAGAATGTAGCTGAGGGCCTCCAGGTGCGCTAACCCTCTAAAACAGTGATGGCGATTGCGAACCTTTTAGAGACTGAGTATGGAAACTGCAACCCAAAACCCCCTTTTTTATTGCAAAGTTCCCACACAGTCATCTACCCTGGATACTACAGTTCAATATAGTATATCTTCCATTTCCTTTATCATTTAGCAATAGCTGTAGAGTGCCAGTTCATGCCACGTGTCCAGCTTGGACACCCAGTAGTTGTAAAGCACAGAGGGATCACTGAGGACGCTGACATGGTCTGCTATGTACTCCTTCACTATCTTCCAAATTTTTTCCATCCTTGTGACACTAGACCGTGCATCAAGGTGAGTGTCCTGGCAGGGTGTTATGAAACTGTCCCAGGCCTTGGAGAGTGTTGTCCTGCCTCTGTTGGAACTGCTGTGTGCTCCCCTCATCTCCCCTACTGGGTTGCCCAAGGAACTACGTACTCCACCAGTGTTGTCAGATGGAAATTTATGGAGCAATTTTTCAAGAAGGACCTTCTGGTATTGCAGAATTTTGCTTGTCCTCTCCACCACAGGAATGAGAGATGAGAAGTTCTCTTTGTACAGGGAGGGTCGAGAAGGGTGAATTGAACAACCAGTAATCGCTGTTATTCAAAATGTGTAGAATGAGAGGGTCACAGTAAAGGCAGCATAATATAAAGTCAGCCATCTGTGTCAGAGTCCCAACAGAATAGACTTTGCTGTCCTCATCAGGAGGATGACTCTTAATCTCCTTATCCTCTTCCTCCTCTCCTGCCCATCTATGCCGAACAGATGGAATAAACCTGCTATGGTTACTATCCTCTGTAGCGGAGGCAACCGTCTCTTGCTCCTCCCCCTCCTCATCCTCATCATCCAATTCACACTGAGAAGACGAACTGAGGGTGGTCTGGCTATCACCCTGAGTAATGTCTTCCGCCTAGTTCCACCTCTTCCACATGTTAAGCGTACGCCTTTATTGTTAGCAGCCAGCGTTTCAGTAGACACAGAAGTGGGATGGTTAGCCTGATAATAGCGGCATCGCCACTCACCTTCTGTGTTTATCCCTCAAAGTTGCGTAAAACCTCACAGAGGTCATATATACAAGACCATATTGCAGCTAGTATTCCAGTACTGTCTTTTGCTGCTCACAAAGCCTGGCCAACATGTGTAATGTATGTTGTCACCGCCGGCCCTGGGAGAGATCTTAGAAGTTCAAATAGACAGAAGTCTCAGGAGTCTATCTGACAGATCTCTCTTGTTTTCATGGTTGCTGACAGGTTTCCACCCCTTCGCAGGTGCTGCTCATTATCAGATTAGGAGGCTCTATTTATGTTCCGCCTCCCATTTTTTTACCCAGCCGCAGATATTTCCTCTGTGGTATGCTCTGCTTGTTTGGTGGTTCTCCTGCTCCAGTTACTTCTCAAGCTAAGTCCTTTCCCCCCTTTTCCTGATGTGTTTGTTCTAACTAGGCCTCAGAGAGACACTAACTCCTTCAGTGTGGAAATTGCTGGTTGCCTCTTTCCCTGTTTCCTAAACTGAGGGTTTGGTGCAGTGTTTCAGCAGTCTTAGGTTCCCACGCATGTGCATATCTACCATTGAGATTTGCACATGCTGTCAGCAGTTAGGGAGAGTATCAGGGATTGCTAGGTGGTAACCTCCCTGTTCGCTAGGTTTGGGGCCTAGTCTGCTGTTGTTTTGCTGTGGTTGCCTTTAGTTGTCTTTCCTCCCACATACTACCTGTGTAATATGTAGAATGTAAGCCCGCACAGGCAGGGCACTCTCTCCTTCTGTACCAGTTTGTAACTCGTCTTGTTCATGCTTAGTGCAATTGTCTGTATTATGTATGCATAACCCTTTTCATATGTACAGCGCTATGGAATGAATGGCGCTTTAATAATAAATAATAATAATGTGGAATTCCAGTGCATGCTCACATCGCACAACAGTCAGTTAGCTGGCAAATACAAGCACTGCAGCAGCGTTGCCAGACCGTCGGCAGCTGTAGATGACTTTCTGAAATGGGTACACACACGGCGCACCTTCACCAGTAGCTCAGGCAAACTGGAGTAGGTTTTGAGAAATTTCAAAACACGTGGGCTAGGCATGGTATGGCCAGATCCCGGACATTAAAGAGGGATCCACATGACCATATCAGCATTTACCTCCACTCTCGTGTATTATGTTTTTATTCATGTTAATGTATAAGTTTGGGATGTTTGTTGTGCATGGTACATATATGCTGTATGATTGCCATGTGTGTGACCTTGCCGAGCTACAAAGCTGTCAACAAGTTATGGCCATTATCAGACACAACCAACCTGGTCCCTTATACCCTGCAACAGCTTGTGGTGGTGTGCTGTTTGTCACCCAAGCAAATGAGTTTCAGCAAGGCCTGTTGCCGCTTCCCCACTGCCATGCTACACTGCTTCCAGCTACTGACTGATGGTTGACTGCTGCTGCAAGATGAGAATTTAGACTTTGCAGGTGGAGGAGGAGAAGGGCGAGTTGCAGCCACTAATGTAGGTGGTGGCGGAAATCCTAATGGAAGTAGGGCCTGCAATCTTTGGCGTCGGTAGCACCTGTGCCATCCCAGGGTACAACTCGCTACCGGTCTCCACAAGGTTCACCCAGTGTGCCGTCAAGGAAATGTAGCATCCCTGGCCAAAAGCACTTGTCCATGTGTCCGTCATTAAGTGGACCTTCCAAATAACTGTGTTGGTTAGGGCACGGGTGATGTTACGGGACACAATTGCTGGTGTAATGCGAGGACGGCACACCGAGAAAATAGTGGCGGCTGTGGACTGAGTAACGAAGGACGGCCGCCACCATGAGTCTGAGGAAAGCCTCAGTGTCCACAGGCCTAAACGTCAACATTTCCAGAGTCAGAAATTTTGAAAGGTGCGCATTTAGTGCTATGGCCTGTGGGTGGGTGGCTGGGTATTTGCTTTTACGTTCAAAGGCCTGGAGTAAGGACATTGTAACGGATCGACGGGCACCCCGACTGGGTACCTCCGTTGAAGGATGCTCCTAGCGCTTCTTGAGGATTCCAAGCACTCTAGCCGACACCACAACCATCAAATCGGAGAAGCATATGAATGCGGTAAACAGCCGAATAGGAAAAACCATCCGAATAGGTTTACACTCCTAGCAGTCAAACTGGAACAGCATGCAATAAATCCCCCCCAATAACCAGACGACACTTCGTTTTGAGGGTCAAGCAGGAACTTCTTTAATGACCACACAAGCATTTCCTTTTATACACATTTTCCAACAAGGTTACCACCCACGTGGACCTTGTTGGGAATTGCGGACATAAACATAGCAGCCAATCGTTTACAGTTTCACATTTTAAACAGAACCCATTCATCAATGTACATTTAACAACCACAATGACATTGTCCGTGATCCAATCAACAGCACAATGACATTGCCTGTGATCCAATCAACAACACAATGACATTGCCTGTGATACAATCAACAACACAATGACATTGCCTGTGATACAATGGACAACACAATGACATTGCCTGTGATACAATCGACAACACAATGACATTGCCCGTGATACAATCAACAACACATTGACATTGCCCGTGATATAATCAAATACAAAATAGAAGTTATGAATCCAGGCAATAACAGGAGTTCTGTTCCAGTTAACAGTCCAAGGGGCAGAAACAGTAACTTTAAAATCCCATATGCCCAAATAGTGTCCCAGGGGCCAAAGTCGCAGGGGAGGAGGCGGTCAATCAGTCTTCTCTAGTTCACAGTGGCGAGGTAGGTTTGGCCACAGACATCTATATGCTGTTCTTGGATACAGAAGTGCATATGCAAGCTGATGGTGCTTGTGAAGGCCCAGCTGCAGGGCGGGATCATCAAGGCCTGCGTCTAGCACAGAGGATTGGCCATCATGTAAAACGGGGGTGGAAGAGAAGGCAGTGGTTTGACCCAGGGGTTCGGCCCACCTAATAGGGTGCTTTGATGCCATGTGGCGGATTATGCTGGTGGTGGTGAGGTTGCTAGTGTTCAAACCCCTACTCATTTTGCCTCTAGTGTACTGTCTCCCCCCATTATGTTCCCAGGTTTGAGTTTTTATTGTTATGGTTTAAATTAGAGTTTATGAGTAGGATGTAAAATATATTATGGTTATTTGGCTATTTATGAGTTCCTATTTTGTTATGGCACAGTTTGCAAATTACAATTATTTTATCTTTCGCACTTTCCTAAAAAAAAAGCGCCAGACTGCGGAACATCTACCCCTTTGCAAGGGAGATTTCCGCAAGGGGGAACAGTTGCAGGCCTTTTTGGTGTGGCCCACTTTCTTTCTTTTGCCACCTCACAGCCTCTTCCAGCCTGTTGCGGTGCTGTGGATCCCTCCCCGTCTGTCCTGCTGTCCTCGCTTGATTGACACCTTTCCAGGTTGGGTCAGTGATTTCATCGTCCCGCATTTACACTTCCTCACTCTGATCATCCTCCTGACTTGTGTTTACCTAACAAGACCCTCACTAAATGACAACTGTGTCACATCCGCATCATCCACCTCGTGAAACACTAATTGCCATTCCCCACCGTCATCTTCTTCTGACTGTGGATGCTAAAGAGTTTGGGGATCAGTGCACAATATGTCCTCATGTCCCTCTTCAGGAAGGGTCAGCTCACCTGCAGGCCTTCACCTACATTCTTTTACAGGGCAATCAAAAAATATTCTTAAATTTCCATAAAAAAAATAATTAGTTCCCTGTGCTAACTCTGTAATGTAACATTAGCGCAAGCAAAAAATATTTTTAAAATTCTATAACATTTTATCATGGCCAGTGTTTTTGATAATATCCCTGCAATGTCCTTGCACTGGCAGCCTGGGGGGGGGGGGGGATGTAACTCGTGAGCACGGAGGAATCTCGTTGATTATCGGAATTAACCAGACAATTCACCCACGGAATCGAGAAAGAGGTATCAATTTGTTAATTCTTTCAGTGTCCGGGCCGGGTGAGGTTTCCCATGTGGAATCAAATTAAGCCACACACTCCTGGTAGTGCCCTTCCGTCAATTAGTTTAAGTTTCAGCTTTACAACCATACTCCCCTCGGGACCCAAAGACTTTGGTTTCCAGGAAAATGCTTGGCGGGTAATGGGAATAACGACGCCGGATCGTGTGTCGGATCGTTTTCAAACCAGGCTACAAATTTTATCCTAGATTAATGAAAACATTCTTGGCAAATGTTTTCAGTGTGGTTCTCCTGGCGCCAGTCAAACAGCAGGGCAATAGATATACCTCCAGCCGTCCATCTTAATCATGGCCCCAGTTCTGAAAAAAAAACAAAATTTTTGGCAGCACTTGCATTTTATATACGGTTGAATATACAGGAAAGACTGTTTCCTAACAATTTTTCATGTGAAATTGATTATTATTATTATTTTTTTTTGGGGGGGGGGGTTGTGCATATTTCTGTCAGTCTGTAACAATGGCGTACAACTTGGACAACATGGTTCCCAGCAGCGACCTGGGAGTCCAAGATGCATCCAGACATCATCCCCATGCTGTTCCTGATCCATTTTGGTGGTGTTTCTGTCACTTTCTGACCTTTTCCAATGGACCAGGCACTCTCCCCTCTTCAGAGCAGGGGGTGCCTGGTTGTCTCCCATTGACTTCCATTATACTCGGGTGCTCGGCCGAGCACACGAATATAGCAATGTGTTCGGGCCGAACACATGAACACCCGAATACTTTGGTGCTCGCTCATCACTAGTAATTGGGGTTAATGAATTTTGGATTGGACAAACAGTGCTGATATGGTTGTATATCAGGAATAATATTTATAATTGTAACATTGCAGTTTTTTAAAGCCTTCAATTAATTATTAAAATACAATACAGCATGTATCATGTGGTTTATATGTTGGCTTACTATATATAAATGTACTTTTTTGAACTAATTAAGATGAAAAGTTTTATAAAATATTGTTGGCAGTTTTGCATTTCTAATTGGCATTTATTTAAAAGGCAAAAGACGACCAAGTAGTGGATTTATGAATATTCCAATATTGTAGCTCAGAGATTTCTCCTATGTCATTCTTCCACTTCTCTTGTGAAAAAATGTCTTCATGTTAAGCATCATAAGTCTTATACGTTCCTTACTATCATATATAGTAGTACTTTATGGTTTTCAAATATAAAAAAAATATATATATGTATATATATATATATTTTTTTTCTCTGTACAGTGTATAGTGTCATTTACAATGAATACACAACATATTCAAAATAATATTTGGACTTCATTGTTTTATAAGAACAGAAACTAGGGCATTTGATATAGTATTCAGTAGTGTTAAGCGAGCATGCTCGGCCGAATACCATTTCGGTTCGAGCAACGCAA
Organism: Bufotes viridis; assembly: GCA_033119425.1. Taxonomy (NCBI): domain Eukaryota; kingdom Metazoa; phylum Chordata; class Amphibia; order Anura; family Bufonidae; genus Bufotes; species Bufotes viridis. Next base: position 208,017,032 of record CM065589.1, on the reverse strand, counting down.
TGCTTGGCACATGGCAGTATTCGGCCGAATACCTCATGTACTCGAGCGCGATACTCGAGTCTCCTCCCCGCACGTTTCTTGGCTGCTATGCAGCCAATAAACATGCAGGTAAATACTGCCCTCACTGTCTGTAATGCTGTAGCCATGTTGGTTACCGGCATTGCAGTGATTGGCTGGCCGGAACAAGTCATCGGGTGCTATATAGAACCCGATGGCGCGTATTTGGCTCAGTCTTAGTCAGGGAGAGCTGTGCATAGGAAGGGACAGACAGTGTAGGGAGTGATATTGGACTATTTTTATTACAAAAGCTTTTCAGAGACCCAAAAGTCCTTTTAAGGACCATTGTGTGTGACAGTAGCAATTTATATTTGTAACATAGTAACATAGTATATAAGACCGAAACAAGACATTTGTCCATCCAGTTCGGCCTGTTTCCTAAAAGTTGATCCAGAGGAAGGCAAAAAAACCGTGTGAGGCAGAAGCCAATTTTCCTCACTTAAAGGGAAAAAAATTCCTTCCCGACTCCAATCAGGCAATCAGAATAACTCCCTGGATCAACGACCCCTCTCTAGTAGCTGTAGCCTGTAATATTATTACACTCCAGAAATAAATCCAGTCCCCTCTTGAATTCCTTCATTGTACTCACCATCACCACCTCCTCAGGCAGAGAGTTCCATAATCTCACTGCTCTTACAGTGAAGAATCCTTTTCTATGTTTGTGTACAAACCTTCTTTCCTCCAGACGCAGAGGATGTCCCCTCATCACAGTCACAGTCCTGGGGATGATGGGACAGATCTCTGTACTGACCCCTGATATATTTATACATAGTTATTAGATCTCCCCTCAGTCGTCTTTTTTCTAAAGTGAATAACCCTAATTTTGATAACCTTTCAGGGTACTGTAGATCCCTCATTCCAGTTATTACTTTAGTTGCCCTCCTCTGAACCCTCTCCAGCTCTGCTATGTCTGTCTTGTTCACAGGAGCCCAGAACTGTACACAGTACTCCATGTGTGGTCTAACCAGTGATTTGTAAAGTGGTAGGACTATGTTCTCATCACGGGCGTCTATGCCCCTTTTGATGCAACCCATTATCTTATTGGCCTTGGCAGTAGCTGCCTGACACTGGTTTTTGCAGCTTAATTTGCTGTTTATTAAAATTCCTAGATCCTTTTCCATGTCAGTGTTACCGAGTGTTTTACCATTTAATATGTACGGGTGACTTGCATTATTCCTTCCCATGTGCATAACTTTACATTTGCCAGTGTTAAACCTCATCTGCCATTTTTCTGCCCAAGCCTCCAATCTATCCAGATCCCTCTGTAGCAGATAACGGTCATCTTCAGTGTTAATTACTTTACACAGTTTAGTGTCATCTGCAAAAATAGATATTTTACTGTGCAGGCCTTCTACAAGATCATTAATAAATATATTGAAGAGAATAGGGCCCAATACTGACCCCTGAGGTACCCCACTAGTTACAGTGACCCAATCTGAGTATCTACCGTTAATAACCACCCTCTCTTTTCTGTCACTCAGCCAGTTACTTACCCACATACAGACATTTTCTCCCAGTCCGAGCATCCTCATTTTATATACTAACCTTTTATGAGGTACGGTGTCAAATGCTTTGGAGAAGTCCAGATATACGACATCCATTGATTCGCTGCTGTCAAGTCTAGAACTTACCTCCTCATAGAAGCTGATTAAATTTGTTTGGCATGACCGATCCCTTATGAAGCCATGCTGATATGGCGTTATTTGCTTATTTTCATTGAGATACTCCAAAATAGCATCTCTTAGAAGATAATAATTTCCAGGCTCTGTTTTTGGACCCTTTTTGAATATTGGCACCACATTTGCTATGCGCCAATCCTGTGGAACATTCCCTGTTATTATAGAGTCCGTAAATATCAGAAATAATGGTCTGGCTATGACATCACTTAATTCCCTTAGGATACGGGGGTGTATGCCATCCGGTCCTGGCGATTTGTCTATTTTAATCTTTTTAAGTCGCTGTTGTACTTCTTCCTGGGTCAGACAGGGCACTTTTAATGGGGGATTTACTTTACATTCTGCATTTCATCTGACAGTTTATTTTCCTCAGTGAATATAGTGGAGAAAAATATTTAATAGTTTTGCTTTATCCTCGTCGCTCTCTGCAACACCCCCTCATTGCTATGTAGAGGGCCGACTCCTTCAGATTTATATTTTTACTATTTATATAATTGAAGAACATTTTAGGGTTAGTTTTACTCTCTTTGGCAATTAATCTCTCGGTCTCTAGTTTGGCAAATTTTATTAGTTTTTTACATATTCTATTTTTTTCCTTATAGTTTATCAGTGCTTCCTGACTCCCCTCCTGTTTTAGTGATTTATATGCTTTCTTTTTGTCATTTATTGCCTTCTTTACGGTTCCATTTATCCACATTGGTTTCTTATTGTTCCTTAGCCTTTTATTCCTATAAGGTATGTACCTCTCACAATTAGATGTTACAATGCTTTTAAAAATCTCCCATTTTATGGTTGTATTTTTATTTTTGAGGACTTTGTCCCAGTTAGTTAGGCCTATGGCCTCGCTTAGTTGGCTAAATTTTGCTTTTTTGAAGGGCATCCTGTACTTTCTCCATAGATGGTGTCTGCTGCGGACAGTTAAATTATCTGCGCCACATCTCCTGTGTAAAGTGTGCACATCCCAAAAATATCTGTGACATCCAGTTAAATTTTTTCTTAGAGGGTGTCCGCTGCGGATAGTGACATTAGTTGTGCAACATCTGCAGTGTAATGTGTGCGCTGAAAAAATGTATCAGTAACATACATTGTACTTTTTCAATAGACGGTGTCCTCTTCTGACAGTGACATTTACAGTGCCACATCTAAAGTGTAACGTGTGCGTTTAAAAAACTTTATCTGTGACATACAGTGTATTTTGTCAATAGACGTGTCCGCTTCTGACAGTGACATTACCAGTGCAACATCTCAAGTGTACTGTGTGCGCTGAAAAAAATTAATATGTGACATATAGTGTACTTTTTAATCAGACTGTGTCCGCTTCTGGCACTGAAATTACCAGTGCCACATCTCCAGTGTACCGTGTGAGCTGAAAAAAATTATCTGTGACATAGAGTGTACTTTTTCAATAGACGGTGTCTGCTTCTGACAGTGACATTACCAGTAGAGATGTCCCAAACTATTTGCTGGCAAACAGTTCCCGGCAAACATCGCATGTTCGCGTTCGCCTCAGCGGGCGAACATATGCGATGTTCAGTCCGCCCCCTATACGTCATCATTGAGCAAACTTTGACCCTGTACCTCACAGTCAGCATACCCTCCCTCCCAGACCCTCCCACCTCCTATCAAAAAGCAAGGACAGGATCCATCTTAGATTCATTCTGAAGCTGCAGTGTTAGGCCCCATTCAGACGTCCGTAGTGTGTGTGGATCCGCAACACACCATGCTGGCACTCCCCATAAAGATGCCTATTCTTGTTCGCAGGTTGTGGACAAGAATAGGACATGCTCTATCTTTTGCGGAGCAGTGTGCTCTCTGCATCACGTCCGGCCCCATTCACAATGAATGGGTCCGCATCCATTCCACAGAATCGCGGAATGGATAAGGACAAAATTGCGGACGTGTGAAAGGGGCCTATGTGTGAAAGTGTTAACTAGGCCAGTGTTCTGTGTCCACTCCAGTCCTCAAAGACTCATCTGCTGTAAGGACAGAATCCAGACAGCACCCCAAAAAGCCCTTTTTAGGGCTGGTACATCAGTCTGCTATTATTATTTTTTTATATATATATATTGCAGCTGCCTGTTTGTGAGAGGCCGCAGGCCCACAGACTGTACTTTGTGCACACCACTCATATAGGGTGGCACAGTACCTTGCACTTGCAGATAAAAAAGTAATTTAATTTTTACCCTGTAATATAATTGTAGTTGCCTGCCATTGTGTGTCAGGCCCACAGACTGTGCTGTGCCCACTGCCCACCACTCATATCGGGTGGCACAGTACCTTGCAGATAAAAAAGTCATTAAATGTTTACCCTTTAATATAATTGCAGTTGCATGCCAGTTGCATTAGTGGCAAATTCAATTGCAAGTGCCCAAAATTAAAAGGAAGCGGACAGAGCAAGCTTTTTTCTCTATCTCCCCATGCAAGGATTTTAATTCAATACACGTCCCCTGATAGGTGACTTAACAAAGATAAAAATGGTAAGAATAGTAGTTCACACTATTTGTATTGGTGGCACAGTACATTGCGCAGCTCACGCGCAGTGCCCCAAATTGGAAGTAAGAGGACCGACCAATCATCTTTTTCCATCTACCGGTTCCTAAAATCAATTCAATACACGTCCCCTGATAGGGGCCGTAACAGGGATTAAAATGATAGGAATAATACTACCTAACACACCACTCATATAGGGTGGCACAGTACATTGCAACGCGCACGCCCAGTGCCCCAAATTGGAAGGAAGAGGACCGACCAACCATATTTTTCCAACAGAGATTAAACTGGTAAGAACAGATTTTTTTAATTTTAAAAAAAAAGGACAGCCTCTGCAGAGCTGGGTATTTTTTGGCCGCGTTACTGAACACTCATGATCAATGGCTGTAGGCTCATGTGTCCTTTTGTGGAGGTCACAAACCTGGTAAGTCAAACCCAAGGCAACATCATCGACCTCATCCCATATGCGTTTTTTCTGGAGCGTACCCTGCGAAGAGTGCTGGATCAGGCCGTAGATGAGCATGAAGAGGAAGAGTTGTTGTCACCATCACCACCAGAAGCAGACTTGTCGTCGTCGATTGCTGGACCTGCGGCAACGCAGAGAGAGGAGTCTGAAGAAGAAGAGTCAGAGGAGGAAGGTGGCTTTGAGGAGGTGGAAGACCAACCACAGCAAGCGTCCCAGGGGGCTTGTTGTCACCTTTCGGGGACCCTTGGTGTTGTACGTGACTGGGTGGAGGAAGAGACCTTCAATGACATCAGTGAGGACAAGGAACAGGACATGGCTAGCTTGGTATCCAACCTTGTGCAAATGGGGAGTTTGCGGTTGTGCAAATGGACTGTTTGCGGTTGTTTGCAGTGCGTTAAACGGGGAGTTTGGTCTGTCAAAGTTTGGCCTGTCACTGTGAAGCGGGCGTAACCCTTATACTACTGATCGATACAACATCATACCTGATCGTATACACACACTGGATGTTTTAAAGCACGATATTCCAAACAGTTTAGGAATGTTAGGTGATTTATGCTCTTTATGGATTAAAACCCGACTCTGCGTCAACTACGTACTTTTCCATCGGAGTTTTGACATGGATCCCCCTCCGGCATGCCACAGTCCAGGTGTTAGTCCCCTTGAAACAACCTTTCCATCACTATTGTGGCCAGAAAGAGTCCCTGTGGGTTTTAAAATACACCTGCCTATTGAAGTCTATGGCGGTTCGCCGGGTTTGCCCGTTCACGAATATTTGCGGAAGCTCGCGTTCGCTGTTCGCGAATGGAAAATTTTATGTTCACGACATCTCTAATTACCAGGGCCACATCTAATATGTAACGTGTGCGTTAAAAAAATGTATCTGTGACATACAGTGTACTTTGTCAATAGACGGTGTACACTTCTGACAGTGACATTACCAGTAGTGCTGGGCGTGAATATTCAAATCGCGAATATTAATCGCGAATATCGGCACTTCGAGAATTTGCGAATATTTGGAATATAGTCATATATATTCGTAATTTCGAATATTCTATTCTTGTAACCTCCCTTCTTGCTTGTGGGCCAATGAGAATGAGAATACTGCAATGTCTGAGCTTAGCAACATCCCTAGCAACCAACGGGTAAGTTGCCTACCACTTTAGTATGTATGAACCTTCCCAGCAGCCACTGTATGCAGGATTTTACAGATATGAGAGAGACAGCAGTGTTATTTCTTTGCTCTGTGCTTTCCTGTGTCATGACATTAGATAGTTAGTTAGTTAGTTAGTTAGTTAGTTAGTTTATATATATAATATAAATAGTTAGTGGGAGAGAGTCAGGTCGCATATAATGTTTTACAGGGTCAGCTCACCTGCAGACCCTCACCCCTAATGTTTTAGAGGGTCAGCTTGGCAGCAGGCCCTCGTCCCTAATGTTTTAGATGGTCACATCAGCAGGCCCTTGCTCCAAATGTTTTTGAGGGTCACCAGCAGGCCATCAATCATAATTTTTCAAGTGTGTGTATGATGCCCTCCTTTATATTTAACAAAGGGTGTATTGGAGTGCCAGTTCCTTGTAATTTTTGGCATCCCTTTCACTTAGTGCATAGGCTTTATGAGTGTAGGAGTCCCACTACCTGAACAATTGTACCACAATGTGAATGAAGCCCACCTTTATGTGATATACAGGTTGTATCGGAGTGCCTTTTGCTTGTAATTTTAGGCAGCACTTGCACTTTATATAAAAGTAAATATACAGGAAAGAATGTTTCCTAACAATTTTTCCTCTAAAATCGATTTCATCTTTGGTTTTGTGAGTATTATTGTCAGTCTGTAAAAGTGGCATACTACTCGGTCAACATGCATCCAGACATCCTCCCCATGCTGTTTCCAAACAATTTCACTGGTGTTTCCATCAATTTCTGAACTTTTCCTATGAACCAGGCACCTCCCCTCTTCAGAGCAGGGGGTACCTGATTTAATGCTTGGGTTCTCCCATTGACTTCCATTATACTCGGGTGCTCTGTAGAGCACCCGAGCATCCCGATGTGTTCAGGCCGAGCAACCGAGCACTTGGGAGCTCGATCAACACTAGTATTCGGCTATCGAGACAGTTAAGTGAAACCTTACAAAAAATGGATACAGTTTATAGAAAGAAGCATAAACAAAACAATTATTGATGAAGTTTGATGTGTATAGTTGTTAGATAATGTGGAAAAATTTTATTTCTGAAAAACTTTTTGATAGCATTTTTGACCCCCTGGTTTCGTAAGGTGTAGATTAATGGGTTTAATAAAGGAGTCAACACCGTGTACAGCACAGATATTAACTTATCTGCTGGATAATTGATGGGTGGCCTTAAATAAATAAATACACATGGGCCAAAATAGAGAGTGACAACCAATATATGGGAAGCACAGGTAGAAAATGCCTTACGCCTTCCATGTGATGAATGGATTCTTAAGATTGTTGTAATAATGCCAAGGTAGGAAAACAGTAGGACAACAAAACAAGCAAGGGAAATCATTCCACTGTTGGCGATGATAAACATATCTATAAAGTAAGTGTCTGCACAGGCAAGCACTGCCAGTGGATGAACATCACAGAAGAAGTGGTTGATTTGGTTAGGACCACAAAATGGAAGCTGGTATGTGAGGAAAGCCTGAGTGAAAGAGTGAAGAAAACCTGCAAACCAACTGAATGCCACCAACCAGAAGCAAAACCGATGATTCATGACTATGTGATAGCTTAGTGGATTACAAATGGCCACGTAACGATCATATGCCATGACAGTAAGCAGAAAGCACTCAGTGCCACCAAATAAATGAAGGAAGAAAAGCTGAGATATACATTGATTGAATGAGATTGTCTTTCTTTCTGACAGTAAGTTGATAAGCATCTTTGGTATGGTCACCGTAGAGTAACAGATGTCCAGAAAAGACAAGTTACTAAGGAAGAAATACATTGGAGAACGTAGATGAGCATCTATTTGAACTGCGGTCATGATGGCCAGGTTCCCTGATAAAGTCATTAAATATAAGACCAGAAAAACGACAAAGAAAATGGCATGTGATTCATATGAGTGAGAGAGACCACTAAGTGTAAACTCCATCACTGAACTTTGATTTCTGTATGCCATCTTGTCTTTCTCAGATAGTTGCATTCTATAGAATAGGACTAGATATTATAACTTTAACCTGCATAACAATACATTAGAATTTAGGCTGATGCATACAGATATACAGTATAATGGCTCCCGAGAACGTATGGTGTCCTTGGGCTTTGCTGTACCTCTATATGGTTTTGATTTCATACTTACACATCAATGACTTTACAGCTGTTCTGTGAGCCACTTGCTGACAGCAAAGTGTCTTAGAATATTATTCCTGATCTGATATTTATATAATGTGTTCTGGTGCATCTGCAATCCCCTGGAACTACAATAAAAATTCCCTTGGAATGAAATATAAAAATAATTACATTTGCTCTAATTAATATAATTGGTAATATTAGCTTCAAATATACAAACTACTGGATCTACTAATTTAATATAAAAAAATAAATCTTTTTGTCCTTCAAATATGCCTATCCAGTGGCTGAGACAAGGGGTTAACTGAATAGGTGACTAACTAGGGCACTATTGCACTTAAGTGGAAATTCTAGGAAGTAAATAATGCTACAGGTAGAATTCTGTCATGACTGCCTGCAGGGTAGATGGTCCTGGTAATCAGTGTTTCCCCTTTAGAGGAATGCAATACTAAATATATCTATATTTTAATTTGCGTTGTCAGGGGTGGAGCCAGGAGAGTAGCTACTGGATTAAAGCATTCCAACGTACTACAGATACCACATTACACATATATTGAGGCAGGGGTGGACTAGGAACGTGTCCCTTGAAAAAAATCTAGAAGTGGTTCCATGTTGTATGCGGAGCCAACAGAAATATGTGGAGCCAGAAATAGTATAGTACTGCACATAATTTGACCCCAGCAGAACCAAATATGGTACCACAGAGCAGCACAATATACTACCCCAGCAGAACCAAATACCACAGTGCAGCACGAATTTCTTCCCCAGCAGAACCAAATACCACAGTGCTCAATATAGTCTCTGTGATGGCCAGAACCAGCTGCCATGTTCTGCCCTCCTCTTTCTTTCTAACTAATATAAGGAGGTGGAAATTTAGTAGGTGAGACACCAGCCACAGCACTGAGACCAGCCCTACCTTTAATATCTTGCTAATACAGCACTACATACCTTTTATATCCAATTACATCAACTCTGATGAGAATGTTCTCTTTCCTCATCTTCTCTATTCATCCCAGAAGCCACACAAATAGTGCCTCAGTACTAATAATGCCCCCTATAGTGTTTCTAGTAATAATAATGTCCCCTATAATGTCCCCAATAATAATAATGCCCCTATAATGTCCCTATTATTAAATATACTCACTATAGTTTTTCCAGAAATAATAATGGCCCCTATTGAGCCCCCAGTATTGAAAATTTACCCATAACACTCCCGGTAATGCCCATTATAGAGCCAAAAGTATTAAAGGTGCCCACAGTACCACAGTAATGTCCACTATAATACCCAAGTATTATAATTATCCCTGTTTGCTTCCTGTAATTTCCATAGTGCCCCCAGTAGTGTATCCTATAGTGGCCCAGTATTAAACATGTCCCCATTTACAGTTTCTCAGTATTAACAGTACCCCAAGCAATGTCTCCTATAGTGCCTTAGAATGTTAAATGCCCTATTATGCCTTTTATACTCTTCAAGTGGCCAAGTTAAAAGAAACCCAGAACTAGTATCTCAGTCTGGTTCCACACCACCATCTTTGTGACCACCTGCTCCTGTTTACTACCTCAAAGGCTTCATGCCTAGTGGCTTGACAACTATGAGGGTGGCGGCTGACAGAAAACTATGAGCTTCTGTGCCCTGCTGCCACAGTATTCAATTGTATCGCCATCCTGAAGAGTCAAGGCTTAAGATTCCATCCTGAGGCACCACTGCAACATTTTTATTTGTTCCCAATAGTTCGGCTTCCTCCATAAAGACGAAGCAGCAAATTAACTATTTGTAGGCAGTCAGTCGTGAAGTGGAAGTAAAGCTACCTCCCAGAGTACAGTACTTGCACAACTTACAGTACATTCTGGGGAGGAGGTATAGTAGAATGCACCTAAGCAGTCAGGAAGTGGAAACTTGTCTCTTTGTTTGAAGGTGTTATCCTAAGAAAAGTATTACTATACAATGAGTAGATCATTTTCAAAAAAAGTACTGTATTTTTTATGTGCATTGCAGTATTCACTCTAGTAGCACCCCATTGTTTTTATCCTCTGGCTGAGGACCCAAGGGCTGAGATCACATCTTGAACACTGGCAGGGAACCTTTCTTCTCCATAGACTGGGGCTTCGGCTCCTTCCATGATTATAAAACAGCAATGAAACTCTTTGTAGGCTGTCAGTCGGTGCTCTATATTATCTCCCAGACTACCCCCACAACTTATATTTGGGGGAGGAGATGAAATGTACCTAAGCCCACAGGGTGCGTGTACCGCTGAAATTACTACGTCCGATAGAAAGAATTTTAGCTTCAGGCCGAGGCTTCCTCCAAACCAGTCCATGGCCTTTACTCCCCTCAAGGGGATGTAGAGAATGGCCTCGTGATGTGAATTCAGGCTGGTTCACCAAAAAGAAAAAGGAACTCCTAGGGCCAGAGGATGGTGCCACTGCACAACCGGCTACCACTGTCACAGTGATGGTATATATGGTCTACTGTAACCCCATCTGCACCATCTCGATGTGATAGAAGGTATAGGTATAAGTGGTTTGCTGGAAAAGACCAGAGGCATAGCAACCCTGCCAGAGAGAACACAAGATTTTAGTGGAGGCCTATAAGAGGCAGTGTGCAGCTGTTGCAGCCTTGGAACCAGTCCCAAGTGACTTCCTGCATCTAAGCCATCTGTCAACATCCTAGTGGTACAATAGCTTGTGGAGGCTGCCACAGATTCAACTGCTACAGATGTTCCCCAGTCTGTTTCCAATCCCAAACCACTCTCAAATGGGCCAGAACTTCTAACATAACCAGTGGCTGAGGAAGATTTCTCCATCAGTGAGGTGCTCACAATTAAGGACCCTGGAATGCAGGAGCAGGACCTTACAAACCAGCAGAGGCATCCTTCTGCTCTGCCACCCGAGTAAGGAAGCTTTACCCATAAGACTCTGATATTGCATTTTTCAGGGGTTGTTAGTTTTTCAGACCAGCTTGGTTGTTCGTTGCACCTTAAGAATCTACCATTCAGAGATTTGTTATACGTTTAGAGTTGTGACAGTTGCACTTTATTTAAATTCTCAGCTTAACTGCAAGTAAGCCATGTGCCCAAAGGATGGACTTTGTTTAGCTCCCTGTTTTATTATGTGGGGCCAGGAAGCCCTACACTTCAAGTTGCCTTCCTTGGGCTAGGCCTAGGAGATAAACTCGACTATACTGAAGTGAGTTAAACTGAACTGACCTAAAATACACTGTGCTGCTTAAGGAGGCGCCAAATGTCTCCAGTAGATTTATTTGCACTTTAGAGGGGCATATGGACTATGTTACCTACTCCCAGTCCTAAAATTAAGGTTTTCCATTTCCTGTCCTAAATACTTGTCTAATAGCTGGGAGTGACTTGGTAAGGTTATGGTAGGTTGTCACAGGTATCTGTAACCATGCTGTCTGCAGTGCATCCTACAGCTTCTGGAGTGTGCGTGGGGAAAGATCTATAGAAGGAACACGGCAATCAAGGTGGTCCCATAAATGCTCAATTGGGTTCAAGTCTGGGGAATTAGGAGGTCAGGATAGTACTTGGAAATCTTGGTCATGCTTTTCCAACTAAAGATGAACATTTCTATCCATGTCATATGTCACATTGTCTTTCTGGAAGATCCCATTTGCCCCAGAGAAGACAATCAGTATGTATGAATGTGCGTGCTCTTCAAAGATGAGTTCATACCCAAATTATTTGAGAGTGCCTTCCACATGGATGAGAGGGCCCAGAGAATGCCACGGAAACATTACCCACACCATAACGCTCCCACAGCCAGATTTTGTTCTTCCAGCAATGGTTGCAGGGTGTTTGTTCTCTGCTGTTTCTTACCTGACAAGACAATGTCCATCCATTCAATGAAGCAGAAAGCATGAATCATTGTAGAAGGCAACCCTTTGTCCTATTTTGATACCTCTGTGAAAACAGAAGCCTTTTCTGCAATAGCAAAGATGCAGTGATCATCGATCTGCTTCAGAGTCCCATACGCAGTAGGGTTCGCTAAACTGCTGTTTTAGACACATGTCTGGTAGCCCCGCTTCATTTTGGTGGTGAGCTGCTCCAATGTATTGTGTCTGTCTGCCCTCACGCCCCTTGTAGTCAACGTTAACCTCTCATATCAATGGCACATGGTGCTCCACAGTTTCCACAGTTTCCACGTCACTTAGTCACAGTCGTGCCATTTGTCCACTCACAATATACTTTCACCACAGCAGCATAAGAACAGTTTTCAAACCGCACAGTTTCAGAAATACTGCTACCCTTGGCCTAAAAGCCAATAATCATCCCTTTTTGCAACTCTGATAAATTGCCCCTTTTACCCATGACAGCAGAAAGGGATATGTGTGCAGGCAACCTATCACATGCAGTACCTTATATACCCACCAAGCCAGCTCATGACACATGACTTCCTTCATTTGCTATGCGCTGTTGAAAATAGGAAGTGGTCATAATAATTTTAATTGACTGTGTATATCACCCATCAAGATCAAAATTGGTAAATAAGACATTAAATTACTGTCTTTTCTCGAGGAATTTCAGTTAATGTCTTTATAATCTCTTCTTTCTACTTGTGTTACTCTCTATTGCAAATTTAGCTTATCTAATACACGAAACAATTTGCGACAGGAATTTTTTCTCTCTCTCTTTTTTTTTTTACGTAAATGCGAATATTATAGATGAATATAAACTTGTATGTATCTTTCATATATCGCAATTTGTGGAAATCTGCGTATTTCCTTTTGATGCTTCTTTCTCATTATTCTGAATGTTACTTTGTAACTACTGTTTTATTTGAAAACCAAATAAAAATTATTCAAACATAAAGAAGGGTAATTAGATGGTTAGCGATTCCAACACACATTGGAACAGGACTACACCTTTTTCTCTCACTTTACTGTTTTCCTATTGACAGGATGCTGTACACTAGACTGTCTATCTACCAGAATTAGTATGACCATGTCTCCATTGTCTTTAACTAAACATATCCAAAATATTACTCTTAGTCTCTCCAATCCCTAAAGGAAGATGTTAAATATAATGAAATCCCTGAAATCTCTGCCCCCAACAACCTGGTGTGCCCACAATGTTTATATTCATTAAAACCAGGGGCATAGCTATAGGGGGTGCAGAAGTAGCAGTTGCCCATGACCCTTGTGCCACATAAGAAGACTGGTATAGAAAGTGCATGCAAGTCAGGTTACACCTCTGGCTGGGCACTATATCAGTATAGCTTTAAAACATAAAAATGTCTACTAAATGAGAATCTCTAACTGACAACATCATCCATTTAAGCTCCTTAAAGGGGTTTTCTCATCTCGCCATTACTAAGACACAGTTCCACCTCCAGGCTAGGAAACAGCAGAATGCTCCGGCACTCTGCTGTTTGTGTAGCTCCCATTGGTGTGCAAGAAACTTCAATAGCATAGCACATCAAAATATGCTGTCTCCCTAACTCAGAAACAGTTAGCTTGTTGCGCTACACTGTTTCAGTAACTCTCATGCACAGCAACGGGTGCTACTGGAACAGCAGAGCACCGGAGCACTCTGCTACTTCCTGTCCGGGAGGTGGTCGGAACTGTGTTTCAACTCGCCTTAGTAACAACAAGATGAGACAACCCCTTTAAACTAACATTCTTATTGCCATGACAGAGGAAGGCAAATTGCTGCCCCAACTATCTGGTGTGTCCACAAGGCTTAAATTCGTAGACACTATATCAGTATAACTGCTAAACATAAAAAGATCTACTAAATGGGTTTTACAAAGGTTGAAGATCAAATTTTACAGGCTCCGTAACAGACCAAGTACTATTATAGCCTTTTAATTTAACAGGGCTCTCTGAGCGCTGAGGCCTTCACTTGGTTTACCCTAAGCCAGTGACATCATGACCACTGAGCATGTGGCCTAGAGGCAGCTCAGCCACATTCAAGTGAAAATCGATCTACATATCACAATTAAACGTTTGAAGAAGGTCTGTCTATTAGTAAGAAGTGTGTGGCTTCAAGAAATCTGTTACTTATCCGAGTATCTAAAATCCCGTTCGGTACATTTTCTCAATTAATTGCTGACATTGATCTTTTTGACTGGGTATTTATTAGGCATATTTATGATGTTTGACATGGCAATCACCTCATGTCTTTCGCAGATATCTGTGCTAAATTTCACACTCCACGACTTTTTTAACTTTCTTATGATCCGCTATTGTATGTATCAATTTCCCTTATTCCCTTCTAAGTAGGGTTTAGCAAACCTGAACTGTATAGTTTGGGTTCGTACCGAACTTTACAGCTTTAAGCACCCGGACCCGAACCCGAACATTTCCGTAAAAGTTCTGGTTCGTTGTTCGGCGATTTCTTCACGCTTTTTGAAAGGCTGCAGGGCAGAGCACGTTTGCATACACCGCTGAAAATCCTATTTAAAAATTTTGCGGTGACATAGTGCATTTCTGTAGTTGGTGGAATAAACCCGTACTGTCGTGCCACAGAGCACGTTTGCATACACCGCTGAAAAACCTATTTTTAAAATTTTGCGGTGACATAGTGCATTTCTGTAGTTGGCGGAATAAGCCCATACTGTTGTGCCACAGAGCACTTTTGCATACAACGCTGAAAAAACTTTTTAAAATTTTGCGGTGACATTTTGCCAGTTTTGCCGTATACAAAACCTTGGTCTGCATAGGTGACAGGGAGATAAATTTCAAAAAAATCATCTGTTACATTGGTGGGTGATATTTTTCCAGTTTTGCCATATACAAACCCCTGCTCTGCATAGGTGGCAAGGAGGTAAATTTCTAAAAATTATATGTTACATTCTTGGGCCATAAAGTACCCCTGCACTGCATACCTGACTTGGAAATATATTCAGTAAATTAGGTGGCGTTCAGATTGTTAGGTGGTCTTCTTTCTTTCAAAGTACCCCTGCACTGCATACCTGACTGGGAATTATATTCTGTAAATTCGGCGGCGTTTACATTGTTAGGTCTGCAGTGTGGGGGCCCCTTGTGGCTTCTATACACTTTTTAAATAATCCTTTAGCGCGGCAAATAGATGCCTGATGACGGGGACGCTCCATGACCCCTTATTTCTTTCAAACTACCCCTGCCCTGCATACCTGACTGGGAAATATATGCTGTAAATTAGGTGGTGTTCAGATTGTTGGCTGATCTGTACCCCTTCTTTCTTTCAAAGTACCCCTGCAATGCATAACAGACAGGGAACTTAGTTCATTACAATTGGCGGTTACATTGTTGCCTGACATAAAGCCAAAGGTAGTAGCCAACAGCAATGTCTTTTGTTTTCTTTTTTTTTTATAAATTGGGGTAGACCCCAAAACATTGGGAAATATAAAAAAGAGAACAAAGAGTAAGTGTGCTGTAGTAAAACAATAGTTGGGTGAGGCCGGTATATTTGGAGACCCAGAAGTTGAATGCGGTAGACCCAGTGGCGTAGCTAGAAATGACTGGGCCCAACAGTAAATTTTTGAATGGCGCACCCCTACCCAAGTAACTTTTTTGCAACCCCTTCCTTTTATGCTGCCCCCATTTCTGTGGCTACTTAAGATCGCTCTGTCAGACCAGGCAGCTGTTCTATCCGTTTTCAACACTGTCTATACTGCCACTGTATATAATATCATTGTATAATACTGTTGAGGGGGCCCTGACAAAGTCTTTTAGTCCTCCTCCTCCTGGATGGGCCCCTTCTTGGTCAGCCGTTTTCCCTGCTTCTCCTGTAGTTATGACCCTGGATAGACCCATCAGTCAGTCATTTTGCGGAAATGCTGCCTCTTGCTAAGATGTTCCATATCTGCTGGTGGTGCTGGTTTTTGTGGCGTGGTGACAAAGCTTTTCCACATTTCGGCCATGCTAACCCTGCCTTCTGAGGTGCGGGCGATGACCCAGCTGCGTTGGTGACTTCTTCCTCATCCTCCTCTGCTTTAGCCTGTGTTTCCACTGAGCCCCCGGTGTCAGGCGTGAATGCCATTAGCAGCGCATCTACCAGCGTTGGCTTCTTACGATCACGCTTCAGTGACGGAATTAAGGATGGCACATTGTTCTTGTAATGGGGATCCAGCAGGGTGGCCACCCAGTAATCTGCACAAGTTAGAATGAGAGCAAAGTCGTTGCAAAGGCACTGCAGCATGTAGTCACTCATGTTTGCCAGGCTGCCCAGAGGCAACGACAAGCTGTCCTCTGTGTGAGGTGTATCATATGTGTCCTCCGTATCCCCCAAGCCACGCTCAATTGATGGCCGTGATTTCCTTTGGGTGCCACCCTGCTGTGAACACGGTTTCTCCTCCTCCTCCTTCAGAACTGTGCCCTGGCTGGACAATTGTGTACCTGGCCTATGTTGATGCAGAAACCCACCCTCCGAGCCACTTGTATATGACTGGCCTTATAAGTTAAGGATAAGCCATGTATATCGTTTTGTTTATTTAGTTTATCTGACTTATAGTTATTTAAATATGTTTATAAGTAAATTTGGAAATAGTTTGTTAATGGGCATTAATGAGTGGTTTGAGTGAAAGGGGGGGGTGTAGGGGGGGAGTCTGGTCGGGTTAATTTTCTCTTTTTGAAAACGTCCTGATAACCGTGGAAATGTTACCCAACAATCTAATCGACAAATTTAATAAAATTATTTGCCTGTCACATCTGCGTCTTAGGCCGCAGGGGATGTTGAGCACCAATAAAAGTGAATTTGTCCCACCAGATCCTAAGAGCTGAATTAACTGAATTGATTTTTACTGTCAGGTGTTCAGGAATTTCTGCACCACCAAATTCAGCACATGCGCCAGGCAAGGGATGTGTGTCAAACCAGCTAGGCCCAGAACTGCTACGAGATTTCGCCCATTATCACACACCACCAGGCCGGGCTTGAGGCTCAGTGACACCAACCACTCATCGGTCTGTTGTTCCATGCCTGTCCACAGCTCCTGCGCGGTGTGGGGTTTGTCCCCCAAACAGATGAGTTTCAGAACAGCCTGCTGTTGTTTCCCCCTGGCTGTGCTGATGTAGGTGGTGAAGGTGTTACGCTAAAAGGATGAGGAGGTGGTAGAGGAAGAGGAAGCGGAGTAGGAGGAGGAGGCAACAGGAGGAAAATAGAAATGCCCTGCAATCCTCGAGGGCGGAAGGACAAACTGCTATCCCCCTCTGGCCCAGCCGCCACTACATTTACCCAGTGAGATGTTAGGGAGATATAACTTCCCTGCCCATGCTCACCGGTCCACGTATTGGTGGTTATTTGGACCTTGCCACAGATGGCGTTGCACAGTGCACACCTGATTTTGTCCACTATTTGGTTGTGCAGGGAAGGGATGGCTCACCTGGAAAATTAGTGGCGGCTAGAAACCACGTACTGTGGGACAGCCACCGCCATAAGTTTTTTAAAAGTCTCCATCCATCTCCACCAGACAGAATGACAGCATTTCAAAGGACCAGGAATTTTGAAATCCTGGCATTCAGGGCCAGGGATCGCGGGTGGGTAGGGGGGTACTTCCTCTCTCTATTTCTTTTTCTAATTGGGAGATGGACAGCTGAACGCTTCCATGGGATAGCGGGGAGATGCTTGGTGACGGTGAAAGATGTGGTGGCATTGCTCCTCTGTTTGCGGGGTGGCAGGTGCCACTGTCACTCACTTGTGCTCAGGTTTAGAACATTTATTTTAAATGTTTATGTATTTTATGTTATTTTAAGTTATTTCTCTATCCAAATTTGTTTGCAGGGCACTTGTCCTACTCTTACCCCCAGTTTGCTTCAATTTCCAGCTCTCTAGCCCTTTCCTGGATATTTTAGAGCCATTTTAGTGCCCCAAAGTTTTGGTCCCCATTGACTTCAATTGGGTTGGGTTCGGGGTCAAGTTCGGGTCCCGAACTCGAACTTTGCGATGAAGTTCAGCCAAACCCGGCGAACGCAATCTTCCAGGTGTTCGCTCAACTCTACTTCTAAGCCTAAAGCCCTGTTGGAAATGTTTTTTATTTTTTTTTTATCAATCCGAGCATTGTAATAAAGGGTTCAGTATATCGGTCATTTATTCAGTTATGTGAGAGATGGCATACACTCCACATTTTTCCTATCTAGCTGTGAGAGGATCTAAAGCTCTCTATTAGATCCCTTTGCATCCGGATGCAATGCTTTGCGTTTCATTTTTAACGCATGCTACTTAGCAACAGTGGAAGGTAAATTCCACAAGAAAATAGCATTTTCTGTGTCTTGCTCCTGCTACCTTTGTGGAGCTGCTTTATTGGACATATTGCTGCCCTTGCTGAGCCACAGCCAAGATGCCAAGGCAACCCAGCAAGCCTATGGATGTGGAGAAGCTTATAGTTATGGTCCAGAAGAGGCCCTGCATTTGGAACACCAGGTCGGGGAACTATCATGACCAATACAAAAAGGATGCCACCTGGGTGAAAGTAACACAGGAGGTGTTCTCAAGTGTTTGGTCAAAAACCCTGAACAAAAGCTCATGAGTTTAGGTAAGTGCACTGTCTATATACATCTATATATACACGTGTAATATTCAGTTTTTGTTAACTAGCATAGCACATATCTAACGTTGTCCTCCATTACATAGCACATGTGAAACGAAAACATTGTTTGGCATGTGCTATGCTAGTGACGACATTGTTTGACATGTGCTAAGCTACTGATGACACCCTTAGGTTAGCACATGGTAGTGATACAGTATTTTATCTTGAAAAAAATAGTTTTTTTAAATTGTTTGTAGTTAAAGAAGTAAAGAATAGATGGAGGAGCTGCCGGGACAAATTTAGAAAGGAAATGACCCATCAAGGCCACAGTGGGTCAGGCCCACTTAAGAAAAGTCCCTATATGTTTAAGGAACAACTAATGTTTCTTCCTGACATAATGGATGTGCGACAATAAGTATATATATAATCATATATGCTTGGTAATCTATAAGAAATTATCGGATTGACCAAAATAAAAATTGTAATTTGTAATACATTTTTTTTGTAATGCTTTCTCTATTGTAGAATGGAGGACAACCTGGAGGAGGAGAGTGACCAGGCTGCCCAGCAGCATTCTTCTGTAGCTGAGGAGGAGAATCCGCCTTCACAGGCTACGGAAGGTATGGCCGAAGAAGGACCTTCCACCATCTCCATTCCTCACATCCCTCCTGGAGTGGAGTTGGCACCTTCAATTCAGCTGCCGGCACATCGGAAACAGTTGTTGCCATCAGCTGAAGTGGAGATGAATAGTCAGGTGCTCGACTACCTTTCACGATCCCGCCAGGAGGACCATTATGAAATGTATGGTCGTAGGCTGGGCCCTCTTTTGAAGAGAGTGCCTGAGGATCTTTACTTGCGTACCCAAGGCGCACTTGGGGTTGTTCTGGAGGCAGCCACTCATCCAAATGACCCAACCAATATCTTTCGGGGCCTAGAAAACTGGTGGTTATATCACAACATCAATGGGCCACACCTAAGGCCCCTCCACAGACACCCATCAGGCTTCCCCACTACCCTCCTCCTCGCCAAACATTTGCTCCTCCATCCCAACAATATGGGCAGCAATACATTGATGACACATCATATATGCACCAATCTTCCACTGCATCTCAGGCTGCTCCACCCCAGCTCTTCTCGGGGCACTTACCAGCCCTCTCAATTTGAAGTTCCCCCAGCCACACTAGGACATTATTATAATTTGTAATTATGTTTGTTATATTGTAAGAAATTATCATTACATTGTCAGATCAGACTATTGTTTTTTATTTGTTTATTTTTCAATAAAAAAAAGACCAAAAAGGTAATTGGTTTTATTTTTTATTTAAAGTAATATACACTGCAATTTAATTGAAATATAGTTGTAAAGATGACTTATTAATAGTTGTAATAATGAGGGATTAGTTTATATTTCACACACATTTCAACTTACATTATGCATGCAAAATATGTAAGCTCGCAACCCACGTCAAGGGTCCTCATCGTTTTGGGAGTCCCTAACTAATAAAAATCCAAAATACTAACTAAAAAAATTATCCATCCAGGAGGCATACACTGTATAGTCAGCTAGAAGGAATGGAAAAAAAAAACGATGTTGCTCCACGTAAAGAGTGCTGTTGCTGAATAGGGAATGAACCAACTGGAGAAAATAGTCTTAAAATAGTTCCCTCACTCTCAGTCCTGCTGAACCAGCTCTTCCAAGTTGAGAGGGGTCTTCATGGGCTGCTGCTGTAAAGACATCCACATCTTCATCAAGAGTGGCCTCATACATGCAAATCTAGGAGAACTACACAAGCTTTTATAACATTATTAACATTTTCCGGGGCCAGCTGGATGGCCGAAAGAAATATACACTATTTGATGGCTAAGATCCCAAATGCATACTCCACAAACCTTCTTGGCCTGCTTAAACGATAGTTGAATGTGCGCCTTTTCTCATCCAATCCTCGCTTGGGGAAAGGACGCATGAGGTTTGGCGAATAGGAAAACCCTTCATAGCCAGGAAAAGGAGCTGGCTGGGGAATATCCAGTTGGTTGGACTGTAGCCACCAACCCATTCTGGAAGTCCAAAAGATGCGAGCATAAGCCGAACTTTTATAGGCCCTGATATCTACAATTATAAACCTGTAGTTTGTGTCAGCGAAGGCCAACAAAACTACAGAGAAAAACTGTTAATAATTATAGAATCAGGACCCTGAGTTTGGTGGCTTCTTCACCCGTATGTGCTTCCCGTCAAGGGCACCAATACAGTTGGGGAATTGTGCCCTCTGCAGGAAGCCCTGGGCAATCTGAAGCCACTGGTGCCTTGTTGGTTGTGGCAGCACAGCAGCTCGCAGTCGCAACCAAATGGTGGCACAGGTTGCCCTCACTATCCTAGCTATTGTGGAGGTCCCCATTCAAAATTCAAAATGTTACATGAAAAAAGAATCTGTGGACAAAAATCTGTGAACAAAAAATAAAAATGATCAGGGAAAGGTCAAAACACTATCACCATCCACTATATTTATTTAATATGCCACATGAAATCATCTATATATCGGAAATAAATTACATTTATGTGTTTATAAGTGCACAAATATTTACATATTTTTTTATTAGAGTTATAATTAGCCTTAGCTGAAACACTACGCTGCATGTTGGTGTCCATGAAGGTCAAGCCAGGCCTCAACTCCGCCAAAAGTAGTGATTGACACGTGACAATAATTAAAAAGTTTTGCAGGGTGCTCACTTAGGTCTGCATACAGACTCGTAAACTGACCTTTGCAAGCCCTCTGCAAAATAATAGTACAAACACACATCCTCTTCCTCCGTGGTTCCTCCTTAAGCATTTCTCTCCACTCTCCAAAGCATCGGTACACCAGCCAATGCAAAAGCACATGAGCAGGATTTGATACCGGTAAAGTGGACATCCTGCAAAGGAACAAATGCAAACACTCCACACACTAGGTTATATCATCACAAAATGAAGCTTTCCCAAACAGAAGAAATTTTAGTTTTTTTTATATGTGTTCAAATGAACATGTGACTATAGAGGATAGTTGGTTTTTTTTCACGCGTGTTAAAAATGCATGCCATCCGGATGTCATCTGAGTGGAAAAAACGCAAACACTGAATGCAATCACAGACGGAACTGACTTAATTTGCTAGCAAAAATGCACGTTTTTACCTGAACGCATTTTGAGCGCATCCAGACCTAATCCGTCAACCACTGTCCTTGGGTTAACACTAGAGATGAGCGAACTTTAAAAAAAAGTTTGGCGTTCGGGTTGTGGTAGTCGCCGCGGGATCAAATCCAGTGCTGAGTCACGCCCCCTGCACTGATCACATGACGGTGACGTTACCCCAGGTCCTTCGGCTGTTCAACAGTTCGGGTTCGTGGAAGCCGCCACTTATGGATTCCATATGCCGCGATAGTCCGCGGTAGTGGAATTCATAACGGAATGCAGCGATTACCACAACCCGAACGCTGAACTTTTTTTTAAAGTTCGCTCATCTCTAGTTAACACATTTAATATCCCAACTGTCCTTGTTCTTTGTATTGCATCCATCTAGAAGATCAATGAAAATTATATACCATTATCTACCCACAGTCCTCTAATGAATGCTTACGCCTGCTCTTGCCTTACTCCACCCAACAGATAGAACAATTGCTTTTCAAATTCTGTAAAAGTCCTAATTGCAAAGAGCTGTAAAGGTCTTGCCATCCCAACACACCTTGTACTAATACACTTTGTTAATAAAATCTGCATCGTGGATTGTTTGACTGTCTTGATGCAAGACTTTTTGTCGTCCTATTTTTCCTCATGGTGGCATAAGTGGACTTCATCAATACACTATCAGGATGCTTTTGCTTCATAATCCTTGACCCTTATTTTTATCTCTTTGTGAGAGAGAACAATGTCATTGCTGTGCTCTGTGCTTTCATCTGGATCCTATTCCTTATCCAAATACATTGGATAGTTAGTTAGCTCATATATAATACAGATAGTTAATGGGAGATAGTCAGTGTAGGTTAGATAGTGATATAGTGTAGCTGATAAGTTCCAGTGCAGGGTGTTAGGTAGTGTGATAGGAATTGCTGTTTCTCTGCTGTCCATACATACATGCTACAGACATACTGCTGTGATGTCTACTGAGACCTGATAAAATGTAAAGTTGCATGTATTGCGCAAAAAATATGCGTATCATTAGTGTCGATTTGCGCAATCGCGAAAATAATCACTGGTAGATCTAGAATTCGCAAATTTATTATGAATATTATGTGAAAAATTTGGAAATATCGCGAAAACTAATATTGCCTATGTCGCTCATCACTACTGGCTACATTCAGTTTATTTTATTTTATTATTGTAAAAGTTTGAGGTGATAAAATCATACCTGTCAATAACTGATATTCTATCATAGATTTGAGGCCCATCTATCTGTCATTGTTAACTGTATATGGATGATCATTAACCATACTATTTAATGACATGTTTTTAACATGTTTACTGCAATAAAAAAATGAAAACGCATAAGGGGGTATTTGTAGTATCCCACTAGCATGCTAGGGACTATGTAGTTTCCCACTAACATGCTACATTTTGGGGTATATGCAATTTATTGATTAGCTT
Organism: Bufotes viridis; assembly: GCA_033119425.1. Taxonomy (NCBI): domain Eukaryota; kingdom Metazoa; phylum Chordata; class Amphibia; order Anura; family Bufonidae; genus Bufotes; species Bufotes viridis. The sequence goes on along the minus strand of CM065589.1, from coordinate 207,993,967 downwards.
TTAATAATGTATTTGTTTGCAGGGGAATGCAAAAATCCCAGCAATTCCTCCATTATTATTATTAGCATTTTCTTCTGTTTACTGTGCAGTACAAATATTATGCTAACTTTATTCTAGGTGTCAGTGTAAATGACTCACTAAGGATTCCTATTCTTTCAAGATTTGCAATTCATTGCATATCCATTTAACCAGAATCATTTTTCTAGCCAAAAAGAGTAATTTTCCAACAATAATCATCCTCTTTGGTTGAATATGAGGTATAAATAGATTACGTAACATACACGTCCAGGGTGTCATTAAAATACTGATATTTAACAATTCAATAATATTAATTATACTCCACTAATACAAATGTTACCTAGGATCTTCCCAAAATACATAAATCCAATCTGCTCTTTCTTGATTACTTTTAGGGCATTTATCATCATGTCTATATACAATTTTGTTGTCGGTCAGCATAGTTCCAATTTTCAGTTGTCGCGGAGAAAGCCAGGATTCGAATTCTTGATGCATCACACGGAGCAGTTCCCCCCTGTGTGACTCTGTTCGCCAAGGCAAACCAGGTGCAGAACAGAGTGACACTGCCGAGCCCTGCACATGTGGTATGCTGTAGGGGCACTTTAACTTGTCCCTACAGTGGAGGCTGAGGACATGGTGGAGGATGATGTGGCAGAGGTGGACATTGTCGCAAGACCAACGGCGTGACAACGTGGAGGCTGAAGCGGTGTGACATGACCAAGTTGCTGGTTTGACTGTGCAGGAACAACATTCACCCAGTGGGCTGTAAAGGACATGTATTGTCCCTGACAGTAGTTACAGCTCGACACGTTGGTGCTGTCGTGCATTTTGTCAGACACCGACAGGCTCGAGGACTGGCCCACCTTCTGTTCTACATGTGTTTGCAGGGCTGGTACTGTCTTTTGCGCAAAGAAATGATGCCTTGGGACTCTCCCCCTCGGCTCGGCATAAGCCATAAGTTCTCTGAAAGGTTCAGAGTCCACCACTTGGAAAGGGAGGGACTGAAGCACCAGCAACTTAGACAGAAGCATGTTCAGCTTTGCGCCGTTGGATGCGTGCATGCATACTGTCTCATGGCAATTGCTTCGGTGACCAATTGCTGACAGAATGACTGACGAAGAGTAGGAGCAGGAGCATCTGGACCAGCAGAAGATGGGATTGACAGACAGCTCCCTTCGACTGAGGTGGTGGAGCCTTGACTGCATGAAACTGGGTGCGTGCAACTGGGTGATGTAGCGGTAGCTGCAGCAGGCTGGACCACCACATCAGAGCAACGGTTCTCCCAGGCCACTTGATGGTGATGCTGCATATGTTGATGCAGGGCCGTGGTGCCATGTTTCACCTTCTGCCCAAATATTCTACATATGGCCATGTTGACCTCCTCCAGCGGCTTTACAAAAAACTGCCACACTGTCGAGTACCTTATTATTTCCCCAACACTACTTACTGGCTGACTGCTAATAGAGCTGCTTCCGTGAACTCGTGCACCACTCCTTTCCGGACAGGTAGGCTGCTTCAAAGCGGGTGGTCTACCCCGTGCTCATTTGGCTCCCAACCTCCCACTGCTGCCACACTGCTGACTCCTGGCCACGCTAGCGACTTGCTGCCTCTTCTGTTGCCTGACGGGCAAGCTGCCACCCACTTGTCCTGATAATAATGAAGCCCCTTCATTTACCCGGCTTCCCAGTGTGATTGGCTTCATCATCATCAAGTAGTGTCTGCACATTACTGATGTCCTCCTCAACTGCCTCTCGGTCAGGAGCCTGACCACTTGCAACACAAGCTCCCATGCCACTCTCCTCATCACTATCACTATTTGCCCGCCTAGTGGAGGAAGTGGCGGATGTCTCCTCCACATCTTGGCTGGGCAGTAGCTGCTGACTGTCTTCTAGTAGCTCTTCCTGGCTGAAAAGTGAAACTGAGCCAATTGCATATAGTACTTTTCACAGAGAGGGAACAGAAAAGGCCAGAGGCAGGTTGAGGACAGGTGAGGGCAAAGGGCCTGCTCCCGGGCCATGCCTACTAAGGGTTGTATCTGACGAACTCACCATCAGCACAGGTCTCTCCCTGCCTGTGAAATGATTCCTCTCACTATCTTTTCCCTTTACTTGTAAATTGCTGTTTATTACAATGAGGATCTTCCGATGACTCTCCCTTGCATCTGCACACGTCTCTCCCTGCCTGTGAAATGATTCCTCTCACTATCCTTTACCTGCACTAGTAAATCGCTTCTTTTCTTTTTTTTTTTTAACAATCAGTTTTTCTTTCACTCTCCCTAGCGCCTGCATACACTTCTGTCCCTGAACAAAGTACGATTGTGAATGGGAGAATCTAAGATGGCCACCGTATTTATAGGGCTGTGACATCACCGGACTGGCTGCTGATTGGCTCCATGAATGGCATTATGGTTCTTCCCGCCTTCCCAGAGTTCCTTGCCCCATGTCCTCACACGTGTACCTGCCATTTTAGCCGCTATTGTAGCCGCCATGTTAGGAAAAATTATCATTCGTTACCTCGAAGCGTGAGGAAATTTGCATTCGTTGCGAATCAAATTTTTCCTGAAATTCTAAACGAATTCCACTTCATCAGCTTTGATTCGCTCATCTCTAATTGTATTATATTGTGTGAATTAGAAAGTGCTCCCCTAATCAATTCCTTATAAAATCTAGACAAAAAAACTTTTTTATCGATCTACTTCAAAGATAGTTCAAGTTATATTGTACCCCACCTTTATCATAACACAACAGATCATTATTCTTCAATATCCATGTTCATCTCAGATGCAAAAAACAATCTTGTGCACTTAACCCATAATTTTTCCAAATCAATAAAGGACACCAATTTTTCCCTCCCGCAAATGATTAATGAATCTAATACCTTTTTGTAATCCATTCACCATATCCTCAGATTTTTTTCCCCCATTTATATCCAAATTTTCCCATATTGGTATGATATTATACAATATTTTTGTTCCAAAACCTTTTTGGCAAGTACCCAATTCCTTTAAACATTATAAAAAAAAATAGATATTTTTAACCTCATCTCCATCAATTCCATCATATGCAAACCCGTGTCTTCCCACAATAGCTGCACTATTCAAAAGTATCCTTTGAATTCCAGAATAACCAACTGCTATTATAGGTACACTTTGAGTAGCCAAAAATTAAAACTTCCAATTTAATTCTGCCAATCCTCCTTTCCCAACAGTATACCCGTTGCTTAACCTCGCATTCTTATTTTTCCATATTAACTTCCTAGTAAGGCTACTTTCACACTAGCTTTTTGGCTTTCCGCTTTTGTGATATATAAAAATGAGTTTCTGTCTGTCTGTCTGTCTGTCTGAACATCTGTCTGTCTGTCTGTTCTTTATGCACGACTGGATCTATGTTCACCAAATTTGGCACATCAGATACATCAGGTGTCCGGGAAGGTTTTAGACCGGGTCTTGGCTCTCTAGGACAAACCATTCCTGAGACATTCCCCAAAAATTACCTGCATTGGTCAATAGAAGCCTGCAAGTCTTTCACTCCCAACTGCCATACACACGGTCACACGTCTCTTTTCATCCAGTAGAAGCTCGCAGGCCCTTAGTCTCCACATACACACGGTTTTACTCCAGGTGTCCATAACAACCCAGCCACTTTTCTTCACTGCTGCTGGTCAGCTTTAGGCTAGGGCTACACGAACACAATAAGTTGCACAAAACATAGGGCACACCTACACTGCTACATGTGTCGCGCGACCTTGATGTCGCACCAATGTAGTGCGCCAATTTTTATAATGATAGTCTAAGGTGTAGCACTGCGACATGCAACATGCTGTGACGCGACATCTTGGATGGATTTTTTGCAACTGTCGTGTCGCAGTAGCAGCATGCCACAGTGCGACAACATAGTCTATCATTATAAAAATTGTTGAGACAAAATGTCGCACGACACATGTCGTCGTGTAGCCCTAGCCTTAAAGGGGCAGGGCACTGTGGAGGTCACTGTTAAGGGGGCAGGGCCCACTATTAAAAGGGAAGCTGCTGTGGAGGTCACTGTTAAAGGGGCTGGCACTGTGGAGGTTACTGATAAAGGGGCATTCACTGTAGATGTTACTGTTAAAGGGGCAGGCCGCTGTTTAGGCAACTGTTAAAGGGGTGGGCACTGTGGAGGTCACTGTTAAGTCACCAGGGTACTGTAAGGTCACTGTTAAGGGAGTGGGTGTCACGAACGTACCGAGACTTACGGACTTTCCCGCGACAGGTAACAGGAGATCTGTGAGACTGGCAACACGTGGTTTGATATGACATTTTCTCCTTTTGGAACAAATTACATTTGTGTTGTTTCTGGTGCTTGCCACACCTTCTTTCCCCAGGTGTGGCTATTGTGGTAATTTAACCTTCGCTATTTATTGTTGTTTCTCCCACTATGCCATGCGGTTTATAGCTTCTGTTGGACTTGTGGTTAGCTTGTGTTTGGTTCTCGGGTGAGTTCCTGATGCTACCTGATGCTGGGTTAATCTCTAGGCTAAGATTGAGTGCAGGTATTGTAAAGGGTGAGTTGTTACCATTTGACTACCCTGATTAGCCCATTTGTTGTTCTATTAGTGTCTAGAAATATTATCTGGCTTTTGTTGTTCTGGTGTATTCAAGTGACCCGGGATCCCGGCTACAGATAATAATTTCAATAGGGGCCGGTAGACATGTCAACCCCATGTCCATACCAGGGCGATCTAGGGTATAACAGCCTAGGTACGAGGACAGGGAGTCCCCACCTTCAGGGGTCGTCCCTGGGCTGAGGTTATACCTAGGGATGAATTGTTGAGGGCGAGCTATCCCGACACTTCATTTATTTCTACCCCCTCAGTTTGTTTGTTATCAGCTTTATTGGGCTGATTGTCCAGTTACCACAATCTTTGTTTTGGGGAATATTTGTTTCTTAATTGGATAATAATAAAATCAGTGTTTTTAAGGTTGTCACTATTGTTTGCTGGAACTTGGTGTTAATAGATGAGAAAACCTTTTGGTATAAACGTATAATCTTATTTATGCTGGAAGTATATTTATGAATGCTGTTATGGCTGGTTTTCTTACAGGGACATTGTTTACTGAGGAATTGATTAATGAAGCTAAGGAGATCTTTTCGGATAGGGACATTCCAGGACTGACTACCTCAGCTACGTGCAAATTAGCCTTCAGGGATCTCTTCACAGGATATAAAGACAATATAAAATCCTGGTGGGAGATAAAATCCCTGAAGAGCTATCTAGAGAATAAAATAGTTCCAAAGGGATTGCGTATTTTTGTTAAACCTGTACTGCGCATTTCCTCCCCCTCCCTGATTTCAATGTGGGAAGAGGAATTGACTCTTAGTTCATTAAATCTTATGAGAATCCTCCTGGAAGAGGAAAAACAGTTCTTTGATAAATCATCAGCTAAGTTACAGGGAAACTCATAGAGTCTGCACTTAAATTTGAGGACAACCCTCACTTCAAGAGGCAGGAGGCATCCCTGCAGACTTTAGTAAAGAAATTCCAGAATTTACTCAAAGAACGAAAGCATAGGCAATTTGTACGGGATCTAGGAGAGTTTAAAGAAAATAGAGCCTATTGTCAGCAATTAGAGTCAGATATTTCTTCATCTGATCTGGAATCTTCAGATGCAGATACCTTACATAAAACATACAGTAGGGGTCCTGGGAGAGGGTCATTTGGACCCAGAAGACAGGGTAGAAGATGGCCAAGAGGTGGCAGAACAAGGGGGTACCCACAGGGGTCAAATTTTTCCAATCTTGTATCATCTTCTTCCTCCTCTGTCACACAGAGCAATATATCTGCCCCTATTCCGTCATTTTCCTCTTTTTTTAGAGAAGGGCCCAATACCCTATCATCAGAGAGATCGAGACAGGACAGACATGAACAAGCACAATCAGACAACCTGCAGATTGTGAATCTGACTACTCGTGTCCTCAGTGTTCCAGAGATTAATGTTCTAAAGAAAGGGTTGTCATTTGTAACTATGACAAATTCTTGTTCCTTTACTTGGATTAATTGGAACATTAATTGGAATTTATTCAGTAGGAAGCTTAAATGGCACAAGTTCTTTAGACACACTAACTGGCAGATATGTGAGAGGTTAGTACTGAGTGAATGTGACTATGCGGATTTGCAAAACTTGGTAGATCTGAACGAAGAGAACTTGGTGATCCTGGCCAGGGACCTTTTACTAATCTAAAACTTAAGAGTACAAAGATACCAACTCCTTTTAATTACGATTACATCAACATTTTTCTTCAACTTGTGACTAGGGATTCGTACCGAATTTTGGGGTGTTCGGGAGACAGACCCGGACCCGAACATTTTCAAAACAGTTTGGGTTCGGGTCTGTTGTTCTGCGATTTCTTCCTGCTTTCTGAAGGGCTGCACAGCAGCAAATCAGCTAGCGTTTTACTTCTTGCCCTAAGAAGCCATCACAGCCATGCCTACTAATGGCATGGCTGTGATTGGCCAAGTGCAGCATGTGAACCAGCCTCTATTTAAGCTGGAGTCACGTAGCGCCGCACATCACTCTGCTCTGATTAGTGTAGCGATAGGACGCAGCTGCTGTGAGGGCGAGATAAGGCAGGGAAAAGTCAGCAAAAACACCTAATGAAGTGATCGATCTACAGCTATGAATCATTCAGCTTCTGCTAGTTAATTGCTCACTGGTTTTTAGGCTGCACAGAGCGTTTTTCTGGGGTGATCGGTGGCCATTTTGTGTCTTGTGGTGCACCAGCACAAGCTTCCACCAAGTCCATCAATACTAGTTTTTTTTTTTTTTTTGCTATATCCTACATCAGGGGCTTGGCTGTGCTTATTGTCACCCCTAGAAACTCAGGATAGAAATTTCTATATTTTATTGAGGGGTTAAATTCAATTGCCAAAATAGCAATCCCCTAAATCTGGTGTTCCAGCTGTGGCTGTCTGTCTGCTGTCTGGCAAAGGATAGATTTTTTATGGTGAAATTCAATTGCCAAAATAGCAATACCGTAAATCTGGTGCCCCAGCAGTGACTGGCCAAGTTTAATAGTGTTCGGCAAAGAATATATTTTTTTCTGGGGTGAAATTCAATTGCCAAAATAGCAATACCGTAAATCTGGTGTCCCAGCAGTGGCTGGCCAAGTTTCATAGTGTCCGTCAAAGGATATATTTTTTTCTAGGGTGAAAATCGGTTGCAAAAATAGCAATACCCTGAATCTGGTGTTCCAACTGTGACTGGAATATTTCCCTAGTGTTCGTCAAAGGATAGATAATTTTCTGGGGTGACAGTCAGTAGCAAAAATAGAAATACAGTAAATCTGGTGTTCCAGCTGCGGCAGGCCTAGTTTAAATCTGTCCGTAAAAGGGTATATTTTTTTCTGGGGTGAAATTTAATTGCCAAAATAGCAATACCCTGAATCTGGTGTTCCAGCTGTGACTGGACAATTTCCCTAGTGTCCGTCAAAGGATAGATTTTGTTCTGTGGTGAAATACAGTTGCAAACATAGAAATACAGTAAATCTGTTGTAAAAGCTGTGACTGAACAAGTTTAATAGTATCCGTCAAAGGAAAGATTTTGTTCTGGGGTAAAATTCAATTGCCAAAATAGCAATACCCTGAATCTGGTGTTCCAGCTGTGACTGGACAATTTCCCTAATGTCCGTCAATGGATAATAATTTTTTCTGGGGTTAAAATAAGTTGCAAAAATAGAAATACAGTAAATCTGGGGTTTCAGCTGTGGTTGGATAAGTTTCATAGTGTCCGTTAAAGAATTGCTTTTGTTCTGGGGTGAAATTCAATTGCCAAAATAGCAATACCGTAAATCATTGGTTTCAGCTGTGGCTGGCCAAGTTTAATACTGTCCGGCAAAGGATAGATTTTAAATTGTTGGGTGAAATATTACCATTTTTGCCAGGTACAATCCCCTGCACTGCATAACTGACAGGGAACTTACAATTGGCGGTTACATTCTTGCATGAAATGAAGCCTTTTTGGGCTGTGAAGCCAAAGGTAGTCTCCAATAACAGTTTTTAAATTTTTAATTTTACAACAATGGTTGGGTGAGGCCTGTATACATGTCTATTCTGCATAAGGTTCAAACAAGTCCTGTGGGATCCATGTTTGTTATTTATTAATAAACGAAAGCTTAGTTGTCAACATTGTCTGCGAACAGGTGACTGCACTTGTCTGTGATAATGCCCCCAGCCATGCTAAACACACGTTCAGACAATACAGTGACTGCAGGGTAGGCCAGCACCTCAGGACATGTGCCCAATTTGAAGACCCAGAAGTTGAATGGGCCAGACCCAGTGGCGCAGCTAGAAATGATTGGGCACCACATAAAATTTTTGAATGGGCCCCCCTCCCCCAGTAATTTTTGCGCAACCCCTTCCTTTCATGCAGCCATGCCTGTGGCTACTAAAGATCGCTCTCTCAGACCAGGCCCAACAGCTGTTCCATTCGCTTTCTACACTGTCTATACTGCCACTGTATATAATTTCATTGTATAATACTGTTGAGGGGGCCCTGACAAAGTCCTTTACTCCTCCTTCTCCTCCTGGATGGGCCCTTTCTAGGTCACGGACCCAATGCAGTTGCTTCCCCTGCTTCCCCTTTAGCTATTCCCCTAGGCAGACCCATCAGTCAGTACGTGTACTGTTCCAACATGTTGCTGACATGCTGCCTCCTGCTAAGATGTTCCAGATCTGCTGGTGGTGCAGGTTGTTGTGGCGTGATGACAAAGCTTTTCCACATTTTGCCAATGATAAACCTGCCTTCTGAGGTGTTAGTGGTGACTAGAGATGAGCGAACTTCAAAAATTAGTTCGGCGTTCGGGTTGGGGTAATCGCCGCATCTCGTTATGGATTCCACTACCGCGGACTATCCCGGCATATGGAATCCATAAGGGGCGGCTTCCACGAACCCGAACTTTTTAAAAGCCGAAGGACCTGGGGTGACGTCACCATCATGTGATCAGTGCATGGGGCGTGGCTCAGCACTGGATTTGATCCATACCAAACTCATTGGTATGTATACAGTAAGTGTGGGTTTTGCAAGGCCTGCCTACATTTCTACCTCTAAAACTAACTTGTGCTCCATGACGAGGTAGATGTTTTATGTTAGGGACTTCTTCAACTGCAGGAGTAAGGGTGTAATTTATATTTGCCAATGCTCTTGTCCTAGGGACTATATTGGCAAAACCACTAGAGAGTTAAGAAGGAGGATTTGTGAGCATGTTAACAACATATATAAGAAAAATGTAACCCATGTGGCATCCCATTTCTTGGAAGCTCACGGTGGGGATCCTACATCCCTCAGATTTTCAGTATTGGAGATGGTACCACCTCCACAAAGGGGTGGTGACTGGGACAGGAGGATCCTTCAAAAAGAATGTGAATGGATACACTGATTCTGATCCCAGTTCCCCCTGGGCATTAATGAGCGGCTTACATTCAGCTGTTTTCTTTAATTACATTACATAAATTGGTCCTGGGATGTCCTTGTTTGGATAGTCCCTCCACCTAAGCTAATTACTATGTCCCTAAACTAGACCTGTGATGTGTGAAGCATCCAAATACATTTTTTTCATTGATGACTGGAGGGTAGAGTTGAGCGAACACCTGGATGTTCGGGTTCGAGAAGTTCGGCCGAACTTCCCAAAAATGTTCAGCTTCGGGATCCGAACTCGACCCGAACTTTATCCCACCCGAACCCCATTGAAGTCAATGGGGACCCAAACTTTTGGGCACTAAAAAGGCTGTAAAATTGCCCAGGAAAGGGCTAGAGGGCTGCAAAAGGCAGCAAAATGTAGGTAAATCCCCTGCAAACAAATGTGGATAGGGAAATCAATTAAAATAAAATAAAATAAATAAAAATTAAGCAATATCAATTGGAGAGAGGTCTCATAGCTGAGAATCAGGCTTCAAGTCACCCACCAATGGAGAAGGCCACTTTCATTTATTTAGGCCCCAGCACCCAGAGGGAGGACAGAGGTCGCATAGCAGAGAATCAGGCGTCATATCACCCACCAATGGAGAAGGCCACTTTTAGATAATTAGGCCCCTGGCACCCAGATGGAGGAGAGAGGTCGCATAGCAGAGAATCAGGCTTCATGTCACCCAGCAATAGAGAAGGCCACTTCCAGATATTTAGCCCACGGCACCCAGACAGAGGACAGAGGTCGCATAGCAATCAGGCTTCATGTCACCCACCACTGGAACAGGCCGCTTTCAGATAATTAGGCGCCTGGCACCTAGATGGAGGAGAGGTTCATTCAACCTTTGGTTGCACCGCAATATAATGGTAAAATTAAGAAATGAGGATTCAATAAAGAAGTGCCCCGGAGTACAACAATATATGGTTGAGGGGGAGGCTGTTCTTAATGTCTATTCTGCTCAACCGATGGACAGGTCCTGTGGGATCCATGCCTGATTCATTTTTATGAACGTCAGCTTGTCCACGTTGGCTGTAAACAGGCGGCTGCGTTTGTCAGAAATGACGCCCCCTGCCGTGCTGAATACACGTTCAGACAAAACACTGGCCGCCGGGCAGGCCAGCACCTCCAAGGCATAAAAGGCTAGCTCTGGTCACGTGGACAATTTGGAGACCCAGAAGTTGAATGGGGCCGAACCATCAGTCAGTACGTGGAGGGGTGTGCACACGTACTGTTCAAACATGTTAGCGAAATACTGCCCCTTGCTAACACATTCCGTATCAGGTGGTGGTGCAGTTAGCTGTGGCATGGTGACAAAACTTTTCCACATTTCTGCCATGCTAACCCTGCCCTCAGAGGAGCTGGCTGTGACACAGCTGCGTTGTCGACCTCTTGCTCCACCTCTGCCTTCGCCTTGGGCTTCTACTTGTTCCACTGTGACATTTAAGAATGATCTCAGGAGCGCGTCTACCAGCGTGCGCTTGTACTCGCGCATCTTCCTATCACGTTCCAGTGCAGGAAGTAAGGTGGGCACATTGTCTTTGTACCAGGGATCCAGCAGGGTGGCAACCCAGTAGTCCGCACACATTAAAATGTGGGCAACTCTGCTGTCGTTGCGCAGGCACTGCAGCATGTAGTCGCTCATGTGTGCCAGGCTTCCCAGAGGTAAGGACAAGCTGGCCTCTGTGGGAGGCGTATCGTCATCGTCCTCCGTATCCCCCCAGCCACGCACCAGTGATGGGCCTGAGCTGTGTTGGGTGCCACCCCGCTGTGAACCTGCTTCATCCTCATCCTCCTCCACCTCCTCCTCATCCTCCTCGTCCTCCAGTAGTGGGCCCTGGCTGGCCACATTTTTACCTGGCCTCTGCTGCAAAAAAAAACTCCCTCTGAGGCACTTCTAACAGACTGGCCTGAAAGTGCTAAAAATGTCCCCTCATCCTCCTCCTCCTCCTGGGCCACCTCCTCTTCCAGTGTTTTCTCAAGGACACATAGAAGTGGTATTGTAACGCTGATAACGGCGTCATCGCCACTGGCCATGTTGGTGGAGTACTCAAAACAGCGCAACAGAGCACACAGGTCTCACATGGAGGCCCAGTCATTGGTGGTGAAGTGGTGCTGTTCCACAGTGCGACTGACCCGTGTGTGCTGCAGCTGAAACTCCACTATGGTCTGCTGCTGCTTGCACAGTATCTTCAGCATGTGCAAGGTGGAGTTCCACCTGGTGGGCACGTCGCATATGAGGCGGTGAGCGGGAAGGCCGAAGTTACGCTGTAGTGCAGACAGGTCAGGGTAGTTGTGAATGAACTTCTACACCACCAAATTCAGCACATGCGCCAGGCAAGGGATGTGCGTCAAACCGGCTAGTCCCAGAGCTGCGATGAGATTTCACCCATTATCACACACCACCAGGCCGGGCTTGAGGCCCACCGGCAGCAACCACTCGTCGGTCTGTTGTTCAATACCCCGCCACAACTCCTGCGCGGTGTGGGGCCTGTCCCCCAAACATTTGAGTTTCAGAACGGCCTGCTGACGTTTAGCCCGGGCTGTGCTGAAGTTGGTGGTGAAGGTGTGTGGCTGACTGGATGAGCTGGTGGAAGCAGAGGAGGAGGAAGCCGAGTAGGAGGAGGAGGCTACAGGAGGCAAAGAATGATGCCCTGCGATCCTTGGCGGCGGAAGGACGTGCGCCAAGGAACTCTCCGCCTGGGGCCCAGCCGCCACTACATTTACCCAGTGTGCAGTTAGGGAGATATAGCGTCCCTGGCCGTGCTTACTGGTCCACGTATCTGTGGTTAGGTGGAACTTGCCACAGATGGCGTTGCGCAGTGCACACTTGATTTTATCGGATACTTGGTTGTGCAGGGAAGGTACGGCTGTCTTGGAGAAGTAGTGGCGGCTGGGAACAACATACTGTGGGACAGCCATCGCCATCAGCTGTTTGAAGCTGTCTGTGTCCACCAGCCTGAATGACAGCATTTTAAAGGCCAGTAGTTTAGAAATGCTGGCATTCAGGCCCAGGGTTCGAGGGTGGGTAGGTGGCAATTTACGCTTTCTCTCCAAGGTTTGTGAGAAGGAGAGCTGAACGCTGCCGTGTGACATGGTGGAGATGCTTGATAAGGAGGTGGTGGTGTTGGTGGCACATCCTCTGTTTGGTGGGCGGCAGGTGCCAACATTCCTCCCGAGGCGGAGGAAGAGGCCGAGGCAGCAGCAGAAGAGGGAGAAGGGGGAGCCTGAGTGAGTTCCTTGCTTTTAAGGTGTTTACTCCACTGCTGTTCATGCTTTGCATGTAGATGCCTGGTCACGCAGGTTGTGCTAAGGTTCAGAACGTTAATGCCTTGCTTCAGGCTCTGATGGCACAGCGTGCAAACCACTCAGGTCTTGTCGTCAGCACATTGTTTAAAGAAGTGCCATGCCAGGGAACCCCTTGAAGCTGCCTTTGGGGTGCTCGGTCCCTGGTGGTGGTGCCAGTAGCAGGCGAACTCTCTTGGCGGCGGCTGTTCTGCTTTTGCCCCCTGCTCCCTCTTTTGCTACGCTGTTGGCTCGGTCTCACCACTGCCTCTTCCTCTGATCTATGAAAGTCAGTGGCACGACCTTCATTCCATGTGGGGTCTAGCACCTCATTGGCCCCATGCCAAGTCACAGTCTTCCTCCCTGAACTCCTGTTCGGTCTGCACACTGCAAAAAGATGCAGCAGTTGGCACCTGTGTTTCGTCATCATCAGAGACGTGCAGACTCCGATGAGGTGGTATTCCCATGTCCTTATTATCAGGAAACATCAGTGGTTGTTCATCAGTGCATTCTATGTCTTCCACCACTGGGGAAGGGCTAGGTGGATTCCCTTGGGAAACCCTGCCAGCTGAGTCTTCAAACAGCATAAGAGACTGCTGCATAACTTGAGGCTCAGACAGTTTCCCTGAAATGCATTGGGGTGATGTGACAGACTGATGGGCTTGGTTTTCAGGCGCCACCTGTGCGCTTTCTGCAGAAAACTAGGTGGAAGATAATGTTGCAAACGTGCTGGATCCACTGTCGGCCACCCAATTGACTAGCGCCTGTACTTACTCAGGCCTTACCATCCTTAGAATGGCATTGGGCCCCACCAAATATGGCTGTAAATTCTGGCGGGTACTGGAACCTGAGGTAGTTGGTTCACTAGGACGTATGTCTGTGGCAGAATGGCCACGTCCTCTCCCAGCACAAGAGGGTCCACTAACACCACCACGACCGCGTCCGCTTCCCTTACTAGATGTTTTCCTCATTGTTACCAATATACCCTTTAACGGACAGAAATACACTTGGAGATGCATGGTAGCGTGTGAAGTTATTGAGGATGACCCTCTCAGCACTTGTATATACACCTTGAGTGTAATATACCCTTTTACGGACAGAAATACACTGAGATGCACAATAGTGCGTGCAGATTTACAGGATTATGCTTTCAGCAATTGTAATGTAACACTTTTTGTAATATACCCTTTTTCGGAAAGAAATATACTTGGAGATGCACGGTGAGTGTAATATACCCTTTTACGGACAGATTAACACTTGGCCTGCAACAGCTGGAACACCAGGTTCAGGGTATTGCTATATTCACAATTGAATTTCACCCCAGAACAAAATCTATCCAGTGACGGATACTATTAAATTTGTCCACTCACAGCTGGAACGCCAGATTTACGGTATTTCTATTTTTTCAACTGAATTTCACTGCAGAAAATAATATATCCTATGACGGACACTATTAAACTTGTTCAGTCACAGCTGGAACACCAAGTTTACTGTATTTCTATTTTGGCAACTGAATTTCACCCCAGAAAATAATAAATCCTATGACAGACAGTATTAAACGTGTCCAGTCACAGCTGGAACACCAGATTTACTGTATTTCTATTTTTGAAACTGAATTTCACCGCAGAAAATAATATATCCTATGACAGACAGTATTAAACTTGTCCAGTCACAGCTGGAACACCAGATTTACTGTATTTCTACTTTGGCAATTGAATTTCACCCCAGAAAATGATCTATCCTTTGCCGGACACTATGAAACTTGGCCAGCCACTGCTGGGACAACAGATTTAGGGGATTGCTATTTTGGCAATTGAATTTTACCATAGAAAAAAATCTATCCTTTGCCAGACAGCAGACAGTATTACACTTGCCTAGCCACGGCTGGAACACCAGATTTAGGGGATTGCTATTCTGGCAATTGAATTTAACCCCTTAATAAAATATAGAAATTTCTATCCTGGGTTTCTAGGGGTGACAATAAGCACAGCCAAGCCCCTAATGTAGGATATAGCAAAAAAAACAACTAGTATTGATGGATTGATGGACTTGGTGGAAGCTTGTGCTGGTGCACCACAAGACACAAAATGGCTGCAGATCACCCCAGAAAAAAGTGACAGAAAAACACTCTGTGCAGCCTAAAAACCAGTGAGCAATTAACTAGCAGAAGTTAATTGATTCACAGCTGTAGATCGATCACTTCATTAGGTGTTTTTGCTGACTTTGCTGACTTTTCCCTGCCTAATCTCGCCCTCACAGCAGCTGCGTCCTATCCCTACACTAATCAGAGCAGAGTGACGTGCGGCGCTACGTGACTCCAGCTTAAATAGAGGCTGGGTCACATGCTGCACTTGGCCAATCACAGCCATGCCATTAGTAGGCATGGCTGTGATGGCTTCTTAGGGCAAGAAGTAAAACGCTAGCTGATTGGCTGCAAATTTTTTGAAAATGTTCGGGTCAGGGTCAGGGTCCCGAACACCCCATAATTCGGTATGAACCCAAACTATCCAGTTCGGGTTCGCTCATCCCTACTGGAAGGTAATATCTCCTCCATAATTTTAGGGCGACCACTGATCTTAGGTGGTCTGTCCCTAGTTTAAATTGATCCCTTATTACGATGTGTGAACTGTACCTTTCAGGATTGGGCTAATTACTTCACGACTATGTTATCATCACATTCCGCCCATTGATGGAAGGAGACAATCTTATCTTATAATGGGATCTCTCCTGTCATATGGCACTTTTCTTGTGCCTTCTTTCCTATGTGTTATTAATTAGCTATATCATTTACGTGTCATTGTCTCCTCCGTCAATTTGGAACGCAAATAAATTCCACATGGGACGGAGATGCAAGGGCCACTCCCACTTCCGGTATATGCGGTTCATTGGCCGGAAGTGTGAGAGTGAGCATCGCATGCATTGCATCGGCCGAAAGTATGAGAGCAGCATTTCGCTGTAGTGTATTGCAGGTATCACCTACACCCGTTAGTGGTTACTATTGCTCTCACTGCTGTACCATTTTTCTGTATGTTCGGCGGTTGCGTTCCATTAACAGGAAACTAGCGCTCCAATTGCAGGAAGTGAGTGCGACATGTGACCTTGTTGGGGATGTTGCCTTGTGTGTGCGATTCATGGCGGGCTGCCCTATTTCAGAGCAGTTGTGCAGCGTTGGGATATGCATACCCAGGGAGCTTTGCACTTTGGATTGCTGTGTTGAGACTCTTAAGTGAGGCTCTGCGGTGTTTTTTGTAGCTCGTCTCCCTGAGATCAGCTATTGTGTTTGAGTAGTCTCCGAGGTATTGCTCCCGGTTAGCCAGAATCCTACTCTGCACTGATGAGGGGCAACACCCCGAAACAGCTGTCTGTGGATGGAAAAACGGCTTAGGTTTTCCCCGTCACATCCTTAAAGCTTGTAAAAAAGCAGGATCTTGACATAGGGGCCACTTAATATGGTGGATTTGGTGATCTCAGTAATGGAGACACCCCTTTGCTCGGTTTTCCTTCCTTTGAGGGATATCTGGCTTTCATTGTGTTGTAGATCCATAACTGGGGCTCCACATTTATTTTGCATATTCCTGTTTCCCAGGGAGCTTTGCACTTCGGATTGCTGTGTTGAGACTCTTAAGTGAGGCACTGCAGTATTTTTTGTAGCTCGTCTCCCTGAGATCAGCTATTGTGTTTGAGTAGTCTCAGATGTATTGCTCCCGGTTAGCCAGAATCCTACTCTGCACTGATGAGGGGCAACACCCCGAAACAGCTGTCTGTGGATGGATAACTGGCTCTGTCACATCCTTAAAGCTTGTAAAAAAGCGGGATCTTGACATAGGGGTCACTTAATATGGTGGATTTGGTGATCTCAGTAATGGAGACACCCCTTTGCTCGGTTTTCCTTCCTTTGAGGGATATCTGACTTTCATTGTGTTGTAGACCCATAACTGGGACTCCACATTTATTTTGCATATTCCTGTTTCCTAGTGTCATTATTATAGACAGGGTAATAACGCCTACGGTGTGTATCAGCGCTGTCTACAAGTATCTTGTTGAGCAGGATTCATTTGTAAGTCTGCACTATTTGGTGTGAGAAAGGGGAGGTGTTACTTTATGACTCCTATCTGAGGTATATTTTTTTGTTTCCGCTATTTCCCTAGATACCAGTGTCAGTTTTGAGTGCATCATGAATTATCTCATCTGCCCGGCATCTTCCAATTTAATATGGAATAACCCTGCTGACCATATCCTGATATAGTGGTACCCCTGTAATGATATCTCTTTGCATCATTCTTGCTGTTGCTTTCTGTCTTCGCAAGTGTTAAGCCTTGTTGTTACTTTAGGGCATCTATAGTCACCAGTTGATATTATCTACATCCTGATGAACCAATCATAAAAAAGGGGGGAAACGTGTTGGGGTAATCTCTGACATATGTTTGGTGCTGAGCTTATCACCGCATCTATATAGGCTCCACCAGCATTTAATGTGTATCAGTTTCATCCATATTTTTGCATATATATCACTGTTTGGTAACTTGTGATTGTTATCTTATTGATTGTGAGGGGGTAGCAATTTTTGCCCCTTGATTTAGGGTCATTTAGAATACACCAGGTTAGGCACGTGAACAGGGCATCCCCACCACCTGGGGTAATCCCTGGGCTAAGATTGAGTGCAGGGATTGCATAAGGTGAGTTGTTACCATTTGACTATCCTGATTAGCCCATTTGTTGTTCTATTAGTGTCTAGTCCATCTGGCTTTTGTTGTTCTGGTGTATTCAAGTGACCCAGGTTTCCGGATAAAGATAATAATTTCAATAGGGGCCGGTAGACATGTCAACCGCATGTCCATGCCAGGGCGATCTAGGGTATAACAGCCTAGGTACGAGGATAGGGAGTCCCCACCTTCAGGGCTCGTCTGTGGACTGAGGTTGTACCTAGGGATGAATTGTTGAGGGTGAGCTATCCTGACACTTCATTTATTTCTACCCCCTCAGTTTGTATGTTATCAACTTTATTGGACTTATGGTCCAGTGTTTTGGGGAATATTTGTTTTTTAATTGGATATTAATAAAATTTGTGTTTTTAAGGTTTTCAATATTGTTTGCTGGAACTTGATCCTGATGCTACCAAAACTTCATTGAAGATAAGTGTTTCCTTTCCCTTTTGTATTTTGTTTATATATATATATATATATATATATATATATATATATATATATATTGTGTGTGTGTGTGTGTGTGTTGCCTTTCCCTGTTGTTTGTCATTAGGCCTAAGGGAGACTCCTGTTTGTCCTTCCCTTTGGAGGAACAGGTAGACTCAATCCTGACATTAGTTCCAGGGTCCTATAGGGTGTGACAGGATTCTAGGTATCAGGTGTAAGAACTTGCCTACCCTTGGGGCCTGTTCATACTGGTAGTCAGGACTGAAGTTAGGATTTTCTCTAGGAGGTGTCCATCTTCCTTCCCTAGTTTACAGGCCTTATTCCGGTATCCCCTTTTCCTCCTATTCTCAGTGTGGTGTTTTTCTCCCACACATGAGCGTGACAGTGAGGTACTGTGGCAGTCACTGTTAAAGGGACAGGTGCTGTGGAGGTCTCTATTATGGGGACAGGGAACAGTGGAGGTCACAGATAAGGGGACGGTCCCTTATGGAGGTCAGTGTTAAGGGGCAGGGTGCTGTATAGGTCACTGTTAAGGGGCGGGCCCCTGAGGAGGTCAATGTCAAGGGAATGGAATGCTGTGAAACTTACTGTTAAAGGGGCAGGCTGCTGTGAAGGTCAAAGTTAAGGGGATGGGCTGCTGTGGAAATCCCATTTTAAAGAGGTGGGCACTGTGGGGGGGGGTCAGTGTTAAGGGGTGAGAGGAAGTGGATTTCACTGTTAAGGGGGTGGGGTACTGTAGAGGTCACATTTATGGGGGATACTGTCGATGTCTTTTAACGACACACAGAAACATTAAATGAAATAGATTAAATATACCCGTGAGAAGACGAGTCCTTCTGCTAGTATCTTATATATATATAATTGAGTTTCTGTCTGTCTGTTCTTTATGCACGACCAAACGACTGTACTGATCTGAACCAAATTTGGCACATAGGTACATCAGGTGTCCAGGAAGGTTTTAGACTGGGTCTCAGCCCTGTAGGACATACCGTTCCTAAGATATTTCCAAAAAAATACAAATACTGCACTCTCACATGACCTACATTAGCCAATAGAAGCCTGCAGGTCTTTCACTCATATCCCAACTGCCATACACAGGGTCACATGACCCTTATCAGCTAATAGAAGCTCGCAGACCCATAGTCTTGACATACACACGGTTTTACACCAGGTTTCCACTGTTAAGGAGATGGAGTACTGTGGAGGTCACTAACAAAAGGGGCAGATTCTGTGGAGGTCACTGTTAAAAGAGCGGGCACAGTGGAGGTCACTGTTAAGGCAGCAGGGTACTGTGAGGTCATTGTTAAGGGAGCGGGGTACTGTGGAGGTAACTGTTAACTGAGCGGGGTACTGTAGGATTCACTGTTAAGGGGGTGGGGGACTGTGGAACTCACTGTTAAAGGGGTGGGCTCCTATGAAGGTCAGTTAAAGGGGTGGGCTGCTATTGAGGTCCCAGTTTCAGGAAGCAGGGCACTGTGGGGGGTCAGTATTAAGGGGTGGGGGCTGTGGAGGTCACTGTTAAGGGGGCAGGATGCTGTAGAGGTCATTGTTATGGGGGGATACTGTCGATATCTTTTACAGACAAAAACGTTAAATTAAATAGATGAAATATACCCATGCAAAGCCGGGTCCTTCTGCTAGTGTAGATATATATAAAGCCAGGTATTAAAACCTGTCCTCTTGTTGGAGTACCTTAAAAGATGCCATAGAGTACCTTGAGAGATTCCATGCTAGTGACTGAAACAACTCATATTTAAATCAACTAACAAAAAAGACCACAAGCTTTTAAAGTTCCCATTGATCAGCTCGCAGATGAATAGCTGAAGTTAGCAATAGAAGTAGGGCCAGGGTTTAGTGAAATAGCCTCTGTAGCTAGTAGCAGAAGAACAGAAAGAGACATTGTCCAGCTTTTTTTCTCCTCATAATGTAACAATGCATAACCTCTATCTCTCTCTTATCAGCCATGGACCTACAAAGCTCTCTACTGGAGTCAGGTATCCTATAAAAATTTTGGAAGGAACTAAATAAAAAAAAAACATTTTAAAGACTGTCTGCAGACAAATTCCCTTGGAATGTGGTGGAGGAGGCAGGACAGCATGGACTTCATCATATTCTGATCATGGACTCTTCAGGAAATGCTGGATGGTTGAGGGCTCATTGCTGTTCCCACCCCTACTGTAACTACCAATGGGTTGAGGGAATGAGAATACGAAGTAAAGAAGTTGGGTGTGGTAGTTGATAGTTTCTGTTTGGACTGGAAGGGTCAGAATCTGAGTTGAGGCCAGATCCTGGGACCATGTGTGATGATTAGGGGCATTCATTGAGGTTGTCCTCTGGGATATTCCTGCCGTATTGGATTAGAAATAAAAGAGTTAAGCTCCATCTGGCTTGTCTGGCTGCTGTATGAAGGAGCGATGTCCAGTGACAAACTCTAGATTTTAAAACGTAATTTGCCAAGGTATTCTAATATTGTAGCTCAGAGATTTCACCTATGTTATTCTTCCACCTTTCTTATGAAAAATTTTCTTTACATTAAATGATAAAAGTCCCTTATAACCTATAAATATTTATAAAGTGAGACTGAACATAGATGCTAAATATAAAAATGCACACCATACTATCATAATAGTGCTTTATAATTTTCAAATGTAAAATATATATTTTACTGTACAGAGTATATACTGTAGTACAATTTAAAATGAATACACAACATATTCAAAATAATAATAATATTTGGACTTTTTTGTACTAAAAGAAGGCTAAATAATTTATATAGTATTTGGATATTGTGACAGTTGAGGGAACCTTACAAAAAAGGGAAGGAACCCATTTTCTAAAAAGTAGCATAAATAAAACAATTATTGATGAACTTTGATGTGTATCTTTGTTCAATAATGTGGGAAAATGTTGTTTTTGAAAATCTTTTTCATAGCACTTTTGACCTCCTGGTTTCGTAATGTGTAGATTATTGGGTTTAATAAAGGAGTCAACACCGTGTACAGCACAGATATTAACTTATCTGCTGAATAATTAATTGGTGGTCTTAAGTAGATAAATAAACATGGACCAAAAAAGAACATAACAACTAAGATATGGGAAGCACAGGTAGAAAACGCCTTGCTCCTCCCATCTGATGAATGGATCTTTAAAATTGTTGTAATGATACCAAGGTAGGAAAACAATAAGACAACAAAACAAGCAAGGGAAATCAATCCACTGTTGGCAATGATAAACATATCTATAAAGAAAGTGTCTGCACAGGCAAGCACTGCCAGTGGATGAACATCACAGAAGAAGTGGTTTATTTTGTTAGGACCACAAAATGGAAGCTGGTATGTGAGAAAAGCTTGAGTAAAAGAGTGCAGAAAACCTGAAAACCAACTGAATGCCACCAACCAGAAGCAAAACCGATGATTCATGACTATGTGATAGCATAGTGGATTACAAATGGCCACATAACGATCATATGCCATGGCATTAAGCAGGAAGCACTCTGTGCCACCAAATAAATGAAGGAAGAAAAGCTGAGATATACATTGGTTGAATGAGATTGTCTTTCTTTCTGATAGCATATTAATAAGCATCTTTGGTATGGTCACCGTGGAGTAACAGATGTCCAGAAAAGACAAGTTACTAAGGAAGAAATACATTGGGGAATGTAAATGGGGATCTATATGAACTGCAGTCATAATGGCCAGGTTCCCTGATAAAGTCAATAAATATAAGACCAGAAAAACAACAAAGAAAATAACATGTGATTCATGTGAGTGGGAGAGACCACTAAGTGTGAATTCGATCACTGAACTTTGATTTCTGTACACCATCTTGTCTTTCTCTGAGGCCTGCTTTCTATAGAACAGGATAGGGCATTATATAATAAATAAGAATTAAGGCTCATGCACACAGCATGCAAATAAATGTTCAAAACAAGAGAATCGGATGGCACTACCTAAAACAAAGCACCATGCACTTTTGTTATGTCGTATTGCGCTGCGAGAGTGTCTTCAGATTCACGGTGGTGCTTAGCTATGTGTAGGTATTCAGGTGACTACAATAGCAAAACAAAAATTAAAAAATAGCGGCACTCACCAAATCTTCAAGGAATGCTTCTCTTTATTGTTTTATAAAAACAGGCGAAGACTCACCGGTGGCCAGAGGGAGGGGGGACACAAAATGTTGCGATAGCTGTGCAGCAACGGCCGTTTCGCGCTTAGTTTTAGCGCATCATCAGGCCGCCTCAGGGTTAGAGTGTAGCTAGTGCACCTTTATTGCGTCACCACTCGGCTCCACCAGGTGGTCATCAATCACTACACAAAATTTAACTCATTAAGAACAACCGAACTGCATGTGAGAAAAAGCGCATGCGCATAATGCCACTAAAAAATGCGCATATAAGGCAGATATCAATGATAACATAAATTTTCAGTATAAATACTCATGTGATGTATACATTAACACGTGATGATATGTATATCCCAAAATTGTTAGTACATACAGAGGGGAGCTTAAGAAAAAGCCTAAAGGAACACCGACAGATCATTTCTGTCGTTTAATCCGTGCGGTCCCATCGCATCGGTGTGAATTATCCACCAAGCCTCGCGTTGTAAGAGGCGGCGATGTCTGTCCACTCCGCGTGGCAACTCAGAAACAGTTTCAATGCCCGCGAATGACAGACAACTAGCATCACCATTGTGATGGGACCGCACGTGTTCAATGATCCGAGAGCAGCCTTTGCCCGTTCTGACCGAGGCCATATGTTCTCTGACACGTTCCATGAGGGACCTTTTTAGTTTTAGTTAAGTAAAGATGAATGTCGCACTAGATAGAATGAGTGCCTTTGAAGGTGCTCCTATGCACAGTTTCACCCACCTGTGAAAAGTGCTTGTATAAATAAATAATTAAATAATAGGGCACTCTCCCCAACACATGTAAATCACAAGAGATACTTTATTAATATATATATACTAAAATCAATCCTAAAATCAATCCTGAATACATTAAAATCACTCATAAAACCATCAGCGACCGCAACTATACACAAATATATGCTAGTGTGCAATTAAGTAGATGAAATACTGTAGATAACTGTAACGGTCCGCAGACCAGACAGTGTCCAATTAAGTCTCTTGCTGGATCTCCGCCTATAGCGGAATATAAAATCTCAAAGTCCACCTGTTATTAGTGTATGTAAATGGGGTAAGTTGTGATAACCCCTAATAATAGGCAATATTTGAATGATGTCCCGATTTAGAGCGGCGTCCCGCTCTTATTTTGAATCAGCGGCGTCCCGCTGTAGAAAGTGGCCGTGCATTCGTACCATCTGATGCCGAAATAGTTGGAAAGATCTTACCAGGCAGGCCGGTGGGAAGAATGATGCCCTCTCCGTACGGCTTCTATGTCGGTATCGAGGGCTGCTTCGGTCCCGGTTCACCACGCCAAACAGTGTCGGCCCGTGTGTACTGTAGGCCCGCCCACTGCTTCCGCTCGTGCGGGTGACGTAGCGCCGGTATCTTTCCTCTGTTGTTTGTTCCTGTCGGCAATCAGGGGGTCTCATCCAAGGGGGACTGCGGTACATCAAACGCGTTTCGGGACTCGATATTGGCCCCTTCTTCTAAGAGCCAGGGTGAGGATAAATCTCTGTCCTGGATTGCCTGTTTGTAGGTGGAATCGGAGTTCCATAAATCATCAATAAGTGATCCTTCAGAACAAATCTTGCAAAAATTTTTTTTGCAAGAGAGGCATATTGCTCAACATACAAAGCCCTGTGGGACTTAGTCCTATGTTACATCAGTCTCATATTTATGTGCACTACAGTAGAAATATGTTTCTCCACATGCGTTATCATTGCGTTTTTTCCCAACATGTGAATTGGGACTGATATAAATTATTCTCCATTTTACTACAGCATCCTTTGCGATTTTTTGAACATAAAAATTATGGTATAAATATAGTTGTTCACATGTACAATCTTGTTGCGGTTTGCACTAAAAATATATACTATAATAAAATTACAATACAAATTCTATTAAAATATGAACTAAGATGTAGAGAATGGTCGAGGAGGAGGAAGATATGGATGGGGGCGTTTCTGACAAGAGGGGACCGTGCATGTTATATTCACTATGCTTAAGGATCGCCTTCTAGGGAGGGGTTACCCACCCAAAGACATAGATGAGGCCCTAAGAAAAGCACTTCTTCGCTCACGTAGCGAATTACTTAGTGGGGATCGAACCAATAAAAATAAACAGACCAGGTTTGTCTTTACTTTCCGGTTAAGTCCCATGGCAGACACAGTAAAAAAGGCCATTAATAACAATTGGGACCTTTTGAAAGAGGAAACGGGGCTAAGTGATATTGCACAGGAACGCCCATTGGTAGCCTATAGACCAGGCATGCTTAACCTGCGGCCCTCCAGCTGTTGCAAAACTACAACTCCCAGCATGTCTGGACAGCTTACAGCTATCAGCCTACAGCAAGGCATGATGGGAGTTGTAGTTTTATAACAGCTGGAGGGCCGCAGGTTGAGCATGCCTGCTATAGACGGTGCAAAACCGTCAAAGATGAAATAGTACATAGTGTCCTTCCTAGGAAACCTATAGGAAATTGGTTTAATCGGACACGCCCCATTGGCAATTTTAAATGTGGACACTGTACGTTTTGCCCTCAAAATGCGCAAAGCAAGTGGCTCCATTTAGGCGGAATATCATTCCAAGTTAGACACTTTATAACATGTCGCTCGATGTTTGTTGTATATGCAATTATGTGTGTCTGTAAAGCCTTTTACATAGGTAAAACTAAAAGGTCCCTCATGGAACGTGTCAGAGAACATATGGCCTCGGTCAGAACGGCAAAGGCTGCCCTCGGATAATTGAACACGTGCGGTCCCGTCACAATGGTGATGCTAGTTGTCTGTCATTCGCGGGCATTGAAACTGTTTCTGAGTTGCCACGCGGAGTGGACAGACATCGCCACCTCTTACAACGCGAGGCTTGGTGGATAATTCACACCGATGCGATGGGACCGCACGGATTAAATGACAGAAATGATCTGTCGGTGTTCCTTTAGGCTTTTTCTTGAACTCCCCTCTGTATGTACTAACAATTTTGGGATATACATATCATCACGTGTTAATGTGTACATCACAGGAGATTTTTTACTGAAAATTTATGTTATCATTGCTATCTGCCTTATATGTGCATTTTTATGCGCATTTTTCAGTCGCATTATGCGCATGTTTGAGCATTTTTTGGTGCACGCGCCTTTTTCTCACATGCAGTTCGGTTGTTCTTAATGAGTTAAATTTTGTGTAGTGATTGATGACCACCTGGTGGAGCCGAGTGGTGACGCAATAAAGGTGCACCAGCTACACTCTAACCCTGAGGCAGCCTGATGATGCTCTAAAACTAAGCACGAAACGGACGTTGCCGCACAGCTATCGCAACATTTTGTGTCGTCCCCCCTCTGGCCACCGGTGAGTCTTCGCTTGTTTTTATGAAACAATAAAGAGAAGCATTCCTTGAAGATTTGGTGAGTGCTGCTATTTTTTCATTTTTGTTTTGCTATTGTAGTCACCTCATGCACACAGCATGCCACAGGGGTGTGTGTGAGTGTGGATGTGGCCGGATGGGTGTAGTAGTAGGTATGGTCAAAGTTCTGAAGATCCCTGGGCTCATACATTAATAGGAAAAACGCACCTGTTCTTCCCTTTAAAGCACACTTCGGTTCTGTGGTCCTCTTGTCTGATGACGATTAAGGTGCCCTTAATAGTGAAGGTGTTGAGGTGTAAGACAGGGTCCCAGTTTTCGTAACACCAACACTTTGCGGTATAAATGTAGCGCAGGAAGCAATGATGAGTTATGCAGCTGAACTGTTCTTTACTGAAGAATTCAAAATCAACTATGTCAGGATATGCAAATGACTGACTGATAATACACAGAATGCAGTCTCCACAGATGGCTCATAGCTGCAAAGGTAATCATCGACCAAAAGGTGCCTCCTTGAAGCTGAAGCAATCTTTCTTTATCTGCACTTTGCTAACTGAATTCTCTACATCTCTTTGCTAGTGTTGATAGAGCACTAAAGTGCTTGGGTGCTTTGGTTCTCGAGTGAAACACTTTGGGATGCTCGGGTGCTCTACAGAGCACAATGGAAGTCAATGGGAGAACCAGAGCATTAAACCAGAGCACCAGAGCACAATGGAAGTCAATGGGAGAACCAGAGCATTAAACCACTGCTAACTGACTTCTCTACATCTCTTTGCTAGTGTTGATAGAGTACCAAAGTGCTTGGGTGCTCTAGTGCTCGAGTGAAACACTTTGGGATGCTCGGGTGCTCTACAGAGCACCAGAGCACAATGGAAGTCAATGGGAGAACCAGAGCATTAAAGCAGGCACCCCCTGCTCTGAAGAGGGGAGGGTGTCTAGTTCACAGGAAAAGGACAGAAATTGATGGAAACACCACTGAAATCTGAAATGGTTCGGTAACAGGATGGAGAGGATGTCTGGATGCATCTTGGACTCCTATTTTGCTGCTGGAAACGATGTTGTCTGAGTAGTACACCACTTTTACAGACTGACAATAATACGCACAAAACAGAAGATAAAACCAATTTTAGAGGAAAAATTGTTAAGAAACATTCTTTCTTGTATATTTTCTTGTATATAAAGTGCAAGTGCTGCCAAAAGTTACAAGGAAGAGGCACTCCAATACAACCTGTATATCACATAAAGGAGGGCCTCATTCACAATCACATTGTGGTACAATTGTTCAGGTAGTGGGAATCCTACACTCATAAAGCCTATGCACTAAGTAAAATGGCTGCCAAAAATTACAAGGAACTGGCACTCCAATACACCCTTTATTACACATAAAAAAGGGTATCATACACACCCTTGAAAAATAATGATTGATGGCCTGCTGGTGACCCTCAAAAACATTAGGAGCAGGGGCCTGCTGGTGACCCTCTAAAACATTAGGGGCGAGGGACTGCTGCTGATCTGACCATCTAAAACATTATCGGTGAGGGTCTGCTGCTGAACTGACCTCTAAAACATTAGGGGCAAGTGCCTACTGCTGATCTGACTATCTAAAGCATTAGGGGTGAGGGCCTGCTGCTGATCTGACCGTCTAAAACATTATGGGCGAGGGCCTGCTGGTGACCCTCTAAAACAATAGGAGTGAGGGCAGCCCAATAAGCATGTTGATATGATGGAGGAGGATTAGAAAAGGAAGATTAAACCATATACCCTTATTTGTGGTGGAAGGGGTGCATGGGAATACAGTGTATTCAATACACCATAAAAGCCACATTTTAAGTACCTTTATGTTCAGCGGCTTTCCTCTGGTGGAGTAGAGAAGTCAGGGGCAATCCAGGCCTTGTTTATTTTGATAAGCTGTCAGCATTTTCAGTTAACAGGCTGATGCGCTTATCAGTTATTATGCCACCAGCAGCACTAAATACCCGCTCTGACAAAACGATGGTGGCAGGGCAGGCCAGCACTTCCAAGACATAGAGTGCCAGTTCGTGCCACGTGTCCAGGTTGGACACCCAATAGTTGTAGGCCACAGAGGGATCACTGAGGATGTTGACACGGTCTGCTACGTACTCCTTCACCATCTTCCAAAACTTGTTGGGAAGGGTGCTGGCAGGGTGTCATGAAACTGCCCTAGGCCTTGGAAAGTGTTGCCCTCTGTCGGAACTGCTGTGTGTTCCCCTCATCTTCCCTCCTCGGTTGCCCAAGGAACTACGTACTCTGCCGCCAGTGTTCCAGTCAGCTGGAAATTTTTGTAGCAATTGTTTCACAAGGCATTGCACCATTTTGCTAGTCCTCTCCACCACAGGAATGAGAGATGAGAAGTTCTCTTTGTAGCGGGGGTCGAGTAGAGTGAACAAACAGTAATCAGTGTTGGCCAAAATGCGTATAATGCGAGGGTCAAGGGAAAGGCAGCATAACATAAAGTCAGCCATGTGTGCCAGATTCCCAACAGACAAGACTTCGCTGTCCTCATCAGGAGAATGACTCTCAATCTCCTTATCCTCTTCCTCCTCTTCTGCCCATCCACGCTGAACAGATTGAATAAACCTGCTATGGGTACTACCCTCTGTAGCGGAGGCAACCGTCTTCTGCTCATCATCATCCAATTCACACTGAGAAGACAAACTGAAGGTGGTCTGGCTATCACCCTGTGTACTGTATTCCCCCATTTCCACCTCTTCCACATGCAAAGTGTCCACCTTCATTGTGAGCAGCGAGCGTTTCAGTTGCGTAAAACCTCACAGAGGTCAGACATCCATGCCCACTTGTCTCTTGTGAAGAGTAGAAGCTGACTGGAAAGGCAACTACCATGTTGCAGCTGGTATTCCATTACTGCCCTCTACTGCTCACAAAGCTTGGCCAACATGTGGAACGTGGAGTTCCAGCTCATGCTCAAGTCGCACAACAGTCGGCAAGTTGGCAATTGCAAGCGCTGATGCAACGTTGCCAGATCACCGGCAGTTGCAGATGACTTTTGGAAATGGGCACACACGCGGCGCACCTTCACCAGTACAGTAGCTCAGGCAATTTGGGCTAGGTTTTGAGAAACCGCTGAACCACTAAGTTGAACACGTGGGCTGGGCATGGCATGTGTGTAAGCTTGCGGAGCTCCAAAGCCGACACCAAGTTACGGCCATTATCAGACACAACCATTATACCCTGCCACAGCTCTGCAGTGGTGTGCTGTTTATCCCCTAAGCAAATTAGTTTCAGCATGGCCTGTTGCCGCTTCCCCACTGCAGTGCTACACTGCTTCCAGCTACTGACTGATGGCTGACTGGTGTTGCAAGATGAGAATTCAGAAGTGGAAGTGGAGGAGGAGGTGGAGGAGAAGAGGGGGTTGGAGCCACTAATGTAGGTGGTGGCGGAAATCCTGATGGAAGTAGGCCCCGCAATCATTGGCGTCAGTAGTTTTTGTGCCATCCCAGGGTACGACTTACTACCGGCCTCCACAACGTTCACCCAGTGTGCCGTCAGGGAAATGTAGCGTCCCTGGCCAAAAGCACTAGTCCACGTGTCAGTTGTTAAGTGGACCTTCCCAATAACTGCGTTGGTCATGGCATGGGACACATGCTAGTGTAAGGCAGGGATGGCACATCGGGAAAAATAGTGATGACTGGGGATTGAGTAACGAGGGAGGGCCGCCACCATCAGGCTGTGGAAAGCCTCAGTGTCCAGAAGCCTAAATGGCAACATTTCCAGGGCCAGCAATTTAGAAAGGTGAACATTTAGTGCTATGGCCTGTGGGTTGGTGGCTGGGTATTTCGCTTTCATTCAAAGACATCTGTACGCTGGCCTGGGGCACAGAAGTGGATGTGCTAGTTGATGGTGCTTGTGAATGTCCAGGTGCAGGGTGGGAGGCATCCAGGCCTGCATCTTGGACAGGGTATTGGCCAGCACATAACACAGGGGAAGAGGAGGCAGTGATGTGACCCGCAGACACTGATTGTGAACCCAGGCGTTCGGCCCACCTATTAGAATGCTTTGTTGCCATGTGGTGGATCATGCTGGTGGTGGTGAGGTTGCTAGTATTCACGCCCCTGCTCATTTTGGTACTACACAGGTTGCAAATGACAATTCTTTTATCGTCCGCACTTTCCTCAAAAAAGTACGAGACTGCGGAATACCTACCCCTTGGCAAGGGAGATTTCCACAAGTGGTTGCTCCAGGGAACAGTTGCAGGCCTCTCTGGTGTGACCTGCCTTCTCCCTTTTGCCACCTCACTGCCTCTTCCAGCCTGTTGCGTTGTTGCGGATCCCTCCCGCTCTATACTGCTGTCCTCGCTCAGCTTGCCACCTTCCCAGGTTGGGTCAGTGATTTCATCGTCCACCACCTCCTCTTCCACTTCCTCACTTTGATCATCCTCCTGACTTGTTGACCTAACATGAACCTTACTTATTGACAACTGTGTCTTATCCTCATCATCAACCACTTGAGACACTTATTGCCGTTGACTTATTGGCAACTGTGTCTCATCATAATCCATCTCGTGAAACACTTATTGCTGTTCCCCACCGTCATCTTCTTCTGACTGCGAATGCTCAAGAGTTTGGGAATCAGTGCACAAGATCTCCTCATGTCCCTCTTCAAGTGGGCTTGACAAGAGGCCCAAATCAAGGAATGGCGATGAAAAGAGCTCCTTGGAATATCCAAGTGTCGATTCACTTGTTTGCCAAGACTCTCCATGGTGGGAGGTAGGAGGATCAGGGTGAGGACTCTGTTGACCAGACTCTTGACTATTGAGACTGGACTTTGTGAAAGATAGGGTGGTGCTTAACCGACTGGAAGCATTATCTGCTGCAATCCAACCGACCACATGGTCTGACTTCGAGAGTGGTGTCCTGCGGTGCCCTGCAAACCGGGGCATGAAGCTAGGTATCGTGGATGAGTGTGTTTCTTGTTGTCTGGCAGCAGCACAGTTTCACCGCGCCCAGGGACATGGCCTCTGTGTGCACCATCAGCAGCACGGCCACTTCTCCAACTCTTACTGCTCGCCTTGAGCATATTAAATGGTATATATGCTTGTAAGTATGTCACACGTACAGTAGTGCAGGTTTTGTAAGTGTATGCACAAATAAATTACACTGAATATCACAGATGTTTAGGATGTGCAAACGTTATGGAGATGTAGCGCAGGTACGTAATGTCGCTGTCACCAGAGGCTAAGAAAAAATTACAATGAATGTCACAGATATTTAGGTTGCGCAAACGTTATACAGGAGAAGTACAGTAGCACAGGTAATCTTGCTGTCACCAGCGGCTAAGAAAAAATTACACTGAATGTTACAGATATTTAGGATGCGCAAATGTCATACAGGAGATGTAGCAGAGGTTGTGTCACTGTCAGCAGCGGCCAAACAATTGCATTCAATTTAGCGCAGGTTGTGCTAATAATGTATATTGCAGCCAGATAAAACAATAGTGCTTAAATGGACTTTTGGGTCTCTAACACCTTTTAACACTAAACCCTGCCTAAAAGAAATAAAAACAATTCCTGTCCCTACACTATCTGTCCCTTCTGCTGCAGCTTGCCCTGACTAAGACTGAGCCGAACCACATGTCATCGGGTGCTATATATGACCCGATGAGGCGTTCCGGCCAGCCAATCACTGTAATGCCAGTAATCAAGATGGCTACGGCATTACAGTGAGTGCCAGTACTTCCCCGCACGTTTATTGGCTGCGTAGCAGCCAACGAACATGCAAGAAGGAGACTCTAGCATCGCACTCGAGCACAGTGCCTACCATCGCGATGCTCGAGTCAAAATGGTGTTCGACCGAGCATGCTCGCCCAACACTACTCTTTGCATCTGACCTGCTTTTTGGACATGTTCTGACTCTATCCTGGATGGTATCAGATCCAGGATGAGCTGGCCTGCCAACTACATACATGTGCTTTCTTCTTTTAGCCTTTTTATGCTGAACTAGTCTGAAAAGACTAACCCTCTCCAGAATGTTCTGTATTCTCTATTTATAAAGAGGGTGACACCACCCCTATCTGGTTGTGGCTAAGAAAATGGTTTGTGGTTACCTTGAACATAGAGAAATATAGTAAGTGCATTAATGACATGAAAAAAATGTGCACTTTGCAGTATAGAGCCCTCCTGGAGCAGGGTGCTGGGTATTATGACTACTTAAAATCGATGACACCCATGGGCTCTAATGTACTTCCAAATGGCTCTGATCGTGTACTTACACATAGATGACTTCAAAGCTGTTCTGTGAGCCACTTGCTGACAGCAAAGTGTCTTAGAATATTATTTCTGATCTAATATTTATATAATGTCTTCTTGTACATCTGCAATAAAATCCCCATGGGACTCTTGCAAGAAATGTAAAAATAACTCAATTAGCTCTAATTAATATACTTTACAATATAAGTTTCCAGTATACAAAACATTGGCTACATATACGAATAGTAGAGAAAATCCTTGTGTCCTATAGCTGAGACATGGGTAAACTGAGTAGGTGATTATTTAGGGCATTATTGCATGGGAGTAAAAAGTAAAAAATGCTTCAGGTGAAATTCCACAATAATGCTTCTCTTCTATGCACTGGTTTAGAAACAGTGTATGAGTATAGGCTTTTAAGGTAATCCATGCTTTCCTATAGAGAAGAGGTGTCCAACCTGAAGCCCACAGCTTCATTCTGTCTACCCCAACCATCTAGACCAGAAATGCATGTTTGTGTGTGGTTGCTCACATGTAGTTTCCATGTCAGAGAAATAGGAAGTGATACACAACTCAACAACAAGGAAAGGCAATGGTGCGCCTTTGGTCCCCATATATCAGGAGAATGGGGTTCATTGGGTTCCTTGACTCATTTGGAACTCCAGAAATGAGGATATAAGTTAGATAGCTGGCATTGTATGTATGCAGCTCTCTCCACCGTAGTTTATCGGAGTTGTAATATGCTACACTGTTACCACAACACCCATAGGGGGACATTTATTAAGACTGACGTTCCCATACACCAGTCTTGATCCTTCTGCGCTGGAGTGAGCTCTGCCTGATTTATTACAAAACAGATGCCTCTTAATAAATTAGGCGCAGCTCTGGCAGTCCGTGAGACTGAAGTCTATGCCAATCAGTGGCTGGTGTATTTTCAGTTTCTGCTGTACGTTATAGTAAAACCAGTGTGTCACAATAAGCCTAGCCCCCTCCTGATGAAGCCACAGACTTTTTATGCCACTTTAGAAAATTGGTGCGAATCTCAAAAAGTCACAAATTATTGCACACCTAATGGTGTCTGCAATAATTTGTGACTTTTTTAATGCCACTATTGTAAGGTAAAAGCATTAGTAATAGTAAATGTACCCCATCATTTTCAATGAAGGGTGCATGCATGTATAATCTCCTCCTCTCTGGTGCACTGATTGTGAAGAAGGGGACCCAAATTCTCATGATAGGTGTGAGACCTGGAAGTGGAACTTGCTCTTTTGATATGGCATAAATGTGTCAGATGGTAATACTACTTTAAGATTTGTTTCAGCCTTCCTTTAAGAGTTCTTCAATCTGACAATGTGACCCTTGGACCAGAAAACATTGTGCCAGGCAAGGATGGTTCCAACATGCGTAACAAGCCTTAGTTATCATGCCCTACTCAGCAGAGGGAAGGCTGGACCATCCCCCTCTGAAGGAGGAGCTGGGTAATCTGATTGCATCAGACAGTGAATCAGGCATTACCAGCTGAAGTGTGAGGAACTGTATGTGTCTGTGCAGTGTGAGGCCTCCTACAAGAGGTTCTTTTTCCCTGCATGTTGAACACAACTGCTTTTCCTGAGGGTGAGAGGACAGACATCTGCAGACTATTTAAGAACACAAGAGATTGTGCGTATTAGCAGAGGTAACGCTCATTTATGGCTATGGACATTGAGCTGCTTGTGGGGAGGGTATTTTGCTTCAGCACCACACATATAAAGGATTGCCCATTGTTGTAGTAATTTTTCTTACCCCGTGCTCACAAGCACGTGTATCAGCTCCTTTTGTGTAAGGAAAGGCCGCACTATTCCAGTAATGAGATAAGATGCTTCATGGTTGAGATCTGGTGAGAGACTCCCCTCTCCTCCAGACTCCTTCTTTATTTACATAGACAAAAGGGATAACAAATAGAAAGTGGGCAGGCCCATCACCTGACCACTCCCTTCAGGTACAGTACAGTCATACAGGAAGTGATGACACACACACACACACACACACAGAAAGAATACCACAACATGTCTCTCAGTCACCACTAGGGGGGAATCTTGTTCAGCATCAATCAGTGATCAATGCTCAACAAGGCTCACCAGGATTCTTATGTGGGCCTACTTATAGGAACAGCGTCACCATCTCCAGCGGTTGATCAGGCACACTGGAAATAACGAATGCACGTTCCTTTCCGTATATTGTTCTCTTAATAAATGCATACACGCCAAGCCAATAAATCCGCCTTTTGGGCGGGGGGCCCCAGCCGGCATCTATCCATTCGGCAAGAAAACACTGCTTGCTGCGTCTCTATATCCGCAGCAAGAAATCCACTTCCAGTGGGTTACACACTGAGAGACACGATGACAATATTAGAAAACACATCATAATAAAATTTCCACAACACCATCCATTTGAGGATCTGCATCCCGGCGGAGACTGTAGTACTGCTTTTGAGAGTTTTTTAAGAGTGTGGCTATTTGGTAAGATTGCCAAGTGTTTAGCGTGCAATTCAGAGACTACTGCTGCCATTAGAGTTGAGTGAATCGAAGTTGATGAAGTAGAATCCAATACGAATTTCAGGAAAAATTCCATTATTTTCCTAAAATAGCTTCTGCACATATTAGGACATGGAGCAAAGAACTCTGGGAACGAGGGATCACCCACAATGCCATTCATGCATCCAATTAGCAGTCAGCTAGCCCCTGTGATGTCACAGCCCTATAAATAGCGTCAGCCATCTTGGATTCTGCCATTTTCCAGTGTACTTAGTGCATCGACAGATGTCAGCAGGTGCTAGGGAAAGTACTAGGAAAGACTTCATTGTGCTGAAAAAAATGATTTACAAGTTCAGGGAAAGATTATTCAAGGTTTAAGGAAAGGATAGGGAGGCATCATCTACACCACAGTATAAAAGGAGAAAAGGGTGAAATAGGAGAGTGTACAGCCTGGGTAATAGGAGCGATTCTATTACACCTTGCACTAATTGGGGATCCAAATTGGTGTTATACTGCTGCTTTTAGGTTGTTTGCACTATACGATACATCACTAATTCCAGCAAATCTTGCTTGTGATTGGGGTGCAAGTTCTGTGTGATACAGCCATTTACAGGGCATATTAATAGGAAAGATACATACGTCCTATTAGCCGTTCTGCATTGATTTTATATTGTTTTACATTTTTTGGGGGGTGTATTAATGGGGGTGGGGGGGAAATATATGTCATAATTGCCGTTCAGCAGTGAAGTTACATTGTACTACAGCCATTTACGGAGTGTATTAATAGGAAAGACACGTATGCCCTATTAGCCGTTCTGCGTTGATTTTACATTGTTTTACTTTTTTGGGGGGTGTATTAATAGGAAAAAAAAAAAGGAAAAAATATATATCTTTATTGCCGCTCAGCGGTGAGGTTACATTGTACTACAGCCATTTATGTGGTGTATTAAAAGGAAATATACATACGTCCCATTAGCCATTCTGCGGTGAATTGTGATTGTTATATTTCTTTTTTTTTGGGTGTAGTAATAGGAAAAAGAATACATCTTAATTACCGTTCTGTGGTGAAGTTACATTGTTCAACAGCCATTTACGGGGTGTATTAAAAGGAAATATATGTACGTCCCATTAGCCGTTCTGCTGTGAATTGTGACTGTTATATTTCTTTTTTTTTGGGTGTAGTAATAGGAAAAAGAATACATCTTAATTACCGTTCTGTGGTGAAGTTACATTGTTCAACAGCCATTTACGGGGTGTATTGAAGGGAAATAAACCTACTTCCTATTATCCGTTCTGGGGTGAATCGTGATTGCTATTTTTTTTGTGGGGGGAGTTTATTAATCATAAAAAATATATATATGTCTTAATTGCCGTTCAGCGGTGAAGTTACATTGTACTACAGCCATTTACGTGGTGTATTAAAAGGAAATATACACATGTCCTATTAGCCGTTCTGCTGTGAATTGTGATTGTTATATTTCTCTTTTTGGTGTGTAGTAATAGAAAGAAGAATACATCTTAATTGCCATTCTGTGGTGAAGTAACATTGTACTACAGCCTTTTTTGGTGGGTAAAATTTTAATTTTAATATAACTCTTTTATCATACAGTATGTCAGACAGACAGATGACAAGCCATTCAAAGGGAATGGGCAGTGGCCAAAATGTTTCTGTCGCAAGCAGCAGAAGAGAGTGGGTGGGAGCAGGGGTGCACCTCCAATGAGGCCAGGTGAGGCGATCACCTCAGGAAACACCAGGTAGGAGCCAGAGGGGGGCAGGCGAAGGGCCATAGGCTGAAGGGAAGGGGTTAGGTTAAGAAATTGGCATTGAGGAGGGGGGTGCCATTTCAGCTTTCGCCTCAGGCAGCAGAAAGGCTAGGTGCACCCCTGGGTGGCAGCAGGAATCTCAGCGAGAGGCCTGAGCTTGCATTGTCATCTAGTGGTCTTTTCTTGACCAGAAACCCAGCAGTGTTTGAATGGTTGACTCAGTCTTCGAGTTCTTTACAAGTGACATCAGACACCCCCAGCCAAGAGATGGTGGGTTCCTCTGACACAACGCATAGCTGGCATGGCCCGGGAGCAGGCTTTGTGCCCTCACCTGTCCTGAACCTTCTTCTGTAATTTTCAGTTCCCCTCAGCGCGAGCGCGAGAAGTATTATATGCCGTATGCTCAGCTCCACTTTTCAGTGAGGTCGAGCTACTAGAGGACACTCAGCAGCTACTGCCCAGCAAAGATGTGGAGGAGACATCCGTGCAAGTAGTGATGATAAGAAGTCGTGTGGGAGCAGGTGTTGCGAGTGGTCAGGCTCCTGGCCCTGAGACTGCTGAGGGGACATCAGTGATGTGCAGACAGTAGCGGATGACTAGGATGTAGCCGATCACACTTGGGAGTCGGGTGAAGAAGGGGCTCCATCATCATCATCAGGAGAAGAGGGTGGCAGCTTGCACGTGAGGCAGCCGCTGAGCCAACAGGGTGGTAGCCTGGCTGTGAGTCAGCAGGGTGGCAGCAGTGGGAGCTCGGAAGCCAAACGTTCCGGGAGTACACCACCCACAGAAGCCTACCTGCCCAGAAAGTAGTGGTGCAGGGGTTCAGGGAGGCAGCGGTAGCAGGAATTCAGCTCTGAGTGTTGGGGGGAAAATGGCATACTCAGCGGTGTGGCAATTTTTTGTTAGGCCGCCTGAGAAGGTGAACATGGCCATTTGCCGAAGTTGTAGGCTGAAGGTAAAGCGTGGCAAGGGTGCGAATGTTGGCATCACCACCCTGCGTCAAAAGATGCAGCATCACCATAAATTGGCCTGGGAGAACCGTGGCTCCGATGTGGTGGTCCAGCTTGCCATAGCAACTGCTGCATCACCCAAGGGCATGCACCCAATTTCATGCAGTAAAGGCTCCACCATCTCAGAGGAAGGGAGCTGCCTGTCCTTCCCATCATCTGCTGTTTCTGATGCTCCTGCTCCTCCTCCTCCTACTCCTCGTCAGTCATTCGGTCAGCAGTCGGTAACCCAAGCGATTGCCAAGAGACAAAAGTATGCGTGCACTCATCCAACATTGGAGACGCTGAACGTGCTCCTGGCCAAGTTGGTGCTGCAGTCCCTCCCTTTCCAAGTGGTGGACTCACCTTTCAGAGAACTGATGGCTTGTGCCGAGCCCAGATGCAAAGTCCCAAGTCGTCATTTCTTTGAGAAAAAGGCAGTACCAGCCCTGCAAGCTTATGTAAAAGAGAAGGAGGGCCAGTCTTTGATCCTGTCAGTGTCTGCTAAAGTGCACGGCAGCGCCGACGTGTGGAGCTGTAAGTACAGTTAAGGACAATATATGTCCTTTACAGCTTACTGGGTTAATGTGGTTCCTCCCCAGCCACACCAGCAACTTGGCCAGGTGACGCCGCTTTCACCTCCACGTTCTCACGCCGTTGGTCCTGTGACAATGTCCGCCTCTGCCTCCTTATCCTCCACCGTGTTCTCAGCCTCACAGTGCTCCACCAGCATACTACACGTGCAGGGCACATCAGTGTCACGCTGTTCTGCACCTAGTTTGCCTGGGTGAATGGAGTCACACAGCGAAGGAACTGCTCCATGTCCTTTATCAAGAAATCTAATCCTGGCTTTGCCCTCAACAACTCAAAATCGGGAACATGGTGACCGACAACGGGAAGAACATGGTGTTGGCCCTGCCTCAAGGAGGGCTGAGCTATTTGCCCTGCATGGCACAAGTGTTCAATCTAGTTTTAGGCCTCTTTCACACGGGCGTCATGTTTGACGCCCGGATAAGAGGCGGGTGCATTGCGTGAATATGCGAGTTTTTCCCGCGCGGGTGCAAACGTTTGTAACGCGTTTTGCACGCGCGTGAGAAAAACGCCATGTTTGGTACCCAGACCCGAAGCCGTACTTCATCACTGAAGTCCAATTTCGGGTCTTCTGGAGAATTGATTATTTTCCCTTATAACATGTTTATAAGGGGAAATAATAGCATTCTTAATAAAGAATGCATAGTAAAATGAAGAGGAAGGGGTTAAAAATAATAAAAGTTAACTTACCTTAGCCACTTGATCGCGTAGTCGCGATCTCTCCTCTCTTTCCCTGCATCAGCTAAGATCTCAAGGACCTGTAATGAGATCACATCACATGGTCCAATCACATGGTCCATCTTAACATGGTGATGGACCATGTGATTGGACCATGTGATGTGACATCATCACAGGTCCTGTAGATCTTAGCTGATGCAGGGAAAGAGAGGAGAGATCGCAACTACACGATCAAGTGGCTAAGGTAAGTTAACTTTTATTATTTTTAACCCTCCACTTCATTTTACAATGCATTCTTTATTGAGTGCTATTATTTCCCCTTATAACCATGTTATAAGGGAAAATAATAGAGATCGGGTCCCGTTGCTAAGCAACCATGTGGGAAAATCGCAACGCATCCACACTTGCTTGCGGATGCTTGCGATTTTCCCGCAGCCCCATTCACTTCTATGGGGCCTGCGTTGCGTGAAAAACGCACAATATAGAGCATGCTGCGATTTTCACGCAACATCTGCGTTGCGTGAAAATCACCGCTCATGTGCACAGCCCCATAGAAATGAATGGGTCCGGATTCAGTGCGGGTGCAATGCGTCCTCCTCACGCATTGCACCCGCGCGGAAAACTCGCCCGTGTGAATGGGGCCTTAAAGTGGTTCCTGAAGTCTTCACCCCATCTGCAAGACAGCCTGAAAATGGGCAGGGAACTTTGCATGCACTTCAGCCACTCGTACACTGCAAAGCACACCCTCCTTGAGCTGCAGTGGCAGAATGGCGTCCCCCAACATAGGCTGATATGTGACGTTTGCACCCGTTGGAATTCCACCCTCCATATGTTGGACCAATTTTATGAACAGAGAAAGACCATAAACTATGTATTGAAGATACAAGCGGACAGAGGTACTCCCCTGTGTAACTTCCATGTTAGCCAGTGGCAGTTCTTGAGTGACACCTGTCATTTGCTCAGGCCCTTTGAGGAAGCCACTTTATTTGTCAGTCGCCAGGACTACAGGATGAACAAAGTAATTTCACTGATTCATGTCCTGGAGCACATGCTGCTAAATCTGGCTGGCCAGGGGACAGGAGATGTGGCGACTACATCTCACGGCCACATAAGCCCTGTGGGGGCTGAACTAGAGGAGGAGAAGGAGGACATTCAAGCACAAGCAATGCATAGAGATGAGGAGCAGGAGCAGCCAGAGGAGCTACAGGACGATGAGGAAGATGAGGCAGAGGACCCAAACACACCGTGGCAGTATGCAGTGGAGATTGTGGCAGGCGCAGCACAATGAAGTGCCTTATGCGCTGTGGCATTAGAAGAATTTTGATATCACTGACTTTTCTAGTCTAACCAGACTGTCTATTACTCTGTGATTCCTCTAGCGCTGTTCTATGGAAGCTGTAGGTTTAAAAAGCACAACAAATGCTTGAAATAACTTCTTTATTAACTTCAACTTTTCTTTATATATAACACTGCTGCTTCCGCAGCAGACAGTCCATGTACAAAACACATGTAAAATAAAGTATCACAAAAAGGCGGTTCAACTGTTCAATCTTGTCATTCAACATAAAATGGTGCATATATTTTTCTCTTCAGTATCTGTAATCTCACTTGCTCTATATGATATGGTATGAGCAATTCACAGACTGTACGTGGTTTGCGTAGTTTGGTCGCAATTTGGTACTTGCTATTTGGAGATTGCTATTTGGAGATTGCTATTTGGTCTATTCATTTACTTATTGCATACTGTTCATTTGCTTATTGCATACTGTTCATATGCAATATGGTGGAATCGTAAGTCTAGGAAGCCTGTCTAGGAAGTTTCCCAGACAGGCTGAGTGTGAGGCTGAATGTAATTGGCCAAGACTCCTGTTCAGTGTGAGGCTGGCTGTGATCGGTTAAGACTCCTAGGTTGAGTTGAGCGAACACCTGAAGGTTCGGGTTCGAGAAGTTCGGCCGAACTTTCTGAAAATGTTCGGGTTCGGGATCCGAACTCGACCCGAACTTCAACCCGAACCCAAACCCCATTGAAGTCAATGGGGACCCGAAAATTTGGGCCCTAAAAAGGCTGTAAAATAGCCCAGGAAAGGGCTAGAGGGCTGCAAAAGGCAGCAAAATGTAGGTAAATCCCCTGCAAACAAATGTGTATATGAAAATGACTTAAAATAACATAAAATAGAGAAAAATAATAATTAAACATTCTAAGCTTGAGCCCAAGTGAGTGACAGTGGCACCTGTCACCCAGCAAACAGAGGATGTGGCAGCAAGCCATCACATCGGTCATCGTCACCAAGCATCTCCACCAAATCCCATGAAAGTGTTCAGCTATCAGCTGTCCATCTCCCAAACACTGAAGAGAAAAAGAAATAGAAAGAGGAAGTACCCCCCTACCCATGGCTCTGAATGCCTTATTTTAAACTTTCTGGTCCTTTGAAATGCTGTCATTCTGTCTGGTGCACAGTTTTAAAAACCTTATGGCGGTGGCTGTCCCAGAGTACGTGTATCCCAGCCGCCGCAACTTTTGCAGGCGAGCCATCCCTTCCCTGCACAACCAAGTGGCGGACAAAATCAGGTGTGCACTGCGCAACGCTATCTATGGCAATGTCCACATAACCAACAACACAGTGGGTAAATATTGCGGCTGGCCCAGAGGCGGAAAGCATTTTTGCGAATGTCCTTCCGCCCCCGAGGATTAATGGGCATTTCTCTTTGTATCCTGTTACCTCCTAATCCTCCTACTCTGCTTCCTCCTCCTCCTCCTCTACCAACCCCTCATCCACTCAGTGTAACACCTTCACCACCCACAGCAGCACAGCCAGGGGAAATGACAGCAGTCTGTTTTAAAACTTGTGTGTTTGTGGGAAAAACCCCACAACGCGCAGGAGCTGTGGACAGGCATGGAACAACAGACGGATGATTGGTTGGTGCCATTGAGCCTTCAGCCCGGCCTAGTGTTGTGCGCTTTAGGGGCAAAATGTAATAGCAGGTCTGGGCCTAGCCGGTTTGACGCACATCCCCTGCCTGCCACATGTGCTGAATTTAGGGAGCAGAAATTCCTAAACACCAGACAGTGAAAATCAATTCAGTTAATCGAGGAGTAGGAGGAACCGTGTTCTCAGCAGGGTGGCACCCAAGCCAGCTCATGGGCAGCTGGGTCACCATCAGCACCTCAGAAGGCTGGGTTAGCATTGGCGAAATGTGGGAAAGCTTTGTCATCACGCCACAGCAACCTGCACCACCAGCAGATCTGGAACGTGTTAGCAGGAGGCAGCATTTTAGCAACATGGTGGAAGAGTACACGTACTGACTGATGGGTTTGACCAGGGGGGTAGCTATAGGGAAGCATGGGAAGCTACTGTTTTCAGTCCCTAACCTATAAGGGGCCCATCCAGGAGGAGGAGGAGGGGGAGGAGAACTAAAAGACTTTGTCAGGGCCCCCTGAACAGTATTATACAATGAAATTATATACAGTGGCAGCATAGACAGTATAGAAAGTGGATGGAAAATTAACCCAGACAGCCTCACACCCTACACAGTCAACACCCCCCCCCTTTCACTCAAACCATTAACAAACTATTTAGAAATTTACTTAAAAACATATTAAAATAACCATAATACAGCTAAAGTAACTATATAAACAAACAAAACTATATACACGCCTTAAAAACCATTAGAAAACGTGGTGTTAAACAGGCAGGATATGCTCAAACCCACATGCGGTTGTGCATATATATAGGGGAGCATATCCTGCACTTGTAGTCCGTTGCTTATGGCAATCAACAGCAAAAAAATGCATACAATGGAAGATGCCAGCAATGGACTACAAGTACCTACCTTATGTAGGATGTTTATTGTGGTACCTCCCTCAAAGAGGATAGCTTGTCCTTGCCTCTGGGCAGCCTGGCAGACATGAGCGACAACATGCTGCAGTGCCTGCGCAACAACCGCCCAGTTACTGCCACATTCTAACTTGTACTGATTACTGGGTGGCCACCCTGCTGCATCCCCGTTACAAGGACAACGTGCCGTCCTTAATTTCCTCACTGGAGTGTGATAGGAAGATGAGCCCGCTAGTAGACACGCTGCTGATGGCATTTGCACCTGACACCGTGGACTCAGTGGAAGCACAAGGTGAAGGCAGAGGAGGAGGAGGAAGCATTTGCCAATGCAGCTGGGTCACCACCAACACCTCAGAAGGCAGGTGTTTCATTGGCAAAATGTGGAAAAGCTTTGTCATCACGACACAACAACCTGCACTACCAGCAGATCTGGAACATATTAGCAGGAGGCAGCATTTTAGCAACATGGTGGAACAGTACACGTACTGACTGATGGGTCTGCCTAGGGTAATAGCTACAGGGGAAGCAGGGGAAGCAACTGTTTTGGGGCCGTGAGCTAGAAAGGGCCCATCCAGGAGGAGGAGGAGGACTAACAGTATTATACAATGAAATTATATACAGTGGCAGTATAGACAGTGTAGAAAGTGAATGGAACAGCTGCTGGGCCTGGTCTGAGAGAACGATCTTTAGTAGCCACAGGCATGGCGGCATGAAAGGAAGGGGTTGCGCAAAATTTACTGGGGGAGGGGGGCCCCATTCAAAAATTTGATGTGGTGCCCAATCATTTCTAGCTACGACACTGGGTCTGGCCTATTCAACTTCTGGGTCTTCAAATTGGGCACATGTCCTGAGGTTGCCCTTTACGCCTTGGAGGTGCTGGCCTACCCTGCAGCCACTATATTGTCTGAACGTGTGTTTAGCATGGCTGGGAGCATGATCACAGACAAGCGCAGCTGCCTGTCCGCAGACAATGTTGGCAACTAAGCTTTTGTTTATTAAAAAGAACCAGACATGGATCCCACAGGACTTGTTTGAACCTTATGCAGAATAGACATGTATACCGGCCTCACCCAACCATTGTTGTAAAATTAAAAATAAAAAACAAGTTATTGGAGACTACCTTTGGCTTCACAGCCCAAAAAGGCTTCATATTATTCAAGAAGGTAACCGCCAATTGTAAGTTCCCTGTTAGTTATGTAGTGCAGGGGATTGTACCTGGCAAAAATGGTAATATTTCAACCAACAATTTAAAATCTATCCTTTGCCGGACATAATTAAAATTGTCCAGCCACAGCTGAAACCCCAGATTTACTGTATTTCTATTTACCCTTTTACGTACAGATTTAAACTAGGCCTGCAACAGCTGGAACACCAGATTACTGTATTTCTATTTTTGCTACTGATCTTCACCCCAGAAAATAATATATCCTTTGACGGACACTAGGGAAATTGTCCAGTCACAGCTGGAACACCAGATTTACTGTATTTCTATTTTTGCAACTAAATTTCACCCCAGAAAATAATAAATCCTTTGCCGGACAATATTAAACTTGGCCAGCCACTGCTGGGACATCAGATTTACGGTATTGCTATTTTGGCAATTGAATTTCACCCCAGAACAAAATATATCCTTTGCCGGACACTATGAAACTTGTCCAGTCACAGCTGGAACACCAGATTTACTGTATTTCTATTTTTGCAACTGTATTTCACCCCAGAAAATAATATATCCTTTGACGGAACCTAGGGAAATTGTCCAGTCACAGCTCGAACACCAGATTCATGGTATTGCTATTTTGGCAATTAAATTTCACCCCAGAAAAAAATATACCCTTTTACGGACAGATTTAAACTAGGCCTGCAACAGCTGGAACACCAGATTTACTGTATTTCTATTTTTGAAACTGAATTTCACCGCAGAAAATAATATATCCTATGACGGACAGTATTAAACTGGTCCAGTCGCAGCTGGAACACCAGTTTTACGGTATTTCTATTTTTACAACTGAATTTCACCGCAGAAAATAATATATCCTATGACGGACACTATGAAACTTGCCCATTCATAGCTGGAACACCAGATTTACGGTATTGCTATTTTGGCAATTGAATTTCACCCCAGAAAATTATCTATCCTTTGCTGGACACTATTAAACTTGTCCAGTCGCAGCTGGAACACCAGATTCAGGGGATTGCTATTTTGGCAATTTAATTTTACCACAGAAAAAATCTATCCTTTGCCAGACAGCAGACAGTATTACATTTGGCTAGCCACAGCTGGAACACCAGATTTAGGGGATTGCTATTTTGGCAATTGAATTTAACCCCTTAATAAAATATAGAAATCTCTATCCTGAGTTTCTAAGGGTGACAATAAGCACAGCCAAGCCCCTGATGTTGGATATAGCAAAAAAAAAAAACCCTAGTATTGATGGATTGATGGACTTAATGGCAGCTTTTGCTGGTGCACCACAAGACACAAAATGGCCGCCGATCAAAGTAACAGAAAAACGCTCTGTGCAGCCTAAAAACCAGTGAGCAATTAACTAGCAGAAGTTGAATGTTTCACAGCTGTAGATCGATCACTTCATTAGGTGTATTTGTTGACTTTTCCCTGCCTAATCTCGCCCTGACAAAAGTTGCGTCCTTTGCCTACACTAATCAGAGCAGAGTGACGTGCGGCGCTATGTGACTCCAGCTTAAA
This sequence comes from Bufotes viridis, assembly GCA_033119425.1. NCBI lineage: Eukaryota > Metazoa > Chordata > Amphibia > Anura > Bufonidae > Bufotes > Bufotes viridis. The sequence continues at coordinate 207,949,304 of CM065589.1, read as the reverse complement.
TAGAGGCTGGGTCACATGCTGCACTTGGCCAATCACAGCCATGCCATTAGTAGGCATGGCTGTGATGGCTTCTTAGGGCAAGAAGTAAAATGCTAAATGATTGGCTGCTGTGCAGCCCTTCAGAAAGCAGGAAGAAATCGCCAAACAACGGACCCGAACCCGAACTTTTTTGAAAATGTTCGGGTCCGGGTCTGTGTCACGAACACCCCAAAATTCGGTACGAACCTGAACTATTCAGTTCGGGTTCGCTCATCCCTACTCCTGGGCAGTAACAACAGTTTAACTCTATGCTTTCTGTTAATTCTGCTGTGTCATTGAGCTTACCTTACATTCACATAACGAATCTTAAAGGCATATTATGTTTCTGCTTCTGTGAACATAATATATAACTGTTACATGACATCCAAAAACATTTACCTGTAAGGCTGAGTCCACACTTGAGTTCTCAGTTTTGCCCAAGTGAAACAGGACCACTGCTCTCATGATTGGTGATGGGACTCCGACCATTGAGATCCCCAATCTAAAATTTATCCTCTGTCCAATCAAAAAGGGATAACATGCTCTAACCAGAATAGCCTTTTATGGTTCTGGTATCATGTAAACAGAGGCTTAGTGAAATAAAGGAAGCAGAAATCTTTCTTCTCTGTTTTTGAAACAACAGTAATTGGCATAGTACTTGACACAGTCAACCATCTTTTGTAATGCAAGTAGCCTACGAACTAAAAAGATTACTTAAAGGGCTTCTGTCATCACGTTTTGACATTATAAGCTGTCTGACATTAGCTATGTGCTAATGTCAGAGCAGCTTGATAATGTATTTTTTACAAAAATCCGAGTTATATTCGGGCTAAAAAACGTACTTTTATAATATGTAAATTAGCCTCTAGGAGCAGGGGGGCGTTGCCCTGCTCCTAGAAGCTCCGTGCGGCAACCTGCTGGCACGCCCCTTCTTACTTTGAGTGACAGTGCCGGGCAGCGATCCTCCGGCACTGTCTGCTTGTGAAATCCAGCGCCTGCACGGCCGCTCTGTATTCGGCGCAGGCGCGGTGAGCAGAGGACAGCAGGCACCAGCGTCCTCTGCTCACCGCGCCTGCGCCGAATACAGAGCGGCCGTGCAGGCGCTGGATTTCACAAGGAGACAGTGCCGGAGGATCGCTGCCCGGCACTGTCACTCAAAGTAAGAAGGGGCGTGCCAGCAGGTTGCCGCACAGAGCTTCTAGGAGCAGGGCAACGCCCCCCCTGCTCCTAAAAGGCTAATTTACATATTATAAAAGTACGTTTTTTAGCCCGAATATAACTCGGATTTTTGTAAAAAAGACATTATCAAGCTGCTTTGACATTAGCACATAGCTAATGTCAGACAGCTTATAATGTCAAAACGTGATGACAGAAGCCCTTTAACTTAATGTATGGCAGCTACACCATGTGAGAACACTGTGTCTCTTATAGCACAATAGTATTCAGCAGTGTCTTCAGGCAAAACATGTGCCTTCTTGAGATATGTTGATCTTTTCTTGGGGAGTACCGACATTATAAATGTTCCAGCTTCATTTGTGCCATCATAACCACTAGAAAGAACTTGAAACCTTCCATGTACATTTTTCTTGTACCAGAACATGATATCATGACTAGTAACATTCTGATAGCAAGAGATTAGGACTTCTTGACCTTCACTTAATCTTATATGAAGATCCTGAAACACCTGACATTGGGTTGTAGTGAAAACTAAAGAGAACAAAATGAAATGCATCCAAGTGAGACAGTTGAAAGAGAAAGAATGGTCACCTATGCAATTAGGGTTTGTAAAGATGTAAGGGTACGGCCACACGTTCAGGTTTGCTGATGCTAATTTGGAAGCCAAAACCAAGAGTCAATTCAAAAAAAAGGAGAAGTTGTATCTGTCTTTTATACTTTCCATCTTTTTATGAATCATTCCTGATTTTAAATTCCAAAACTGCATCAGGACATCTGAATCTGTGACCATACCCTTCCATAAATGAAAGACAATTTTGTGTGATTTTATGCCTTATACTGTATGTAAACTTTAATAAAAAACTAAGACAAGGTAGAAGAAGAAAGAATTATACAAGTATTATGCCTTCAGTAAATAAATTTTATTTATTGCATCATAAGTTTTATATTTCTAATCAATTTTCTATACCACTTTCTGGTTGCTTTCATGTCATTGCAAACAAACTTTTCTTGTCTACTTCCAGCGTATAAAATCGCCCCTGGCCAGGCCCATGGTATGGACACGCAGGCACTCGGCATATTACAGATACAGTACAATTATAAGACAAGTCGAGGACCTGTGAGTCCATCACACAACAAAGACAGCTTTTCAATTACTGGAACTAAATAATAAAGGTTCATATTAATTGACTGCAAGAAGAGATAAGTAAAAAAATAAATAAATACAAAAAATATAGTGTGATATAATATATATTGCAACAATAATAAATTGTATACATTTTTATTTATAATTACCATTTATTTGCTGAAATAATAATACCTGTCATAAAAAAAAACACATAAAATTGGTAATAGCCGAAAACAGAACATCCATTGACATACCTATGAACAAATGAATAACTCTGAGATAATTCATTGCCAGTCTGAAGTTTCATTCAAGTTCATTTACTCTCGATGTGACTGACACAAAAGAGATGTTCACTCTTTTATGTCTCCTGTATCGCACAGTTTACACTTCCTATCAGATGTTACTGAGTGATATCATGGTAAGGCCCCCTTCACATATATCCTGTAATCCAGTTCACTTCCCCTCCTGTGTAAAGTAGAAAACGTTTTTAGGGAACTGAAGCCTGATTGCATAGTTGTCGATGGGATTGTTCCCATGCACTCCATGTATCAGTTGTGACACCAGATGCCAAATAGCGATGGGCAGAAAAACGCTGCATGCTCAGTTTTTCTGTCCGGTTCTATCAGTGGATGTATGCTGGATCTGTGCACAGAAGTATCATTTCTGTCCGGCCCCTTGCCTAAAATAGCTGGCCGGACACCACTGACATATCTGAAGCGGACCAGGACAGCTTTTACAGTGCCTTGCAAAAGTATTTACTAGAGATGAGCGAATCGAAGCTGACAAAGTGGAATTAATTTAGAATTTCTGGAAAAATTTGACAACAAATGCAAATTTTGGTAACGAATCACAATTTTCCACATGTGAGGACTGAGGACATGGGGCAAGGAACTCTGGGAAGGCGGGATCACCCAGATTGATATGCCTGCATGCAGCCAATCAGCAGCTAGCCAGCCTCGTGATGTTACAGCCCTATAAATACGTCGGCCATCTTACAGTCAGACATTTTCCAGCATTCAGAGTGCAGGGACAGTTGTGTAAAGGCACTAGGGACAGCAAGTGGAAAAAATGACAGAAAAAATGATTTAGTGCGTTGAAAGGATACGGAGGAATCATTTCACAGCATCTTAGTGCAGGGAGAGACATCAGAAGGCGCTAGAGACATTGATAGGAAAATGATTAACAACTGCAGGGAAAGATTATTTGAGGATCCAAATAGTCATTAGACAACTCTGTCATTCCAGCAATTTGTTATTGGCCTGCAAGTTTTATGCTGAAAAGCTTTTAGTGGCTTATATCTTAGTATCTTATTCAGCACTACAAGAAAAATATATGCTGACTTCACTCTTTAATTTTTTTTCTGGTCAAAGCGTATAGTGGCCTATTTCAGTCCAACAAGAAATATATATTCTCAGGTCACTTCTGCAGTTATTTATGTTGAAAGCGTATAGGGGCGTACTTCAGTAGAAAAAAGATAAATATATACGCACTGCACTGTTGCAGTTATTTCTGGTGAAAGCATGTAGGGGCCTGTTTTAGTACTACAAGAAAAATATTTACACACTTCACTCTTTAATTTTTTTCTGGTCAAAGCATATAGTGGCCTATTTCAATCAAACAAGAAATATATATTCTCAGGTCACTTCTGCAGTTATTTCTATTGCAAGTGTATAGGGGTGTATTTCAGTAAAAAAAGAAAAATATAAGCACTGCACTGTTGCAGTTATTTCTGGTAAAGCCTTTACTGGCGTATTGCAGTAGAAAAATAAATATACATTTGCCATTCGCTGGTGGGGTGCACTTATATGTTGAAAAACCTTTATTGATGTATATTAGTAGAAAACAAAATATACATTCGCCATTCGCTGCTGCATTTATATCTTGAAAAACCTTTATTGATGTATATCAGTAGAAAAAAAATATACATTCGCCATTCGCTCCTGCACTTATATCTTCAAAAACCTTTAGTGACATATATCAGTAGAAAAAGAAATATACATTCGCCATTCGCTGCTGCATTTATATCTTGAAAAACCTTTATTGACGTATATCAGTAGAAAAATAAAAATATATTCAGCGTTCACTGTTGCAGTTATATTTGGTACAGCCTTTAGTGGCATATTTGAGAAGAAAAATAAAGATATATTCAGCATTCAGCACTGCAGTTTTATGTGGGAAAGTCCCTTTGGCAGTATGGAGCAAATTACGCTGTGGTTAAATTTTTTTATTTACCTTTCACACACTGCGAGCTTATGTGACGATGTCCATAAGAGCGGCGCACCAATACAGGTGAATACACTATGCACTAACCCTGCACAAAAATGCGAACTAATTCACATCAGCCCTCATCTATCTGCGGTATTGCTTACTGGACTTTTCTGCAGCACAGAAACCGCATGAGGACCGCGTCTCGCTCTTCCAGCGGTAACCTACTTACTCCGCTACGTCCCGTTCCCTTCAGATCACTCCGCCTCAGGCGCCGGTGTTTTTTTAAACTGAAAGCCTATAACCCTCTGTTGAAAAGCCTTTAGTGGCGTATATACGTGGAAACAGAAAAATATACTCGGCGTTCACTGTTCCAGTTTTATGTGGAAAAACCTTTTGTGACATATTTCGGTCGAAAAACAAATTTTATTCAGTGTTCAGCGCTGTAGTAACATGCATTAAAATCTTTAGTGCCTTATTTTGGTGGGAAAAAAATTGTATTCAGAGTTCAGTGCTGCAGTTATATGCGGTAAAATCTTTTGGGACTTATTTCGGTGGAAAAAGAAATTGCGTTCAGCGCTGCAGTTATACGTGGTAAAATATTTAGTGAATAATTTTAGTGGAAAAACAAATTTCATTCAGCGTTCAGCGCTGCAGTTATATGCGTTAAAATCTTTTGGAACTTATTTTGGTGGAAAAAAAATTGTATTCAGCGTTAAGCGCTGCACTTATATGCGGTAAAATCTTTTGTGAATTATTTCGGTGGAACAAAAAAATATCATTTAGCATTCAGCGCTGCAGTTATATGCGGTAAACTATTTTGTGAATTATTTTGGTGGGAAAAGAAATTGTATTCAGCATTAGACGCTGCACTTATATGCGGTAAAATCTTTTGTTAGTTATTTCAGTGGAAAAACAAATTATATTCAGCGTTCAGTGCTGCAGTTATATGTAGTAAAATCTTATGGGACTTATTACAGTGGAAAAAGAAGTTGCATTCAGCGCTGCAGTTGTACGTGGTAAAATATTTTGTGAATAATTTTGGTGGAGAAACAAATTTTATTCAGCGTTCAGCACTGCTGTTATATGGGTTAAAATCTTTTGGGACTTATTTTGGTGGGAAAAAAAATTGTATTCAGCGTTAAGCGCTGCACTTATATGCGGTAAAATCTTTTGTGAATTATTTCGGTGGAAAAAAATTGTATTCAGCGTTCGGCGATGCAGTTAGATGCAGTAAAATCTCCATGATGTCTCCATGATAAATCTGCAGCATGGGGGCCCCTTGTGGCTTCTAAACACTTTCAAAATTATCCTTCAGCGGGGCGAAAAGATGCCAGATGACTGAGACGCTCCATGACCTTCCCAGGAGCTGCTGTTCGGAGCAGCGTCTCATTTCTGAGATGTCCGTATAGTGCGGGTAGAATCCGAAGACCCTCTCCATTTCCATGTTCCGTTATCTGTTGTAAAATCTTTGACATCTTGTTAATTAATATTGGTGGAAAAAAAAAATTATTCAGTGTTCAGCACTGTAGTAATATGCGGTAAAAATTTTTGGGACTTATTTCGGTTGAAAAACAAATTTAATTCAGCGTTCAGTGCTGCAGTTATATGTGCTAAAACCTTTAGTGACTTATTTCGGTAGAAAAACAAAATATATTCAGTGTTCACTGTTGCAGGTATATGTGGCAAAACCTTTAGTGACGTATTTCGGTCGAAAAACAAAATTTTAATCAGTGTCCAGCGCTGCAGTTACATGTGGTAAAATCTTTTTTGGACTTACTTCGGTAAAAAAACGAATTTTATTCAGTGTTTAGCGCTGCAGTTATATGTGCTAAAACCTTTAGTGAGGTATTTCGGTAGAAAAACAAAATATATTCAGCGTTCACTGTTGCAGGTATATGTGACAAAACCTTTAGTGATGTATTTCGGTCAAAAAACAAATTTTATTCAGCGTTCAGCGCTGCAGTTATATATGCTAAAACCTTTAGTGACGTACTGTATTTCTGTTTGTGCCAGAAAATTTACGCCTGGAGATACTAAAAGAACACCATAACTCCGCACTGGCAGGACACCCAGGTAGTAAGGCAACCTCTGAATTAGTGTCTCGTCGGTTCTGGTGGCCTAAGTGGCGCCAGGAGGTGTTGAATTTTGTGTCTGCATGTCCTACCTGTGCTCGTTCTAAGGTGGATCATACTCGTCCGGCAGGGCGTCTTTTACCTCAGGCCATCCCCAACAGGCCTTGGACGCACCTATCAATGGATTTCATTACTGATCTACCAGTATCAGCGGGGAAGACTGTTATTCTTGTTGTTGTTGACAGATTCAGTAAAATGGTGCACTTTATTGCTCTGACCGCATTGCCTTATGCTAACACACTGGCTCAGGTTTTTATTGACCACATCGTGAAGCTTCACGGGGTCCCTTCCGATATTGTTTCGGATCGTGGTACCCAATTTGTTTCTAAATTTTGGAAAGCTTTTTGTTCTCGCTTAGGGGTTCATCTGTCGTTTTCTTCATCTTTCCATCCACAGTCCAACGGTCAGACTGAACGTACCAATCAAAACCTAGAGACATATTTGAGATGCTTTGTTTCCGAAAATCAGGAGGAATGGTCATCTTATTTACCGTTAGCCGAGTTTGCCATTAATAATCGTCGTCAAGAATCCACCGATAAGTCACCATTTTTTGGTGCGTATGGTTTCCATCCTCAGTTTTGTACGTTTAGTGAGGGGGGGCTGTCTGGGATTCCCGAGGAGGAACGATTTGCGTCTTCACTTTCATCAGTGTGGCAGAGTGTGCAAGAAAGTTTAAAGAGAATTGGTGGTAGATACAAACGTGTGGCTGATAAGAAGCGCTCTGAAGGAGACGGACCTTGGGGGGAATGACTTGGTGTGGTTGTCTTCCAGAAATATCAAGTTGAAGGTTCCCTCATGGAAATTAGGTCCGAGATTTATTGGTCCTTATAGGGTAATTAAGATCATTAACCCGGTGGCTTTTCGTCTGGAGCTACCTCAGACTCTAAGGATCCATAATGTCTTCCACAGATCTCTGCTTAAGAGATATGTAGAACCTCCTGAACCATTGCCACTACCGCCTCCACCGGTGGTTGTTGATGGCAGTCTTGAGTTTCAGGTAGAAAAGATTGTTGATTCACGATATGTTCGCCGCTCTCTTCAGTACCTGGTGCACTGGAAAGGTTATGGTTCCGAAGAGAGAATGTGGGTGCCAGCATCAGAGATAAAGGCGGACAGACTCATTCGGGCTTTTCATAGGTCCCACCCGGAGAGGCCTGGTCTTGAGGGTCCGGTGGCCCTCGTAGAAAGGGGGTACTGTCACGACTGATCCAGATAGGTCTGGGAAGAGAAGGTCGCAGCGACTTGCTACTCGCGATAGCTTGTGAGTTTGCTCCGTGGTTCAGGGTATGTCATCCGGGTTTTGCCTTGTGAACCTTTTTGTCCTGACTGGGAGTTTGTAGGCATTCTTCTCAGGTGAGTGCTGTCTGCCACTCCCAGCTACTATATTAGTTTCAGTTTCACTTGCAGTCATTGCCAGATATAGTCCTTACTTCCAGTGCTATTCTGACCTTTGAAGGAGATCGTTTGACGGTATTGCTGTGGAGCTCTTGTCTGGCGTGGACTGTCGTTATTGGGATCATCTTCTCTGCTCGTGACTGGATAAGTCTATCTCTGCTGGAGATTGTTTGTTTGTTGCTGTCTTCCCCTGTTGTTCTCCTAGACATGAGTGATGGTGACTAGTGCTCCCATCTGCCTTTCCCCAGTCTAGTCTTCTGAGGGTGACTCAGGGTTTAGGCATCCTGCTCGCCGCACGGGTTCACACCCCGTCTAGGGTATCAGGGCAGACAGGTGCCAGCTTAGGGTTTGTCAGGGGTGGCCGTTCTATTTCCCATCCGTAGATAAGGGTCCCCCTTCCCCTCCGTCTGGTGCGACACGACTGCTGCTGGTATAGCGGTCGTGACAGCAGCAGACTCTTATGCTTTTTGATGACTCTGCTGGTAGGGTTTCCCCAGGCTATCCACATAGCCCTGCCCCAGAAGTGGAAGACATTGAATGCACTGATGCCCAACCAATTATGTTGCAGGATGAGTACATGGAGGACCACTGCAGCACGTCTCTGATGATGACGAAACAGAGGTGCCAACTACTCCGGCTTTCGGCAGTGTGCAGACTGACGAGGAGGGCAGGGGTCAAGAATGGATGGAAGATGATGTGGAGGACGATGAGGTTTTAGACTCCGACTGGACTCAAGTTCATGCTAGTGACGTATGCAGTTCTGAGGAAGAGGCGGTGGTTGCACAGAGGCAACAGCACAGAGCAGGCTGCAAAAGCGGAGTGTCCGTCCCCGAGACAGTATGCCTGCTACTGCCCACTGCATCCAGGGACCTAGCACACCAAAGCCAGCTCCAAGGAGTTCATTGGCGTGGCAGTTCTTCAGACAATGTCCTGACGACAAGACACAAGTGGTTTGCATGTTGTGCCATCAGAGCCTGAAGCGAGGCATAAACATTCTAAACCTGAGCACAACCTGCACAACCTGCACAACCAGGCATCTAAGTGCAAAGCATGAGCTACAGTAGAGTAAACACCTCCAAAACCAAGAAAGGTCTCAGGATCCTCCTGCTTCCTCTTCTGCTGCAGTCTCAGCCTTTTCCTCCACCTCTAGAGTATCAATGGCACCGGCTACCCCGCAAACAGAGGATGTGTCAGCGACACCACCACATCCGTTACCTTCAACAAGCAGCACCACAATGTCCCATAGCAGTCTTCAGCTGTCCATCTTCCAAACACTGGAGCAAAAGAGGAAGTATTCCCCTACCCACCTGCGATCCCTGGCCCGGAATGCCAGCATTTCAAAATTCATGGCCTTTGAAATGCTGTCATTCCATCTGGTGGAGACAGAGAGTTTTAAAAACCTTATGGCGGTGGCTGTGACGTGTGCAGTTCTGAGGAAGAGGCGGTGGTTGCACAGAGGCAACAGCACAGCAAAAGAGGGAGCAGGCTGCAAAAGTGGAGCGTCCATCCCCGAGACAGTACGCCTGCTACTGCCCACCGCATCCAGGGACCTAGCACACCAAAACCAGCTCCAAGGAGTTCATTGACGTGGCAGTTCTTGAGACAATTTCCTGACGACAGGACACAAATGGTTTGCACGTTGTGCCATCAGAGCCTGAAGCGAGGCATAAATGTTCTAAACCGCATGAACCGCAAAGGAGAAAACACCTTAAAAACCAAGAAAGGTCTCAGGCTCCTCCTGCTTCCTCTTCTGCTGCCGTCTCTGCCTCTTCCTCCACCTCTGGAGTTACAGTGGCACCAAGCATTCAGCTGTCCATGTCCCAAACACTGGAGAAAAAGAGAAAATACCCACCTACCCACCCTCGATCTCTGGCCCTGAATGCCAGCATTTCAAAAATACTGGCCTTTGAAATGCTGTCATTCCGTCTGGTGGAGACAGACTGTTTTAAACAGCTGATGGCAGTGTGATAGAGCTGTGGGCATCATTCTTTGATTCAGCTAAGAAAGCTCCCATGTACTCCAGCTCTCAGACAACATCGTATCTCCTCCAGAGCACGAAGGTTCTATTCTACCAAAGAAACCACGCCTCCTTGCTACGTCATATATGCTTCTCTGTTGTTAGTTTAGACTCTATTACAAGAGGGCCCGCCATAGCTGGATGTTTACATACTAGAGTTATTAAAACAATGCACACTGCGCCGATGCCAAGTGTTAACTCTTTTCATATTTTCATATTCCAGCCAATGTAACAATGCCACATGCCTCGGGGGGAATGCCTCTATGATGTCTATATAAACTGCTGTACTTCCTGTAATAAATTAGAAATTACTTTGACCCCAATGTGTGTCACTGTTATTTTCTCTGTGCATGTAAAAGCCTTGGCTTACCACTAATTTGGAGCAGTAGAGCAAACATAATTAGCCCCGATTGAGGGCATCTTTAACAGTTGGCGCCAAAATGCGGGGCCACTGGAGAAGTAGCGTCAGTAGCCGAATTTTGGGGGTTCCCAGAGCATGGTGGACAGCGCTTGAGGAGGAGGCCTGCAGACTCAAATCAGGTGAGAAAATCTGTTTATCTCATCTGCCTCTTGCTGCGCTCCACTCTGCTGTGGTAATCTGTTCTGCTATTGGTGTTGCATTGCATTGTGGGTAGCAACTTCGGTTGACAGTAAATCTTGTGGGGCTCTAGACCCTTTTAGAAGGAAAGTTTTGAGTTTGCTCTTCTGTGGTTGTGTTTTGTGTCTTGTGTGTGTAGTTAGTGTCAGGCACCTCCACAGTTAGCGGGTAAGCAGAGGAAGAGATTTCCCCTTGCAGGGGGGCGGAGCCGCATTAGGAGCTACAGATTTATTCCAAAAGGGAGGGTGTAGCTCCAGCATGCTCCGGGACAGGGCTTGATTTAGGGGTTACTGATTTATCTGTCCAAGTGATGTAGGGTGTTACCCCGAGTAGCCCTGGGGGGGACTTAAATTAAGGGCCACTGATTTATCCCAGGAGAGGGAGGGTGTGGCCCTGGGGAGTCCTGGGAGGACTATAAATTATTTGCCGGGAGTGGCGGAGGGTTAGTCCTGGACTTAGCGGACCAGATGCGGTAGCCAGGGAATTCACAGTTAATAATCTGCACAGGGGTTAGCCTGCTTGGCAGTGAGAAGAAAGTAGGATCTGGGGATACTGGAGCAGTCAAGATGAATATGTCCTCCCTTAACTTAATCACCAAAGACACCAGTCCTTGTATAGAAGTGGATGGGAAAGTAGTACACACCCCTTTTAACAGAACCCATCCATGTTAGATTTGCCCTTACCCAAGAAGTGCTTGCCCAGTTGCTGGTCATTTGTAACTTCCCCTATTGCCTCCTAGGTTCAGACTTGTTTACAAAAGTACATGCGATCATCTCATATCAGAAGGATGGTGCTATGAAACTCACAGGTGACCTCAATGACCAAGAACTTTGTTTATTGTCTGTTAGTGATGAAACTCCCTGGTCCATGTTTGTGTTAGTACTCCCAGAAGATGAGAAGGAAGGCCTGCTTGCAGGAATGCTGGGACATTTGTGGGCTAAGCAACCCATGGATTTTAGCAAGCTCCCAGTTCCTCCCGTGGAAGTGGAAATGAAAACTGGAAGCCATATGTCAAATGGTCTGAGACTTTATGAAAAAAAAATGGAGATTGTATCCCCTTTTGTACCATGTGAGTAAGAAAAGTGAGAATAAAACCCAACCAGTATCGGATGGTACATGACCTACGTGCTGTCAATGAAGCCACAAGTTTTAACACCCCAACCCACACACCATGTTGACTCAGGTTCCTGTTACCTCTACCCACTCCACTATGATTGATTTGGCAAATGTTTTCTTTTCAGCACCACTACATCCAGACAGTTGGTATTTGTTTGCCTCCACACATCCGGGTAAACAGTATACAGTACCTGGGTGGTGCTGCCGCAGGGAGCCTAGAACTCACCTAGTATGTATAATCCAGCAATGTCACTCCTGTTCTTTTCGCTGATCATGGCTGCAAGGGAGGAGAAAAGACATCCCTTTGCTTAGAAACATGAATGCACTGAGGACATTTTTAGGCCCTGTTTCTTATTGCAGACCTTGGACACGCACATTTGATGATTGTTTGTTTTTAGTCCCTTCTACCTTACAAATGAGGTGGTGGATTCCTTTTATGCCCAAGCCTGACAAGTTTGTGCATCCCGCACTGGGCCTATTAGATTATCACATTTAGTTTGTATTGTACAGAAGTGAATGGCCATGCCTCAGCTGTCCTCACCCAACTGCATGGCCAGCAACAATGCCCTGTGGCTTATTATTCAGCCAGATTTGACCCTGTGGCCAGAAGTACATTAGAGCTGTAGTAGTTGTACAAGCCATGCTTGATAGAAGCTCTGAGCTAGTCCTGACCCACAAAGTGACTGTGATATTACATCTATCCTCATGAAAGTACAAATCAAGAACCTTTTGTTGCCCGCAAAGCTAAATGTGATAATTTACGAAGTGTGTGGTTTAACTCTGCTAAATCCGTATGTGCCGGAAGAAGGCCACAGTCCAGTTAGAACTGAACCTCAGTATATCTCTGTTTACTAATTTGAATGTTCATATTTCTCCTGACAAGTCCAAATTTCTCAAAAAGACATGAGAGAGACAAAGACTGGTACACAGATGTGTGTTTCTCAACAGTATATATGTGTTTTATTACACCAAAAAGTTACTAGATTAAAAGTTAATAACTGATATTAGATAAGATTATCTTAATAGAATTGCTTTTTTTTCGCAGAATTTCAGCTTTTGTAATTGTTTCCATCAATCTATTCATCAAAATATTGTGCCTATCAGTGATAATATTGTGTTGATGTATGATCCACTTTATTTTGATTAATGTAATGTGTTTTTATTGACAGAGAGTATTTATATGATGCCTGAAACGTCTACAGATGTAATATTTTTGATCCAACCACCCTGTTGCCTCTGAAGCAAGGGGGGAGGGAAGAGTTAGGGCACTTAAACTTTTCTTCCAGATCCAGAGTGTTTGCAGATGATGTCACAAGAGACAGTGGGATGTGGTAAATCAGGAATTAGGTTATCCAGATCATGTGCTCTTTGTGGATGGATCGAGGTATGGCCAGGATGGCAAGTACTACACAGGTGGGTCAGTGGTGATTAAACATGACACTCTTAAAAGCATAGTCCACACCACCACACATGTCTGCTCAAGAAGTGGAGCTAAAGACTCCGATGATGGCTTACAGATATGCAGATGGGAAAACAGCCAACATTACACTGATTCCAGGTATGCCTTTGGTTATGATTATGTACCTAGTTGGAAAGCCATAGACTTCCTGACCGCTTCAGGTAAACCCATCACAAATGGGGAAGCAGTAAGGTCTCTGATGGAAGCCCTCATGTCACTAACTTGAGTGGCGATGACAACATAATGGCCACTGTAAAACAGACTCAGAGGCGGCAAAATGGCTGCCAAATTGACTAGGCAGACCCCTACCTTAGTGGCCACAGTTCAGGTCCCTGAAATAACTCATCCTGCCTAACTGGAAGTTCTTAAGACCTTACAGAACCAGGTGGGGGAAGGAGGAAAGGGAATGGTGGATGAAAAAGTGGGGACTACAAATGAGGAAGGCCTAGCACAGTTCCAGGGGGAACTCTGCCTTCCCAGGTACCTCTACCCCACAATGACACAGAGGGCCCATGGTACACGCATGGTATGCCCCAGGGTTCGGCACTGTAACATTTAGATGTACTCAAGGATGTATGATTTGTGCCCAGAACAACGTGTGTAAGGTAGTTAAGGTATCCCATAAATACACGTCTTGCCCTTTGTATCTGTTTCAATGTTTTTAGACTACATTCAACTGCCCAAGGTGGGCATGTATGAGTATAAATTGATGTGTGATGACTTGTTTGCAGGATGGACAAAAGCATACCCAAAGAAGCAATAAAGATTATGGCCAAGTTGTATGCAGGTATGGGGTACCTGAGACCATTGAAAACAACAGAGGTGTTCACTTCACAGGTGAAGTGATGCAGGAGATGATGAAGGTTTTGGGTGTAGAACAGGCCTTACATGTTTCGTACCATCCACAAAGCAGCAGTAGGTAGGGAAAAAGGACAGGCCTTAGTCTCTATGAGGTCCTTAGTAGGTCAGTCCCTAGGACAGGATTGTATTTCCCACAGTGGCTCAAGATACTACCTGGTTGTCTGACAGATTATATGATCAGTTTGCACAAGCATTTGACTAAAATATATTCTTGAGTTTTTGCTTCACTTTCAGATCTTGATAAAGTACTAGGAATCCACCCACTTGTGTCTGGAGATAGGTGATGGTAAAAGGACAAATCAGATAAGTCCTCAAACCTTTTGATGGTCCATTCAAATTGTTGTTGACCACAAGCACATCAGTGAAGTTCGAAGGGAAGCTTAATTCGAGTCATTTCGAGAAAGTGATGAGTCTGGAGACTTGAAAGGATGATGTTTCTTGTTCCCCCTTGTGTGACTGCTGATCCTGACTCAAAGCATATGGATCCTAATCGAAAATAGGTTTTTGGACCATAGAAAAGTTGTGCAAAAGTGCTTACTTCTTATTCCTGAACTTATCATTGATTCTGCTATGTGCATTAATTGTGCGTCGTGTCATCCCCTGCATCAGGAGGTTTTTGTTAAAAGTCATAGCTAAGTCTGGGATGGGAGACCAGGTCCACTTCGTTCTGTTGGTCCCCCCTTGCTTACAACGCCACCTGGAGATCATCGACCATAGGGACAGACATCTGACCCTCTATGTCCATAAAACCCAGTGTCGTGGGAGCCTATCCACAAGGGATAGGTTGTTGCAGAAGCTGGAAAGAGGATGCCGAGGCATTGGGGCAGATGTGCTAGGTTTTCATTAGGGAAAGAATGAGATCCAAGGGGGGACTGATAGAGATGTGGACATCATTCTTTGATTCAGCTAAGAAAGCTCCCATGTACTCCAGCTCTCAAACAACATCCTATCTCCTCCAGAGCACGAAGGTTCCATTCTACCAAAGAAACCACGCCTCCTTGCTACATCATATATGCTTCTCTGCTGTTAGTTTAGGCTCCATTACAAGATGGCTGCCATAGCTGGATGTTTACATACCAGAGTTAGTAAAACAATGCACACTGCGCAGATGCCAAGTGTTATCTCTTTTCATATTTTCATATTCCAGTCAATGTAACAATGCCACATGCCTCAGAGGAAATGCCTCTCTGATGTCTATATACACTTTTGTACTTCCTGTAATAAATTAGAAATTACTTTGACCCCAATGTGTGTCACTGTTATTTTCTCCGTGCACGTAAAAGCCTTGGCTCACCACTAATTTGGAGCAGTAGAGCAAACATAATCAGCCCCGATTGAGGGCATCTTTAACAGGTGGCTGTCCCACTGTACGTCGTTCCCAGGCGCCACTACTTTTCCAGGTGTGCCGTCCCTTCCCTGCACAACCAAGTGGAGGATAAAATCAAATGTGCACTGCGCAATACCATCTTTGGCAAGGTCCACATAACCACAGATACATGGATCAGTAAGCACGGGCAGGGATGCTATATCTCCCTAACTGCACACTGGGTAAATTTAGTGGCGGCTGGGCCGGAGCCGGATAGTGGTTTGGCGCATGTCCTTTCACCACCGAGGATCTAAGGCCATTATTCTATGCCTCCTGTTGCCTCCTCCTCCTACTCTGCTTCTGCCTCCTCTTCTACCACCTCCTTATTCGGTCAGTGAAAGACATTCACCACCAACTTCAGCACAGCCAGGGGTAAATGTCAGCAGGCGGTTTTAAAACTTATGTGTTTGGGGGACAAACCCCACACCGCACAGCAGCTGTGCAAGGACATAGAAGAACAGACCGATGAGTGGTTGCTGCCAGTTAGCCTCAAGCTCGGCCTGGTGGTGTGCGATAATGGGTGAAATCTCCTAGTAGCTCTGGGACTAGCCGGTTTGATGCACATCCCTTGCCTGGCGCATGTGCAGAATTTAGTAGTGCAAAAATTCCTTAAAAACTACCCAGACATGTCAGAGCTGCTGCATAAAGTGCGGTCCATCTGTGTGCACTTTCGGCATTCTCACCCTGCTGCTGCTCGCCTGTCTGCTCTACAGCGTAACTTCGGCCTTCCCGCTCACCACCTCATATGCGATGTACCCACCTGGTGGAACTCCACCTTGCATATGCTGGAGAGACTATGCGAGCAGCAGGCGATAGTGGAGTTTCAGCTGCAGCACGCGTGGGTCAGTCGCTCTGCGGAACAGCACCACTTCACCACCAATGAATGGGCCTCCGTGCGAGACCTATGTGCCTTGTTGCGGTGTTTTGAGTACTCAACCAACATGACCAGTGCCGATGATGCCGTTCTTATTGTTACAATACCACTTCTATGTCTCCTTGAAAAAACACTTAGGATGATGATAGAAGAGCATGTTGCACAGGAGGAAGAGGAGGAGGAAGAGGGGTTCACAGGGTTTCAGGCCAGTCATTCAGAAGTGGCTCACAGGGTGGGTTCCTGCACCAGCAGAGGCCAGGTACACATGCGGCCAACCAGGGCACAGTTCTGGAGGATGAGGAGGATAAGGTAGAGGAGGAGGAGCCGGGTTTACAGCAGGGTGGCACCCAACGCAGCTCATGGCCATCACTGGAGCGTGGCTGGGGCGATACACATGAGCAACTACATGCTGTAGTGCCTGTGCAACGACCGCAGAGTTGCCCACATTTTAACTTGTGCTGACTACTGGGTTGCCACCTTGCTGGATCCCCATTACAAAAACAACGTCCCGTCCTTAATTCTTTTACTAGAGCGGGATAGGAAGATGCGCGATTACAAGCGCACGCTGGTAGACGCACTTCTGAGGGCATTCCCAACTGACTCCCGGGGGACAAGTGGAAGCACAAGGCGAAGGCAGAGGCGGAGGAACAGGCCGCCAACGCAGCTGGGTCACGGTCAGCACCTCACAAGGCAGGGTTAGCATGGCCGACATGTGGAAAAGCTTTGTCACCACGCCACAGCAACTGGCACCACCAGCTGATATGGAACTTCTTAGCAGGAGGCAGCATTTGAACAAAATGGTGGAACAGTACGTGTAAACATGCTTACACGTACTGACTGATGGTTCTGCCCCATTCAACTTCTGGGTCTCCAAATTGTCCACATGGCCTGAGCTTGCCCTTTATGCCCTGGAGGTGCTGGCCTGCCCTGCAGCCAGTGTATTGTCTGAACGTGTATTTAGCATGGCAGGGGGCGTCATTACAGACAAACGCAGCCGCCTGTCCACAGACAACATGGACAAGCTCACTTTCATTAAAGTGAACCAGGCTTGGATCCCACAAGACTTGTCTGTACCTTATGCAGAATAGACATTTATACCCGCCTCAACCATACATCCTTATACTCAAGTGCACTTATTCTTTGATTTCTTTTTTTTTTATTTGTCTCATTATTTTGGCGGCTACCCCAATTAAAAAAAACAAACAAAAAAACAACATTGTTAGCTGGCTACCTCCTCCTCCATCGCCGCTTCCACCTACAACACCACATTTACCACCTCCTAAACCTCCAACTCCACATCCACCTCCTCCTCCGAGGTACAGGTTAATCATTTTTAATTATTATTTTTTTTATTTTAAGTTAGTTCCCTATCCACATTTGTTTGCAGAGCACTTGTCATGCTCTTAAGCACATTTTGCTGCCTTTTGCAGCCCTTTGGCCCTTTCCATTACATTTTTAGGGCCATTTTAGCACCCAAAAGTTCAGGTCCCCATTGACTTCAATGGGGTTCGGGTTCGGAGTAAAGTTTGGGTCAAGTTCGGTTCCCTTACCCAAACATTTTTGTGAAGTTCGGCCGAACCCGTCAAACACGAACTTCTAAGTGTCCAGTCAACTCTACTAATTACACTTTTTTCCCCTAATACAGCTAAAAAAGGCTGAAATTTTATTACTTCACCGCATAAATGCTAATAAACCCTTTTTTTCCCTCTAATACACCACAAAATAGGCTTTAGAACATATAACTGCACCGCTGAACGACTAATAACACTTTGTTTTCCACTTACACACCCCAAAAAAGGCTGTTATTTTGTAACTGCACCGCACAATGGCTAACAAGACTTATTTTTTCCCCCACTAATATACCCCAAAAAAGTCTTTAGAACATATTACTGCACCGCTGAATGGCTAATAACACTTTTTTCCCACTAGTACATCCTAAAAATGGCTGTCATTTTGTCACTTCACTGCACAACAGCTAACAAGCCTTTTTTTTCCACTAATACACCACAAAAAAAGGCTTTAGAACATATAACTTCACCGCTAAACTACAAATAAGCCCTCTTTTTTCCACTAATACACCCCAAAAAAAAGTCTTTAGAACATAAAATTGCACCACTAAAAGGCTAACAAGCCTTTTTTTTTCACTAATACACCCAAAAAAGGCGTTAGAACATATAACTGCACCGCTGAACAGCAAATAAGCCCTCTTTTTTCTACTAATACACCACAAAAAGGCTTTAGAACATATAACTTCACTGCTGAATGGCTAATAGCACTTTTTTGTCCACTAATACACCTTAAAAAAGGCTGTAATTTTGTATCTTTACCGCACAAAGGCTAATAAGCCCTTTTTTCCCACTAATACACCTGAAAAAAGGCTTTAGAACATATAACCGCACCACTTAACGGCTAATAACACTTTTTTTTTCTACTAATATACCCCAAAAAAGGCTGTATTGTTGTCTTTTTTTCACTAATACACCCCAAAAAAGGCTTTAGAACATATAACTGCACTGCACAAGGGCTAACAAGACATACAAATATTTCCTAGTAATACACCCTGCTAATGGCTGTATCACACAGAACTTGCACCCCAAAAACAAGTAAGGTTTGCTGGAATTACAGAGTTATCATCTATTGCAAACCTAAAAGCAGCAGAATAATTCCTTTTATCCTTTCCCTACACTTCTACTAATCTTTCCCTGGACTTGTAAATCTTTTTTTTAGCACAATGAAGTGTTTCCTAGCACTTTCCCTAGCGCCTACTGACGTCTCTCCCTACAATAAGTACACTGGAAAATGGCTGCATCCAAGATGGCTGAGGCCATTTATAGTGCTGTGACATCACAGGGGGCTGGCTGCTGATTGTCTGCATGCATGGCATTGTGGGTGATCCCTCGTTTCCAGAGTTCTTTGCTCCATGTCCTAATATGTGCAGCATTGTAGGAAAAAAGCGTGAGGAAATTCGGATTCAGTGCGAAACAAATTTTTCCTGAAACTTGGATCGAATTCCACTTCATCAACGTCGATTTGCTCATCTCTAGTAGGTACTAACAACTGCATATTGGGAAAAGCTGCCAATTTTCAGACCCAGTCTTCTAGCCATCTAGCTAGCCTATGCCAAATCACTCAGATCCTTGCACTTGCCCATTTTACTGGCCTACACTTAATCAACTAAAATACTGATTGGTCACATGGTACTTCAGTTATCTAAAGTCTTGGCAGGTGGCATTGATTGCACTCTTTAAGAAACATGTCATATATCTTCACATCAGTGACACAGTTTCTGCACATGCTTTGGTGATAAATGGATCTCTGTGGGACTCAATGTGCAGAAATAGACAGCAGTGTCTTCCATGAGAAGATCAGTCACAGTGAGTGGAGCCGTGAAGTTTCTTTTATAATGTTCAATTGAAATCCTTTGGCGAAATGTTTCCTCTACATAGTGAAGGCCTGCATAGTCAGCCTTAGCTAAATATTCCAGGTACTGTCCAGGTCTCTGTCTGTACCAGAATATATATGGGTTTGATGATGTTTCATATGTACAGTAAAGGGTGACAGAGCATCCTTCATGTTCTGTCAGTAAGGGGGGCATCTGTGTCACCGAGTCCTTCTTCTGACATTGTATTATATCAACTGTAAGAGAAAAAAGTTAATAAATCCAAGTAATAAACCATTCATACAATTGCTATAAATTACATCTCCCCGTTACTTAATATATATTGTTCCTATAATACCTATAATATCTAGGTGTGTACACATTACATTTCTCACTGTCCTTATCACCCACCTGATATGAGTATGCAGAGCCACTGGCACATGAAGAGCTTCATTTTCACAGTGCTCTCAGCAGTTTTCTGTTCAGAACAGGATTTTATATACAGGAATAGGAGGGGCATTTGTGTTTCTGGATATAGTCATGTTATAAAGAGTTGCAGGCAGTTTTACCAGGACTTAGTGCAAATAATACAGGAATATAAACATACATATACATACATTAGATAGATGATTAAATAGATAGATAGATAGATAGATAGATAGATAGATAGATAGATAGATAGATAGATAGGACAGATGGATGGACAGACAGATAGCTATTGAATAAGTCAAATATTTCTTGCCATTGTTTTCTTAACTCCTTAAGAATCCTGATAAGGATAGCTAGATCTATACAGTGAGTATTGGGACACCTACGTATTACTCTTACAGGAGCTTTTATGACATCCCATTCTCACTCCTTGACTGACAAGTTCATCTTGTCTAGCCCCATCAATCAAGAAAAGGAATGAAGGTCAGACAAAGAAAGGCGGATGGGTGCACTTAGTGGCTTATGCCCATCATTGGTGCCTTAAGTTTTCATTAGCATATGAATTTAAAGTATATGTTCTCTAGAATGAAGCAATGGTTCACTGCTTATAACTGCTGGGATATATACGGAAATCCAGGACGCCCAGATGAAGCGGAGCGAAACCCGGGTCGGGCATTGTGTTGGATTTTGTGCGCAAATAGACAAGAATCTTGTAAGTAAACTAAGTGATTTGGTGAATAGTTTTTGGTGGATCTATGCCATGTTAATTTTTGTTCCCAAGGTGGGGCATATAAGATCTGATGCCGCCTATGGGTTAAGAAATACCGGAGCAGTACCTGTTGGGAGAACCGATATCTGCCTTTGAAAGGGTTAAACTGTGTGTGGTAAGCCTTGGGTGTGTCTCTGGGAACTGAAGGGTTAACCCAGACACAGGGTAAGCAGGGTTGATAGCCATAGCTAACATAGACAGATTGTAAAATACATACTGGGACCTGCTTATACTGAAGTCAGTGAGGTTGGCAGTGGGACGCTCACTCCACCCGGGCTTCAGTCCTGGGCTTCCATAGCCCATAGCTGAGAGTCACATGGGTTGTTAGGGACTAATTTAGAGCTCAGTGTAGAGCTGAGCAGGGTGGCTATACCTGGAGAAGCTGACTGCTGAACTATATAAGGTATTGCATGTGCCACCCAATACATATGTACCCGTGGGCCGGGTAGCCAGTCCCATGTATAGTCAGGGATTGTCTTTTGTATTAGGTACTTGCTCAGCCAAGCAGGGTTTGTTTGTTTAAGCCTATTTGTAAGGGTCCATTCACACGTCCGTGTGTGTTTTGCGGATCCACGGATCCGCGGATCCGCAAAACACGGAAACCGGCAATGTGCGTTCCGCAATTTGTTGACCGCACATCGCCGGCACTCTCATAGAAAATGCCTTTTCTTGTCTGCAATTGCGGACAAGAATAGGACATGTTCTATTTTTTTCGGGAACGCAATTGCGGACCCGGAAGTGCGGATCCGCAATTGCGGACCCGGCCGGGACATCGTTTGTCCCCATTGAAACTAATGGGTCCGCAATTCCGTTCCGCAAAATGCGGAACAGAATTGCGGACATGTGAATGGACCCTTAAGGCTATGCTTATGTTGGAATATCTAAGTGTGAAATAAAAACACTGAAATTGGACTTTATCCTGTCTGTGTCCCTGCTTCCTGCACAGCTAACAGAGCGACCTCCCAGATATGGTGGAGAATGTGAGCACTGATGCAGTGAAGCATACACTGATTGCATGTCCTGCTGTCAACAGCGCTGAAGCAACAAGCCACAGCCATGGACGAGCTAATAAAGCAGCTGGTTCAGTCCAACTTACAGCAGCAAGAAACTAACCGACTGCTGGTACAACAGATGACAGCACTGGCGGCTGCACAACAAAAGGCTGGTCCAGCGGTTCTGGAGCAGGATGCCAAGAAAGAACTCCAGAAAGCCATGACTAAGATGACATCAGAGGACGACATAGAGGCCTTACTGACGGGGTTCGAAAGAGTGGTCACCCATGAAAGAATGCCGCAGCAATACTGGGAAGAGGTGTTGGCACCCTTCCTCGAGCCCCAGCAGGCCTATTTCGACTAGCAGGATGACCGGGACTATCCTATGGTAAAAGCTGAGATCCTGGCCCGCTTGTGAGTCGACCTCTACCTACACACCCAAAGAGTCCATAGTTTGAGGTACCAAGAGGCTTTACCACCAAGGGCCCAGATGCACCTCCTCACTCAACTGCTCCGTAAGTGGCTTCAGCCGGAGACATATACCCCGGCCCAGATGGTGGAGAAGATTGTTCTGGACCGCTTTCTGAGGGACTTACCGGGTGAAATACAGCAGTAGGTAGGACATGGGGACCCAGATACCTCCAATGCTTTGGTGGGCATAGTGGAGAGGTACTGGGCCACCCAAGCTCTCGGGAAGAAGGCCCGAAGGCCAACTCCAAGGCCTGAAGGCCCATGGTTACCACAAGTTCCCGGGCCAATGCAACTCCCCATGTCAGGGTGATACCCCAAGGGAGGAGGAGGGGGGATGCTCCCACCTGTTGGTCCTGCCATGAACACGGCCATATTGTGGCTAATTGTCCCCACAACTCCTAGCCTATGGACTGCAGCTCTGTCCAGAGGGTGTCTCTTTATGCAGCCCCGGTTTACACGGCTGCCACTTAAAAGAATATCCTACAGTGGTTGTCACCATCCAGACCCCATATGAAGAGAGACGATATGAGGTAGGGGTCAACATGAACTTGCCCCATGGCCTCATTTTGGGATGGGACTTCCCCATGTTCTGGACTCTGTGGCGGAGAAATTAAAGGTGGGGGAGCCCACCCCCAAGAGTACAACCCACACAGAAGGGTCAAGACCTAGAACTGGAGCCCAACGACCCGGACTCTGGGGTTCCTGCCATAGGGGTGACCAGTGGAGAAAGTAATGTCATCTCCGTATTTCCCCTAGAGGTAATGCCTAGTGAGACTGAGGAGTTAGTGACTGGGCCGCAGTTGTCAGATTTGGAGGTATCCCATGACAACTTTGGCACCGTACAGCTCCAAGACCCCACTCTGGTCCAGGCTAGGAAAAATGTTGTGGTGATTAATGGGGAGCCGCAGCACGCCGACGCTAATCAGATATTTCCCCACTTTATAGTTGACCAAGAACTGTTATTCAGGGTTGACAGGCTGCGGGGTGAGACCTGGGAGCAATTGCTGGTACCCCAGTCTTATCGCCAAACGGTGCTAGTATCAGCCCATAAACATGTGCTCGGGGGGCACCTAGATGCCACAAAAATGCTGGACCACATCCTGCGGCAGTTTTATTGGTCAGGGATATACAGTGAGGTTAAACAATATTGTGAGTCATGTCCTGAATGCCAATTGCATGCTCCTATGGCACATTTACGGAGTCTGCTGGTACCTCTACCCATCATTGAGGTCCCGTTTGAAAGGATTGCCATGGACTTGGTAGGTCCATTGGTTAAGTCCGCCCAGGGGCATCAGCATATACTGGTAGTGATGGACTATGCTACCCGTTATCCTAAGCCATCCCACTGCTGCACACATCAGCGAAGCTCATAGCTAAGGAGCTATTCGCCATGTTTTGCTGAGTGGGTCTACCCAAGGAGAACCTTAAGGATTAGGGTACCCCTTTCATGTCCAAAGTCCCCAAGGAACTGTGTAAGCTCTTCAACATAAAACAATTACACACATCAGTATACCATCCTCAGACAGAAGGGTTAGTAGAGAGGTTTAATAAAATCTTAAAGAGTATGCTGATAAAGGTTTTGAACAAGGATGGAAGGGACTAGGATGTTATGTTACCCTATTTAATGTTTGCAATCTGTGAGATACCACAGGCTTCTACTGGATTTTCTCCCTTCGAATTGGTCTATGGCAGACACCCCAGGGGTTGGTTCTTGTTCCTACTGTGGAGAGTAAATTTCTAGCCAAGTGGCAAGGACCGTATGTGGTATTAGAGAAGGTAGGGGACGTGAACTACAGGGTATGTCAGCCGTTTAAGAGGAAGCCCGAGCAGATGTACCATGTCAATTTACTGAAAGCATGGAAGGACAGAGAGAGTCTTCTTGCAGAGAGGTCTCCGGCTAATCTCCCTTCTGTACTATCCCCTCAGGCTACGGTCAAGCCTGCTGCGGCGGACTCAGAGGTGGCGATTGCGGATACCCTCACAAAAAGACAACGACAAGAGGCTAGGGAATTTGTAGCTACAAATATAGACGTGTTCTCGTAGTTACCTGGGTACACGTCCGTAATCAAGAATGACATTGTCACCGAGCCACAGGTGAAAGTTTGGTTAAGACCATACTGAGTCCCTGAAGCTTGTCGACAGGCCATTGCAGGGGAGGTACGAAAAATGTTGCAGTTGGGAATCATAGAGGAGTCAAAAAGTGAATGGGCCAGTCCCATTGTTCTGATTCACAAACCTGATGGGATGTTGCAATTCTGCATCTACTTTAGGAAGTTGAATGAAGTATCCAAATTTGACGCCTAACCCATGCCGCGTGTAGATGAGCTTATTGAGAGGCTGGGAGGAGCCCGATATTTCACTATACTCGATCTCACCAAGGGATATTAGCAGGTACCCCTGACGGACGGCCTAAAGAGAACACAGCCTTCATCACTCCTTTTTCACTATCTTGTGTTACCGTTCGGGCTTCGCAGGGCCCCCACAATGTTCCAACGTCTAATGGACATAGTGCTGAAGCCACACAGGAGATACGTCTCAGCATATCTGGATGATATCATCATCTTCATCTATGACTGGGAGAGTCACTTGGCCAAAGTACCTTTTGAAAGGAAAAGGGTCCGTCGTGGTGTGGTGGAATGCAAAATCAGAAAGTGCTTTTCAGGCCTTGAAGTTGGTGTTGTGCGCATACCCCATCCTCATTACTCCAAGCTTCAAGAGAGAATTTATTGTGCAGACGGATGCGTCAGACGTAGGGCTGGGAGCTGTCCTGTTTCAGAAGGTGAATGGAGAGGAGCACCCCGTTACCTACCTGAGCAGGAAACTCACGCCAGCCGAGAAAAATTATAGTATCGTACATAAAGTGGGCCTTAGGGGCGCTAAGTTACTACTTGCTAGGGCGACACTTTCATCTGATAACTTGCCACTCACACCTCATTTGGATGAGTATATCCAAGAAGAGGAATGCCAGAGTCATGAGATGGTTGTTGTCCCTGCAAAACTCAGTGCAGCACCGAGCCGGGAAACTGCACGCCAACACGGATGCCTTATCCCGGACCCATTGTTGGTCAGGAGTTCGCCCCAATGGGTCTGAACTGAGGGGGAGGGTATGTGAGAAGGGCATGGTTTGGGAGAACCAATATCTGCCTTTTAAACTGTGTATGGCAATCCTTGGGTGTATCTCTGGGAACTGAAGGGTTAACCCAGACACAGGATAAGCAGGGTTGATAGCCTATTTTGTCTATGTTAGCCATAGCTAACAGACAGATTGTAAAATATGTACTGGGACCTGCTTATACTGGAGTGAGTGGGGTTGGCAGTGGGATGCTCACTTCACCCAGGCTTCAGTCCTGGGCTTTCAAAGCCCATATCTGAGAGTCACATGGGTCGTTAGGGCCTAATTTAAAGCTCAGTGTAGAGCTGAGCTGTGTGGCCATACCTAGAGAAGCTGACTGCTGAACTACAGAAGGTATTGCATGTGCCACCCAATACTTGCCATTTGTACCCATGGTCCGGGCAGCTGGTCCCACGTATAGTCAGGGACTGTCATGTTGTATTAGGTACTGGCTCAACCGAGCAAGGTTTTGTTTGTTTAACCCTATTTGTTAAGGCTATGCTTATGTTGGAATATCTAGGTGTGAAATAAAAAGACTTAAATTGGACTTTATCCTGTCTGTGTTCCTGCTACCTGCATAGCTACCAAGTGTCTACCAGAACGACCCCCCACCCCCACCCTGTGAAGAGGAGAGGAATGACACGGTGTTACCGCATTCTGGGGAATTCGGCGTTCTATCTGTCTGTATAGCAGCCTCTTGACTGTATCGTGGTGTGGATCCAAAACTATTTATTACATACAAAGAAGAGAATTTGGATCATCTCCATATGTGGATCCTGCAACAAAATAGAGATACCCACCCAGGAACAATCAAGTAACTTTTTGGGAAAAACTTATATACTGTATTATAAAGCAAGGGTAGACTTTTATGTAACCTTTTTATATTTATCCGTTTAGTATTTCAACCTTTATTTCGTTTATATGGTCATCAGCATGTTCCTTATTTTATATCATTATATCACCTGGTAGTTGGTAACATTTTTGCTGATTTGTTAACAAAAAGTAGAGCCAGCTTTATTGGGAGAGGTAATAAAAGGTATGTAGGTTATGTTAATTAAGTGTTTTTAGTTAAGGAAAACTATAGTGTTGATGCACTGTGTCACTCAGAGCACAGAAGTACACCCCACTGTCTGATTCTGTGGCATCAGAAATCATCAAAGGAATTACTTTTTTCTTTATGTCATGCTTGGCTGAAAACTTTGGAGCAGCCTTTACTTCTTCCGATCTTCCAAGACTTCTAAGAATGTACTTGAGGCCTTGACCAGGATACTGAACATACCAGATATTGGTCCTAAAAAGAATATGATACAACGAACATTGACGCAACCAGGTATGGGTTGTTTCTCATGCCTGAATTGCGTCAATTGTCGCCATATTTGTAAAGCTAAAAAGTTTGTGCATCCACAGACAGGGCAGGAATACCCGATTAGATTTCACTTAACCTGTGCTTCCTCTTATGTTATTTACATTCTATCATGTCCGTGTAATTTGATATACGTTGGTGAGACTTTCACTGAATTAAAATTGAGATTGAACAATCATAGAAATTCCATTAGGAAAAAACGTATGGACTTACCTGTTTCCAGACACTTCAGTACCCTTCATCATACTGAACGGGATCTGAGGTGCTGGATAATAGATCAGGTGACGACACCCAGAAGAGGTGGTGATCGCATTGCGCTATTAAAGATAAAAGAACTTCAGTGGATCTATGATTTAAATAGTTTGCACCCCGGTGGCTTAAATATGGAATTTAGATGAGATACTACATTAGACTGGATGCGTTGCTTGATTTTTCCTGTTTGTGTGATCTGCCTCAGTCTTAGTGGTTTTAGTTGTGCCACAGATCAGTGGAAATTTAAAAACCAATTAAACAACTATATAAAATCATGATTAAGATGTATCTTATTGTAACTAATTTTGTTATTTTCTTTTGCCTTTTTAGAATACCATTCCCAGATGATGACCCTTGGATCAGATGTCCTTAATGGTGATGTCGCTCTGCAACAACTATCTTGGACTTTGCTGATTTCTTTTCAAGTTTATCTAATTCTACACAGAGTTTCCTATATTAGAGGAGATTCCCTCCCAGGCTGCGATGAAACCAGTGCAGTGGTTGTCATTGGCAACGACGTCACTAACATGGCTCCGTTGCATATTGACACCGCACAGGGTGGTGGTCCACTTCGGCAGATCTGGACCTCTGCTCTAGCATGGGACATAGTAGTATTTATCTACAGCGGCTGATTACGGTTCTCTGCAGTGTTTTACTGTTATAATTTGTCCCATTAAACAATGGGGCATTTTGCCATTTTCAAATATGGCGATTACTTCCACATGAATGAGAGCGCATGCGCTAATGTGTCACTCTATACCACGTTGAATCTTCTGGACCTGCGCATTGGGATCTTCATGACGCTCAATACAGCGCTACGGAGTATGCAGGCAACATTGCCTACTGAAGTTTGATCCAATGGACCCTCATCTGGGATATCAGCACACTCAGTCACTTTTACTATGAAGTATTTTATTCGATTTATTTGTATTTATGATATATATGATGTTTTTGCACTTTAATTATATCGATCATGTTACTTGAGTCTCACATTGCACTTGTCACTTTTATGCACATGCACTTTTTTCCTTGCTCTGGTTTTCCAGATGTATCTAATCAAACAATGATTGCAACTGCACAGTGATTTGTTGTCTAATTTGCACATGCCTTTATATGCTTGCATTTCCACTTGGTCTTTGCTTGAGAAAGGCTCATTGGAGCTGAAACGTTGCATTTTCCACCATATGGGTGAATAAATTTTTATCTATCACGGATTTTTTTGGAGTGCAGTCCAACTTCTTTCATTATATATATATATATATATATATATATATATATATTCTTATGTATCACTTATGTTGTGAAAAATTTCACCAACAAAATGCACATTTGAAGTTAGGTCTTTGTCTAACAACCATAGATACTTCATATTCTTTCTTAGTGTGCATGTCTTTTTTTTTTTCTTCAATATTTCAGTGACTTCAGGACCATAGATAACTCGAGTTTCTTGTAGAGTAACACCTTTCTACTGACACAACGTGTCATTCACAGCGCAGAAATAGACTCCGGTGTCTGATTGGACGAGATTAGAAATCAGCAAGAAGATAAACTTTTTATCTACAAGTCTTGCTGAAAACTTTCCTTTGGATCCCTCATCTTCCTCCTTAAAGCCAGCCTTCTTCAAAAATTTTTTTTTTTTTTAACCAGGATACTGAACATACCAAAATAGATATGGTGATGTGCTCTGTGTTTCATATTCACAGTCCAAAGTGACATGGTCTCCTTCCTGTGCAGTTTCTTCAAACTTTGGCTGTTTTACAAAGTCAGCCCTGCAAATACTTGCTGTATTAAAGAAAAAGATGAGTGAATGTGAAGGTCAACAAGCTGACTGGTAATACTATAAATGTAAGTGTTCTTACCTGGCAATGCCAGGCATAAAACCAGACACAACCAAGTCAAAATCATCATAGCTGTCCATACGCACAGATAGGACTTTGTGTATAACACAATGAATAAAGCACTACTTCATAGGAGGAGGCGTACGAAAGACGCAAGAGATCAGTTAAGGGCACTGTGCACGCTTTGTAATATAAGGCCAGGTGCAGCTCTGTAGCTTCTCAATATACAGCACATTGACAGGAAATGTCTGCTCAGATGGAAGAATATTGGTTTTTACAAAGTCATTTTCTAGTTATACAAATAGAGGCTGGCATTCACTTTCATCCAAAAATACTGTGCCCAACTTTAAAGTCAAAAGACCCTTTAAAGATGATATGTGGTATTACGTACAGTACTTAGACATTCCCTTTAGTCATTTATTATTAATATTATAAGATTGCCATTTTGTAATTTCACAATATAATTTTTTAAATATCCACAAAGATTCATTGAAGAAAGATTTCCTTTGCTCCCACTTTCCTTACAGTTGCAATATTAGAGAACGAATTTAAAAGGGTTGTCTCACATCAGCAAATCTCATTTATAATGTGCAGAAAGTTAATACAAGCCACTTACTAATGTATCGTGATTGTCTATATTGCCTCCTTTGCTGGCTGAATTCATTTTTCCATCGCAACACTGCTAGTTTCCATGGTTATGACCACCCTGTAATCCACCAGCAGTGGCCGTGCTTGCACACTTTAGGAAAAATCAGCAGCCTATGTCTGGTCACAGCGTTCCGGCCATCAGAGTGACTGGATCTTTTTGCTATAGTGTGCAAGCACGGCCACCCCTGGTGGATTACGTGGTGGTTGTAACCATGTCGTAATTGCCTTGTACTAACTGCCTCTACAAATTAAATGCTTTTTGCTGAAGTGGCACAATCTTTTTAATAAAATTTTAGGAACTCCATGAACCGATTTTGCATCCTACCCACCATTTTCTAAGTTTATATGAATTTTATTTTATCTCCATACATGTGTCTATGACAGACTTGCACAAGAACATACCTGCATAAGAACATATAAGCAGATCTTATATAAATATATAAATGAGTTTCTGTCTGTCTGTCTGTCTGGACCTCTGTCTGTTCTTTATGTGCGACCAAACAACTGGACCGATCTTCACCATATTTGGCACACAGGTGCATCAGGTGTCCGGGAAGGTTTTAGAGCGGGTCTCAGCTCTCTAGGATGTACTGTTTCTGAGATATTCCCAAAAAATAACCTGCATTAGCCAATACAAGCCTACAGGTGTGTCTCTTCATATGACAACTGCCATACACACGATCACATGTCCCATATCAACCAATAGAAGCTCGCAGGTCCTACTCCAGGTTTCCATAATTACTGATCAAAGGTTTTAGCAGTTCGCAGGTCCTTAACCCTTTAAGGACCAAGGCATTTTTCACCTTAAAGACCAGGCCATTTTTAGCAAATCTGACATGTGTCATTTTATGTGGTAATAACTTTAAAACGCTTTTACTTATCCAGGGCATTCTGAGAATATTTTCTTATCATATATAGTCCTTCATTACAATGGTAAAATTGAGTCAAAAAATATGCTTTTTGAGAGAGTACCAAAGAATACCAAATTTACAAAAAATTTCGAAAAATCCGCAAATTAGCAAATCTCATTTTTTCTACTTTTATAATAGATAGTAATAACTCCAAAAATAGTTATTACTTTACATCCCCCATATGTCTTCTTCATGTTTTGATCATTTTGTGAATGCCATTTTATTTTTTGGGGACATTAGAAGGCATAGAAGTTTAGAAGTAAATCTTGACTGTTTTCTGAAAATTTCCCAAACCCACTTTTTAAGGACCACTTCAGGTCCGAAGTCACTTTGTGAGGCTTACATACTAGAAACCACCTGAAAATTACCCTATTTTAGAAACTACACTCCCCAAGGTATTCAAAAACTGATTTTACAAACTTTGTTTACCCTTTAGGAGTTCCATAAGAATTAATGGAAAATGGAGATGAAATTTCTGAATTTCACTTTTTTGGCAGATTTTCCATTTTAATGCATTTTTTCCAGTAACAAAGCAAGGGTTATTGCCCTGATTCTGTAGTTTACAGAAACACCCCTTATGTAGTCGTAAACTGCTGTGCGGGCACACGGCAGGGCGCAGTAAGAAAGAAACCCCATATGGTTTTTGGAAGGCACATTTCACTGGAATCATTTTAAGGTGCCATGTCACATTTGAAGACCCCCTTATGCATCCCTAGAGTAAAAACTCCAAAAAAAATAAACATTTTGGAAACTACGGGATAAGGTGGCACTATCCTGGTAGTATTTTAGGGTAGATATGATTATTGGTTGCTGTATATTACACTTTTTGTGAGGCAAAGTAACAAAAAATTGCTGTTTTGGCACCATTTTTATTTGTTATTTACAATGTTCATCTGACAGGTTAGATCATGTGGTATTTTTATAGAGCAGGTTGTTATGGATGCAACAATACCAAATATGTATACTTTTTTGGTTGTTTGTTTCAGTTTTATATAATAAAGCATTTTTGAAAAAAATCCTGTTTTAGTGTCTGCATAGTCTTAGAGCCATAGTTTTTAATTTTGTGAGCAATTGTCTTAGGTCTGGTCTCATTTTTTGCGGTATGAGATGACGGTTTGATTGGTACTATTTTAGGGTGCATATGACATTTTGATCGCTTGGTATTACACTTTTAGTGATGTAAGGTGACAAAAAAAATCCTTTTTTACCACATTTTGTTTTACGGTGTTCACATGCAGAGTTAGGTCATATCGATATTTTTATACAGCAGGTTCTTAAGTAAGCGGCGAAACCTAATATGTATTCTAAACAGAAACACAAGGGGGGGGGGTCAGTCAGCATGCCCCTGTATGCAGGTGCACGTAGCTATGGCAAAATACACAAACACAGAAATGCAACAGCACTCTGCAACCAGCACTCTGCCCTGCCTCTGTGCTAAAAGCTATAAGAGGTCGTTAGTGTACATCTTGATCAAAAGGTAATAAGCCACTCGCCACGTCAAGGCCGCCTCTATGAGTGGTCCTAACGATAAATCCTACCTGTTATGGGCCATGACAGCCACATAGAATCCAGGTAGTGCGGGCCCAGCATGCATGCTAAGATCAACCGTGCTTATTAAATCTTTCTGGTGCCATAACAGCCTCCATTAGATCCAGGGATGCATGTACCAACATGCATGCTGAGCCCACTGTGTACTCTTCCTGGAGCCAGATGGTTACTAGCAGGTACTGTGAATGCAGGTTCAGTTTTATACTCACTCTGATTAAAAACTACTTCTAGGGCAGACAAACTAGTCAGGTGTGCACAACTGACAAGGAGGCCGCCACAATTCCAAAATATACTAAACAGAAACACAAGGGGGGGTCAGTCAGCACGTCCCTGTATGCAGGTGCACGTAGCTATGGCAAAATACGCAAACACAGAAATGCAACAGCACTCTGCAACCAGCACTCTGCCCTGCCTCTATGCTAGAAGCTAGAAGAGGTCATTATGATCAAAAGGTAATAAGCCACTCGCCACATCAAGGCCGCCTCTATGAGTGTAAGGTGACAAAAAATGTCTTTTTTGAAACGGTTTCTATATATATTTTTTTTTTACGGCGTTCATCTGAGGGGTCAGGGCATGTGGTATTCCTTATAGACACGACGATACCTAATATGTCTCCTTTTTTTTTTACATTTAACACAATAAAAGCATTTTTGAAACTAAAAAAATCATGTTTTAGTGTCTCCATAGTATGAAAGTCATAGTTTTTTTATATTTTGGGCGATTGTCTTAGGTAGGAGCTCATTGTTTGTGGGATGAGGTGACGGTTAGATTGATATGATTTTGGGGGGCATACGCATACGTCTTTTTGATCGATTGGTATTGAACTTTTAGTGATGTAAGGTGACAAAAAATTTTTCTTTTGTAGCACAGTTTTTATTTAATTTTTTTGACAGTGTTCTCCTGAGGGGTTAGGTCATGTGATATTTTTATAGAGCCGGTAAATCCGGATGCAGCGATACCAAATATGGCTACTTTTCTTTTTTCCCTATGTTTTACAATTTTTCTTTACTTATTTTGGGAAAAGGTTGCTTTTTTATTTTCAGCTTGAAACTTTAATTTTTTTGTAAAACTTTATTTTTTTTACTTCTTTTTTCACTTTATTTGTTGTCTGACTGGGACTTGAAACTTTTGGGGTCATATCCCCTTTACAATACATTACAATACTTTTGTATTGTAAAGCATTGGCTGTAAATGTATTACTGAATGTAATACATTTACAGCTTTCTGCCTGTGAGATCAAAGGGGCTGGCATCGGGCTGCCTTCCCTGCCATGGGGTCCCTGACACAGCAGCGCGAGGACCCGATCACAGCTCCAATCCCCGCAAGGACATCGCACGTGCCGTGGTCAGCACTGACCACAGCACATTAAGGGTTAATGCGTCGAATCGGTGTTTTCACCAATGCCGGCACATACAGCAGGAGTCCGGCTATCAGTGACTGCCAGACCCCTGCCGCAGATCGGGCGGGCTCAGCACCTGCACCCGCCCGATCAGCACGCCGTACATGTATGTGCTAGGCAAATATTCAGTCATATGACGTGTATCAGCCAATATAAGTTCACATTTAATTTACCAGGTTTTCACACAGGATAGGATTAGATACACAGCTCAGCAGACTATATCACACAACATAAGATTAGATACACAGCTCAACAGACAGTATTACACAGGATAGGATTAAATACACAGCTCAGCAGACAGTATCACACAGGATAGGATTAGATACACAGCTCAGCAGACAGTATCACAGGATAGGATTAGATACACAGCTCAGCAGACAGTATTACACAGGATATGATTAGTTACATAGCTCAGCGGACGGTATCACACAGGATAGAATTAGATACACAGCTCAGCAGAGGGTGCTGCAGAGGTCACTGTCATGGGGGATACTGTCAATATCTTTAAACGACACACAGAAACATTAAATGCAATAGATTAAATATACCCGTACAAAACCGGGTCCTTCTGCTAATATGTGTATATATATATATATATATATATATAAATATTTTTATGGTCAGGGCTAGTCATCCGTGAGTGTTGACCCCCTAACCCTAAGGAGAGTGGCTGGAGTGTGCCGGGAGCCACGGACGCGGTACACCAAGGAAAAAGGGGGCATACCTTCAGGAAAAGATTGAAAAAAAGGGGAGGGAGGGAGGGGCGCAGGAAAGGGGTGTCTTGACACAGGGGGCGGAGTAGAATATATACTACAGGCCCCTCCCACAAACACAGGCTGCACGCAGCCTTAACTATTTATGGTCAAGGCTAGGAATGTCGTCCGTGAGTGTTGACCCCCTAACCCTGAGGAGAGTGGCTGGAGTATGCCGGGAGCCACGGACGCGGTACACCAAGGAAAAAGGGGGGGCAAAACAGCGAGTAGGATAAGTTTATTAACATATTTACAAAGCCAGGGAACAAAAGGCTTGCGAGATTTCAACATGTGGATTAGGTATATAACGCGTATAACAGGACGACCGCCACCCATGGATTGGATGACGTGACGCGGCCGAAGCTGCCCCAATGCAAAAGGAATGTCCGGATATGAGTTTGGGGTCGTGACCCAATCCCTGGGCGAGGGTACGGATGTATGAAATGAACCGAGAAGTGGTGAGGGCCCTTCCAGCGTAAGGCAAAAGCGGACTGTCGGGTGAAGCTGCCTGAAGATGTGATAACAGCTGCTGCAGGACCTTAAGTGGACACCAGGCATTGGATGTGGGATAATACTTAACTTCGGTAGGAGGCCCCGTTTGGTTTGTTTTGGTTGAAGGTAGCGTCAGAGTGAAGCGGCCACGGCCCCAGGAAAAATGTTGCTTTTGTGGATAACCCTGGTAATTAGAGCGAGCAGTGACTTCCCCTGGTCTGAGAAAACCGTAAAAGCTAAGATACATGGCCACTTTCAACACGATGCTGACGTAGGGCCCAAAAGGACAAACGTCTAAGGCAGAGGAAAGTTCTCTGAACAACTCGCCGGATACTGGCTGCCTGCGATTCCTGGACCTCTTGCCTTCCTTCTGTACACCCCGAAGAGTTGCCTTGATGACCCGGATCGGTCAACATAAAGTAATGCTGAATGCCCGCCAAGTAAAGTTTAATGGTGAGGTTTGACAAGGATAGCTGAGTATGGCAATAGGTGATGAAGGCCATCAGGTGAGACACCTCGCTGAGCTGGTCCCTCGGGTACAATCTAGCAAACTTTTCAAAGGCCCTGAGACCGGCTTGGTAGTTCCTAGCCGTGTTCGGGGAGAGGGATTTCGCGACCAGACTCTTGGCCTCGTGGAGAAGAGCATCTAATCCAGGATGAGGGCATTGAAGGGAGGGACTGCAGTGCCTGACTGATCTGCTTCGGGCATTTCCTGGAAAAATACCGGGAAATTAAGTCGGGAAAGAGCATCTGCAGCCTTGTTCTGCTCGCCAGCTATGTGGATGCTGCATATGTGGAAGTTGTGAGCTAGAGATAGCCAGACTAACCTGCGTAACAAGGCCACGATCTTGGGGGACCCTGCCCTGCCTTTGTTTTTATTGAAATTTTTTAGGCATATAGGAAATATATCAATTTCACAGAAACTTCACAAAAAAGAAGTGAAATAACAAGTACAATACAATCGTAAACACAAAACATTTGTAATGCATGACTGTACGATATTTTAAGGGTTGCATAGATATGTATGAGTAAACATATTTATGAGTAAACATATTCATGAGTAAACATAAGCCGGGACGCTACAGCGGGAGTCCTGAAGTCACATCTCCCACTTCCCATAGAATGAGGGTTTGGAATTATTAGAAGAGGCCCAAAGACCCTCAAAAAGGCAATTAATGTCTAGGTCTCTACAAATTCTTTTGATATTAGAGACAGACTTATTCTTAAAAGACAAAGCTATTTTAGAGCGAACAACAATAATAATGTGCATTAGTACTGTCCTAAAGGTAGGAGGTAGGAGGATAATCCAAAATGCCTATAGATAGGAGGGCCATTTTAGAAGAGGGCAATATGGTAGTTGAACAGAGAGATGACATCAAGGCAAAGGCCTTGGACCACAGATCGAGAATCGGAGGGCACTCCCACCACATGTGCAGAAAGGAGCCACTGGGATGTCCGCATCTCCAGCAACTTGGGGATAGATCGGGGAATATTTTACTAAGGGAAAGTGGGGTAAAGTACCATCTATACAAAAATTTTCTGGCACTTTCCACATGGCTAGCGCATTTGGAAAATTTTTGGGTAGTGGAATATGCCTCTTTCCATTCTGTATCGGAAATAGATATACCCAGATCTTTGCTCCAAAGCTCTTTAGTTTGTGATAGGGGGTCACTCAAGGAGTCTTTCAAGAGTTGGTACCCTTTAGTTATGCCCTTATTCGGACCCATCGGGTAACAAACCCAGTCGTATAGAAACAAATTGTTAGGAGTATAATCAAGAAAATTTAAGGAATGAATCAGATGTCTAATTTGCAAAAATTTGAAAAATTCCTTATTAGAGATTTTAAAAGTATCATGAACATAAGAGAAATCAACAAATTTGCCATTATGCCATAGCTTAGAGAGAGAATGTAAGCCAGCCGTCATCCATGTTTGAATATTGAGACCGGGGATAGCCACTTCACAGACTTGAAAAGAGGCATTTTTTATATTTGAAGGAAGCTTTTTGTCTTGTCTAGACAGGGTATACCTGTCACGGCTGTATGTGAGCAACAAGAGCATACACAGTGAGTTAGCTACTGACCGGACCCAAACTAGGGAACATAAAGGGTGACCCCTGTCAGACCCTAAAAGCTCTCCCTATGCTGCTAAGCCCATGTCCAGATCCAGATGGTGGATCGAGACATGCCCGCGTACCTAAGGCTGATGACCACTGTAACCCCTACAGTAGTGGAAGGGGCACGGCCACCGGTGCCCTGCTCAGTATATGGACGGAACCGGGGTCGCCTCGGATCAAGTCAGCAAAACAAACAGAAACACACAATGTCTGCACACTTAACTGAAGGAGCTGCAGCAGCAGTGAAAACAGATCCAAAGTCAGCAGACAATGTCCGAGTACTTGCTTCAGCAGAACACAGGTCCAGAAAGATATCACACCAGTGAAGATACTCAAGCGAGAGATACTGCTCAAATGAAGAAGTATAATCCGCACCGTGCAAAGGAAGAGAGGTGATTTAAAGGCAGAGCAATCAAACACAGGAGGGACAGCTGGGAGGAAGGAAGCAGAAAGTAAAGACCTCATCACAGGGGCGGAGAAACAGAGCTGTGAGAACGTCTCAAAGCTCTAGTAGTTACATCATCACAGGGGTGGAGAAACAGAGCTGTGAGAATGTCTCAAAGCTCTGGTAGTGACAGTACCCCCCTCTACGGGTGGACTCCGGACACCCAGGACCCACCTTCTCAGGATGAGCCCTATGAAAAGTCCTGATGAGGCGAGTGGCTTTAATGTCCGACACGGAACCCACATCCTCTCCTCAGGACCATAACCCTTCCAATGAGCGAGGTACTGAAGAGAACCGCGGACAATGCGAGAGTCCACAATTCTGGAAACCTCAAACTCCAGATTGCCATCAACCAAAATCGGAGGAGGAGGCAAAGAGGAGGGTACCGTGGGCTGGACATATGGTTTTAAGAGAGATCTGTGAAATACATTATGTATCTTCCAAACCCGTGGAAGATCAAGACGGAAGGCAACAGGATTGATGACTGACAAGATTTTATAAGGCCCAATAAACTTGGGACCCAATTTCCAGGAGGAACCTTCAGTTTAATATTTCTTGTAGACAACCACACCAGATCACCCACATTCAGGTCCGGACCAGGCACACGTCTCTTATCAGCCACACGCTTATATTTCTCACTCATCTTTCTTAGATTAGTCTGAATCTTTTGCCAAATGGTAGACAAAGACGAGGAAAATCTCTCCTCCTCAGGCAAACCAGAAGGAGCCCCTCCGAGAATGTCCCAAACTGCGGATGGAACCCATATGCACCAAAGAATGGTGACTTATCAGAAGATTCCTGACGACGGTTGTTCAGAGCAAACTCAGCAAGAGGGAGAAACGAACACCAATCCTCCTGGTTCTCTGCAACAAAACAGCGCAAATATGTCTCCAGATTCTGATTGACGCGTTCAGTCTGACCATTCGACTGCGGGTGAAAAGCAGAAGAGAAGGACAGCCGAACCCCAGGCGAGAACAGAAAGCCTTCCAGAATCTGGACACAAACTGCGTGCCTCTATCGGAAACAATATCAGAGGGAATGCCATGCAATTTAACAATATGGTCGACAAAAGCTTGCGCCAAGGTTTTAGCATTGGGCAATCCAGGGAAGGGTATGAAATGTGCCATCTTGCTAAAACGGTCCACCACCACCAGGATCACCGACTTCCCTGAGGAACGAGGAAGATCCGTGATAAAGTCCATGGACAGGTGTGTCCAAGGACGGGAAGGTATGGGTAAGGGGAGAAGGGGACCTGAAGGCCGAGAGCGAGGGACCTTAGCGCGGCGCACGTCTCCAAGCAGCCACAAAACCCTCCACCGACTTACGAAGAGCCGGCCACCAAAATCTCCGAGCAATGAGATCTACCGTGGCTCTACTCCCGGGGTGACCAGCAAGAACCGTATCATGATGCTCCTTGAAGAGTTTGTGGCGTAACTCAGGAGGCACAAACAACTTTCCAGAAGGACAACGGGCAGGTGCCTCAGTCTGGGCAGCCTGGACCTCGGCCTCCAAATCAGAATACAGAGCAGAAACAACTACCCCCTCCGCCAAAAATGGGACCCGGGTCCTCGGAGTTTCCTCCTCCCGGAA
The DNA here is from genome assembly GCA_033119425.1 of Bufotes viridis. Taxonomy (NCBI): domain Eukaryota; kingdom Metazoa; phylum Chordata; class Amphibia; order Anura; family Bufonidae; genus Bufotes; species Bufotes viridis. The sequence continues at coordinate 207,910,453 of CM065589.1, read as the reverse complement.
AACAGCGAGAGAGAGCATCAGCCTTCACATTTTGATCCCAGGGCGGAATGTAACGACAAAGTGAATCTGGAGAAGAACAGAGACCATCTGGCCTGTCTCGGATTCATACGCTTAGCCGACTCAAGTACGCCAGATTCTTATGGTCGGTAAAACGGTGATAGGGTACCTGGCCCCCTCCAACCAATGGCGCCATTCCTCGAAAGCCAACTTGATGGCCAACAATTCCCTATCTCCCACATCATAGTTTTTCTCTGCCGGTGAGAGTTTTTAGAGAAAAAGGCACAGGGTCGCCATTTGGAAGGAGACGGACCCTGGGACAAAACCGCACCCACACCCACCTCGGAAGCATCCACCTCAACAATAAAAGGTAAGGAAACATCGGGATGCACCAAGATGGGAGCAGACGCAAAACTCTCTTTAATCTTAGAAAAAGCTGCAAGCGCCTCCTCCGACCAATAGGAAAAATCCGCCCCCTTTTTGGTCATGTCAGTGAGGGGTTTGACAACAGAGGAATAATTCAAAATGAACTTTCTGTAATAGTTTGCAAAACCCAGAAAGCGCATCAATGCCTTCTGATTCTCAGGAAGCTCCCACTCAAGCACAGCACGGACCTTCTCCGGATCCATGCGAAAACCAGAAGCAGAGAGAGAAAACCCAGAAATTGAATCTCGAAACCATAAACACACATTTCTCCAGCTTGGCGTACAATTTATTTTCTCGCAGAATCTGCAGAACCTGAAAAAGATGATCCTGATGAGTCCGAACATCAGGGAAAAAATCAAAATATCATCAAGATACACCAATACAAATTTCCCCATTAAATGGTAGAAAATACTGTTAACAAAATGCTGAAAGACGGCCGGAGCATTCATCAAGCCAAAAGGCATAACGAGATTCTCGAAATGCCCCTCGGGAGTATTAAAGGCTGTTTTCCATTCATCCCCCTCTCTGACCCTGACTAGGTTGTGCGCGCCTCTCAAATCCAATTTGGAAAAAACCTTGGCCCCAACAATTTGGTTGAAGAGGTCTGGGATAAGAGGAAGGGGATAGGGATCGCGAATCGTGATACGGTTCAGCTCCCTAAAATCTAGGCAAGGTCTCAGAGAGCCATCTTTCTTTTAACAAAAAAAAAACCCGCGGCGACCGGTGATTTTGAGGGACGAATATGCCCCTTATCGAGACTCTCAGAGATATAGGTTCGCATTGCGATTCTCTCCGGTTGTGAGAGATTGTACAGGCGTGCTTTTGGCAGCTTGGCGCCGGGAATGAGGTTAATGGGACAGTCAAACTCCCGGTGAGGAGGTAGCTCCTGCACACCGCTCTCGGAAAACACGTCCGAGAAATCAGAGAGAAATGATGGCAAAGTTTTAGTAGATACCTCTGCAAAAGTCGCTGTGAGACAATTCTCTCTACAAAACTCACTCCACTCATTTATTTGCCTTCCTTGCCAATCAATAGTGGGGTTATGTTTAGTGAGCCAGGGTAACCCCAACACTAGAGGAGTAGGCAATCCGTTAAGGACAAAACAAGATATATCCTCCACATGAGTGTCACCTACAGCTAACCGGATATTGTGAACAATGCCCTTCAGGGATCTCTGTGAGAGTGGAGCAGAGTCAATGGCAAAAACAGGTATATCTTTTTCTAATGTGCAAACCCGAAAACCATGCCTGGCTACAAATTGAGTGTCAATAAGATTGACGGCCGCTCCACTATCAACAAAAATTTCACAAGAAATGACTTTGCTCTCTAGCGCCACCCTGGCAGAAAGGAGAAAACGAGAACTGCAGGTCAGAGGAAAAGCCCCAATTCCTACATCAACTTTGCCCAAGGTAGCAGATGAAGCAGAGTTTGATGATTTTCCTTTTGAGGATTTTCTCTTATTATCACTCTTAGTACAGTTCATGAATCTCCTAGAGGGACAAACATTTGCCAAATGACCAATGCCCCCACAACAAAAACACACCATTCTCTGAGGACTAAATCCTCCTTTATCAGGGGCAAGTCGACCTAGCTGCATAGGCTCCTCCTCAGAGGGACCGAGACAGGATGAGACCCCTGCACACTGAATGAGTCCGCACCACTGCCCCTAGAGTGACAATGGCTGGACCGAGAGGTCTCGTTTCTTTCTCTTAGACGCCTGTCAAGGCGTACCGCCAATGACATGGCAGACTCTAAAGATGTTGGTCTCTCATGGAAAGCAAACGCATCTTTCAATCTCTCTGAGAGACCATGACAGAACTGACTCCGAGTGCAGCATCATTCCAACCTGAATCAGCTGCCCATCTCCGAAATTCAGAACAATAAAGCTCTGCAGACAGTTTGTTCTGGCATAAAAACGTAAGTTAGATTCAGCCAGAGCAACACGATCCGGGTCATCATATATCTGCCCCAGGGCCACAAAAATCTTTCTGTGGATCGAAGGGAGGGATCCCCGATGGCAGTGAAAAAGCCCAAGTCTGAGCATTACCCCTGAGCAAGGAGATGACAATCCTCACCCTCTGCTCCTCATTACCAGAGGAACGGGGACACAAGCAAAAATGGAGTTTGCATGCCTCTCTGAAGCGAACAAAATTCTCACTGCCCCCGGAGAACGTTTCCGGAAGTGAGACCTTTGGCTCGCAACAGACTCCATGGGCCGGAGCCGAGCCCAATGCTTGAAGCTGAATCATAGATTGACGGAGATCCGCTACCTCCAAAGAAAGACCCTGCATGCGGTCAACCAGGTCAGAAAGCGGATCCATGTCAAAAAGGACGGTTTCGGCGGATTATAATGTCACGGCTGTATGTGAGCAACAAGAGCATACACAGTGAGTTAGCTACTGACCGGACCCAAACTAGGGAACATAAAGGGTGACCCCTGTCAGACCCTAAAAGCTCTCCCTATGCTGCTAAGCCCATGTCCAGATCCAGATGGTGGATCGAGACATGCCAGCGTACCTAAGGCTGATGACCACTGTAACCCCTACAGTAGTGGAAGGGGCACGGCCACCGGTGCCCTGCTCAGTATATGGACGGAACCGGGGTCGCCTCGGATCAAGTCAGCAAAACAAACAGAAACACACAATGTCTGCACACTTAACTGGAAGGAGCTGCAGCAGCAGTGAAAACAGATCCAAAGTCAGCAGACAATGTCCGAAGTACTTGCTTCAGCAGAACACAGGTCCAGAAAAGATATCACACCAGTGAAGATACTCAAGCGAGAGATACTGCTCAAATGAAGAAGTATAATCCGCACCGTGCAAAGGAAGAGAGGTGATTTAAAGGCAGAGCAATCAAACACAGGAGGGACAGCTGGGAGGAAGGAAACAGAAAGTAAAGACCTCATCACAGGGGCGGAGAAACAGAGCTGTGAGAACGTCTCAAAGCTCTAGTAGTTACATCATCACAGGGGTGGAGAAACAGAGCTGTGAGAATGTCTCAAAGCTCTGGTAGTGACAATACCAAACCCTATATGAAGCTTGCAAGGTTGCAGAGCTTGTAGAGGGTATAACGCCAAAGGAAGCTATGGAGATTAAGACATTTTGGATGCAGGACGGGAGTATCAGAGATAGTTCTAGAGGGACCCATTTTTTGGATGAGTCGCCTGACATTAGGTACCTGAGTTGGTCTAGGATTGATGCTCGATAGTAATGCCTCATGCACGGGACATTGAGACCGCCTGCAGCGGACGACAAGTAAAGAATGTCTGCCTTTACCCTAGGTCTTTTATTCCTCCAAATGCATGAGTTAATAAGGGATTGTAGTTTCCCTAGGAAGTATGCGGGGACCATTATAGGGACATTGCGAAAGACATATAATATTTTAGGCAAAATGACCATTTTAATTGCAGCGATTCTACCTAGCCATGAAAGCGTATCAAGCCGGAGGTTTTGTATTGAATTTTTAATTTTGTCTAGAAGAGGGGCATAGTTAGCTCGAAAAAGATCTTTAGAAGAAGGGGTTAATTGGATCCCTAGGTATGTTAATGAATCAGGTGACCACGTATATTTAAAGTTTCTGGAAATAGCGTTTTTGGTTTTGGGGGAAAGTCCAATATTTAGCATTTGGGATTTAGTAGAGTTTACTTTGTAGTACGAGGCTTCACTAAATCTGTTAATGATTTAATTTATTGCTGGGAGAGAGTCGATAGGGTTAGAAGTGATGAGAAGAATCAGCAAAAAGCCCTATACAATGATCTTGAGAACCAATTTTTAAGCCCTGGATCAATGGGGAGGACCTAATGTGCTCAGCAAAGGGTTCCATTACCAGAGCAAAAATAAGGGGGGACATTGGGCATCCCTGACGTGTACCGTTGCTAATTGCAAATGGATTAGATAGGAAGCTAGAGGAATACACTGACGCGCTCGGATTGGAGTATAATGCCATTGTTGCCGATAGATAAAAGCCTTCAAACCCAAATTTTTGCAAAGCCATATGTATAAATTGCCAGTGAACCCTGTCGAATGCCTTCTCCGCATCAAGAGATAAAAGCAGAGAAGGCATCCGAGAGGCCTGAGCCCAGTCGATCAGATCAATGAATCTTCTAGTGCCATCAGAGGACTGGCGATTAGGGACAAATCCTATTTGATCATTAGCAATTAAATGGGGTAAAATGTCAGTTAATCTGCCCGCTAGAATTTTTGCATAGATCTTCACATCTGAATTAAGTAAAGATATAGGCCTAAAATTAGCTGGTGAATCGGTCGGTTTACCTGGTTTAGGTAAGGTGATAATTAGTGCGTGCAGCATGTCTTTAGGAATAGTTCCTTGGGTGGCAAAGACATTAAAAATCCTCACAAGGTAGGGGGAGAGAATAGGGGACAGTAATCTGAAATATTCATTTGTAAGGCCGTCAGGGCCAGGGGATTTATTAGGTTTGAGAGATCCTATGGCTTCAAGCACCTCTTGCAGAGATATGTTCTTGTTGAGAGCTTGTTTTTCTTGGGGGATAGGGAAGGGAGAGAAATATCCTTTAAAAATTTCTTAATGGTGTCAGGAGATGGCTGAAAGTTATCTAAAGAATTGTGTAAGTTATAGAGGTCTGAATAATAGTGGGCAAATTCCTCCGCAATATCTTTAGGATTTATGATTTTGTGACCTAATTTATTGTATATATATGGAATTCTAATTTTACTTTCTCTTTTTTTCTCTCTTTTTTTAATCCTGTTGGCCAGAAGTTTTGAAGCTTTATTGCCATGCCAGTAATGGTTGGCTCTAGTTTTACGGAGATGAAACTCATATTTATCATGAAGGTGGAGGTATAGGGAATGTCTGGCTTGTCTTAGTTTGGCTTCAATTTTAGGATCTAGGAATGATTTATATTGATTTTCTAAGGACTGAACTTCAGATAGAAGGGAGTCTAGGATTTTTGTCTTAGCTTTTTTAAGAATGGCCGCGTGTTTCAGGAAGACACCTCTAATGAAGGCCTTATGTGCACACCAGAGGACGGGGTCAGAGACAGAGGAGTTATCATTAAAATGGAAATATTCATTTAAGGATTTCTCAATGTCCGCCCGAACAGTTGAGTTTTGTAGGAGAGAGTTATTTAATCTCCATGGAGATGTAGAGCCCTGATTGTAACTGTCAGCCAAATGTAAGGATAAGAAAGCGTGGTCTGACCAGGTTATGTTGCTAATAGAGACTTCACTAATCTTTTGAAATAGCCATTTGTCAGTGACAAAAAGGTCTATGCGTGAATAAGATTTATGAATGTGGGAGTAAAAAGAGTAATCTCTTTCATTGGCATGTAAGGCGCGCCAAATGTCATACAGACCTTCCTGATATAAGTAGTCTTGAAGGGCTGAGTTTTTTTTGGCTGGGGGGGGGCAGGAGTTTTATCTATAGTTAGGTTCGGACACATATTAAAGTCACCACAAATCAGGAGGGCACCTTGTTTGACATCCTGAGCTTTCCTAATGGTGCGCTTAATAAACCTAAGCTGATCGCTATTTGGGGCATATAGGTTGACCAAAGTAAATTTTGAGTTATTGATCTCGCATACAATAATAAGGTATCTACCTTTGTCATCTACGACAGTATTTGTACACTGAAAAGATACTGAATTTTTAAAACCAATGATAACCCCCGCCTTTTTTTTGTCCGCCGGAGCAAAGAAAATGTGTGGGAAGGAGGGATGGTGTAATCTGTGCGTATCTGCTGCATTCAAATGGGATTCCTGAATACAAAAAATATCGCATTTTTGTTTCTTAATTTCGGACCAGAAGGTGGACCGTTTAAACGGACTGTTAAGCCCTCTAACATTAGCAGAGAAAATTTTAGTCCCATATCAAATATTACAGATAGAGCTCATACCACCGCCCTCCCACATCAGGAAAATCACCCCATTAATAACAGATGCCATTACGGTTTTACCACATTTTGCAGATGCAAAGGAAGGGATCGTCAAGACAGTCAAAGCGTCCAGGAGAACTGGTTCGTGTGAGTTACTTATAAGGCATACCCGGCAGCGTCTCAAAAACAAAAAGAAACAGAAAAACATAAACCAAACTTCAAGAGACATAGCAAACATTGCAGATTTCCCTAGTTCAGTGTAACTAGGGATATAGGAGAACTGTAAGCGATATAACCGCTAGGGGGGGAGTGAATAAAACAGTAAGGATCTAGGCAAGGAATACACTAGAGAACAAGCTTAACTGGGTAACCCCACTTGTAAGGTATATGATTATCACGGAGAATCTTTGTATAAGCTTGAAACTCCCTTCTTTTAGAGAGAGTAGCAGCGGATAGGTCTGTAAAAAGCAATATTTTTTTAAATCTTTCAGGAAGCGTGTCAGTTCCTTTCTGAGAAGCTTTCATGAGTGCTTCCTTTATGTGAAAAAAATGAATTCTAGCTAGTATGTCTCTTGAAACCGAGGGAGGCAGAGATTTTGGTTTGGGCACCCTATGCGCCCTGTCAATGATTAAATCCGCACCTGTAGCCTCTGGGAGATACGCTGAAAGCAGATCTATGAGGAAATCACGAAGTTGAGAATCATCCACAGACTCTGGAACATTTCTAAAACGAACGTTATTTCTTCTAGAACGGTCCTCCAAGTCTGCAATTTATAACTTAATGGCAGCTAGCTCATCTTCAACTAAATTATGGCTGTCTACCAGTGAATTGTGAGCAGAGACAAATTCTTCCATCTTTTCTTCCAAATGAGCAGTCCTTTCCCCTATGGAGACTATATCCGCATGTATGATGGATATTGTTTCTTTAAAATCGTTATGGATAGATCTTTTAAGATCAAGGAGCATGTCCTGCATAATTGGAATAGATATGGTGGCAGGAGGCTGGGAGAGAGGAGAGTCTATTACACAGGCAGATTTGTGGGGTGAAGAATCACTCACCCTATCATGGATATAGCGATCCTGTGAAGAGGGAAGGTCTGGGGACCTCGAGTTGCCCTCTTCTGATAAGGGCTGAGGCTGTGGGCTGCGCTCCTGAGGAGAAGCCTGCGCTGCTGCTTCTCTGCCATGTGTGCCGGCGCCATCTTGCCTCGATCCTGGAGCAGGAGGGAAGGACGTCATCTTCTGAGGTGCCGCTCCCTTCTTTTTACCCCTCGTCATCATCGGGGTGTACTGTGGAGGTTCAGGGAGCAGTGGGAGAAAGTTGGGGCAGCTGGGGTCAGTGTAGCTGCTGTCCTTTGTGCCGCTTGGTGGGGATCCTGCAGAGCTCACTCACAGAGCGTCTTTCCTGCCCGGCATCCGGCCACGCCCCCCCTGCCTTTGTTGATGATTTCCACCAGAACCTGGCTATCCGTGATAAATGTCACATAGGAGTTAGCCCACTGGTGACCCCAGACAAATGCTGCTGCCACAATGGGATAAAGCTTTAGGAGAGGAGAGGATCTGAGGGCTGTTGAGTCTGTAGCCAATTCTGGAGGCCATCCGGCAGCCAGCCAGCATGACCCAAAAATAGCAGCAAAACCGAGAGAACCTGCTGCATCTGAAAAAATGATGGGAGAAGAAGAGTCCCATTGAGGCACAAACAAGGAAATGCCGTTCCATGCGGAACGGAACGATTCCCACATGGCAAGGTCTGTGATGGCCTGGCTGTCGAGGCGAATGACGGAATCCTGCTCCGGGGAGGAAGGAAGAAGTTGCAGCAATCTGGAGGTGAAGGTCCTTCCCTGAGGCATGATCCTAGAGGCGAAGTTCAGCATCCCTAGCAAGGACTGCAGATCGGATTTGGATAAGTAGCGGGACTGAACCGCCTGTGACATGGCGGAACGGATCCTGATCAGTTTCTCGCTGGGGAGGCTGGCCTCCATTTTCATGGTGTCCAGGATCAAGCCCAGGAAAGTGACCCTGGTGGCCGGGCCCTCAGTCTTGGTGCTTGCTACCGGAACCTGGAGGCGGGAAAATATCTCTAGGAGCGTGCCTGGAATAGAAGGGGCCTGCCCAGGCTGCTCGATGAGCAGAAAATCGTCCAGGTAATGTAAGACCATGGGTAACCTGCCGTAGTGCACCAGGATCCAGTGTAACGCCTTGGCAAACTGCTGAAAGAGCCAAGGGCTACTCTTGGACCCAAAGGTATGCCGGTTGGCAAAATAGAATTGGTGGGCCCATTTGATGCCAATTTCCAAAGTTGCTGACGGATGGGGAGCAACTTGAAGGCATCAGCGATATCCACCTTTGCCAACCAAGCTCCTCTACAGCTAGAAGGATGTACTGAATCGCTTCGTCAACAGAAGAGTACAGCATGGAATACTCTTCTGATGGAATGAGCGAGTTTAAACTGGAACTATAAGACAGAGTTCAGACTAAGCAAATATATTTCTACACTCAGAAGTGCATGACCATAAGGCAAATAAAGTTGGTTAAAAGATGGCTGCACAATACATCACAAACTAACAGAAAAATAAAAAAGGGGCTCATTCCAAAAATAGGAATGAAGGAAGCTCTTAGCGCACATTTTTGATCAAAAGTATGTCGGGCCCAAGTGCCACTTGGGCCCAAGTGCACTTAGAGCAGGCAACTGCAATATATATATATATATATATATATAAAAAGCAGACTGATGTACCAGCCCTAAAAAGGGCTTTTTGGGGTGCTGTCAGGACGCTGTCCTTACAGCAGATGAGTCTTTGAGGACTGGAGTGGACACAGAACACTGGCCTAGCTAACGCTATCCCTATTAATTCAGCAGCAGCAGCACTTTCCCTGCTCTAACACTGCAGCTTCAGAATGAATCTAAGATGGATGCTGTCCTTGCTTTTTGATAGGAGGTGGGAGGGTCTGGGAGGGAGGGTATGCTGATTGGCTGGAATGTGTCTGCTGAATGTGAGGTCCAGGGTCAACGTTTGCTCAATGATGATGTATAGTGGGCGGACCGAACATCGCATATGTTTGCCCGCCGCAGCCAACGCAAACAAGCGATGTTCGCCGAGAACTGTTCACCGGCGAATAGTTCGGGACATCTCTAGGTGTCATGTCATCAGCACAGCACACAAGCTAAAGCTGGATGTGACTTATGTGTAGCAGAGGACTTCAGGAGAAATTTTGTTTAAAGCATGTGAATGAGATTTCTTAAAAAATCATATCTATTTGCTGGTACGTAAATTCAACAATCCCTTGAGGAGCAGGAGCAGATGATGGGAGTGATAGTGGCTCTGACTATAGTATGTTTCACAGTGGTTTCCCATCGTCTTCTAGGGTCAGTGCAGCGAAATGGCAGGTGAACCCTTTCTTCCCTCATGGCACTCCATGTAGCTGGGGGCTCCTACCTGGTGGTAGTTTGGGGTATCCTTGATGTTGATGTTTTTATGTACCTGGCACGAAGTGCAATGGCCAGCGTATGGTGTGATAAGAGTCAGGAAACCAGGCCAGAAGTACTAAGAATAAACGTCTCTTTTTACTTGAGTGAAAAATAGGAGCTGTAGTATATCCAATAACAATCTGTATACAGTGATTATCCTTTTCCCAGATGGCGAGGTATGGAGGCTGGAAAAGTGGCAAATAATGGCCCTCTTGGTAAAAAAGACCAGACGTACCTCTACTGAAGAAGCAGGTGTTCCTGCATATCCCATATACGCCCGTCACCGCAACATTTCACCCAGCGGCACCAGTCTGATGAAGGCCTGATTTTGGCCGAAACGTCATGTGTATGACACATCTGCATTTCAAATAAATAATTATTTTTGCACCGCATATTCTGAAGTTTCTTCTTTCGTAAGACAGGGTGGGAACCCAACTTCCAGCAGCTATATTAGCTGCAGTGTGCAAAAAAGTTTTATCTTCATCAGTCCCTCTTGGTATGTTATTTTGCTAAAGTCTCTCTCACTAGAATCTCTGGCTGGTAACTGTAATCTGGCAGTTACGGCTGTAGTGTCCAATGTGGGATACAGGTCTTTAGAAGCATGTCTGGCCAGGAAGTGGTTAAGCGTGATGGGTGTCTTAACAGTAATCCCTCACAAGCAGCAACATCTGGTTAGCTATAGTTACAAGTTACCTTGCTAACTCCTATGCTTGGCCATGGGAGACCAGCCCAACCACAAACCAGGTCACATGAGGTGTACATAGCATTATATTACATTACAATAGGAACAAACCATTTGCAGACACTCCTGTATTGGGTTACTGCATAAACATTGTAAATTTGCAGCCACAGGTTTACATGCAGCAAATCTATATGTTAATGTCAGTCCTACATGGATGTACCCTAATTTTTCCATGTAGCTATAGAGTGGGCCCCCCAGGATCAGTTACTATTGTGGGCTCTAGGCACACTAGTCTGACACTTCAGTGAATTCCATAGTGGAAAAAAATGTTAATTGCTCATTCACAGTTTTTTTTATTTTTCACTTCCCAAACAATTTGAATAAAAAGAGATCAAAAAGTCATACATGCTCTAAAACTATATCAATAAAAACGACAGATCACCCTGCCAAAAATGTGCTCTCACACAGTTCTGTAGACCTAAAATAAATATAAAAAAGTTACAGGGTTCACAGTCTTCAGAATAAGGTTGACAATGTAAAAAAATATGTATTTTTTTTTATTCAAAGCTTTTTTTACAGTATTAAAACACAAGACAGACCATAAAAATATGTTTTCTCTTTAATTAGTGTTGAGCGAAGCATCCAAATAGGAATTCGGTCCGAAGTTTAGGGGAAAACTCTGATTCTAAATGAATTTCCTCACGATTCGTGGTAACGAATCAGTTTTCCTAAAATGCCAGCTGCACGTTCGGAAGAGAAAGTAAGTGTAGACAAGCTCGGGAATGTGAGATCACCCATAATGCCATGCAGCCAGCGAATCTGCACATAGCAATTCTCCTGTGATGTCACAGCTAGGCAGAGCCCTATAAAACCCTGATCCCACATGATTGCTGCCATAGGGAAAGATATCAAAAAACGCTCATGCACTAGGGACACTGTTGCTGCAAACTGCAAATATTGGAGAGGGAGACTGCATGGAGAGTAAAGAGATTGTGGTGGAAGAGCATAGGAGACTGCTGAAGTACAGACTCTACTAAAATTTATGAACTTGTACATAACTATGCAGTGCACCAAGAGTCATAGCTACTCCATTCTGTTAGCTATAGACTTACTTTGCTGTCAGTATAGGCAGTTCTAATTTATTGCCATGTACATAAGTGTGCAGTGCACCAATATTCATAGCTAATCCATTCTGTTAGTGAAACAGTTGTTATACGCTATGGCCAACAGACAGTTGCCCGAGTCCTCCAAATAAATGGGCAGTGGCAAAAATGATGTAGCAAGTAGCAGCAGAAGAAGAGGTGGTGGTAGCAGCTGCAGCAACAGGCCAGAGCCGCCACTGTCATCCTTCGAATGTTTTTTGACCAACAATCCAGCTGTACTGGAATTTCTGACTCACTGTTCATAATCACCTTAAGTTACAACAGATACACACAGCCAGGAACTAGTGGGTTCCTCTGACACCACTGTTGGCATGGCCCAGGAACTGCCTCTATGCCCTCAACTGTCCTGAAACTGCCTCCTCATTTTGGTGATCCATCTGGAAGCCAAGTATTGGTAGCCCCAGCTCTGCTCCACTTTACAGCGATTATGATCTTTGTGAGGACAGTCAGCAGTTACAGGCAAACACAGACTTGGAAAAGAGGTCAGCTGCAGACTCCTTTAGGCGTGCAACTACTGATGATGACAGTCGGGTGGGAGCACATGTTGCGAGAGGTGAGGGACGTGCGCAAGAGGTGAGGGTGATGCAAGAGACTCACAAACATTTGTAAATGATGATGTAGCAGATCGCAAATGGGAGCCGGGTGAAGAGGGGGCATCGTCATCATCAAGGGGCGAGGGTGGCAGCATGCTCATGAATCAGCAGGGTGGAAGCAGTTGAAGATCTGGAGACAAACGTGGGAGGGGTACACCGTCTGCTACTCGGTAGACTACCTGTGAAGAACTCACTGGCAGTACACAGGCTCATAAAAGCAGCGGTAAGCAAGCATCAAGCAGTGGTGGAAAATGTGATACTCGGCAGTGTGGCAATATTTCACACACTCACTGGGGGACGTTAGCGTGATGCTATGCAGGATGTGTAGGCAGAAGGTGCGGCCAGGGTGCTAATGATGGCATGACGACCCTGTGTCAACACATAGAGCGTCACCATAAAGTGGCATAGGAAAACTGTGCCACTCATTTAATGTTATCGCCTGAAGGAGAAAACCACCAGCCAGCAGCACCCCCTCTCCAGCAGTCAGGGCTCATCAACATCAGCAGCAGGAAGCTGTCGTTCCATCCCTCATTTGTTTCTACAGCAATCGATCACCGAAGCAATTGCAAAAAGAAAACAGTATGCGTGCACTCAACCATTGATGCAGAAGCTCAACGTGCACCTGTACCACAGTCCTTCCTTTTCCATGTAGTTGAATCTGAACATTTAAAAGAACTGATGGTTTGTGCCCACCCAAGGTGGAGGGTCTCAAGCCAACATTAATTTTCCCAAAAATCTGTACCAGCTCTGCACAGTACGTTTAGAAAAATGTGGGCCAGTCCTTGGGCCTCTCTCTGTCTGGTAGAGTTCACGCCAGTGCTGACATATGGATTTGCAACTATGGTCAAGAACTATATATGTCATTCACAGCCCACTGGATAAATGTCATTCTGGCTTCATTTCTGAAGAAACCACCCAGCTGCAGCAGTGGGACATCCAGCAGAACCTTATCCAGGAGGTGGCATACTTGGACTGTACCTTGTCACCCATGATCCAAGATCCCCTGGAGCTGATTTTGCCATAGGAATTCTTTCCTGCATGGCAATTAGTGCCGGGGGGGGGGGGGGGGGGAAGGGGGGTGTCATAGTTACCCCTAAGAGGACTCGCCTTTTCTCCAAAAATGATGATGAATCAGGCGTTGATCAACCAGGATTTTCAGATACTGGTGTCTGATACAACAGGATAGATTATTCTGCCACTAATGATCATACTGTTGTGTGCTGGCACACTGAAAAATTGTGCAAAATGGGCCGTTATTTCTGGCCACGTGCTGCTGCCACCATTCTGATGCTGCCACTCGCCTTATTGCCACCCACCTGGTGCTTCTACTGCCATTCCCACAATGTTGCTTCTTGGCCTGCTGATATGTACATGTTACCTTTTTAAAAGGATAAGCATGCCACTGGGCCTTGCTATCACACTGCTGTTATTGGGTTCTGCTACTACTGTGATCTGCCACCATTATGTGCTGTATATCACTGTTGCTGTCCCCCTACCTACTCTGTCGTGGTACCAATATTGTCACTGTTACTGCCACAGCTGCTGCTTTCACCCACTCAACTTTGTCATAGAGCCACTACTTTATACTACTTTTTATGAAATTTATTAGATACTTGGTCAGCACACTGGGATTGGGCCCCCAAGTTGGTTAAATATATTGAATTATGCAGCTGTAACTCTTAAGCCTTCACACTGAGATTGGGCCACCAAGTGGAAAGAATATGCCTTAGGCTTGTTTCAGATTTGCGTGAAACAGATCTGACAGGCTGTTTCGACCAGGAACTGTTTGTTGGAGCCATCCCTGCCGGGAGCAGCCGTGTGCTGCCGGCATTTCATCCGGCCCAATTCACTATAATGGGGGGCTGGTGGAGATACGGCCATAACCCGGCAAATATACATGCAGCGGTATTTGTCTGGATCTCCGCTGGTGCCTACCATAGTGAATAGATGGAATGCCGTCAGCGCACTGCTGAACCTGGCAGGGACAGATCTGACAGGCTGTTCCTGCCGGATCTGTTCCACGCAGATGTGAAACAGGCCTTAGGGTTGGTTCACACTAGCATTTTGCTGGTTTTCAGCTTTCCGTCCGGAAATCGGAGGGCAGATGTCATTGTATTGACATCCGTTTGCTCCATTTCCATCTGAAATCCATTTTTATGCCAGATTTGAAAACAGAGCTTTTAGCCAGATTGGCCTGGGCATACGTGATTTATAGCGATTCCTGACAAATTAATTCATAACGAATAAGAATTTCTTTTTTTTTTATCAAATCTCTTTTTATTAAGTAATTTCAGATCAAAATACAGCATCTACTGTCATATAGTTATTACATCGTTCACAATGTTATGTCTCAAAACAGATAAGGCTTCTGGGGTATCCGCCCCGACAATACAGGATCTAGGAACATATGTAATAGAGCATATTACATTCCATCATTAACAGTAGTGAACATAAACAAAAACAAAAAACAAAAACATGTCATCTACATTCAGTATATTGAGTCCGCCAGTATACTTGTCTTGGGGAGATATCCCCTATATAACCGTTTAATGGTGTCCTAGTGAGAAACAACGGAAAGGATAATACTAAGGAATAAGGACGCATTGTTGTGCAGTACAGATACAACTTCTCACGTCGATCTTCCAAGTTCCTTATACGTCCGATCTCCCTGCCCCACTATCCCTATTCCTAACATGGGTCATCCAAGGACTCCAGACCTGAAGGAACTTATCTCTAGTATGAAAAGACCAACCTAGTAATTCCTCCATATGGCAAATATCATTCATTTTGTTGTACCACATGCGCAGCGTGGGGGGTTCAACCTCACGCCATTTCAGGGGCATTAAGAGCTTAGCGGCTGTGACCATGTGTGTAGGCAGATTCCGTGCGCTAGGTCTAAAGTCTTTAGAGGGTAACCAAAGTAAAACAAGCTCTGCTGTAAGTTTAACCTGCTTGTCACAAATCTGGTGTATGATCCTTTCTACCTCACACCAGAATTCCTTTATTTTGGAGCAGGACCACCATATATGCGTCAGAGAGCCCGTGCCTTCCCCACATCTCCAGCATAGGTCATCCGGTACCAAATTCCATTTATAAAGTAATTCTGGCGTTCTATACCATCTGGTAAGTATCTTCAGTGAATTTTCCTGAATTATTGTGCACTTAGAGAAACCATGAGAGTGGGTCAGTACAAAGGCCCTATCCCTATCATCTAGCGAGCACTTCAACTCTCTTTCCCATTCCTTCAGATAGAAGGGCCAAGTAGTATCTCGTTCTGACAGCAGTTGAGAGTAAATACGAGAGATGCTTTTCGGAGGAATAGAGGGCAGTAGTGTATACATTTCTAGCCAGGTCGGCTCTGGGAGAGGAAGAAACTCGGATCTCCTAAATCTACTGCAGGTAGTTTCAAACGATAATTCTTGCAAAAAATCCCATTTTTTACCCTTGTCACCCAGCAAAGCCCTATAGAAACCCTGATTGCAGGGCAATTTGGCCAGATCACCTACTAAGGTCCCAGGTAGAGATGACCAGATATCAGAAGAGTCACCTCGTGTATAATTAAGAAAATGTGGCAATAACTTCAGAGGAGCCAATGGCGACAACTTCTTATGGCCCATGGAAAGTGCTGCTGACTTATTACATGTCAAGATAGTACCTTTAGTGAGCACACCAGTCAAGGAGTCTAAGTCTGTTTTTTTGTAGGGGGACCACCACATGTAGTTTGCCGATCTATCCAATAAAGCAGATTCCATCTCTACAGAAATAGAGGAAGGGGCTTGTCTTGTTAACGCTACCCACCGCTCCAGATGTATGGCATGTGAAAGCCTAGCCCTCTTATTATTCCAAAGGAACCTCCCAGTGATCTGTCTGAATTTGGTCATAAAACTTGCTGGCAAGGCAAGAGGGAGAGATCTCATAGTGTACATCAGCTGCGGGAGGATATAAGCCGTAATAACATTTTTCCTGCCTATCCATGACAGAGAGGGAACTGGATTTTTGCTCAAAAAGGTCTCAATCTTATTCAGCAGAGGAGGGAAATTTAGTCTATACAGAAGTTTGGGATCATTTGGGATGTGAACTCCCAGATATTTGATGGCCGTTGAAGGCCATTTAAATGGAGTCATATTACGTAGCCTACTTAAATGTTTGGGTAACAAGGAGATGCCTAAAGCCTCCGATTTATCTAAATTAATCTTAAAATTGGAGATTTCGCCAAACTTTTGAAAAATATTAAAGACATCTGGCATAGTTTCTAATGGGTCTGTGAGAAAAAGAAGTAGATCGTCAGCGAACGCTGCCATTTTATGAGTAAATGAGCCAATTTTCAATCCACGAACCTGAGGGGACTGGCGGAATTTAAGCAGTAAGGTCTCGAGAGTAAGGGTGAAGAGTGCAGGGGATAAGGGGCATCCCTGCCGCGTGCCATTCCGAATCTTAAAGGCGTCCGACAGAGTCCCATTGATCACAATGCGTGCAGACGGATCTGCGTATAGTGAAAAAATGGCTCGGATGAATTGATCCGGAAAGCCATATGCCTCCAAGGCGCTACGCATATACAACCAGCTGACTCTGTCGAACGCCTTTTCCGCGTCCGTACCTAAAAGAACCAGCGGGACTCGCATTCTTCTAGCATGACACACAGCATGTACCACCCTACTAACATTGTGTCTGCCCTCACGACCCGGCACAAATCCAACTTGCTCCTCCCCCACAAGCCCAGGGAGTAGTTTTGAAATTCTAGCGCTCAAGAGTTTGGCCCACCACTTTAGATCTGTGTTCAATAGTGAGATCGGCCTGAAACTACCGCAAGCCTCTGGATCCTTCCCCTCTTTGTGAATCACTGCTATGTGTGCTTCCTGGGCCTGTGGGGGTAGGGAGCCTCCCTGGAGCAAGGAGTCGCACAATTTAACAAAATGGGGGATTAGAACTTCTCTGAACTTTTCCCGGACAGGATAGAGTTTAAGACTTCAGTCACCTCCTCTGCTGTGAAAGGTTTAAGCAAATCTGTCACTCCCTCTGCAGGGACGGAGGGGATGTTAATCGACTCCAAGAAGTTTTTAATCTGTAGAGCTATATCTGCCTGACGATCTGTATTTCCAAAATTATATAAGGAGCTGTAGAATCTGCAGAACTCAGAGGCTATAGCTGGGGTGTTAGTGTGTCTAGTACCCTCCGGGGATCTTATTGCCTGAATAAAGGTTTTATTTCTTTGGGCTTTCAGAAGGTTGGTCATTAACTTAGAGCACTTGTTGCCATGGAGGAACTGTCTAAAACGTAGAGCTTGAATAATTTTAGCGGTTTTGACATTGAGCAGATCTTTCACTTGTCTACGGAGAGATATAAGGGACTTCTGAATTTCTATGTCTCGGGAGCTTTTATGTAATATCTCTAATGAGGTTATTTGAGACAGCAAGGAATTTAACTCCTTCAGTCTCTGCTTTTTCACTTTAGTCCCCAGGCTAATGAGCTCACCTCTAATGGTTACCTTGTGCGCTTCCCAAAGAATGGGTTTAGAGACCTGTTCAGTATCATTCTCCCTGAAGAATTGCTGCAACTTCTCCGATATAAGGTGCTCATGTTGTGCATCATCAATCAAGGTCGTGTTTAAACGCCACGTCCATGTCCTACGGGGTAGGTCCGCCAGCTTCACCTTGACACTGATAGGGGCATGATCAGATATGACAACATTATCAATCTTCGCTTCCGTTACCAATGGAAGAAAGTGACTACTGATAAAGAAGTAATCCAATCTCTGGTATGAATCATGTACCTTAGAGTGGAATGTATAGTCCCTATCCCCCTATCTGATACACCTAGATCCGACAGCGTCATGCGGAGCTGGCGGAGTCCCCTAAAAGAGACGGGCCTGGACACTGTGGTAGTGTCCATTTCAGCATCAAATACCAGATTAAAATCCCCTCCAATGATTAGAAGACCTTCAGAGAACACTCTCAAGTTCTCCAGCGTCTTCTTGAGCCATCTCATCTGGTGACGATTTGGAGCGTATAAGTTAGCCAATGTGACAGTTAGGTTAAGAACTTTCCCTTTAAGTAACAGATATCTGCCGTCAGGGTCCGCCATTTTTGCAATCATTTGAAAAGGAACATTCTTCCCTATCCCAATAAATACACCTCTCGAAGCTGAGGAATAGGCGGCGTGATACCAAGAAGGGAACTGTTTACTGTGAACATGAGGGATGTGCAAATGCCTGAAGTGAGTTTCCTGAATAAAGGCAATATCTACTGCCTCTTTCCTTAACATGTGGTACAGCTGGCTCCGCTTCTGCGGGATATTAATGCCATTGACATTATGAGAGTATATCTTCACTTCAGCCATGAGCACATATAAAGTACTGGTCTAAAGCCTTCATAGCAGTAGATGACGGATTTAACATAACACAAAAAACCAACAATAGTTGAACATATAGACATGTAGAAAGGGTTGAGAACCGAGTCACGGTCCAACCTAGTAGTAAGCATATGTGAACCAAGTGATCAAAGCCAGTAGGGGGTAACATGGATGGGAAAACTCGGTGTGAATCCGTCCCCCATTCACCTGGTCCACATATGCACATTGTTAAACCTACAATGACTGCATAAAACTACATTAACACAGTAGAAAAAACCTGTGTGGGTAGGCAGAGGGGTGTAAGAAAGCAGGGCAACCCTATTTTCGCCTCGCAGCTAAACAACACCCAGCCCCAATAACGAACTCCGGCGGAGGGTGGTAACAGGCGGCACAAGCCATCTTGCTTCCAAGCGGATTCGTCAAAGCTGGAAGATGATCAGTAAATAGTCAAGTTGGAGTCTCAGGTGACTCTTTTCTTCGGTGAGCGAGACTTGGTCACAGGCTGCCATGATGAAATCTGCGGCAATTGCGGGAAATCAGGCGGGAAAACCGCAGGTAGCCAGGAGGGAATTTCAAGTGGATCCATTTGTAGTGCCTCCCAGATTTTAGGAAGGTCTTCCGGGACCCTCACTGTGAGCTGTTTACCTCCAACCACCGTGGACAGTCCAAACGGGAAGAGCCATTTAATCGGGAGCCTCCTCTGTCTCAGCGCAGATGTTAATGGTCGGAAGGCTCGTCTCTTGGCCAGTGTACTGGCTGCAAGGTCCTGGTATAAAAGAATTTTATGATCCCCTAGCATGGGGTCTCCAGAGTCTCTAGCAGCTTTAAGCAGCGCCGCTGTGTCCACATAGTTTAGAAGTGCACAGACCACATCCCTCGGGGGTTCTGTAGCAGGCGGTTTGGGTCTGAGGGCTCTATGCGCTCTCTCTATAATAATGGCGTCTGCACGTTCTGTGCCCAACAGAGTAGCAAACACCTGGCGCACGGTGTCTGTAAGGTCCTCTGGGGGTGTCGATTCCGGAATGCCTCTCAGGCGAATATTTTTCCTGCGCCCCCTGTTTTCTTGATCTTCCAGGGAAAGGAAAGCAGTGTTGATCTGTTTGCACATTGCTGCTAGCTGTGTCTGCAGACCTGCGCTATGCAGCGACACAGCGGCCTGAGAATCCTCTAGTGCCTCCACTCTGTGTCCCATGTGCACCACTTCAGCTTTAATGTCCGACAGTTCTTTCAGCACAGGCGACAGGGCTTTATCGAGAGATTGGGCCAGCGATTGCTGCAGAAATTGTCTGGTTATGGGGAGGGAGCCTCCTTCACTCTGAGACTCACCTCCGGCATCGGAGCTATCGCCATCGGTATCCTCCTCCCTCGCTTCCTCCAGGAGCTGCGTGCGCGCCATCTTTCCTCGCTCAGCCTGAGAAGATATCTTCTTGTGGACAAATTTGTTCAGGTCACTTTGTGATTTCTTTACTTTAGGGGTACAGTCCACCTCTACCCCTTTCTCTTTGCCAATCTTCCCCATCTTAGCTGTAGGTTAGCTGTTAATAAAGCGAAAAGACCAGGCTTCAGGCAGGGAGCTCAAGCACACACGTCCTACTCCATGCTCAGTCGACTCCGCCCCCTCGAATAAGAATTTCTTGTCGAACTTTGGCAAAGCTGCTAAATCAAATTTTTCAAAAGGTCTGTATCTGTAATTGTACTGACCTGCTGAATGAAGTTAACATGTCCATTTTACCCCATAGGGAACAGTGTAATATTGAAACCCATACAATTATTGGGAAATTGTTTTATTAACTCTTTCTGGGCGGAGGATGGGAAAACAGTAATACCGCCACTGAGGTTTTTATGATACAAATTTTGCAATGTTCACTTTGCTGCATAATTAATATGATAACTTTATTCTCTTGGTCAGTATAATTACAGCAATATCAAATATATATATAGTTTTATTTACATTTTACTACTTTTTTATTACAATAAAACCCTTTTTTTAAAGAAAGAAAAGAATGTGTTTGCATCGCTGTATCCACAACTCCTAACTTTTCAGCGACGGCTTTATTTTAGCGGGGCGACTTGCAGTTTTAATTGTTATAATTCAATTTTTTTTGGTTATTATAAAAAAACAGCAATGCTGGCGTTCACTATATAGGGAAAATTATGTAAGTATTGTATAGTTGCAAGTCATTATGGACGCAGATACCAAATATGTAGAGCAGACATCCTCAAACTGCGGCCCTCCAGATGTTGGAAAACTACAACTCCCAGAATGCCCTGCTGTAGGCTGATACCTTTAGGCTGTTCGGGGCATGCTGAGAGTTGTAGTTTTGCAACAGCTGGAGGGCCGCAGTTTGAGGATGCCTGATGTATAGGAACTTAAATTTTTGCAACTTTTTTTTTAAAGGCAATTCTTCTATGGAAAAAGGTGTATTTTTAACTTGATTTTTTTTTTACTACTATTTTTTTTACTACTATTTACTACTATTTTATTTTACCTTTTACTAGTCCCAGAAGTAGACTTTGACATGCAATCCTTTGATTGCCTACATACACCTTATTGAGGTATGTACCTTAGGGTACATGGTTGACCTTGTAGGAATTATGACAGTTTTACTGCAAGTGACATAATACTCTGAAATACAACATGTTATCATATGGGCAACCAGAATACATTGGTTTAAATCCCCTAATGAAATAAACAGCAAAAGAAAAAATAAGATAAAAATCAAAAATTGCTCTCATTTTCATTTTAAAAATAAATAAAATAAATAAAAAGAGCTGTATATAATTGGTTTCACCACATCTGCAGTTATTCATACAATCTAATAAATACATTGTTTTATTTTGTAGTTTGAACATAAAAATAAAAATTGCCAATTTTTATTTATTTGTCCCTCAGAGAAAAGCTTTTAAGATTATCAAAAAGTTGTAGATACACGGTGGCACCCATAAAATGACAACCTGTTCTACTGATACCAAGCCCTTACATAAGTCTGTTGAGGGAAAATACAAATGCAATAGGTCTTTGAATTTTGTAACACATTTTTACTTAAAAAAAAAAAAAAAGTTAAAGTTCTGAACTGTTTCAAATATAAAGTACAGTAAATGTTATACAGTACATATTTGAATAAAGTTTTTGTCTCCTAAACATTTAATAGACCTACAGTATGAAACATTCATCTATACTTTAATTATAGCTAGCTAAACTCTAAGGTTCCCATGAGTGACAAACTACTGTAAAGAGTTATGAAAATAACAAGAATCTTGGGAGCTGCTATGAACATTAATAAGTAGGAATGATTTGGCTAAATTTCCAGGAAATATATTTCCCAAAGGACATTTGTTTCTAATAAAGCTGCCGTAAACAACTGTAGTGAAATCACTTAGGAAGATGGGGGTGAATGTCTGCAGTGCAGATTTATGATGCCAAGTAGAATGACATATCTGACTTCATTGCTTCTTGGATCATAACAGGTAAGGAGAATCCACAGAAACCTTGATTTATATAACAAGCACTTCACCTGTATTATGCAGCATATAAATATCATATGGCAAGGATCTTTCAATTGACCTTTTCAATGGCTTTTGTGATGTGATAATCTGGGTTGACCTCCAGTCCCACTCAGGTTTAGAACTGCCCCTCAGTATAACTGTAAAGACTATGGACACATTGCAAGCCATTTTTTTTTAATTTATTTCCATGTTCTTTGCTGTAGATTTATTTGGCTTCTGCTGCTTCAATGTTTCACAGTACAAAGCAGCTGTAGAAAGCTGTCATGTGAACTTGGATTTAGACATAAAACAGATTAGCATTCTTTCACACTTGCATTGTTGTTTTCCGCTATTGAAATCCGTCAGAGGATCTCAATACCGTAAAAAAAAAAATTCTGTTTCGTTCTCATGCATTCTAAATGGAAAGAGGTCCATTCAGGATGTATCAAGATGTCCTCCATTCCGGCAGCATTCTGCTTTACTACTGGACACAAAACCGCTGCAGGCTACGGCTTTGTGTCTGGTCATAAAAACAGGGAGAAAACAGTTCCGGCATTGAAAACATTGAAAGTCAATGGTGACAGATGCCTTTTTTAGGAGTCTAAAAAAAAAAAAAATGATCTGTCTCCCTTTGACTTTCAATGTATTTAGTGATGGATCTGTTTTGATTTCACGCAACTGCTTCCTAACTGAACGGATGCATCCTGATGTGCAAAATCAAAACAGATCCATTTGATTCCAGTATTGAAATCTCTGCCGGATCTCAATACCGGAATTAACAACTCAAGTGTGAAAGTACACTAGCCTCAGAATATAATTTAGTCGAGGTAAGATGGGCTGGAGACTGAGCAGTCAGCTATTATGACAGATTTATCACAGCTTTCTGCAGCTTATATGTACTCTGAAACACAGGAGCCACAGAAACTAAACTGCAATTTAAAAAAAAAAAATACTATTACAAAAATGCTTTTAACCTCAAATACATTTTAATTATAAGCACAGTCTTTAAAGTTGGTAACTAAATCCATTGAAAATATAGCCTCAACTACAAAATATCTATCTATCCATCCATCTATCTATCTACTGTATCTATCTATCTGTCTATGTCTTTCAATCTCTCTCTCTCTCTCTCTCTCTCTATATATATATAGAAAGACGAAAGGTGTGGCAGCACAGACAAACAGTCCGGGTGCAGGCTCAAGTAAAGGGATAAGCGACCCAATCTTCAATATTGTCAATATTATATATAATATCTTCAATATTATATATAATATCTTCAATATTGTCAAAAAAGTAGAGCAGCACATCTATATTTGTACTTTTTTGTTTAACTATACCCCTGTAACTGGATACACATGTAAAGGATTGGCAGGTTACATACAAATATCCTTTTCTAGTCACCTTATCAGTAAAAGGCTATGCATTAGTGAAATATATGTCTTCATTTATCATTAAAAAAGTTATAAGCAAAAAATCTGTGCATATAAACATTTATCCTATCTAGAGTCTCAAAAATTGTTAATTTAAGCAATTCGAATTGTAAAATAAAAAAGAAAATATGGAAACCCCTTATTATTCAAGGTTTGAGAACACTGGAATTTTCTTATTAAAACAATTGCCTCTACTTTGTTCATAAATGGTCTTATATAATGACAATAACAATTTGTTATTTTTTTGTTCTTTGGTGCCTTTATTAATCATTTTTAATTTTTAAGTTAAAGTATAGTAGTTTTTTGTGTTATTACCACTATAGGTTTTTTTGTGCTTTTGTTCAAATTTTTTAAAGAAAAGTCAGTCTTTGAAATACATAAAATATGCCTTGTAGATCGAGTGAAGGTATCGTAATACTTAAAGGGTTTATCTGAAACTATAAACTGCCCCCCCCCATATACCAGGCCCCTCACACAGAATATACTTACCCTGCTCCGTGCTCTGTGCTGCTCCTGGTACCTGCACCGCCGCTGCTGCTTCTCCCCGTGCAAGGATGAAAACATCCGGTGTCGGGGGGGGGGTGTTTTTGGAGCAGACAATGGCAGGTGGGTACGAGCCTCCCTAGCATCACCCGGGGGCAGTTTATAGTTTCTGATAAAACCTTTAACACTATTGTCTCAACTGAAGTATTAGATATTTAATCAAAGATAAAACTTCCTGTACATATTGTATTCTAGGTTCTGTACATAATTTTTCTTGCTTGTATCTACCAATTAGCTGTTTGTTTTTCTCATGGCTCAGCTGTAGACTACAACCCTTGTCGATAACCTCTGTGCCAATGGATTCCTTTTATAACATATCACAATATCAAGTAAACTCACAGACATCTAATCTTTTAAGATCTACAATGAAGAAATTTAACGGAACAGAAGTAACAGAATTTGTTTTTGTGATTTTTGCTTTTAACCCAAGTGTCAAGTACCTTGTCTTTTCCATCTTTCTGCTAGCTTATATCTTACTCCTTAGTGGGAACATTTTGATCATGTTGACTATCAGAGCAGATCATCGTCTTCATAATCCAATGTATTTCTTCCTTGGTAAACTCTCCTTCATTGATCTCTGCTATTCAAGTGTAACAGTGCCCAAGATGCTGGTTGATTTTCTTTCTGATAAACAAACTATTTCTTTCAATGGCTGCATCACTCAACTTTACTTCTTTCACTTTTTTGCCTGTGCAGAATGTTTTATTTTTACAGTTATGGCCTATGATCGCTATGTAGCTATATGCAAACCCCTGCAATATTCCACCATAATGAGTAAACAGCTTTGTCTATGGCTGGTAGCAGCAACCTGGGCTATTAGTTTTGTCCATTCTAATATCCAGACAACATTAACAATGGGGTTGTCATTCTGTGGCCCTAATGAAATCGACAGTTTTTTTTGTGACATCCCACCATTGATCAGGCTTGCATGCACTGATACAACCATGATTGACGCTATGATAGTGGCCAACAGTGGTATTGTATCACTAAGTTGCTTTTTGACTGTCTTAATATCATATATTGGCATCGGTAAGGCTATCTTTAGAATACGCACAGCTGAAGGACGACGCAAAGCCTTTTCAACTTGTGCTTCCCATCTTACTGTGGTGACCATTTTCTTTGGACCTTGTGTCTTTATTTACATGAGACCATCAAAGTCTTTTCAATCAGATGAAGTGGTCATTGTGTTCTACACAATCATAGCCCCGATGCTGAACCCATTTATCTATACCTTGAGGAACCAGGAGATGATAACGGCCATGAAAAAACTGTGGGGGAGAAATGCCAAATAAACTATGATGTGAACTTTTCTTGAATTGTCTTTTAACATACAGTCCCACCAATAAGGTGCAAAGTAAAGGTACTATATAACTCCTTAAAAGATATAACCAAATGCAGCTTTTATGTAAAAAGAATGTCCACATTATCAATTCCGTCCCCACCATTTTCATGATCTTCTGTCTTGAACTTAATATGACATGTGTAAAAATGGCATGAGTCCGCTGACATCAGTTGATCTTATGTGCATTTGTGATAGGTGTCCTCTGAGGCCAGTGACAGGCTTGAGTGGTTATATAACGAGAAAAGAGTTAGCACTGGTACATTGCATGTTCAAATCCGACCAAGGGCAACATCTGCATTGAGTTTGTATGTTCTCCCTGTGTTTGTGTGGATTTCCTCCAATACTTCAAAGACATACTGATAAGGAACTTAGATTGTGATAAGTATGAAGTGAGTATAGCTTGTACAATGTACCCTGCTCAAATACTAATTTTAAAATATCTCAGATAACCCCTTTGAACAATAGAGCACCACTTCTCAGGCCTGCTTCAAGTGTTTATATTTCAGCTATGGTTATCCCATGATAGTAACATAGTATATAAGACCGAAAAAATACATTTGTCCATCCAGTTCGGCCTTTTTCCTACAAGTTGATCCAGAGGAAGGCAAAAAACCCCTGTGAGGCAGAAGCCAATTTTCCCCACTTAAGGGGAAACAAATTACTTCCCGACTCCAATCAGGCAATCAGAATAACTCCCTGGATCAACGACCCCTTATTACACTCCAGAAATACATCCAGTACCCTCTTGAATTCCTTTATTGTACTCACCATCACCACCTCCTCAGGCAGAGAGTTCCATAGTCTCACTGCTCTTACAGTGAAGAATCCTTTTCTATGTTTGTGTACAAACCTTCTTTCCTCCAGACGCAGAGTATGTCCCCTCGTCACAGTCACAGTCCTGGGGATAAATAGATGATGGGACAGATCTCTGTACTGACCCCTGATATATTTATACATAGTTATTAGATCTCCCCTCAGTCGTCTTTTTTCTAAAGTGAATAACCCTAATTTTGATAACCTTTCAGGGTACTGTAGATCCCTCATTCCAGTTATTACTTTAGTACATGATCAATGTAACACTTGAGAAACAGACTTCATATAGTGCATGACAATCATGTTCTAACAAAGCTAGAACCAGCCCCGTACCTCACATGGATCCAGAGATCTGACCATTCGTTGCTCCAGTTGCTCTTCTAGATTTATTTCAAGCTGCCAGCTCAGGGGTGTGTCCTTTCTGCTGCAGTTGATGGCAGTTGAAGGATGGAAAAGAGCATGTGCATCCACCTCAGGGAGCAAACAGCAGCAGAAAAAGAGCAAGATGCTATACAACTAGATTGTATTAAATAACTCAGTGGCTATACTAAATTGTTAACTACATGCAATTACAAAAATATCCAGTTGCTGGTTAGAATGCTATAGAATATTTTTCATAGGACAACCAATTTAAGATCCAACAAACACTTCTTGAGTATTTTCTACAGCATAGGGGTATACCCATTAACATTACTAATAACGCTGACCATCCACATTAGATGTCTGTAGGCTGAACTTGCTGATTTCGGATGGGCCAGCTGACCATCTCATGTACTGTATATGATGGTGTCTCAACTGACAAGCACAGCAGATGTCAGTGGAGATTAGGATCAGGCAAGTTGGATTTCAGTTGACCAATCTTTTGTTCTCAGGGAGTCTGGCAGCAATTTTTTCCCTCTCGTTTTACTGACAAAACATACTTGCTCAGCCAAGCCAAGCCAAGCAGGCATACTGGATGTATGAAGTGATTGGGGGTGATTTGTGTTAGGTCTGCCTGTGCTTCCTGATAATTATTTTAAGAATGTACATACTGTATGTCCATACTGAGTAGGATCATCTCAGAGACTCAATATAGATAACAATAAAATCTTGTTTAGAATTCCCCAGAATAAAAAAGTATTTTCAATAGATCTTTATATTAATATGTACAGTATGGATTTCAGTGCAGGTTTACTGACCCCGTGCCTGATATCTCGTTATAATTAATGTACCAATTATTTGCACAAAATTTAGTTTTTTCTAAAGACTTTTTTTTAATTAAAGGGAACCTGTCATCAACTTTATGCTGCCCATACTAACTGCAGCATAAAGTAGAGACCGGTGAGTTGATTTTAATGGTCTGTCATTTATAAGTTCAAAGTAAGTGGTTGCCAAGAGCCAACATCACAATCCTTGCAGACTGGGCCTGGAAAAGAGTCACGGCCACCTGAGAAGAGTCGTGGTATTTCATACATTCCTGCTCTCCCTGCCCACCTGCTGATGACTGACAGGCTTCTACCTAGTTTTCTTCCTTTCTCTCTAGGAGAGAACTGCCAATCATCAGCAGATGGATGAGAGTACAGGAGATTATGAATTACCATGACTCTTCTCAAGTAGATTTGACTCTTTTCAAGGCCTGTGCTTCAATAATTATGATGCTGGTTCTCAGCAACCACTTACTTTTAGCTTTTAGCATGAGTGACACACCGCTGAAATCTGCATTTCTGTCACTAATTTCTGCTGCCCTTAGTCAGGTCGCCATAAAGTTGATGACAGGTTCCCTTTAAGATCAGAAGAAAAGTCAAGTTACTTAGTACAATGCTTGGGATAAAAATCCAATCTCAGATTCAATAAATTGTCATGTAGTATAATGTACATAGTAGATCAATGACATAACAGTGATTATTGTACATTAGGTAACTAATTAAGTAGTTAATCTCACTTCCCCAATTTCTAGGTCTGTTCAATAAAAGGATGTTCAATAAAAAGTTTCTATTTTTGGAAAATATTTCTGTCTTTTTCTTTATGCCTTTCTTTGTCTAATCTGTCCATGTCCATGATATGTCTCAAAGTGTTTAGCACCTCATCCAAGGTGGGTGACCATGGCTGGATCTAGTGTCTTAAATGCATTTCTTGGCTGCCAACAAAGCTAAATAAATTCCGTTAACTGCAACCATTCTTGAAGAATCAGCCTTTTGGTCTATAGAAATGTAGTGGAAGATACATTGCTGAGGAATTTACACCGACATTGACCTTCCATATGTCCTTTATGTAAATACAGATTTCATGCCAAAAGGATTTTAAGTTGGGACATTCCAATAGACCATGAAGCAAACCGGCTCTTCGTAGGTCACACTTAGAGCACCATGTTAGATAAAGGAGCATCTCTGTTGGGTAGGTCAAAGGCATATGTTGCTTTGTCCAGCTCCTTCTCACATCTTAAATGTGAGCTTATTGTCTCTTAGGTCCCTTTCACAGTTACAGAAGACCTTCACCGCTTACTTCGTGGTATGCGTATTCCTAATTCAACAATATATTTAAAGGTTTCAATATATACTGAGCGAGATTTCCACTCTACTCGATGGGGTGTACCCAATAAATCTATAAATACAATAACATAGTACACATTTTCCCATAAAATCAATAGTCTTTATTCAAACCATTTAAAATATATGGGAATGGGAGTGTTTATATATTTTAAATGGTTTGAATAAAGACTATTGATTTTATGGGAAAATGTGTACTATGTTATTGTATTTATAAATATATATAAAGGGGTTAGCCACTTTCTGGCTACTATTGACCAATGTGTTTGTAAGTACCAACTAATATACTCTGTGTTGATATTTCACATTTTCTATATTTCATAAGGTATTCTCCCTTGTTGGTCAAGTTTTTTGTGCTGTCCACAGAGAGGTCCTGTCCATAAAATGGCTGCTGATGGAGGGTCATGTGACCAAGTGCAGATGGCGGATTTGATGTGTATTTGAGTGGAAAAGGCTGAGTGATGTGTCTGGAGTTATGTTTGCCTGGTCACATGACCCTCCACCAGCAGCGAACTTATGGACAGATCTCCTGTTGGGCAAATATTCTGTGCTGTCCACACAAGGGGACATGGCTTATGAAATATGGCAAATGGCACATAGCAAACAAAGGCTGTAATAGTAAGTGTCATATAGTAATCTTACAAACACATTGGTCAAAAGTATCTAGAAAGTGGCCAACCCCTTTAAGATTTAGTTTTTATTTCTTTCTTGGAATTTCTTTTAGGCTCATATCCCAAATAATATCCAATATCACTTTTTTAATTATTTTCAATATCCCTTTTTAGTTTTTATTTCACTTAGGAAAAATGGATGCAATAGTAAATTTACTTTCATTTTTACTGTAGATTATGTAACCTATATTGTAATACTTCACATATTATAAATTATGATCTTTCTTAATTATTGGTGAAAGAAATGCATTTCTTAGGGTAATCAATGAGTAGTAGTAGGTACAGAGGTACTTTCTAAAGATGTTTTTCAGTGTTATATTACAACTGTGTACATTACGAACCTTGTATGGAGCTGTAAATCACTCATGTGTATGAACTTTGGCACTGTACTACTACATTAAAGTCAAAAAGCACCTATCATTGTCTTGCTTTCATAAGGTATATTCAGAGCACTTCTCACTGTAATTGTATTAATTGTTTGCTGTACATGTTAAACATTATTAACATTGAATGCCATTTCCAGAACATTGGGCAGCAGGTAAAGATAAGCAAATTTCTTGAAATTTGTTATGGGTCTGAATGGTTTGGCAGATTGGATTCAGGTACAAATAACACTGACTCTAATGGAAAGTGGTCAGATTTCCTGAAAATTTGTGTATTGCATTATGAGGTCTATCTCCTACCTCTTTCAGATATTTTAAAGCTAAGACAGCACTAGTAATGACAATGACATTTATGGTTATTAGTAAACACATGGTAGCCGGTGGTAACAAACAACGTGTTTAATAAGACACTAGACTGTCAGATATTATTTTTAAACTAAACATGGCCTACAAATTATCCCGTTTGGTGGCAGATGCCTTCTTCTCTTCTTCTTCTGACTTGTAAAATAGTGGCTTCCATTTTAAGAGACTCATGCAAACTGAATTTCAAAGGTTACAGATTTGTCTGGAATCAGAATTTTGGAGAAATTCAAGATAAATCTGACTTGTTTAGAAGCAATTTGGTCATCTCTAGTATCATGTAAACTACAGTAAATACACACATATAGAATTTCCTATGTGATTTCACAACAGGTATCTTGGCTATCGGAGACTAGTGATGAGCGGGAGGTGCCATATTCGATTTAGCAATATTTCACGAAAATTCTATTGAATATTCGTCATATATTCGTTGAAATCGAATATTCGGCATTATTCTATTTATCGCGAATAATATGTGATTTAATTATTCGTGTATTGCAAATTGAACTTTGTATGGGGTATAAAGGCAACTTTCCTATTGGTTGGCTATCTAGAATTAATGCATATAACAAATATAGCGCTATATTCTCTATCTTCGTTAATTCTAGCAATGAATAGTTGTGAATGAACTTCTGCACCACCAAATTCAGCACATGCGCCAGACAAGGGATGTGAGTCAAACCGGCTAGTCCCAGAGCTGCAACGAGATTTCTCCCATTATCGCCCACCAGGCCGGGCTTGAGACCCACCGGCAGCAACCACTCGTTGGTCTGTTGTTCAATACCCCGCCACCAGGGGCGTAGCTAGCGGCTCATGGGCCCTGGTGCAAGAGTTCAGCTTGGGCCCCCTTTCCCTCAGTGCTTTGTGTGTCTTCTTATGTGGTACAGGGGTCTTTGGGCCCCCTCAGGCTCTTGGGCCCGGTAGCGACTGCTACCTCTGCACCCCCTATAGATACGCCCATGCCCGCCACAACTCCTGCGCGGTGTGGGGCCTGTTCCCCAAACATAAAAAGTCTCAGAATGGCCTGCTGACGTGGTGGTGAAGGTGTGTGGCTGACTAGATGAGCAGGTGGAAGAAGAGGAGGAGGAAGCCGCGTAGGAGGAGAAGGCTACATGAGGCAAAGAATGATGCCCTGCGATCCTTGGCGGCGGAAGGACGTGCGCCAGAGAACTCTACGCCTGGGGTCCAGCCGCCACTACATTTACCAAGTGTGCAGTTAGGGAGATATTGCGTCCCTGGCCGTACTTACTGGTCTACGTATCTGTGGTTAGGTGGACCCTGCCACAGATGGCGTTGCGCAGTGCACACTTGATTTTATCGGATATTTGGTTGTGTAGTGAAGGCACGGCTCTCTTGGAGAAGTAGTGGCGGCTGGGAACAACATACTGTGGGACTGCAATCACCATCAGCTGTTTGAAGCTGTCTGTGTCCACCAGCCTGAATGACAGCATTTCAAAGGCCAGTAGTTTAGAAATGCTGGCATTCAGACCCAGGGCTCGAGGGTGGCTAGGTGGGAATTTACGCTTTCTCTCCAAGGTGGAGAGCTGAACGCTGCCGTGTGACATGGTGGAGATGCTTGGTGACGCAGTTGGTGGTGTCGGTGGCACATCCTCTGTTTGGTGGGCGGTAGGTGCCAACATTCGTCCCGAGGCGGAGGAAGAGGCTGAGGCAGCAGCAGAAGAGGGAGCAGGGGGAGCCTGAGTGAGTTCCTTGTTTTTAAGATGTTTACTCCACTGCAGTTCATGCTTTGCATGTATATGCCTGGTCATGCAGGTTGTGCTAAGGTTCCAAACGTTAATGCCTCGCTTCAGGCTATGATGGCATAGCGTGCAAACCACTCGGTTCTTGTCGTCAGCACATTGTTTGAAGAAGTGCCATGCCAGGGAACTCCTTGAAGCTGCCTTTGGGTTGCTCGGTCCCTGGTGGCGGTGGCCAGTAGCAGGCGAACTCTTTTGGCAGCGGCTGTTCTGCTTTTGCCCCCTGCTCCCTCTTTTGCTACACTGTTGGCTCGGTCTCACCACTGCCTCTTCCTCTGAACTTTGAAAGTCAGTGGCACGACCTTCATTTAATGTGGGGACCTCATCGTCCCCTGCATCGTCTTCCACACAGTCTTCCTCCCTGACCTCCTGTGTTTCGTCATCATCAGAGATGTGTGGGTTCTGATGAGGTGGATGAGGCAGAGTCTTCAAACAGCATAAGAGACTGCTGCATAACTTAAGGCTCAGACAGTTTCCCTGATATGCATGGGGGTGATGTGAAAGACTGACGGGCTTGGTTTTCAGGCGCCACCTGTGTGCTTTCTGCAGAAGACTGGGTGGGAGATAATGTTGTGAACGTGCTGGATTCACTGTCGGCCACCCAATTGACTAGCGCCTGTACTTGCTCAAGCCTTACCCTCCTTAGAACGGCATTGGGCCCCACTAAATATCGCTGTAAATTCTGGCAGGTACTGGAACCTGAAGTAGTTGGTTCACTAGGACATGTGGCAGTGGCAGAACGGCAACGTCCTCTCCCAGCACCAGAGGGTCCACTAACAAAACCACGACCATGTCCGCGTCCGCGTCCCTTACTAGATGTTTTCCTCATTGTTACCGTTCACCACAATAAGAAAAAAACAAATTTGGCCCAGTGTATTGAATTTAAATTTTAACAGGTACCTAACACTATCTGGCTATCTATTTATGTACCATATTACAATAATACAGGCACAGCAGTAACCACAGATTTAGGGGAATATCAATTTTAAGCCTAGTATTTAGGCCCTGGATGAAAGGTATCCTTTTACGGACAGATTTACACTTGGAGATGCACAGTAGCGTGTGAAAAAATATATAGGATTATGCTTTCAGCACTTTTATTTTAAAACTTTGTGTAATATACCCTTTAGCGGAAAGAAATACACTTAGAGATGCAAAACAGTGTGCAAATGTAGATGATTATGCTGTATTTTAACACTTACTGTAATATACCCTTTAACGGAAAGAAATACACTTGGAGATGCACGCTGAGTGTAATATACCCTTTTGCGGAAAGGTTTACACTTGGCCTGCAACAGCTGGAACACCAGATTTTGGGTATTGCTATTTTGTCAATTGAATTCCACCTCAGAACAAAATATATCCTTTGACGGACACTATGAAACTTGTCTAGTCACAGCTGGAAGACCAGGTTTACGGTATTTCTATTTTTGCAACTGAATTTAACCCCAGAAAATAATATATTCTTTGACAGACACTATTAAATTTGTCCAGTCACAGCTGGAGCACCAGATTTACGGTATTGCTATTTTTGCAACTGAATTTCACCCCAGAAAATAATATATCCTTTGACGGACACTATGCAACTTGTCCAGTCACAACTGGAACACCAGATTTAGGGTATTTCTATTTTTGCAACTGAATTTCACCCCAGAAAATAATATATCCTTTGATGGACACTATGAAACGTGTCCAGTCACAGCTGGAACACCAGATTTACGGTATTTCTTTTTTTGCAACTGAATTTCACCCCAGAAAATAAGATATCCTTTGACGGACACTATGAAACTTGTCCAGTCACAGCTTGAACACCAGAATTACAGTATTTCTATTTGTGCAACTGAATTTCACCCCAAAAAATAATATATCCTTTAACAGACACTATGGAACTTGTCCAATCACAGCTGGAACACCAGATTTACGGTATTTCTATTTTTGCAACTGAATTTCACCCCAGAAAATAAGATATCCTTTGACGGACACTATGAAACTTGTCCAGTCACAGCTGGAACACCAGATTTACAGTATTTCTATTTTTGCAACTGAATTTCACCCCAGAAATAAATATATTCTTTGCCGGACACTATTAAACTTGGCCAGACACAGCTGAAACCACTGATTTACGGTATTGCTATTTTGGCAATAGAATTTCACCCCAGAACCAAATCTATCCTTTGCCGGAAACTATTAAACTTGGCCAGCCACAGCTGAAACCACTGATTTATGTTATTGTTATTTTGGCAATTGAATTTCACCCCAGAACAAAATATATCCTTTGCCGGACACTATTTAACTTGGCCAGCCACTGCTGGGACACCATATTTAGGGGATTGCTATTTTGGCAATTGAATTTCACCCCAGAATAAAATCCATCTTTTGCCGGATACTATTAAACTTGGCCAGCCACAGCTGAAACCACTGATTTATGGTATTGCTATTTTGGCAATTGAATTTCACCCCAGAAAAAAATATATCCTTTGCCGGACACTATTAAACTTGGCCAGCCACAGCTGAAACCACTGATTTACGGTATTGCTATTCTGGAAATTGAATTTCACCCTAGAACAAAATCAATCCTTTGCCGGACACTATGAAACTTGGCCAGCCACAGCTGAAACCACTGATTTACAGTATTGCTATTTTGGCAATTGAATTTCACCCCAGAAAATTATCTATCCTTTGCCAGACACTATTAAACTTGGCCAGCCACAGTTGAAACCACTGATTTACGGTATTGCTATTCTGGAAATTGAATTTCACCCTAGAACAAAATCTGTCCTTTGCCGGACACTATGAAACTTGGCCAGCCACAGCTGAAACCACTGATTTACAGTATTGCTATTTTGGCAATTGAATTTCACCCCAGAAAATTATCTATCCTTTGCCAGACACTATTAAACTTGGCCAGCCACTGCTTGGGACACCAGATTTAGGAGATTGCTATTTTTGCTATGTTCGGTGTTCGGCGTTCGGGTTGTGGTTATCGCCGCATCCCGTTATGGATTCCACTACCGCCGCATATGGAATCCATAAGGGGCGGCTTCCACGAACCCGAACTGTTGAACAGCCGAAGGACCTGGGGTGACATCACCGTCATGTGATCAGTGCCGGGGGCGTGGCTCAGCATTTCAAAGACCTTATTTATACTAATGAACATTCCTAAATAAACCAAGTTTGTACACCTCTGACAATTGTTGAAGATGTGTTGGGTCACAAGGGACGTATAAACTTTTATGGCTTGATGTCAGAGATGACAGAATTTCCTGAAATACGTATTAGTTTTGATTCTATTAATTTGCTTGTCAGATTCAATTTAGCCCAAATAAATTTAACCTGACGCAAAAGGGCACTAATTGCTCTGAAGAGTCATTTATGACATTCTAGGTCTTCCAGGACCATATTCAACCCATAAGCTCTTTAACACCAAGACGGCATTTGTAATGACAAAATTACAGAGACATATTTAAATATAGTAAACCTATCCCTATTTGGGGCAGATGCCTGCCAGTGTTTATACATGATTTGGGGGGCCTTAATCGGCGTGAGGAGACTTATATGCCATATGTGCTCCTCTGGAGTTCTGGGAAGAAAGGAATGCAAAAAAGCTCTTAAGCTCTGCCTCTAATGCCACCAGATGTAAGGCAGCTATCCAATGAGTCAACGTTCGACCCTTTATTTCAGGCATCCTCAAACTGCGGACCTCCAGCTGTTGTAAAACTATAACTCCCGCAATGCCCTGCTATAGGCTGATACCTGTAGACTGTTCTGGCATGCTGGGAGTTGTAGTTTTGAAACAGCTGGAGGGACGCAGTTTGAGGATGCCTGCTTTATTTAATTCCTGAGTCATGTCTCAAGGCCTATTTAAAGGGTCGAGCTGCCTTATGTCTGGTGGCATTAGAGACAGAGTTTGTTAACCCCTTTTACCCTGGGCCAGTTTTCACCTTCCTGTCCAGGCCATTTTTTGCAAATCTGACATGTGTCAATTTATGTGGTAATAGCTTTAGAACACTTTTACATATCCAGGTCATTCTGAGAATGTTTTATCGTGACACATTGTACTTTATGATAGTCATAAATTTGAGTCAATATATTTCACCTTTATTTGTGAAAAAATCCAAAATTTATCAAAAATCTTGAAAAATTCCCAAATTTTCAAATTTCTATTTCTGGAAATAAAGCTTCTGATTGGGTGAGCACTCAACACTTGGTAAAAATATCAAAGGGAATTTTTATTATCCATAGACCAAAAACAATCCAATAAAATATCAAATAAAATAAAATATAACTAAACAATATATAATTCTTCAATACTCTTTAAAAAATAAGCTCAATAAAGAAAACATTCAAGGTTTGTTTTTCTCTGTTTTCATACCGTAAAATTCATAGCATGCTGGGGGATTTACAGATTTATCTGTAGAAATTGACAACTCAGCAAGGATGGTCTACAAATATATAGTGTCCCCCTGAAGAAATCCAATTCTTATTGCAAATAAGTGAATGGTGTTGCCTTTTTTGTATCACTCGTACTATCTAATCTCCTAAAATCTCCTTTAGGCCCCTTTCACATGGGCGAGTTTTCCGCGCGGGTGCAATGCGTGAGGAGGACGCATTGCACCCGCACTGAATCCGGACCCATTCATTTCTATGGGGCTGTGCACATGAGCGGTGATTTTCACGCATCACTTCTGCGTTGCGTGAAAATCGCAGCATGTTCTATATTCTGCATTTTTCACGCATTGCAGGCCCCATGGAAGTGAATGGGGCTGCAGGAAAAACGCAAAGCATCCGGATACACTGCGTTGCGTTTTTCACGCAAGTAACTTAGCAACACTCATGGGCTATAATACAGGAAGTAGGCGTTTCTCTGCGTCTGCCTGCGTCTGGTTTGTGTCAGCACAGGAGGGAGAAGTTGGCTGCATCATTTCAAAGCCCTTGCGGAGCCAAAAAAGTTGCCACAATGCCAAAAACACCACGTGCCATGGACGTGGAGAAACTAATTGTCCTGGTGCAGGACAGGCCCTGCCTCTGGGATCTTCGGTCAGGGGAGTACCAGGACCGTTACAAAAAGGACGCTGCCTGGGTGGAGGTAACCCAGGATCTGTTTGCCCCCATATGGGAAAGGACTCAAGGCCAAAGCCGAAAGAATTTAAGTAAGTAATAAATGTATACATGTTTGTTCCTTGCTCCTCCCTAGTATATATGCCTAGTTATACGTTAGTGTCCCTGGTATATATGCCTAGTTATACGTTAGTGTCCCTGGTATATATGCCTAGTTATACGTTAGTGTCCCTGGTATATATGCCTAGTTATACGTTAGTGTCCCTGGTATATATACCTAGTTATACGTTAGTGTCCCTGGTATATATGCCTAGTTATACGTTAGTGTCCCTGGTATATATGCCTAGTTATATGTTAGTGTCCCTGGTATATATGCCTAGTTATACGTAATTGTCCCTGGTATATAGGCTTAGTTATATGTTAGCGTCTATTTCACTGTAGAAATTGATACATGTCCCTTTCTTCTCTTTGTATTACCAGTTGAAGAGGTAAAGAATCGTTGGCGGAGCTGCCGTGACCAGTTCCGCAAAGAAATGAAAATTCATGGGCGGAGCGGGGCTGGTCCACCCAAGAAAAGACCCTACATCTTCCGGGAGCAGTTGATGTTCCTCCGCGCCGTCATGGATCTGCGTCTGTAAGTCCATTCTACACACGGACCACTACATGTGAAACTATGCACACTGTAGAATTCTTATTTCCTGTGAATGTTTAGAATTGATTAATGTGAAATGTCATAGTTGGTGATAGCAACCATTCACATTGCTCCTTTCTTGACCAAAAGTTGGATATTTTAAATCAAAGTGGAGTTCGATTTATGGTATGAATCCCTAGGTTAGTGATGTAGCAGGGTTACCCACATGCTTTATGTGACATATGATCTTTTTTAGTCCTTTAGGTTAAAGATACGACGAGGGGTATAGACCTTCAATTTCAGAGTGTGTGTGTTATCCCTTCTACATCTGTACTACCCCAATTACCACATATGTATTATATTTGGGAGCCCAGTTAGCACTATGAGACAAATGTAGTTAGTGTAGCTCATGTCAGGAATTGGGGCCATCTTTAGTTAAAGCCCCACATATTCTTCATATCGTCATTTACATGTTTTTGCTTACTTTTGTAGAACAGAGGACAACCTAGAGGAGGAAGGTGAGGAGTCGGCTCCCCAACTTTCAAGCGCCTGTGAGGAGGAGACGACATCGGCCCAGTGGGAGAGTCTGGCTGGACCTGCACCTTCTGAGCCTCAAGCAGCATCAGGTGCTGATTCCCCCCCCCTCTGACTCTACCCACCAGGTCCAGACGATGGGCAAAGGCAAATCCTCCTGCCGAGTCGAACGTTAACGTTCAGGTTTTAGATTATTTAGCTCGAGCCCGGCAGGAGGATCACCATGACATGTTTGCCCGTAGTCTGGCCCATTATATGCGCCAGCTACCCCCAGAACGAGTATTACGGACGAGAACTTCTCTCGAGATCATTCCGGAGGTAGCAACTCCCCCCCATGATCCCACTGAAATGTTTGAGGCGCTTGAAAATTTGCGCCTCCATGGGCACATGTTTGGCCCCCACCACCCCCCAGTTTTACAGTCCTCACAGGTCCAACAACAATTGCCCCCCCCCAAGTCATCATTATGGGCCACCAATGGCCCCATATGTGCCCCAGTATCAGGGTGAGGCCAGCTATAGGCCCCCGGGACCATTGGCGAGTCAAGCTGGGCCATCACAATGCCTGGGGCCCCCTTCCCAGGCCCAATATTCAGGTGCGCATTCCCAGGCCCAATATTCAGGTGCGCATTCACAGGCCCAATATTCTGGGGCTCATTCACAGGCCCAATATTCTGGGGCTCATTCACAGGCCCAATATTCTGGGGCTCATTCGCAGGGCCAATATTCTGGGGCTCATTCGCAGGGCCAATATTCGGGTGCTCATTATCAGGGCCCGGCAACAAGTCAAGCTGGGGGCTCCCAATACTCAGCCCCTCCTTATCAGGGACCCTCCTCGCCCACAAGCCATTATGAAAATTTATAATTTTGGTTCGAGAAAATTAATGTTTATTTGATATACCAGAGTATATTTTGGACCATTGTGTGCAATAAAACACTATTTATTTTCAAGTTTATAATGTTGAAGATTTGTGTTTATGCCGCATCCACATTCACAATACAGATTTTTATTTTTTAATAAACCTTAGTAAGCACAGATTACACATCTAAGTTAGGATTTTATTTTAATTGCAAACATCAAAACATAGTTAAATCGTCTTTAGGCAAAGTAGGCTTTATTACACATAGATACATAACATGGTAGACCCACAAATCTGTACTCCTAGTACACCATATAACCAATATTACACATTCAATTTATTCTGAATGGCACATATACTCATTTGCATATAAAAAACTAAAATAGGACCAAATAGACATTGCAAAAGTTGTCAAACAATGTGGAGCTATTATATTAATGAGGTATTAGTACATATATCACATACCATGTGGATAACACAAGATGTACGCAAAGTATGTAAGCTCGCAACCCACGTCAAGGGTCCTCATTATCTTGCGAGTCCCTAACTAACAAATGGCAAAACTAACTAAAAAATAACCATCCTGGTTCATCCAAAATACTGGCCACCCCCAAAAAAAATAAAAATAAAACACTACTGGTGAGAAGGGAAATAACCAATAGGGGACAAAACATAGTCGGCAAATAACTCTCTCACTCTGAGTCCAGCAAGTCCAGATCGTCCTAGTTGGATAGTGTCGCTTCCTGATGGTAGACTTTCGACTTGGGCGTCTTCATCAGGTGTGGCCTCATAGGTGCGTACGTAGTTATGCAGCACTACACATGCCTTGATAACCACATTGACATTTTGGGGGGACAGCTGGATGGGCAACAGGAAAACCCGCCACTTATATGTGAAAATACCAAAGGCACACTCCACAAACCTTCTGGCTCTACTTAACCGATAATTAAAAGTGCGCCTCTTAGCATCCAACCCTCGTCTAGGAAAGGGCCGCATGAGTTGGCTAGAAAGGGCAAAACCCTCGTCCCCTACCACCACATAAGGCGCTGGTGCGCCAGTAGAGCCAGGAAGGTTTGCTGGCTGTGCTACGTCCAGTTGGTTGGACTGAAGCCAGCGACCCATCCTGGAAGCTCTGAAGATGCGAGCATCTGCAGTACTTCCATAGGACCCAATATCTACAATTATAAACCTGTAGTTTGTGTCAGCCAAGGCCAACAAAACTACAGAGAAAAACTGTTTATAATTATAGTATTGGGACCCGGAGTTGGGTGGCTTCTTA
Organism: Bufotes viridis; assembly: GCA_033119425.1. Classification (NCBI taxonomy): domain Eukaryota; kingdom Metazoa; phylum Chordata; class Amphibia; order Anura; family Bufonidae; genus Bufotes; species Bufotes viridis. The sequence continues at coordinate 207,870,256 of CM065589.1, read as the reverse complement.
ACCCGTATGTGCTTCCCGTCAAGGGCACCAATACAATTTGGGAATTGAGCCCTCTCCAGGAAGCCCTGGGCTATTTCAAGCCACTGTTGCCTGGTCGGATGTGGCAGCACCGAAGCCTTCAGTCTCATCCAAATGGCGGAGTATGTAGCCCGTACCACGCCAGCTATTGTGGAGGTGCCCATACGAAACTCAAAATGTAACGCCGAAAAAGAATGTCCTGTCGCCAGATATCTGCCAAAACAAAAGAAAATTAAATTAGACATCTAGTACAATAATTAACATTATTTAAAGCTAACGTCTATATGGCAAGTTGCATTTCAAATAGGCCTCATTCACACTTTGGCAGTGTCTAAGCTTTCTATTCCTATATAAGTTCATGTCTCAAACAAAACTTTGGCATAAAAACATTCTAAAACACACAGGTGACGTATCCTCATCATAATAGCCAGGATTTGCATCATTTACCTATGCAGAACTGAAATCTGGTGTGACTAGACAATTACTTGGTAGGACACCTACTGACTTTTAAACCAAATGCCCCAGGCAAATGCACACACACTATATTAATTAAAAGGAACAAACGAAAAATCCAAGATTCATACTATTTAAGTACTTATACATAAAACACATTCAGTTCTGAAAAGACAGGGCATAGAACAAACAGCTAGGTATTTGCAAACAGTGGGTCATTCATGTATGAGTCCGATAATATATCGTCTTACCTTAAAGCAGTGTTTCTCAACTCCAGTCCTCAGGGCCCACCTACAGGTCATGATTTGAGAATATCCCACAGAATGAGTACCTGAGGTGAGTCCTGATGCACTGACACTAATTATATCACCTGCTAAATACTAAGGAAATCCTGAAAACATGACCCGCAGGTGGGCCCTGAGGACTGGAATTGAGGAACACTGCCTTAAAGTAATAATAAGACGCTCTTCAGGTGATACACTTCGCCGCATGTTGGTGTCCTGGAAAGTCAAGGCAGGCCTCAACTCCCCCAACAGCCGATCAAAGGTAGCCACCGACATGCGGCCCCATTCACACTTTGGCAGTGTCTAAGCTTTCTATTCCTATATAGGTTCATGTCTCAAACAAAACTTTGGCATAAAAACATTCTAAAACACACAGGTGACGTATCCTCATCATAATAGCCAGGATTTGCATCATTTACCTATGCAGAACTGAAATCTGGTGTGACTAGACAATTACTTGGTAGGACACCTACTGACTTTTAAACCAAATGCCCCAGGCAAATGCACACACACTATATTAATTAAAAGGAACAAACAAAAAATCCAAGATTCATACTATTTAAGTACTTATACATAAAACACATTCAGTTCTGAAAAGACAGGGCATAGAACAAACAGCTAGGTATTTGCAAACAGTGGGTCATTCATGTATGAGTCCGATAATATATCGTCTTACCTTAAAGTAATAATGAGACGCTCTTCAGGTGATACACTTCGCCGCATGTTGGTGTCCTGGAAAGTCAAGGCAGGCCTCAACTCCCCCAACAGCCGATCAAAGGTAGCCACCGACATGCGGCAATAATTAAAGAACTTTGGAGGGTGCGCACGGAGGTCACTGTACAAGCCTGCATATTGACCTTTGCTGGCCCGCTGCGAAATTATGGGATGCACCCACATCCGCTTCCTCCGAGGTTCCTCCTCAATCATTGCTGGCTGCTCACCAAAACAGCGGAACACCAGCCAGTGCAACCACACATGGTCAGTTGTGGACAGGGTGAAAGTGGACATCCTGCAGAGGAAAATCCCAAAACACACACACCAACCAGACGTCAAAAACTCCCCAAACAAATGGAGCTGTCCAAAAAAAAAATGCAAGCTGGGAGTATTTATATGTGCTGACTGTCACAGGTGAATGTAGTGGATGGATCAGTTTTTTTTCACGCGCGTGAAAAACGCATGCTATCCGCATGTCACACGCGCGGGAAAAACGCATGAAAGCGACGCTATCGCATACAAAACTGACAGCACTCGCAAACAAAATCGCACCTTTTTTCCTGAACGCACCCTGAACGCATCCGGATCAAATCCGTGACGCCCGTGTGAAAGAGGCCTTATTGTTACATAGCTGTGCAGGGATAATCGCGATCCCAATGTATACTTTGTTAATAATGGTAAATCCAAGAGCTACATTAATAGTATGCTCTGTAGTATAATGCCATGTAGGAGTTCTCAGTGAGTGTCCTGTGTTTGTTACACTATTATACAGGATAGATAATGCTCAAGAGAAATCCAGAGGCTGCACTGATAGTGTGTCCCGTAATCCTTTAGTCACAGTGCCGTACAGAGGTTATCTTTAGTTTTGGATTCACAGTAATTTATATGCAGAGTAGTAGTCCCTCTGTTTACCTCCCGTTCCGCGTTCTGTCTGTCTCCTTCTGTGGCTTACTGAGGGGCGGGACAAAGCCGGCGTCTCGCGTCGCACTCCTCAAACCGATGACGTGGAAGTCCTGTTCTCTCGCGATAGTTGGAGCGTATTGTGTATCACCTGGATCGCGTGTAGAGAGGCAATTTCATCACTTGTTTTCCATCTTTGGCAAACTGGGTTAGAATGCAGGAGAACTTTGTAGCATGGCCATGATATGTGTATAGGAGGTTATCTGACAGGTGCGCGATCCAGCCCAGGCGCGTTTCGGGATACTTCTCTATCCCTTCCTCAGTGGTATCGTTGCACCTTCCCACCTCCATCTTTTATATCCTCAGGGTCAGAACCAGTTCACGGACACTTGGCCCTAGATCAGCCTGTGCTCCTTCTGAGTTTTCATAACGGTTCCTTCTGCGTTATAATAGCGTTTTTTAGATATGGGCACTGTTTGTATATTATCCTCTAGATTCAAATGAATTAATCTAATGTCCTTTTTCTTATTTGATAGGAAGAATATATACGAAGTAAGATGTTATAAAACCAACAGTGTACATAATTATATAATAATAATAATACTTAACACAAAAAATAAATATAAATAACTTCAAGTGTATATGATAGATTCATAGGTACATATAGGAATGTAATATATCTAAAAAAAAATTGTTGATACAAAACCCTTAAAAATATATAAAAAAATATATAAAAATATATAATCATGTGGGGTGTAGAGTACTTCACAGGAATTTAACTTTGCCTTCATAACCCATATTTTTATCTGGTATTCTTGTGTTTCTATTACTTAACAGTTCTTTCAAGGATAGTTCAATATTGTAGGATTCAATTTTCTTAAATAAAAGAGGAATCTTTAGGTAAAGAGATTGAAATTTTTATTTCATGAAAAGGTTTATATTTCATGAAAAAGATGATATTTCATGAGAAAAAAAAAATATTTTGAAAAAATCCCTTTGTGAGAGGTAAAAGGATATTTAGATGGAAGTTAATTGTAGCATATAGGATGGGTGTTTCAGGTCGAGTCGACTTCGCAGTGCTGATAAACGGCCAGACATGAGACGTCAGAGTCGATCCGGAGACTTCCATCCTAAAGGAACCCAAAGATTTCTAGTTCAGAATTAAGGCCTGCTGGTAGTAGTGTTCCAAATTCATAAATTCGTCGGGATTCCATTCTTGATATTTGTTTAATATAGTTTCCTCCTCGCCAATGTTGGTCTACCTTTTCCAATGCCATGAAAGTTAGATGGATCGTTGTTATGGGTATCTCAGTAATGTTACTAAGGCAATGCTTGTCATACCCCTTTCTTATATTGGCTATATGTTCAGCCAACTTATTTTTAATGCACGTTTGGTTCGTCCAATGTATTGTTTCCTACATGGACATTGGATAAGGTAGATGACTCCGGAGGTGTTACACGTCAAGCAGTCTTTAATCTCCCATAAAAGATTGTTTTGGGTAGAGTTAACGGTTGTTGTTTTACGGGGTATGGCATTAATTCTACAAGCATGCATTTCCCGCATTTGTAAAAGCCCTTTAGACTCATCCATGTCCCTAATACCGATTTTTTGTTGTTTCTCATCTTTGGTGTTCTAATGGAAGGGGCTACTTTAATACCTAGACTTGGTGCTTTTGTGAAGGTCACTAATGGAGTTGTTGGTAGCAAATGGCCTATCATCTTGTCATTTAGCATATGGTGCCAGTGTGTATTTACAATTTTCAGTATTTTCTTATAGTTATTGCTGAATGGAAGAATCATCCTAGTGTTGATATTCTTTGATGGTTCAGTTTTTATTTCCTTTCCTGCTCCCAAAAAAAGTCTGTCTATCCAATTTCCTGATTTTATCCAAGGCTTTCTCTACTATATTTTCGGGGTAATTTCTTTCTAAGAATTGATTCTTCATTCTAGTTGCCTCCATCTCAAAATCCTGGTTTTGTGTGCAATTCCTTCTTATCCTACAAAATTGTCCAGCTGGGATATTAATCAACCAGTTTGGAAGATGACAACTTGAAAATTGTATAAAACTATTTTTCATAGTAGGTTTAAAGAAGGTATTGCATTTGTATCCATTTTCATGTTTTTTTTATGACCAGGTCTAGGAATTCTGTTTCCTTCTTTATATTTGAGGTAAACACTAAGTTTAGTTGGTTCTGGTTAATCCCTTTAAGGAAGGTTTCTAGCTCTTCTGTACCTCGTTACCAAATGAAGATTACATCGTCTATGTAGCGGTGCCACAGGGCCAGATCCGTCCCAAGTCTCGGCGTGATGTTATTGTATTCCCATTCCACCAGAAATAAGTTTGCGAAGCTTTGGGCAAATCTGGTCCCCATGGCAGTCCGGCATTTTTGCAAATAGTAATTCCCTTCAAAATAAAAATAATTAACCACTCCCGGACCGCCGTACGCAGGATTGCGTCCTGGGGGCGGCCGGGATCTTCTGAGTGGACGCATCGGCGCGTCCTCTCGCGAGACCCGTGAGTTCCTGTGAACGCGCGTCTGGAGAGTTAGACTACAGCCTGCCAGCGATGATCAATCGCTGGCAGGCTGTAGATGCGATATAAATCGCATCAAACATGTATACCAGACGCTGTTTTGTGAACAGCGTCTGATATACCTGCTACCTGGTCCTCTGGTGGTCCCATTTGCTGGGATCGACCACCAGAGGACCAGGTAACACAGTAAAGTTGCACCAAACACTACACTAACCCCCACCCCACCCTCACCTATTAACCCCTTGATCACCCCATCTAGACCCCCTGATCACCCCCTGTCATTGATCACACCCCTTGTAAGGCTCCATTCAGACGTCCATATGTGTTTTGCGGATCCGTGGATTCACGGATCCGCGGATCCGATCCGCAGATCCTCAAAACACGGACACCGGCAATGTGCTTTCCGCATTTTGCAGATCCGCACATTGCCAGAACTATATAGAAAATGCTTTTTCTTGTCCGCAATTGCGGACAAGAATAGGACATGTTCTATATTTTTGCGGAACGGAAGTGCAGACCCGGAAGCGCGGATCCGTAATTCCGGATCTGAGCGGGACAAAGTCTGTCCCCATAGAAATGAATGGGTCCGCAATTCCGTTCCGCAAACAGAATTGCGGACGTGTGAATGGGGCATAAGGGTCCCTTATCACTGCCAATTAGTTAGCTACTTGTTAGGTAGCTAGCGCCCAGCCCACTGCACCGCAGTCACTGATTTTGGCAGAGATTTTTTCATCCACATTGACCGATGCGAATGAAAAAATCTGTGCCGTTCATTTTTTTTTTTTTTCAGCGCAGAGGCTGAACGGAAAAAAAAAATCTCATTACCCGTATGCTCAATATACGGAGAATCGCAGAAACTCCTAATGCTGGCCATACGTGTAATGATTGCGGAGACCCTCAAATGCCAGGGCAGTACAAAAACCCCACATGTGACCCCATTTTAGAAAGAAGACACCCCAAGGTATTCCGTGAGGGGTATGGCGAGTTCATGCAAAATTTTATTTTTTGTCACAAGTTAGTGGAATATGAGACTGTAAAAAAAAAAAAAAAAAAAATCTCCGCTAACTTGTGCCAAATTTTTTTTTTTCTGTGAACTCGCCATGCCCCTCACAGAATACCTTCGGGTGTCTTCTTTCCACAATGGGGTCACATGTGGGGTATTTATACTGCCCTGGCATTTTAGGGGTCCTAAAGCGTGAGAATCCAAATGCGTAAAAATGGCCTGTGAAATCCTGAAGGTACTCATTGGTTTAGGGCCCTTTGCGCATCTTGGCTGCAAAAAGTGTCACTCATGTGGTATCGCCGTACTCAGGAGAAGTAGGGCAATGTGTTTTGGGGTGTATTTTTACATAAACCCATGCTGGGTGTGAGAAATATCGCTGTAAACGACAACTTTTTAAATTTTTTTATTCAAAGTTGCCAATTTACAGAGATATTTCTCTCACCCAGCATGGGTATATGTAAAAATACACGCCAAACACATCGCCTCACTTCTCCTGAGTACGGCGATGCCACATGTGTGACACTTTTTGCAGCCAAGATGCAAAGGGCCCAAATTCCAACGAGTACCTTTTAGGAGGGCATTTTTACGCATTTTCTTCTCACGCTTTAGGGCCCCTAAAATGCCAGGGCAGTATAAATACCCCACATGTGACCCCATTTTGGAAAGAAGACACCCCAAGGTATTCGCTGAGGGGCATAATGAGTCCATGAAAAATTAAACTTTTGTCAAAAGTTAGCGGAAAGGGAGACTTTGTGAGAAAAACAATAAAAATCAATTTCCACTAACTTGTGCCAAAAGAAAATCTTCTATGAACTCGCCATGCCCCTCATGGAATACCTTGGGTGTCTTCTTTCAAATGGGGTCACATGTGGGTATTTACTGCCCTGGCATTTTAGGGGCCCCTAAAGCGTGAGAAGAAAATGCGTAAAAATGCCCTCCTAAAGTTACTCATTGGTTTTAGGGCCCGTTTGCATCTTGGCTGCAAAAGTGTCACTCATGTGGTATCACCGTACTCAGGAGAAGTAGGGCAATGTGTTTGGGGTGTATTTTTACATATACTCATGCTGGGTGAGAGAAATATCTCTGTAAATTGACAACTTTGTCGTTTACAGCGATATTTCTCACACGCAGCATGGGTATATGTAAAAATACACCCCAAAACACATTGCCCTACTTCTCCTGAGTACGGCGATACCACATTAGTGACACTTTTTTGCAGCCAAGATGCGCAAAGGGGCCCTAAAACCAATGAGTACCTTTAGGATTTCACAGGGCATTTTTATGCATTTGGATTCTCACACTTTAGGGGCCCCTAAAATGCCAGGTGAGTATAAATATCCCACATGTGACCCCATTTTGGAATGAAGACACCCCAAGGTATTCCGTGAGGGACATGGTGAGTCCACAGAATTTTAATTTTTTGGCACAAGTCAGCGGAAATTGTTTTTGTTTTTTTTTTTAATTTTGTTTTTTACAAAGTCTCATATTCCACTAACTTGTGACATTGGTCCTCATGGTACTCATTGGTTTTAGGGCCCCTTTGCGCACCCAGGCTGCAAAAAAGTGGCACACATGTGGTATCGCCGTACTCAGGAGAAGTAGGGCAATGTGTTTTGGGGTGTATTTTTACATATACCCATACTGTGTGTGAGAAATATCTCTGTAAATGACAACTTTTAAAGTTTTTTATACAAAGTTGACAATTTACAGAGATATTTCTCTCACCCAACATGGGTATATGTAAAAATACACCCTAAAACACATTGCCCTACTTCTCCTGAGTACGGCGATACCACATGAGTGACACTTTTTGCATCCTGGGCACAAAGGGGCCCAAATTCCAACGAGTACCTTTAGGTTTTACATGGCGGCTCACAATTTAGCCCCGCCCAAAATGCCAGAACAGTAAACACACCCCACAAATGACCCCATTTCGGAAAGTAGACACCCCATGGTATTCACTGAGGGGCATAGTGAGTCCGTCTGAGATTTTTTTTTTTTTTGCCAGAAGTTATCAGAAATTGAAACTTTTTTTTTTTTTCTCAGAAAGTGTCATTTTCCGCTAACTTCTGAAAAAAAATGAAATGATACATGAACTCACCATGCCCCTCCGCGAATACTTTGGGGTGTCTTCTTTCTAAAATGGTGTCATTTGGGGGTATTTATACTATCCTGACATTCTAGCACCTGAAGAAACATGACAGGTGCTCAGAAAGTCAGAGCTGCTTCAAAATGCCGAAATTCACTTTTTTGCACCATAGTTTGTAAACGCTATAACTTTTACCCAAACCAATAAATATACACTTATTGGACTTTTTTTATCAAAGACATGTAGAACAATAAATTTAGAGAAAAATTTATATAGAAATGTAGTTTTTTTAAAAAAAATTTACAACAGAAAGTGAAAAATGTCATTTTTTTGCAAAAATTTCGGTCATTTTTGATTAATAGCAAAAAAAGTAAAAATGTCAGCAGCAATGAAATACCACCAAATGAGAGCTCTATTAGTGAGAAGAAAAGGAGGTAGAATTCATTTGGGTGGTAAGTTGTATGACGGAGCAATAAACGGTGAAAGTAGTGTAGTGCGGAATTGTAAAAAGTGGCCTGGTCATTAAGGGTGTTTAAGCTAGGGGGGCTGAAGTGGTTAATCTATTTTTTCTAGTAACAAAGCAAGGGTTAACCGCCAAACAAAACTCAATATTTATTACCCTGATTCTGCAGTTTACAGATTCACCCCATCGTAAACTGATGGAAAGGCACACAGCAGGGCGCAGAAGGAAAGGAACGCCATATGGTTTTTGAAAGGCAGATTTAGCTGAACTGGTTTTTAGATGCCATGTCCTATTTGAAGCCCCCCTGATGCACCCCTACAGTAGTAACTCAAAAAAGTGACCACATTTTGGAAACTACGGGATAGGGTGCCAGTTTTATTGGTACTATTTTGTGGTACATATGATTTTTAATTGCTCTATATTACGTTTTTTGTGAGGCAATGTAACAAAAAATTGATGTTTTGGCACCGTTTTAATTTATTATTATTTTTTACAAAATTGATCTGACAGGGTAGATGATGTGCTATTTTTATAAAGCAATTTCCTATGGATGCAATACTATCAAATATGTCTTTTTTCTATATTTGTTTGTTTCAGTTTTACATAATAAAGTATTTTTGAAAAAAAAAATTATGTTTTTGTGTCTCTAATTTCTGAACGTCCTATTTTTTTATTTTTTTGCTGATCATTTAGTGCTGGGGCTTGTTTTTTGCAAGAAGAGTTAACGTTTTTATTGGTACCATTTTTGGGTACATATGAGTTTTTGATCATTCATTATTACACTTTATCGGGCAAGGTGATCAAAAAATTGGTTGTTTTTGCGTCGTTTTTATTTATTTATTTTTCTAGCGTTCACCTGACGGGTTAAGTCAGGTGATATTTTTATAGAGCAGATCATTTTATAGAGCAGATGGCAATACCTAATATGTCTACTTTTTCTTATTTATTTAAGTATTATACAATATTAGCATTTTTTAAACTGAAATAATGATGTTTTAGTGTCTCCATAGCCTAAGAGCTATAGCTTTTTTATTTTTTGACCGATTGTCTTAGGTAAGGTCTCATTTTTTGAGGGATGAGGTGACGGTTTGATTGGTACTATTTTAGGGGGCACACATACTCAATTCGGTCAGTGGACCAACAAAGATCCCTGTAGGGGTCCTAAACTAAATATCTTTATTGTTACAAATCTAAAATCACAAGACCTACAGGGATAGGTTAAAACTATCAGAAATTGATTTGTAACAATAAAGATATTTAGTTTTCGACCCCTACAGGGATATTTGTCGGTCCACTGACCGAACTGAGTATTTGTGAAATTATCCTGAGGGCCCTAAAATAGGGCATATTCTGTTTGTCATTTTATGGGGCATATGCCTTTTTGTTCACTTGGTGTTTCAATTTTTGTGATGTAAGGTCACAAAAATGGCCCTTTTTTTACACATTTTTTTTTTTACGGTGGTCCCCTGAGAGGTTAGGTCATGTGATATTTTATAGAGCTAGTTGTAATGAACGAGACGATACCTAATATGTAAACTTTTTTTATTTCACTTTAACCCAATAATAGCAGTTTTGAAGCAAAAAAACAACAACATATTTTAGTGTCTCCATTGTCTGAGAGTGATAGCTTTTTTATTTTTTGACCGATTGTCTTAGGTAGGGGCTTATTTTTTGCAGAATGAGGTGACTGTTTGATTAATACTATTTGGGGGGGGGCATACATCTTTTTTTATGACTTGCTGTTGCAATTTTTGTGATGTAAGGTGACAAAAATGGCTTTTTTTTTACACAGTTTTTATTATTATTATTTTTTACGGTGTTCATCTGAGGGGTTAGGTCATGTGATATTTTTATAGAGCTAGTTGCTACAGATGTGGAGATACTTAATATGTGTATTTTTTTATGTATTTCACTTTAGCAATAATAGCAGTTTTGGAAAAAAAAAAGATGTTTTATTGTCTCCATGTTCTGAGAGCTATATTTTTTTGGGGGCGATTGTCTTAAGTAGGAGCCAATTTTTTGCAGGATTAGGTGACGGTTTTATTGATACCATTTTATGGGACATACACCTTTTTGATCGATTAAGCCCCTTTCACACAAGCGAGTTTTCCGCGTGGGTGCAATGCATGAGGTGGACGCATTGCACCCGCACTGAATCCGGACCCATTCTTTTCTATGGGGCTGTGCACATGAGCGTTGTTTTTCACGCATCACTTGTGCTTTGCGTGAAAATCGCAGCATGTTCTATATTCTGCATTTTTCACGCAACGCAAGCCCTATAGAAATGAATTGGGCTGCGGGAAAATCGCAAGCATCCGCAAGCAAGTGCGGATGCAGTGCGATTGTCCCGCATGGTTGCTTAGCAATGGGACCAGATCTTTATTATTTTCCCTTATAACATGGTTATAAGGGAAAATAATAGCATTCTTAATAAAGAATGCTGTGTAAAATGAGGATGAAGGGGTTAAAAATAATAAAACTTAACTTACCTTAGCCACTTGATCGCATAGTTGCGATCTGTCTTCTCTCTTCAAGCTTCAACTACTAGCTAAAGGACATAGAAAACATAGAAACATAGAATGTGTTGGCAGATAAGAACCATTTGGCCCATCTAGTCTGCCCAGTATACTGAATACTATGAATAGCCCCTGGCCCTATCTTATATGAAGGATGGCCTTATGCCCATCCCATGCATGCTTAAACTCCTTCACTGTATTTGCAGCTACCACTTCTGCAGATAGGCTATTCCATGCGTCCACTACTCTCTCAGTAAAGTAATTCTTCCTGATATTACTTTTAAACCTTTGCCCCTCTAATTTAAAACTACGTCCTCTTGTAGCAGTTTTTCTTCTTTTAAATATTCTCTCCTCTTTTACCGTGTTGATTCCCTTTATGTATTTAAAAGTTTCTATCATATCCCCTCTGTCTCTTCTTACGTCCAAGCTATACATGTTAAGGTCCTTTAACCTTTCCTGGTAAGTTTTGTCCTGCAATCCATGTACTAGTTTAGTAGCTCTTCTCTGAACTCTCTCCAAAGTTTCAATATCCTTCTGCAGATATGACACATCACATGGTCCAATCACATGGTCCATCACCATGGTAAGACGTAATATTGCGTAGGACGTCATATGTCGGGAAGGGGTTAAGATCCGTTTGCATCCTGGTGTTTATACACACGTGATAGACATATTGCGTCTTCTGATACTAACAGGTGGTCCAAAAATGATTCCTTTTTAGGAAGTAGTAACAGGTTTGCTGTTATTTTAAAGAAAATATTATATCAGGAGTCCACTACAAAATGTGACCAGTAGATGTGACGCACACTAATATATCACGCTATCAGCATCAATATTAACCCCTTAGTGACCAGCCTGTTTTGGGCCTTACTGACCTAGCGTTTTTCTTCCTTTTTTCATCATCGCCTTCCAAGAGCTATAACTTTTTAATTTTTCTGTCTATGTAGCTGAATGAGGGCTTGTTTTTTGCAGGACAAGTTGTAGTTTGTAATGTTGCCATTTTGGGGTATACATAGCTTTCTAATTAACTTTTATTAACTCTTTCTGAGAGCAAGATGGGAAAAATACAGCAGTACGGCCACTGAGCTTTTACATTATCAATTTTGCAGTGTTCATTTTACGGCATAAATAACATAATATATTTATTCTCTTGGTCAGTATGATTACAGCAATACCAAATACCGTATATATAGTTGTTGTTTTTTTTTTTTTTACATTTTACTACTTTTGTGCAATAAAAACTCTTTTTTGAAAACCCCTGTTTGCATCGCCACAGACCCATAACAGGAGCAATGGAGACTCTGTCTCCACACATGTATGTATTGATTTGAATCTTCAGTAAAGAACCCATGGATTTTATGACCTGTACTGGATTTCTCTACATAAAATATACAGACCTCTTCTCTAGTGACACCCTGCAGTAATAGCGATAATGATTATCACTAGCGATGAGCGAAATTTAGAAAAATTTGATTCAGCAACTTAAAGTTAGCCAAGAAATCCAATTTACCACACCAATTAGAATGACCACTACCACACAGTACATAATTAAATTAAAAGTACAAATACTTTAATTAATCATCCATTATATTAAACCAGTCAATAACAGCGGCATACATATACAATGAAAAGAGACACACTGGGCATGTGACCTTAATGAGCAATCCCAAAGTTGGACTGGGCGCAGATAAACTTAGCGCCTCCCTCTACATTATCACATACCCCTTACTTTCACATACAAAGTGCTTAGTGCTTATCACATAACAAAAGGTAATAATGGGATGTAGTTTTATAGAGTTCAGGAGCAGCCTTTTCCATTAAGTACACATAACATAAATCATATATGGACAGTCCACTAGGGAGTAAATAACACAAGTAAATACCGACCAGTGTGGCTCCAACCCGACGTACCTGTCGCATCAAGCTTCCTCAGTGGACACTCTCTCTGTAGTCTCCCTCTTCAAAATTCTTCTGTTAATCATTTTAAGCAACACTGTCCCTAGCGCATAAGTGCTTGTCACATTTCTTCCTATGCTCAGCTCACAGGAAAATGGCGGAGACCGTGTGGGATAAGGGTTTTATAGGGCTGTGACATCACAGGGGATGGGATCTGCAGATTGCCTGTGTGCATTATGGGTGATCTCACGTTCCTGGGTTTCTTACTTTCACTTTGTATCACGTGCATCCGCCATTTTAGGAAGTTTGGATTCATTGCAAATCAAACTTTTCCTAAACTTCAGACTGAATTCTGCTTTAAATGCTTTGCTTTGCTCAACTCTAGTTTCTGCCTCAAAATCACCGCAAAACAGCCTCCAATTGATTTCAATGTGAAGCAGCACTTTTTTTTTCAACGTGGAAAAAAAAAAGCAGCATGCCCTATCTTGGAAAAGAATCCGCAATTACTCTCTCGTTGAAATGAATGGGAAGCATCAGAAAACAGCTCCGTATGTATCCATGCGTATGCATCCATGCTGATTCCACAATTACCAGTAATTTTGAAGGTGGATTTTCAAAATCCATCATGTAAACTTACCCTGACAGATCTGGAGTAAAACTAATTAACATAGCTAAACATAACCATTTTCCTACCCACTTTTCAAAAATGGAGTGAGTGACACAAAATGAGAAAAATTTAAATTTTTTTGCACAAGTGAGGACAAAATGTCACAAAGCCCTGTTTTGTGACATTGGAAGCTAGAATTCTGGAGTATGAAAAGTTCACCTCAATGGGTCCTCTCGAGTCACGAGTTTTTTGTATCCATGTGGCTGCTATGAAGAAAATGTTTGCACTGCTCTGAAAACTGCAGCAGATTGGGTTAGATGTCTGATATACAATCAGAAAATAAAAAATGCATAAAAAATTATGTTTCAGTATATGGTTTTAATTATTGAAATAAAGATATAGTTTATACATTTCCTTTCAGTCAATGATTGAAAATCGAAAAGTACAGTGTTAATTTGCTCATACAACCTATTTAGATGATCTTATTTACTGTAAATAATCCTGTAAAACTAAATAATCTCCTGTGGAATGGAATTCCCTGAGGAGCAATTTAAATGTTTTCATTCTTCGAGTTGATAACACCAATAATAAGAGGTCCCTGTGGAATATTCTGTGTTATAAGATCTTGTTCCTCGAGCTTCAATAGAGAAACACTCTACATTACTGTAACATTAGTTTTCCAATTTAGAAGGCTATATTTCATTCAAAAGGGGGACAGTTTTGAAATAAACTTTAAACACATACTTACCAGAGGTCTATTTAGCAACCTAGAATGTGTATTTCTATTAAACAGACACTGCTGTTTCAGAAAACTTTGCTTAAATCAATAGCACAATTTAATATAAGAAACTTTGTAATATATTTTAAGAGAGAAATGTCTCTTTCCCCAATTATGAGCCACTTCTTCTCCTCTCCCGTGCCTCTTGCAACTACGGTATGATTTACTCTAAATTCTCAACCAAAATTTGCTTTGAAAAACAAATCAGATTATCAACATACTGAGAGATCAAGTTACCTACTGCCTGTAGAAGTTTGTGGAAAGGGGAGAAAGAAAGAGAAAGCAGCTGAAGGGTGAGGCACAGAGATACAAACACACACACACACAAACATCTCTGTGGGCCCTAGTAAGTTTTCTATCTCACCCCACTGCTGTATTCACAGCTTCACTGCTCAGTGCCACTGTATAATGTCCTCCATGTTGTTGCTGCTGCTGTATCTGAGAATGTCCAATAAGGATACTGCTACAGCCATCACTCATAGCAGAGGGGAGGAGCTATGGAGCTGCTTATACACTGAACCTATAGTGTTGCAGCTTGCAAGTCCACCCCTATTGCACTTGCAAGAGCCATGCCTGAGGCATTCAAAGTTCATTTTTACAGCACTGCATTGATTAAAAGCAGGGACAGAGGTATGTATTAGCTCCTGTCTTTGTCCTTTCTCTACCTATGTCTGTCAGTACTTTTACATCAATAAAACTACTGACAGACTCCCTTTAACGTACTACAGGGCTGTGAATTTAAGATATTAATAATCTCTCGAGGACTCAGAACATTCTCATGTAAACTTACATAGCAATTATGATTCTCAAATACCTTTTGTGGCCTGATTGAGGAGTTTGCAATGCAACTGAGTGTACTAGAACCATACATTGTTAAAGCATCAACTGCTTGGACTTTCGAGACAGGGATGTAATATTACCACTTTACAAAGCATTGATGTGGCCTAAGGATGACCAGTTCAGACCTAACTGCATTCGGTCCAAACTTTGATATTTTTCGGACAGCAGATGAACCAGAATATTTTCAGGTTCATTTTGGATGATTCCACTAAAATTGAACACACCACAATTTTATTGCACATGTTGGCAGGAAATAAGCACTAGGGAGGAAGAAGAAGGGTTCTCACATGACCCTCAGAGGAAATTGGGGGGAGGGCTTGCCCTGATTGGCTCCCAGGCTGACAGTCTGGATGAGTCAATCAGTGCTGTAGCAGGCAGGGAGGTGCCCTAGCAGAACGAGCAGAACACCATTCTGTGTTGGGCTTTTAATAAGGGTGGTTGGGTGTGACAGTTTCTGTCAGGAAAATGATCTTAGGGAATCATGGAGAGTGAAAAATCAATCAAGGACAGTAAGAAATCAATCAAGCTTTATTGCCTGGAAGAGTGAAGGGAAAGGCTAGGATTACAAAGAAGAATTGTGTGTGTTGTGTAGAATACGGACAGGCAAACCACCTCCATCCTCCATTCAAACACACAGCACCTACACTAAACTCACAACAGAACAAGTACAGATGGCAGATTCAGTATATTTGAATGGAGGAGAAATTACATGGAGGGGATTTAACTTGTCACATGACCCTGCATCATCAGTAATTCTATGGATAGGAGCTCTGTGTGGACAGCACAAAAGATATGGAAAACAAGGGGGCATACCTTATGAAATATAAAGAATGGTGCATAATTCCAACAAAGGTTTTATGTATTAGCAAGTGTGATATAATCATCTGACAAATACATTGGTCAACGATAACCATACAGTGACCAACCCTTTTAAAGGGGTTCTCCAGGAATTAAGAAAATGAAAATACCTAAATATTACTTCATTATAAAAATATTAACAAGTACCTTTTATTAGTTATAATAACTCGTTTTGTCTAGGGAGCAATCATTAGGGGAAAAAAGATGGCTGCCATCCTACTACTACACACAAAACTTGTCCTAATTACACAGGAGAACAAGTTAAAGGGAACCTGTCATCAACTTTATGCTGCCCATACCAACAGCAGAATAAGGTAGAGACGAGGTGAGTTGATTTCAGAGGTCTGTCATTTATAAGTAGGTGGTTACCAAGAACCAACATCACAATCCTTGCAGACTAGGCCTGGAAAAGAGTCACGGCCACCTGAGAAGAGTCATGGTTATTCATAAATTCCTGCTCTCCCTGCCCACCTGCTGATGATTGACAGGCTTATACCTAGTTTTCTCCCTTTCTGTCTAGGAGAGAACCGCCAATCATTAGCAGATGGACGGGGAGTGCAGGAGATTATGAATAACTATCACTCTTCTCAAATTGATTTGACTGTTTTCAAGGCCTGTGCTGCAATGATTATGATTCTGGTTCTCGGCAAGTTGCAACCACTTACTTTTAGCTCATGAGTGACACACCGCTGAAATCAGCATTTCTGTCACTATTTTATGCTGCCCTCAGTGAGGTCAGCATAAAGTTGATGACAAGTTTCCTTTAAAGAGTTGTGCCATCTTCCTCTCTTACTTGTCAAGAAATATGATTCTGAATGCAGTTTAATATGATCTTCAGCTGAATCTCTGTAGGAATGGAGTTCATTAGGAGACAAAGTACAGAGAGGATAGTAGGGGTGCAGATAATGAGCAGCAGCACTTGAATCCATTACCACAGTCTGTCCTGTCCATCCTCTCTGTACTTCATGTCTTCTCATGAACTCCCTTTCTACAAAGATTCAGCTGAAGATCTTATCAGCTGTATTCAGGATCATAATCCCTGACAAGTATAGTAGAGAGGAGGATGAGGTAGCTCTTTACCTCAGTGTTGTGAAGTAACTTGTCCTGCTGTGTGATAAGGACAGGTTTTGTGTGTACTAATAAGACGGCGGACATTTTATTTTACCAAATGATTTCTCCCTAGACAAAATGAACCATTATAGATAATGAAACCAATACAGCTAAATATTATATCTAAATATTACTTTAGTATAAATACATTTATTTTAAAGTAATATTTAAGTATTTTTATTTTCTTAATTCCTAGTGAACCCCTTTAAACTGCATATATACTGTATCTGATTACTGCAGCAATACCCATGGTGTGGCAACAATCTATGTGTGCATATACAGGTGAAATTGAGCATCAAGCATCAGTCACCCATTTATATATATTTGATTTCCACACGGTTGCAATAGAAATTTTTATCAGGGGGTTCAATTTAATCAAGCCACATATATATGTGATCGCTATAGCAATACCCAAGGTGTGGCAGCAATCTACCTGTGTGTATTAAGGTGAAATTGAGTGTGAAGCCTCAATTATCCATTTCCATATATTTAATTTCCACATGTTTGCAATTTTTTTTTTTTTAGGGAGGGGTTCATTTAAAGAGGTTGTCCATTCCCAAAATCAAACTTCTTTTTCTATGCTCCTAACACTCCTCACCTTCCATACATATGCCCCCAATACCTGTTTTTCATGTCTGAGATTTCTTGCCCCCCTGGCAAACATTAGATTATCCTGGCAGATCAGTTTACTTTCCCCCCTACTTGTTTTGTTAAATACATAACTTTATTGATACACAATACTGACTGCACTGCACATGAGTCACAGGCTAACCAAGCCCCCCACACTGCTCTGTCTGCAGCAGCTACTCCATCTATAACTCCTGTGTCTATCTTTCTACACCCAGACATGAATCTACTTCTCAGTCAGTTTCTAAATCTACTTCTCAGTCAGTTTCTAAATCCCATCACTGACCGTCCATAGGCTCTTCACTCACCATCTCCAGCGTGCAATAAACAGCTTGTGTATCCAAACACATGTGTATCTAATCATATCATGTATGTGCCTGATACAAAGCCTGTTGTGTGCGAGACTGCCTGCTGAAGTGTGTATCTATGATATAGCCCGCTGAGCTGTGTATCTAATCATATCTTGTTTGACACTAAGAAGTGTGGTTGTCCAGCTCACCTGCACATGAATGTCCTTCTCCCAGGGTGCACGGATGGAACCAGGAGATCCTTGGAAGTAGCAGAAAAAGAAAGATTCCAGCACTCCAGTAAATTCAGTTAAAAAGCCTTGGCATCCTTTATTTTCGGTGGACGTAATCAACATACAAGGATAAGTTTTTCCAGCATAATTGCACCCGTGCAGCGGTCAAATTGACCGCTGCACGGGTGTAATTATGCTGGAAAAACTTATCCTTGTATGTTGATTACGTCCACCGAAAATAAAGGATGCCAAGGCTTTTTAACTGAATTTACTGGAGTGCTGGAATCTTTCTTTTTCTGCTTGTTTGACACTGCCTGCTGAGCTGTGAATCCAAATCCTTATGCACACAACTGTATCCATTTTGAGATCTACATTTTTTGCAGTCACATTGAGTTGTAGGAATTTTAGGACCAGAATAGGACACGTTCTATCTTTTCTGAAACTGACATACGGATATGGAAAGTACACTAATGAAGTCCCTGTGCTTTCCACACCCGTATGTCAGTTCTGTAAAAGATGGAACATGTCCTAATCTGGTCCTCAAAATGCAGATATAAAACCCATGTAACTCAATGGGACTGCAAAAAAAATGTGAATCGCACACAGACAGTATCCTTATTTGGTGGATCCACGACTGCAGACCACAAAATGGATACAGTTGTATGCCTGAGCCCTATAACTCATACTGAGCCCCGTAACAGTGACATCCACAGTGCATCCATAACAGTGACATCGACAGTGCAACCACAACAGTGACATCCACAGTGCCCCCATAAGAGTGATATCCACAGTGCTCCCATAACAGTGACATCCACAGTGCTCCCATAACAGTGACATCCACAGTGCCCCCATTAACAGTGATCTCCATAGTGCCCCCATAACAGTGACATCCACAGTGCCCCAATAACAGTGAGATCCATAGCACCCCCATAACAGTGACATTCACAGTGCCTCTATAACAGTGACCTCCACAGTGCCCTCATAACATTGACATCTAGAGTGCCCTATAACAGTGACATCTAGAGTGCCCCATAACAGTGACATCCACAGTGCCCCATGAGCCATCCACAATGTCTCGAGTGACATCCAGTGCCCCCTGTGCCATCCACAGTGCACCCATGCGACATGCAGTGTTCCATCCACTGTGCCTCCATGTGCCATTCAGAGCGCACCCATAACAGTGACCTCCAAAGTGTCTCCATAAAAGTGACATTCACAGTGCATCCATAACAGTGACATCGACAGTGCCACCTCAGCAGTGACATCCACAGTGTCCCCATGCGAGTGACATCCACAGTGACCGCTCAACAGTGGCAACCACAGTGCTCCCATAACAGTGACATCCACAGCGCCCCCATAACAGTGACATCACAGCGCTCCCATAACTGACATCCACAGCACCCCATAACAGTGACATCAACAGTGCCCCCATTAATAGCGAGCTCCACAGTGCCCCCATAACAGTGATATTCACAGTGCCTCCATAACAGTGACATCCATAACACCCCCATAACAGTGACATCCGCAGTGCCTCTATAACAGTGACATCCGCAGTGCCTCTATAACAGTGACATCCATAGCACCCCCATAACAGTGACATCCGCAGTGCCTCTATAACAGTGACCTCAACAGTGCCCCCATAAAAGTGACCTCCACAGCACTTTCATAACAGTGACATCCACAGTGACCCCATAACAATGACATCTAGAGTGCCCTATAACAGTGACATCTAGAGTGCCCCATAACAATGACATCCACAGTGTCCTATGTGCCATCCACAATGCCTCGAGTGACATCCAGTGCCCTCTGTGCCATCCACAGTGCCCCATGTGCCATCCACAGTGCCATCCACAGTGCCCCTATGTGCAATCCAGTGTGCCATTCACAGTACCTTCATGTGCCATCCACAGTACCCCAATGTGCCATCCACAGTGCCCCATGTGCCATCAAGTGCCCCCATGTGCCACCTAGTATCCATAACCATCCAAATTGCCCCATGTGCCATCCAGTGTGCCCCATGTGCCATCCAGTGTGCTCGCTGTGCCATCCAGTGTGCCCCATGTTTCATCCACAGTGCCCAATATGCCATCCACAGTGCCCCAGTGACATCCAGTGCCCCCACATGCCATCCACATTGCCCTAATGTGCCATCCAAAGTTCCCCAGTGATATCCAGTGCCCCCATATGCCATCAATAGTGCTCCCATTGCCCCTATAGCCATCCAGAGTGCTCCATGTGCTATCCACAGTGCCCAATGTGCCATCCATGGCGCCCCAGTGACATACAGTGCCCCCATGTGCCATCCACATAGCCCCAATGTGCCATCCAAAGTTCCATAGTGCCCCCCCCCCTCCATGTGCCAGTCAGTGTCCCAAGTGAGATCCACAGCAGAGCAATCAGCCACTGTGGCTGATTGCTATGCTATCACTCCTGCACAGCTCTTACATCACGCTGTGCAGGAGTCCATACAGGCCTCACATAGAAGCCTGTACACTGCAGGGAGCGGCCAGCAATCCCATGCATGCGCACTAGCATTCAGCAGTGGAACTCCCCACAGCAGTGGAAGTCTCCGCTGTGGAACTCTGCAGCTCCTCCAGTGTTACCTTAGTTCTCTGTGCTGCCTCTCTGATTAATGCCTTCCTTGTCCGGTATGTGAGTTTTGGTGGGCGGCCGTCTCTTGGCAGGTTTGCTGTTGTGCCGTGTTCTTTCCATTTGGTTATTATAGATTTTATGGTGCTCCTGGGTATCATCAAAAAGGTGTGTATATGTAATGACAGATCATGTGACGCTTAGATTGCACATAGGTGACATCATTTCACTAATTATGTGACTTCTGAAGGTAATTGGTTGCACCAGAGCTTTTAATGGGCTTCCCAACAAAGGGGGTGAATACATATGCACATGCCAATTTTCTGTTTTCTAATTCTAAACAATAGTTTTATTTATATATTTTTCTAATTTCACTTCACCTACCAGACTATTGTGTTCTGATCCATCACATAAGACTCAGATTAACAAAACATTGAACTTAAGGCTGTAATGTAACAAAACATGAAAAAAGTCAAGGGGGTGAATACTTTTGCAAGTCACTGTATATATGTGATTACTACAAGACACAAGGTAATACAGCAATCTACCTGTGAGTGATAACGAAAACGAGCGTCAGGCCTCAATCATCCATTTCTGTGAATTCTAGTTCTATTAAATCTCAGCCTGTAGGGACGTATTAAAATAAAACAAAAAATCTTTTATTTGCTTATTCGTGGGTAAAAATCTGTATGGAGTTAAGCTTATTGTTACTTAACCAGGTTGTGGAGTACAGCAGACTCAGAGGGGTATTATTAAACCATCTGACTCTCCCTTACTTCCAAGAAAATCAGATAACCTGCCAGGACATACACCAGCTTAGTTGGTCACTGCACAGGATCTATACAGCCATAAGCACGGTCCGGTATTGTCTAATGAGACTGTTTAACAATACTTATTGCTCAATAGACCTGACATGTCTATGAGCTGTATCTTGCATCTGAGGCAAATACTGATCTGCACCTTCAGTTGCAGACACTGGTGCTATCTCGTGCCCTAAATGAGATTACTCATACGAGCGGCTATAGCTCCCTGTTCTGCTAGTATAAGGTGAACCGTTGCAGGCTATTTGCTTGGTATTTGAGCCGCCTGTAACCTACTGACACACAATTTCTGCCTCCTAAGTGCCGTCCTGCTTATGCTGCAATATCTGACACACTCGCTTAAGTAATCTTTCACCAGTACTGTTTGTGGCATTATTTACTCAAGCATTCAGTCACTCGTTCAAGCATACATATCCTCTCTCTACGCGTTTCTGTGTGGTAATATACAGTCCACACTTCATCAGGAGCTATCTGAGCTTGATAATCTCGTATTGCCTGCCTAGTGTAGACGCTCCACACCGTTTTGTGCCAGAGCTCTGGCGCTGTAATGGCGCAAGCCGGCCACTCGAACGCCGGATAATTAACACTTAACACCCGCCCCCCAGAGGGAGTGCGTGGGGACGCTGGGCCAATCAGAGTTAGGGGCGCGGCTGCTGCTCATGCCCCCTGGCCGGGCCAGCGTTTCATGTCAGAAATCGCAATCCGGAGGGTAGAAGATAAAGTTTACATAAAAGGGGACGCTCATCGCGGTATACATATGTCCCTTATATCAGCTCACCTAAGAGTAATGTAAGTGATCGTTAGCATAGACAGTTCTCCACCCGTCCTACTGGATACTAACGTGCATATATAATCATGGTGGAGCCATGGATATATTAGAGTCATATACATGAGCAGGCGGAACATCCAGCATTCTTGATTATGTAGCGGCTATCTCATAAGCACCACACGGGTAGGGCTTATATACCCATTGGGAACTTAGCATCTGCGCTGCGGTTTAGGACGCATTCGATATAAAGATGACCTTAAGTATACAGTTCCCTCATTCCTACTGCGATGCTCAAATGCCAAGATGATCCGTGCGTCGATCAAATATAAGCACGAGTAGTCTCACCAGGGGCATCTGTCAGCGTCAACCACCACAATCAACGTGGTATCAATCACTATAGGATGTCACATGCAGTGCTTATCTCTGAACTATCATCAGCATGAATAGTTCAGGTAAAGGTGACTCACAGTGTCCCCAACCCAACTAAATGTGGTGTCGGCAGACACTGTGTATACCTTGCGATGCATATATCTATGTAATACCACATACTATGTGTACATCCTATCCATCATCCTAATGCCTAAGTTATTAGGGGTTGCATATCTGTGTCACATCTGAAACTATGGTGGTAATGTGTAGTCACCTTCATATATCTCATCTGTATTAATAATATGCCACTGGGTGTGCCTAAATGTGACCACTCATACACATAATTCAAAGTATTCCAGGTCAATTAACCATAGGGAACATACCAGGGATCTATATGAAACATGCAAATGATAATGTCTCATTAAGCCCCTGCGGTTATACCGTCTGAAGCCTAAAGATCCAGTTTGTCTCTTTGCGCGGCAGGGGTGTGTCCACATCGCCCCCACGCAGGGACTTTTTCATCATGTAAATCCTTTGGACCTTTAGCTGAGTAAGATATCCACCGTGACATTGATTAATATGACGTGCAACCGATGTGTCTCGATTATTTCTCACATCCAGTAGGTGCTCCCCTACTCTTCTTCTCAGTTCCCGTTTAGTCTTGTGCACGTACTGCAGTCCACAGCAGCATGTGAGCAAGTAAATTACACAAGTGGAGGTACATCTGATGAAGGAATTTATTCTGAATCGCTCGCCTGTCGTGGAACTTACAAAAAATTGCCCCCTCTGAATGTGTCCACATATAATACATGCCCCACAGGCCTCAATCATCTATTTCTGTGAATTCTAGTTCTACATGGTTGGAATTTACATTTTTTGGGGGACTTGTTCAATTTAATGAAACCAGCATATAGGTGATCAACACCAATACACAGTCTTAAAACAGAAAGTGGACCGCGCAGAAAGTGCTTCTATTTTCACACCAGAGGAAACAATTTTTGATCGATCTCCGACATCCGGCTCGCACTGCTTCCTTTCATATGTATCGATCTATACAGATTATAAAAGGAACCACATATAGTGAAGTATTGCCAGTTAGAACCTGCAAGCCCTCTAGGATTGCACTCACCGTGCTCTCGCTTTAACACAGACGTATCAAAATGTTAAACACAGGTCACCGGCTCTCTTTCCTTCATCCTATGTGAAAATTACACTCCTTCCATAGTGAAGACCGTTACACACCATATTAAAGTCTTTTTTTATTCTACTTACAAACCAACAGGTAAAATCACAGCGTTTTTTTAAAACAATCGCGTCTGCCCGACCCGGGTTTCGCTCCAAGCAGCTTCGTCAGGGGCGTCACTTCCTCTCACATTCACCTCGCCCTAAAATATCTCCTCACTTCCCTTCATTCATTAATTATCACCTGAAATCACAGTTGCTGCCCACATCTCTATGCAATCATTCACACCAATGCCGACACCCCTCAGTGTGGCACTGTGTCTGTAGTAACAAATCTACCTCTATGTTACAGGCATAATGTTAGGATCGCATGCTTGCAACCGCATCTATAATTACAATGCGGTGCGGATAACTAAGTGCCAGCTCTGCTACATAACGCGATGCACTGTGTCGGCGCTGCTAAGCCTGTAACACGGATAGCTTCGCACCGGCACTGCTACATCAGATGATGTGCGGAGTCGGCACTACTGCATCTGGCTGAACGCTGGAGGGCCGGTACATCACCAACTCTACTACGTTCAGCTCCACATTTTATCCAAGCGCTTATGTAAAATGAAGCTCAACCTAGATATACTCCACGGAACCTATAAGTATGGAAATACATGGTCGATAAATATAGGGAGAAAAGAGGAAAAGGCTGTTGGTCAAGAGTTAAAATTAGACTGGACCTTAAGTCCAGATCCACATTTAACCCCTTAGGTTGTAAACTTCCCATATTATATATTCATTCTACTTCGGTTGTGTCTATCTTATTTTCATAGCTTCCTTCTCGCCAATGTTTTTTGACATGAGCAACTCCTGTGAATTTTAACCCCTTCGGGTCCATCCTATGCACATTTTTAAAATGTAGGGGTATCCCATGTGTTTCCATTCCTTTTTTTATATTATTTATATGCTCCTGTACACGTACTTTTAACTTCCTCATGGTGCCGCCGACGTACTGGAGGCCACAAGGGCGCTCCAGCACGTAGACCACACCTGAGGTCTCACATGTAATTTCCCCTCTAATTTTCAGATCCTTCTTTCTTGAATTGGAATAAACTTTTTCAACTTGTCGTTCTTTTTTCATTTCTTTTGTGTGGTTTCTACATGGCAGGCAAAAACCGCACCAAGTGAACCGGTTTTTTCTTCCTTTTTTATCTACTGGAGGAATTGCACTTT
This sequence comes from Bufotes viridis, assembly GCA_033119425.1. Classification (NCBI taxonomy): domain Eukaryota; kingdom Metazoa; phylum Chordata; class Amphibia; order Anura; family Bufonidae; genus Bufotes; species Bufotes viridis. The sequence goes on along the minus strand of CM065589.1, from coordinate 207,845,096 downwards.
TCACTAAGATGGAATGTAAATTTGGTGTCTTTTTAACCTCTTAAGGACACAGGGCGTACATGTACGCCCTAATGTCCGAGTCCTTAAGGACCCCCCCGTATCGGCGATCGCTGCAAACCACAGGTCAATTCAGACCTGCGGTTTGCAGCGGTTTTAGCTATCTCTGATCCCCGCGGATCAGAGAGTTAATTGCGGCAAAGATCTTTTTTTTAGCCCCCCCTGCAGCCCCCAATCTTGTTATGGCGGCGGGGGTGCAGGGGGGGTGGTTGCGGAGGCGGGAGGTGGTGCGGGAGGCCTCCCTTGTAATAATTCCCTGGTGTCTAGTGGTTCTATCAAAGTGCCAGCACATTGCTGGCACTCTGATAGAAAAACGGCTGGCATCTGTGCTGCAGATGCCAGCCGTTTAACCCCTTCCTTACCGCGGTCCGGATGGACCGCGGTATGGAAGGTGTTAACAGGAGGGAGCTCCCTCCCTCTCCCATCGGGGGCTGCTGTGCCTATGCAGCCCCCAGGATGGGATCGCAGAGGAGGGAGCTCCCTCCCTCCTCATCCATCACCCACTGCTCTCTAATGGCAGTGGGTGATGAGTTACCATGGCAGCAGGACGCTTTCAGAAGCGTCCTGCTTGCCATGGTATAGTACTCTGGTCAGACTTCTGCTAAAGGCAGAAGTCTGACCAGACTGTGAAAAGTAAAAATACAGTGCAGTACACTATATAGTGTACTGTATTATATAGACACCAGATCCACTGGATCTACAAGAACCAAGTGGGTCTGGGTCCCAAAAATGTAAAAAGTGAAAAAAAAGTAAAACACAAATCACTGAATAAAAAGTAAAAAAATAAAATACACTACACATATTAGGTATCGCGCGTCCGTAAAAACAGCTCTATAAAAATATCACATGACTGAACCCCTCAGGTGAACGCCATAAAAAAAAAAAAATGGTGTAAATAAGCCATTTTTGGGCACCTTACATCACTAAAAGTGTAATACAAAGCGATCAAAAAGGCATATGCCTCCCAAAATAGTACCAATCTAACCGCCATCTCATCCCGCAAAAAATTAGCCCCTTCATAAAACAATTGCCCAAAAAATAAAAAAACTATGCCTCTCAGACTAAAACATGATTTTTTTTTGTTTCAAAAATGCTTTTTAGTGTTAAATGTAAAAAATGTTAAAAAAAGTAGACATATTGGGTATCTCCACATCCGTAAGAATTTGCTCTATAAAAATATCACATGACCTAACCCCTCAAGTAAACACTGTAAAAAAAAAAAAAATAAACTTTGTCAAAAAGCCATTTTTTTGTCACCTTACATCACAAAAAGTGCAATAGCAAGCGATCAAAAAGTCATATGACCCCCCAAATAGTGCCAATCTAACCGCCACCTCATCCCGCAAAAATTATACCCAACCTGAGCGCTGTAAACATAAAAAATAAAAACGTTGTAAAAAAAGTAATTTTTTTGTCACCTTACATCACAAAAAGTGTAATAGCAAGTGATCAAAAAGTCATATGCACCCCAAGATAGTACCATTCAAACCGCCATCTCATCCCGCAAAAAATGAGCCCCTACATAGGACAATCGCAAAAAAAAAAAAAAAAAAAACTATGGCTTTCAGAATGTGGAGACACTAAAAAAAAATTTTTTTCAAAAATGCTTTATCATGTAAAACTGAAACAAAAAACCCCAAAAAGTAGTCATATTTGGTATTGTCGCGTCAGTAACAACCTGCTCTATAGAAATAGCACACAATCTAACCTCTCAGTTCAACGATGTAAATAACAAAAAATACAAAACTGTCCCAAAACAGCTATTTTTTTGCAAATTATCCATTTTAATCCATTTTTCCAGTAACAAAGCAAGGGTTAACAGCCAAACAAAACTCAATATTTATTGCCCCGATTCTGTAGTTTGCAGAAACACCCCATATGTGGTTTTAAACTGCTGTATGGCCAAACGGCAGGGCACAGAAGGAAGGGAACGCCATATGGTTTTTGGAAGGCGGATTTTGCTGGACTGTTTTTTTTGAGACTATGTCCCATTTGATGCACCCCTACAGTAGAAACTCCAAAAAAGTGACCCCATTTTGGAAACTACGGGATAAGGTGTCAGTTTTGTTGGTACTATTTTAGGGTAAATATGATTTTTGGTTGCTCTATATTACACTTTTTTTGAGGCAAGGTAACAAAAAATTGAAATTCAGAAATTTCATCTCCATTTGCCAAACACTCTTGTGGAACACCTAAAGGGTTAACAAAGTTTGTAAAACTGGTTTTGAATACCTTGAGGGGTGTAGTTTCTTAGATAGAGTCACTTTTATGGAGTTTCTATTCTAGGGGTGCATCGGGGGGCTTCAAATGGGACATGGTGTCAAAAATCCAGTCCAGCAAAATCCGCCTTTCAAAACCCATATGGCGTTCCTTTCCTTCTGCGCCCTGCCGTTTGGCCATACAGCAGTTTATGACCACATATGGGGTGTTTCTGCAAACTACAGAATCGGGGCAATAATTATTGAGTTTTGTTTGGCTGTTAACCCTTGCTTTGTTACTGGAAAAAATGGATTAAAATGGAAAATTTTCCAAAAAATCGAAATTCTGAAATTTTATCTTTATTTGCCATTAACTCTTGTGGAAAACCTAAAGGGTTAATGACGTTTGTAAAATCAGTTTTGAGTACCTTCAGGGGTGTAGTTTCTAGAATGGGGTCATTTTTGGGTGGTTTCTATTATGTAAGCCTCGCAAAGTGACTTCAGACCTGAACTGGTCCCTAAAAAGTGGGTTTTTGAAAATTTCTGAAAAATGTCAAGATTTGCTTCTAAACTTCTAAGCCTTGTAACGTCCCCAAAAAATGAAATGGCATTCCCAAAATGATCGATACATGAAGTAGACATATGGGGAATGTAAATCAATAACTTTTTTTGGCAGTATTACTATGTATTCTAGAAGTAGAGAAATTGAAACTTGGAAAATTGCAAATTTTTCAAAATTTTTGGTAAATTTGGTATTTTTTTATAAATAAAAATGAAATTTTTCGACTTTATTTTGCCACTGTCATTAAATACAATATGTGACGAAAAAACAATCTCAGAATGGCTTGGATAAGTAAAAGCGTTTTAAAGTTATCATCACATAAAGTGACACTAGTCAGATTTTGAAAAAATGGCCTGGTCCTTAAGGTGAAATAGGGCTGTGTCCTTAAGGGGTTAAAAATTACACAAGGTTTGTTTGGGAGTTCATCCCCTAATACGGGGTCGTTTTTTAACGTACTCCAATTTTTTTGAATCACATTTTTTATAAGGTGTCCTTGGGCACTAAATTGGGTCAGAAAAGCAAACTGGAATTTGTTTTCCTTATTGCAGATGTCTATATCTTTTTTTTCCTTTCTAACCATATAGTTTGTTTCTACCTCTTTACATTGTTTTTCCAATTCTCCTTTGTTATAACCCTTCTCAATGAACCTTTCTTGTATAATTTTACTTTGTGTTCTGTACACCTCCACATCTTTACAATTACGGAACATGCGTTTAAACTGTCCCTTTGGTATATTAGATAGCCACGGTTTTATAGTGACAACTGTCTAAATTAATGTACCCATTGACATCAGTCTTTTTAAAAACGTTTTGGTTTTCAGCTTATTGTTCTCCACAAATATGTTGAGGTCCAAAAAATTAATGGCAATATTACTGATCTCACTGGTAAATTTTATATTCCAGTTATTTCTATTTAATTCGTCAATCAATTTTTCCAGGCCTACCTTTTCACCTTCCCAAATTATTAGGCACATGGGGTACCCCTACATTTTAAAAATGTGCATAGGATGGACCCGAAGGGGTTAAAATTCACAGGAGTTGCTCATGTCAAAAAACACTGGCGAGGAGGAAGCTATGAAAATAAGATAGACCAAACCGAAGTAGAATGGATATATAATATGGGAAGTTTACAACCTAAGGGGTTAAATGTGGATCTGGACTTAAGGTCCAGTCTAATTTTAACTCTTGACCAACAGCCTTTTCCTCTTTTCTCCCTATATTTATCGACCATGTATTTCCATACTTATAGGTTCTGTGGAGTATATCTAGGTTGAGCTTCATATTACATAAGCGCTTGGATAAAATGTGGAGCTGGACCTAGTAGAGTTGGTGATGTACCGGCCCTCCAGCGTTCAGCCAGATGCAGTAGTGCCGACTCCGCACATCATCTGATGTAGCAGTGCCGGTGCGAAGCTATTCGTGTTGCAGGCTTAGCAGCGCCGACACAGTGCATCGCGTGATGTAGCAGAGCTGGCACTTAGTTATCCGCACCACATTGTAATTATAGATGCGGTTGCGAGCATGCGATCCTAACATTATGCCTGTAACATAGAGGTAGATTTGTTACTACAGACACAGTGCCACACTGAGGGGTGTCGGCATTGGTGTGAATGATTGCATAGAGATGTGGGCAGCAACTGTGATTTCAGGTGATAATTAATGAATGAAGGGAAGTGAGGAGATATTTTAGGGCGAGGTGAATGTGAGAGGAAGTGACGCCCCTGACGAAGCTGCTTGGAGCGAAACCCCGGTCGGGCAGACGCGATTGTTTTAAAAAACGCTGTGATTTTACCTGTTGGTTTGTAAGTAGAATAAAAAAAGACTTTAATATGGTGTGTAACGGTCTTCACTATAGAAGGAGTGTAATTTTCACATAGGATGAAGGAAAGAGAGCCGGTGACCTGTGTTTAACATTTTGATACGTCTGTGTTAAAGCGAGAGCACGGTGAGTGCAATCCTAGAGGGCTTGCAGGTTCTAACTGGCGATACTTCACTATATGTGGTTCCTTTTATAATCTGTATAGATCGATACATATGAAAGGAAGCAGTGCGAGCCGGATGTCGGAGATCGATCAAAAATTATTTCCTCTGGTGTGAAAATAGAAGCACTTTCTGCGCGGTCCACTTTCTGTTTTAAAACTTTTGATGAGAGATCTACCCACCTCTTGAAAAAGGACTGCAGCAATTTGGAAAGATACGTATATCAGATAAATCTTTTTATTGTGACCAATACACAGTCTAGCACACAAAATTTTCTGTGAGGGATAACACATTTAGGCTTGAATCAGTTTTACAAACACATTCCCAATAATATATTTTTAAAATGGGCTAGGAACATGGTTCCTGCTGCGATCGTGCAGCAGGAACCATGTTCAAATGCCGAGGGGGGTCCTGCGGTTTGCAGCGATTTCTGAAAATAATGATACCCGCGGTCTGTGACAGGGGGGATCAGACAATTAATTGTGTGTTTTTTTTATTTTTAACCCCCCCCCCCCCCACTGGCGGGCTGTGCGGGAGGCGCTTTTGTGCGGCGGGAGGCAGTGCATGAGTCAATAGCGATCCCCCGCCCGCCTCCTCTGTAACATCGTTTGAGGCCGAGTGCTTCTATCAGAGTGTGAGCACATTGCTGACACTCTGATAGACACGGCTGGTATCTGTGCTTGTTCAGATGACAGCCGTTGAACCCCTTCCATGCCGTGGTCCGTACGGACCGCTGTATAAAGGGGGTTAACAGTTAGGAAACTCCCTCTCCTATCGCAGCCCCTTTGCAGCCCCTCGACAGGATGGGATCTCAGAGGGAGGGAGCTCCCCTCCCTCCCCATCACCCGCTGCTCAGTTCTGGCAGCGGGTGATGGTTACCATGGCAGCAGGATGCTTTCAGAGGTTTTCGGCTCTCCATGGAACTGAAAAGTCTGAATAGACTTCTACTAAAGGCAGAAGTCTAATCAGACTTTGTAAAGTAAAAAATACAGTACAGTACACTATATAGTGTACTGTACTGTATTATACAGACACCAGATCCACTAGATCTTCAAGAACCAAGTGGGTCTGGGTAAAAAAATAAAACAACATATCACTGAATAAAAATTAAAAAAAGTAAAATACACTATACATATTATGTATCACCGCGTCCATAAAAATCTGCTCTATAAAGATATCACATGACCTGACCCCTCAGATGAACACCAAAAAAAAAAATTAAAAAAATGGTGTCACCTTACATCACAAAAAGTGTAACATCAAGTGATCAAAAAGGCGTATGCCTCCCAAAATAGTATCATTTAAACTGCCATCTCATTCCGCAAAAAATGAGCCCCTTCATAGGACAATTGCCCAAAAAAAAAAAAAATATGGCTCTCAGACTATGCAGACATTAAAACATGATTTTATTTTTCTAAAATGCTGTTATTGTGTTAAAGTAAAATAAATAAAAAGAAAGTACAGTATACATATTATGTATTGCTGCATCTGTAAAAACCTGTCTATAAAAATATCCCATGATGTAACCCCTCAAGTAAATACCGTAAACATTTTTTAAATAAAAACAGTATAAAAATTTTTTTTGTCACCTCACATAACAAAAAGTGCAATAGCAAGCGATAAAAAATTTATATGAACCCCAAAATAGTGTCAATCCGTCATCTTATGTCGCAAAAAATGACACCCTACATAGGACAATAGCCCAATTTTTTTAAAAATATGGCTCTCAGACTATGGAGACATTAAAACATGATTTTGTTTTTGTTTCCAAAATGATATTATTGTGTAAAACTTAAATAAATAAATAAAATGTATACATATTATCGCCGCATCCGTAACAACCTGCTCTATAAAAATAACACATGAACTAACCCCTCTGGTGAACACAGCAAAAAAAATTATATACTGTAAATACGGTGTCAAAGGCCATTTTTGTCACCTTACATTACAAAAAGTGTAATAGCAAGCGTCCAAAATGTCATATATAGTGCCAATATAGATATAAAGTGCCAATATAGTGCCAATCAAACCGCCATCTCATCCCGCCAAAAATGAGCCCCTACATAAGACTGTCGCCCAAAAAATAAAAAAAAAATATGGCTTTCAGAATGGGGAGACACTAAAAAATAATTTTTTTCACAAATGATTTATTATGAAAAACTGAAACAAAAAATTCCCAAAAAGTACTCATATTTGGTATTGTCGCATCCGTAACAACGTGCTCTATGTAAATAGCACACGATCTAACCTGTCAGATCAACTATGTAAATAACAAAAAATAAAAACGGTGCCAAAACAGCAATTTTTTTTTCAATTTAATCCATCTTTCCAGTAACAAAGCAAGGGTTAACAGCCAAACAAAACTCAATATTAATGCCATGATTCTGTAGCTTGCAGAAACACCCCTTATGTGGTCATAAACTACAAACGGCAGGGCACAGAAGGAAGGGAACGCCATATGGTTTTTGGAAGGCGGATTTTGCTAGACTGGTTTTTTGACACCATGTCCCATTTGAAGCCCCCCCCCCCCCCATGCACCCCTAGAGTAAAAACTCAGTAAAATTGTCTCCATATAAGAAACTAAACCCCTCATGGTATTCAAAACTGATTTTACAAACTTTGTTAACCCTTTGGGTGTTCCACAAGAGTTATTGGGAAATGGAGGTGACATTTCAGAATTTCTATTTTTTGTTACCTTGTCTCAAAAAAGTGTAATATAGCGGAACCAAAAATCATATTTACCCTAAAATAGTACCAACAAATTTGCCACCTTATCCTGTAGTTTCCAAAATGGGATCACATTTTTGGAGTTTCTATTCTAGGGTTGCATCAGGGGGGCTTCAAATGGGACATGGTGTCTAAAAACCAGTCCAGTAAAATCTGCCTTCCAAAAACCATATGGCGTTCCTTTCCTTCTGAGCCCTGCCGTTTGGCCATACAGTAGTTTACACCACATATTGGGTGTTTCTGCAAACGACAGAATCAGGGCAATAAATACTGAGTTTTGTTTGACTGTTAACCCTTGCATTCCCAAAATGATCCATACATGAAGTAGACATATGGGGAATGTAAATTAATAACTTTTTTTGGTGGTATTACTTTGTATTATAGAAATAGAGAAATTGAAACTTGGAAAATTGCAAATTTTTCAAAATTGTGGGGAAATTTGGTATTTTTTATAAATAAAAATACATTTTTTTCACTCAGTTTTACCAGTGTCATGAAATACAATATGTGACCAAAAATATCAGAATGGCCAGGATAAGTTTTAAAGTTATCACCACATAAAGCGACACTGGTCAGATTTTCAAAAAATGGCCTGGTCCTTAAGGTGAAATAGGGCCGTGTCCTTAAGGGGTTAAAGGCAGTAAGAGAGTTATTTACAGTGACTGAAGGGTTAAATAGAATAAGCCATATGGTATGTATGGATGACAGGATAGTGGGCGAGATCATGCTAGAGGGGGGATATATTTAAAGTAGCCTTATTTCCATATATGGGAAGGTCTCTGCCTTTTACAATGGAATGTGAAACACAGATATCTCTTGTTATGTATGTATGTACTATATAAGGTGGACACTGTATAAGAATAAACCAGAGTTGTGTTTGAAGGTCACTGGCTTGGTGATTATTTCTGACACAGCTCTCCAGACGTCTGCCTCACGGGATGAAGGAAGAACCAGGCTGCAGAAATACACAACTCTTTCAGCTGGGGGCATCGTCCGGGATAGAATACAGACACGCTTCAGTGAGTCCGGGAGCTTCCTGCCTGTCTTTTTTCCTTTTTTTAAGGATTGTGGGCTTTCAATGCTTTCCGAAGTGTCTCTGTTATTTCTATTTTTAACCCAATTTAGACACACTGAAAGGAATAGTATCTATCTTTTGGCAAGATAGAGGTCATCTTTTGGCAAGCAGGACTGTAAATAGTGACTCTATCTTTAGGTAAGATGGACAGTCGGTCTTCAGGCAAGATAAACTGTAAATAGTCTCTAGCCCTATGAGATAAATTCTTTAGGTAAGAATTTAAAAGAGGAATTCTTTTGGCAAGAATTCAAACATTGTCTGCACCCTGTTTTTTCTTATCCCTATCGCTTCTTATCTGTCGCATTCTTACTTTCTCTTGTATGTTATTATGTTATGATGCATTAAGTAATTTTATTTTATGCTGAAGGTAAGCAGCAAATGATACTGTGAAAATAGTTTTATTTCTGCTGAAGGTAAGCAGCAAATGATACTGTGCAAACTGTACTAACTTTATTGTGTGTCTCCTGGAAAACCGTAAGACGCCCCACCACTCTGGCTAGGGGAAACCCGCTGACCCAGAAACTGGTGAACGCAAGTGACGGTTTAAAAGGATAATACTAACAGGCAGTTGACAAGGAAGTTGAGCATGGACATACGTCCTTTCCATCCAGTTGACAAGTACTGGCAGAATTTTCACAGTCCAGCCAGCCCTGGGGAGAGTTCTGCTCCGCCTCCGTCTCAATTAAGTTATAAGAAATGGATGCAAAGCAAGGACAGGTCTCTCCACCCCCTCAGTATGTAGGAGAAACATGTAGGGATTATGTTGCCCGGGTCTGTGGGAATAATCATTATTTAGTTACTCCCTGGGTGGATAATATGGCAGGATGGACAGAGGGATGAAGAGTAGACATTTGTTTCCTCGGGAAGGGACTAATGACACCTTCCATATGGACATAGTGAAAGAATATGTCCGTGATCAACTCTGAGCCCGAACAATCTCTGTAAACTGCTTGTCACCTTATCTCAAGTGCTAGCCGAGCTATGTGTTTATGCAGCGCAGGGTGGGAAGAGAGGGGGGCACACAGCTGCGTGTTTCAGGAGTGACATATGGACTGTAGGAGCATGCTTGAGCAAATTTAGTAAGATAATATTAATAAGATTGTTAAACACTGCCGCAGCCCCAGAATAATAGCCCTCGCTTTCCCGTAGCCTGGGGGCAGCAGACATCACAATGAGGATGCCCGGGGGACAGTATCCCAGCATTCACTCTCATTACAAACCACTATAAGGAATCACCACTGATTGTGTTAGCCATAGAGGGACGTCCTCTCCCTTTTCTTGTGGATTCTGGTGCTACTTGTAGTACTATATATGAGGATTATTATAGTGGTCCAAGAGAGAATGCTGAGCCCTCTGTGGGAATTAATGGGATACTGACCAGATCTTACAAAACTCCTCCTCTTTCGATCCAACATCCATACAAGCACCAGTCAATGTTCACACACAGTTTTAGGATCATTCCAAATTTTCCTGTGAATTTATTAGGGAGGGATTTGTTTGTTCTGTTACAGTTGCAGTTAGGGGTTAGTAAGATGGGACACTTACATGTCACATCCTCAGTTTTGCCTATTCATGTACCGGAGGGTAATTGTTTTTTATATTTGGAGTGCCAACCTCAGGATCCACTACTTGATTCGGTTCCTCCTGAGGTTTGGGCAACTACTGACAAAGCTGTTGGCCTTATCTCTTGTACACCATATAAGGCAATGCTTAAGCCCGGCGCTGCACCTTTTTATATTAAACAATACCCCCTTTCCCCAGAAAAAGAAAAGGGGATAGAGTCTATGTTGAGGGAATTCCTAGAGGCAGGGGTTATTTAGGAAATTATGCAGAGTTTTTCTCTGTTGTTGATTTAAAGAATGCATTTTTTTCTGTCCCTAGTGGACGGAGAGACACGGCCACTTTTCGCATTCACATTCAAATTTCGCCAGTATACTTGGTGTAGAATGCCTCAGGGTTATGTAGACTCCCTAGTAGTCTACTCCATTGTCCTCCAAGTTACACTGCGCCCTTGGACTGCCCCTCATGGTTCTGTCCTTCTACAATATGTGGATAATGTCCTCATATGTAGTTCTACTCGGGAGGCTTGCCAGGCAGACTGTGTTAGTTTCTTACTGTGGTTATGTGAATGTGGTCACAAAGTTTCTAGGAAGAATTTACAATGGTGTAGGGAAAGTTTTGAGTATTTGGGCTTTGTTCTCAGTAAAGGTGAGAGGAGAATCAGCCATGCCAGAATTACTGCCGTACTGGGTCTGCCCTGCCCACAAACCAAGAAAGGCATGTTGACCTTTCTTGGCATGATTGGTTACTGCCGCCAATGGATTGCTGATTGTTCCTACTATGATAATATTCTACTATGATAATATTCTGAGACAAGCCACTAATACTGATATGCCTGACTTCATTACATGGTCTGATGGAATGTTACAAGCTTTTAGTCATTTGAAATGTGCCATGGTTTCAAGTCCTGGTTTGGGCCTACCCGACTATGGCGTGATGTTTCACTTGTTTGCCAGGGACAATTGTAAAACCATGGCGGGAGTCCTCACGCAGGATCATGGAGGCAAATTCTGCCCTGTTGCCTTTTTCTCAAAGGTGGTTCCCGTACAGGATCAGGGCATGCCTGCGTGTCTCAGGAGTTTGGCAGCCTGTGCTATGGTCGCTGAGATAGCTACGCCTATCACCCTAGGTCATCCCACCACTCTGCATACCTCACACAATGTTCAGGCCCTGTTGAAGAACATACATACACAACATATGTCAGCACAAAGACTGATTGGATATGAAGTTTTGTTGCTATCTAATCCTCAACTTCATATAAAATACTCAGCACCCACATTCGGTCCCATGGCTATACTTGATGCCCTACTTGGATACTAGGGAGAGCAGGATGATTTGCCTCCTCCCCATGTATGTACTGAACTTATACATGACCATACCTCACCTAGGCCTGACTTACAATCCACAACCATTGAAGGAGCACCTGATATTTTGTGGATGGATCCTGTTCCCGCCCTAATGACAACACCTATCATGCAGGATATGCTGTAGTTCAACTCCCTGATGTTATTCTAGAATCGAATCCTATACCCTTTCAGTCAGCCCAAGCAGCTGAACTAATTGCCCTCACTAGAGCTTGTTGTCTTTTTGAGGGAAGAGATGTAAATATATACACCGATTCCAAATATGCCTTTGGGGTTGTCCATGATCATGGGGTAATCTGGCAGAGTAGAGGCTTCATAGCTGCAGATGGGAAGCAAATCTCACATTCCACTCTAGTGCATGATCTCCTGGCCGCCATCCTATTACCAAGCAAGGTTGCTATTATCCATTGTAAGGCACATACTGGTCTCCAAACGCACATAGCTAAAGGGAATGCCCTTGCTGATCAGGCAGCAAAAGAGGCTGCTATTAGAACGGCAGCAACGGTTCAAATGCCCTCCCTAGTTCCAGAAATCACCCTTACTGACAATCTATTGCTCATTACTGACAATCTATTGCTCAATCTATTGCAAACAGTAGTGACAAGATAGAATGGCAATCGGTAGGTGCAGTACAAGACCCTGATACGGGACTTATCTGCAAAGAGGGGAAACCATTTATTCCAGTTGCCCCCGAGATCTAGAAGTAGTACAGGCACGATATGTGAGGAAACTTGTAGAAACTTTAGATGGTCTTGAACGAGATATTGCTCGTGCCTCTCCTTTCTCTCCACAGGAACCTACGCATCCTTTCCAACCAGGAGACGTGGTGACAGTCCAGCGCCTGGCAAAAGGACGGAAGCAGAGTGAGTTCCCATTTGGACCACCCACCCGAGTGGTAGCAGTTACCAGAACAACGATTCTCACAGAAGAGGCTCCAATCTGGATTTACGCTAGCAGAGTGAAAAGGGTCCCTGAGGTTTCTCCGGTGACAGGCGAAGAAAAAGAGGGTGAAGCAGGTGTGAAATCCCTGAATAAACAGGGGAGCTCAGAAGAAGTTTCCCTGAAAAGTGCCTTGCCACAGGCTGAAGATGATGACCCCAAAATATTCTGGGAGATTTGTTTGTCTGCTAATAATTATTAATCTTTGTGCTTCCTTGCCAGTCTGGCTTATTACTACATGTATTTGTCACCCAGAGGAGCTGAGTTTCCTCTGCGGTGCACCAAATAATCCGTTGATACATAAAAGAGCACAGGAGCAAGATCCCTTTGCTCCTGGCCCCTTTTATTCTGAACAGAATAGTATAGTCAGGATGGCAGATGCCCTAAATGTAAGTTCATTGTGCCTTAAAGACTTACAGAGCCCACGGGATCTTATACAAATGTGTTATTGCTGCGTCTACACCGATGAATCCCTCCTCCTTGGAGTCTGGTCGAGGGCTAACAATACACAATCTTTTATTCCCTTGTATGACTTCTGTGGGGAGTGTCAGAAATTAGGAAATAGCAGGGATAATATTAGAATACTGACTATTAATGTGACTACAGCAGAGACCTGTTTTACCTTTTCCCAGGATATGACTTTATATTGTGATAATGGAGCCATAAAAAGTGAATTACCTAAGAATAGTGTATATAATTATATTGACGACACATGTAAAAAGAATAGTAGGCTTGCTAGCTCCCTAGACAATTCCATGAGTTGTAATAAGACCATAGTGACTCCCAGTTTATCTATAATATAATGCTCCCTAAGGGATGGTTTTTGTCTTGTTGTAACAGCACCTACAATTACATTCCTGCTAATGTTATTGGAGGTCCCTGTGCATTATCCAGGCTGACTTTGGCCCTACCCAGTCAACCCCCTAGCAGGAGAGCTTACAGATCGATTACCAAGACTCAATCTGAAACTGTGACTCTACTTTACCCCTCCTCAGCCGTACAGAATATATCAGTTTGGGCACTTCTATATTAGGAGTGCCTGCACTGGCTATATATAATGCTCGTACTATAAATTCTATTGCATGTGCCTTGGATAAATCTCTGAATAATACCTCTACCGATTTATCCGACATACTTTTAGATCTACAAGGCATAAGAGGAGCGGTGCTAGAAACTAGATTTGCTGTGGGTTATCTGTTACTTAAACACAATATAGGATGTCAAGATTTTAAAGGAATGCGTTGCCTTAATTTATCTGACCATTCCAGATCAATCTAGTCCCATATTCAAGGGTTACATGAAATTGCCTATAATATCAAAAAGGATTTTGATTCATCCTCTTGGTGGGACTGGTTATTGAGCTGGCTGCCGGATTTGAGTTGGTTAAGAACATTCTTTATCAGTATTGTAATTATATTGCTTTCTTGATTACAATACGTTGGTGCATTCAATGTATTCCCTCACTCATACGGACCTTTGGCGTCATATGTCCGAGACCCACAGATCCTGGACAACCTTATGCTACTTACTTCTCTATGAGAGAAAGAAGATAAGTCATATTCATGACTTAAGAGGGGATTGGAGGGTTAAATAGAATAAGCCATATGGTATGTATGGATGACAGGATGGTGGGTGAGATCATGCTAGAGGGGGGATATATTTAAAGTAGCCTTATTTCCATATATGGGAAGGTCTCTGCCTGTTACAATGGAATGTGAAACACAGATATCTCTTGTTATGTATGTATGTACTATATAAGGTGGACACTGTATAAGAATAAACCAGAGTTGTGTTTGAAGGTCACTGGCTTGGTGATTATTTCTGACACAGCTCTCCAGACGTCTGCCTCACAGGATGAAGGAAGAACCAGGCTGCAGAAATACACTAACTCTTTCAGTGACTTCATGTTTTGGATGTCATGTAACAGTTATATATTGTGTCCACAGAAGCAGAAAAGATAATATGCCTTTAAGATTCAGTAAAATGAATGTAAGGTAAGCTCAATGACACAGCAGAATTATCAACAGAAGCATAGAGTTAAGCTGTTGTTACTGCCCAGGAGTCTTGACCAATCACAGCTAATCTTACACTCAGCCTGTGTGGGAAACTCCCTAGCAGAAGCTACTAGAATCATTACACCAGAGACGAAGAGGTGAACAGACATTAACCCCACTAAGAGCTGAGTTTTATGGAAGCAAAGAGGCCAAAATAGGTATTTAGAACAGTTATATGATGTTCCTATTGTTAGTTTTGTGATTAGAACTGTATACTGAACCAGTTATGTATTGTAGGAAGGCACAAGGGACCATCATAGATGGCAGATGTGTGTCACCGAGGTTCCTGGCCTCGGTGAAGTAGGAGCCTATAGTATGTGTGTCAGCAGCAGTAGCTGACTGACAATTTGGTTATTTAGCATAGCTGAGAAAGCTAATCCGGGACGGCTCTTACTGGGAGTAGTCATAGTGCTGGGTGGGTGACTACTCCCCACGGTCCAGGCCGGGTTTTGACCGGCTTATAAAAGTCAGCCAGCAGAGTCAGCGGTGTGTGTTCACTTGGCTGACGGTGGAGCTCTGCATGGTGGTGAGTTTTTGGAGCCGAGCAAAAGCCGGAGGGTCTCTGCCGAGAGACAGAGGACCAAAGCAAGTTCCCATACACTCTGGGAGGACTACGGTACTGTGCCCTAAACAGAACTGTGTGATTTCTTTTGGATTATGGAGTGTATTGTTTTGTTTTAAGTGTTGGCTAAAGCCAGCTGACCCCTGATGTCTGCTGTATTGTTGTGTGCCAACAATAAAAGACAGTTGTTACTTTGATTTCCACCACTGCTGTGTGTTTATCTGGAAGCCACCATTTGGGAAATCCTTACAATTGATGGAGGATGCGGGCAACTCCCAGGATTGCTTGAAGCAGCAACAAGTTAACTTAAAACGCCAGAAGCTATTTTTATTCCTCTGGTTGGACTCTTAAAGGGCCAGTACCTAAAGTATTGAATGGACTTTTTTTTTGTTGTGAGGAAGTTCTCCAATTGATGTCCTGGGTTAAAGCAGCAGCGGAGCTTAAACCGGAGTCTGTAAAAATGGAGGAACTTATCAAGCAGATGGTGCAGAGCAATCTGCAGCAACAACAGGCTTTGCAGGCTCAACGTCAGGCTAATGCTCAACAACAGGAGACAAACCGCCTGCAAGCAGAGCAAATGGCAGCCCTAAGAGACGGGATGGCAGCACAACCAGTGCGGTATGCGGCTGAACAGGAATCAGTCGCAAGGAAACGTGTGCAGTCCGCAAAAATGACTGCAGAGGATGATGTAGAGGCCTTACTCGCTGTCTTTGAGCGGGTCGCTAAGCGCGAGAGACTACCAGCTGAGCAGTGGGCTGAGGTGCTGGCCCCCTTCCTCTCCGGCGAACCCCAAAAGGCATATTATAACTTGCCGTTGCAGGATGCACGGGAATACTCCAGGCTAAAAGCAGAGATATTGGCACGTCTGGGGGTAACCATTACCGTCCGAGCTCAGAGGGTGCACCAGTGGGGGTTTAAGAGAGGCAAGCCTCCCAGGTCTCAAATGTTTGACCTCCTGCACCTCGTCCAAAAATGGCTGCAGCCGGATGTCTGTTCCCCAGCCAAAATGGTGGAGCGAGTCTTAATGGATAGATTCGTGCATGCTCTCGCTAAGCCGGTACAATGCTGGGTTGCCCAGGGAAACCCACAGACTGCAGATGACTTAATAGGCTTGGTAGAGAGGTACTATTCTGTGGAGCCCACCCTCGCTACTTCAGGATCCCTGACCCCACATTACTGGAAGGTGCGGGTTGACTCTGAAGTGCAAAGAAAGGGGGTAAAACCCCTCCGGGGTGGACGACATGAGGCCCAAAGCCTACCAGAGTCAACACCACGACCCTCCTTCAGAGAGGTCACCTGCTGGAGGTGTCATGGTCTGGGACATATGGCAGCCCAATGTCCCACCAGCCTAGAACAAATGGACTGTTCTGTGGGGAGACGAACCTTAATGTTTGCCTGTAGTGCAATACCAAATGTTGAGGAGGGACTTCCTTATTGTGCAATTAATGTTAATGGGAACCCCACAACGGGACTTCTGGACTCAGGGAGCCTGGTTACGCTTATAACGGCCCGTATCCCTCATAGGTTGGTTCCTGGGAAGACCTTAGGTGTCACCTGCATTCATGGTGATACCAAGGTCTACCCAATAGCCCAGGTCACCTTAAAAACAGAAGAGGGTATGGTGTACCACCAGGCAGGCGTCGTGCAAGGGCTGATGCACGAGATGATTATTGGCCGAGACTGTCCTGTATTCTGGGATTTGTGGGCCAAAGCAGTACCTAAAAAACGCCCGGAAGACGCAGACAACCCTGTGCCCCTTGACACTGAGGTGGTCCCTGACTTTCCATTCTCCGCCATGGTAGGCGAGGAGGAGGAGTCTGTCCCTGAGGAGACAGTCCCTGACTTAGAGGTGTCTCGGGGAAACTTTGGGACCGCTCAGTTCCGAGATGAGACTCTAAAAGGGGCCTTAAACAATGTGGGGGTAATCAATGGGGCACCTCAAGAGCCAGGGGCAGATGAAAGGTACCCTCACTTTGCCATGAATGGGAATTTGCTATACCGGGTGACTAAAATCCGAGAAGAATTAGTGGAACATCTCGTGGTTCCCAAGCCATACCGGCGCATGGTAATGGACCTGGCACATAGCCATGTCTTAGCGGGACACTTAGGGGCCGATAAGACCCTTGAAAGGGTTTTACAAAGGTTTTATTGGCCAGGATGTTACAGGGAAATTAAGGATTATTGCCAATCCTGCCCTACATGTCAAATAACCTCTCCAGTCGCAAACTTCCGCAGCCCTCTGATACCATTGCCTATTATCAAGGTCCCTTTTGAGAGAATTGCGATGGATTTAGTCGGGCCTTTGGTGAAGTCCGCTAGGGGGCACCAATATATATTAGTGGTAATGGATTACGCCACCTGCTACCCTGAGGCAGTGCCCTTGAGAAAGGCCACCTCTAAAGTCATAGCCAGAGAGTTGTTCCAGATTTTTTCCAGAACAGGGCTGCCCAAAGAGATCCTGACCGACCAAGGGACCCAGTTCATGTCCAAAGTCATGCAGGATCTCTGTAAAGTATTGCACGTTACCCAGTTGCGTACCTCGGTGTACCACCCCCAGACAGATGGCCTGGTGGAACGTTTCAACAAGACTTTGAAGGCAATGTTAAAAAAAGTAGTTGAAAAAGATGGCCGAGATTGGGATTACCTGTTACCTTACCTACTGTTCTCAATCAGAGAGGTACCCCAAGTGTCAACAGGTTTCTCGCCTTTTGAGTTATTGTATGGTAGGCATCCTCGAGGCCTGTTAGACATTGCTAAGGAGACCTGGGAGAGTGAGGTCACGCCGTACAAAAATGTCATTGAACATGTCACTACATTGCAGGAGCGAATAGCTCAGGTAACACCCATTGTGAAAGAGCATATGCTCCAGGCACAAGAGGCACAAGCAAATATATATAACAGGACGGCCCGTCTTAGACAGTTCAGTCCAGGGGACCGGGTTCTAGTCCTAGTCCCTACAGTAGAGAGCAAGTTCCTGGCTAAGTGGCAAGGGCCCTATGAAATAACTGAGAGGGTGGGCGAAGTTAACTATAGGGTACATCAGCCAGGTAGGAGAAAGCCCTATCAGATTTACCACATTACCTTGCTTAAACCATGGAAGGATAGGGACCCTCCTGAGAGCCCATGTCTAATGACCCAACCAGATGCTGCCATAGACCTGGTGAAAATTGCTGAAGCCCTGTCCCCTTCCCAAAGACACCAATGCAAGCTCCTCTTGCAGCAAAATAGAGACTTATTTACAGAAACTCCCGGGTTAACCAAGGTCGTGGAACATGACATTGTAACGGAACCTCATGCGCGAGTAAATTTAAAACCGTACAGGATTCCCGAGGCCCGAAGCGAGATAGTTTCTAAGGAGGTCCAGAGAATGTTAAAACTAGGGGTGATTGAGGAATCAAAAAGTGGGTGGTCCAGTCCCATCGGGCAAGTCCCAAAGCCCAATGGAGAATGGCGGTTTTGTAATGACTACCACAAATTAAATGAGGTATCCAAAATAAATGCATATCCCATGCCCCGGGTGGACGAGCTCATTGAGAGACTAGGGCCAGCCCGCTACATAACGACCCTGGATCTTACAAAGGGATATTGGCAGATTCCGTTGTCAAGAGAGGCTAGGGAGAAAACAGCGTTTTCTACACCAGACGGGTCCTTCCAGTACATTAGGATGCCGTTTGGGTTACAGGGGGCCCCCGCTACATTCCAGAAAGCTATGGACCAGATCTTACGCCCACACAAGGAATATACTGCCGCCTACTTGGATGATATAGTGATCTTCAGTCAAGATTGGGAGAGTCACCTCAGTAAAGTTCCAAACATCCTAGATACGCTACGAAAGGCTGGCTTCACTATAAATCCAAGTAAGTGTGCCATGGGGTTGGAAGAGGCTAGGTACTTGGGATACATCGTTGGAAGAGGAATAATAAAACCCCAGATATCTAAAGTGGAAGCTATCAAAGAATGGCCCCGCCCACTTACCAAAAAACAGGTCAAAGCATTCCTCGGTATTGTAGGATACTACAGGAGATTTGTCCCTAAGTTTGCAGAGATGGCAGTACCCCTGACTGACCTTACAAAAGGGGGAAAGTCTGCTGTGATCAAGTGGTCCCCAGAGGCTGAAGAGGCCTTCCAAAAACTTAAGTCCGCCCTCTGTAGACAGCCCATCTTGGTAGCCCCTGACTTCTCCAAGGAATTCATTGTTCAAACCGATGCATCAGAGGTAGGCCTAGGGGCAGTAATGTCTCAAGTGATAAGTGGGGAGGAACATCCCGTGTGTTACCTCAGCAGAAAACTGTCCCTGGCAGAGTGGAACTATTCGATAATTGAAAGGGAATGCCTGGCCATTAAGTGGGCCCTTGATTATCTCCGATACTACCTCCTGGGACGGAGATTTAGACTGGTTTCTGATCATGCCCCTCTAAAATGGTTAAGAGAGAAAAAGGGTAAGAATGCCCGTGTCACCCGCTGGTTTTTAGCCCTACAGGACTTTAGGTTTTCTTTTGAGCATAGGCCGGGCAGGCTACAAGGGAATGCAGATGCCCTGTCCAGAGTACACTGCATGTTTACTGGAGTTGCCCAGACCCCCGGCCTTGGTCAGAGGGGGGGGATATGTAGGAAGGCACAAGGGACCATCATAGATGGCAGATATGTGTCACCGAGGTTCCTGGCCTATAGGAGCCTATAGTATGTGTGTCAGCAGCAGTAGCTGACTGACAATTTGGTTATTTAGAATAACTGAGAAAGCTAATCCGGGATGGCTCTTACTGGGAGTAGTCATAGTGCTGGGTGGGTGACTACTCCCCACGGTCCAGGCCGGGTTTTGACCGGCTTATAAAAGTCAGCCAGCAGAGTCAGAGGTGTGTGTTCACCTGGCTGACGGTGGAGCTCTGCATGATGAGGAGTTTTTGGAGCCGAGCAAAAGCCGGAGGGTCTCTGCCGAGAGACAGAGGACCAAAGCAAGTTCCCATACACTCTAGGAGGACTACGGTACTGTGCCCTAAACAGAACTGTGTGATTTCTTTTGGATTGTGGAGTGTATTGTTTTGTTTTAAGTGTTGGCTAAAGCCAGCTGACCCCTGATGTCTGCTGTATTGTTGTGTGCCAACAATAAAAGACAGTTGTTACTTTGATTTCCACCACTGCTGTGTGTTTATCTGGAAGCTACCATTTGGGAAATCCTTACAGTATGTTTACTTACAGTTCCATCAAACTACATACAAACCAAACAATTTGCGAATAGTTCAAACGAACTGCTCATACCACATTGCAGGAGCGAATAGCTCAGGTAACACCCATTGTGAAAGAGCATATGCTCCAGGCACAAGAGGCACAAGCAAATATATATAACAGGACGGCCCGTCTTAGACAGTTCAGTCCAGGGTTACCGGGTTCTAGTCCTAGTCCCTACAGTAGAGAGCAAGTTCCTGGCTAAGTGGCAAGGGCCCTATGAAATAACTGAGAGGGTGGGCGAAGTTAACTATAGGGTACATCAGCCAGGTAGGAGAAAGCCCTATCAGATTTACCACATTAACTTGCTTAAACCATGGAAGGATAGGGACCCTCCTGAGAGCCCATGTCTAATGACCCAACCAGATGCTGCCATAGACCTGGTGAAAATTGCTGAAGCCTTTCTGCTGAGAGACAGAGGACCAAAGCAAGTTCCCATACACTCTGGGAGGACTACGGTACTGTGCCCTAAACAGAACTGTGTGATTTCTTTTGGATTATGGAGTGTATTGTTTTGTTTTAAGTGTTGGCTAAAGCCAGCTGACCCCTGATGTCTGCTGTATTGTTGTGTGCCAACAATAAAAGGCAGTTGTTACTTTGATTTCCACCACTGCTGTGTGTTTATCTGGAAGCTACCATTTGGGAAATCCTTACAGTACGTTTACTTACAGTTCCATCAAACTACATACAAACCAAACAATTTGCGAATAGTTCAAACGAACTGCTCATACCAGATCATACTGAGCCATAGAAAGCAAACTAGGCACCAAACTGCTCAAAGCAATTGTATAGTGCAAACTGCATAAAGACAAACCAATAGCAAATCTCAGATATGTTTCTGAGAGAGAATAAAGTGCTTAAATAACTTAAAGTGAGAGTACAGATACTGAAGAGAGAAATATATCCACCATTTTATGTTGAATTACAAGATTGGAAAGTTGAACCGCTATTTTGTGATACTTTATTCAACACATGTTTTATACATGGACTATCTGCTGCGGAAATGGCAGTGTTATACATGAAGAAAAATTGAAGTTAAAAAAGTTATCTTAAAGGGAGTCTGTCACCACATTTGGCCATTATAGACCATTTACATAGCATTCTGGCTTAACTGTAGAAGACTCAAGAAGTACCTTTGTTTCCTCCTTCTGTGGTTCCCCTGCGGCAAAAACATAGTTTTGTTAATATGTAAATGGGGGCTTGCAGGGCTTGCACGAGCCCAGGGGCGGCGTTAATGTCTTTGGAGCCCAGGCTGCTCATCCTCTTTATCTAATTCCCCCACCCCAGCCTGTGCCTGTGCCCGGCCTTGTCTTCTGTTGCGTCCTCCTCCTCTCCCCGTGAAATCCCGCGGCTGTGCTCTGCCATCACCGATGCTACTGCGCATGCTCCGGCCAACAGCCTCCTTGCAGCTGGGTTTGCGCCGTTGGCCGGAGCCCGGCCAAACGAGGCAGAGCGCATCTGCAGGATTTCACGGGGAGAGGAGGAGGACGCAGGTACAGGCTGGGGCGGGGAAATTAGGAAAAGAGGATGAGCAGTCTGGGCTTCAAAGACGTTATGCCACCCTTGGGCTTTTGTGAGCCCTCATTTGCCACAGGGGAACCACAGAAGGAGGAAACAAAGGTACTGTTTGAGTATTCTAAAGTTAAGCTAGAACACTATGTAAATTGTCTATAATGGCCAAATTTGGTGACAGACTCCCTTTAAGCATTTGGTGTGCTCTTTGAGCCTACTGTTTCCATAGAACGGCGCTAGAAGAATTAAAGCAGAGTAACAGACAGTCTGGTTGGACTAAAAAGTTAGAGATATCAAAATTCTTCTAATGCCAAAGCGCAAAAGGCACCTCATAGTGCTGCGCCTGCCACAGTGGAACTATTACCCTGAGAAGGCGAAGCGATAGCTCTCCTCAACTTGCACAGTAAAGAGCGCATTTGAGCAGCGGAGCGCCAGCATATACCGACGCGCAGCAACTGTTCCCTGAGTGAGCAAGCAAAGACGCATGGGGAGCTACCATAGAGGCTATAGAACGTGTGTTTTAGTCAAACTGCAGCAGACCCTTAAAGTGGCGATCTCTAGAGAGAGAAAAAGACGCATGGTGGGAGGCCAAACTCCTGAGCCAGAGTGCACGCACCACTATCAACAAAGAGGCCAAGTGTTGCAACCAGCTAGTTTCCCACCATTAGGCCCAAAGCCTGCAGCGTATCCAAGCCAGTGCATTGCAAGTCAGCAAAGAGCATCGCAAGTCAGCACAGAGCATCGCAAGTCATCACAGAGTATCGCAAGTCAGCACAGAGCATCACAAGTCAGTGCAGAGCATCACAAGTCAGCGCAGATTATCGCAAGTCAGCACAGAGCATCGCATTGCTCCTTTAAGACTGAAATTTGTTCCAGCAACCTTCAGATTGCAGTATCCTGCTCTTGAAAAAGGTCAGAGCTTTTCTTTTTATTACTTATCATTGCATATAGGCTTTGGCATAAAGAGACATTTTCATGTTCAGGAATCAAAGACTTTAAAGTAAAACAAAGGACAGTTTGTAGTACACAGACGCTAAAGTATTTAAAGTGAGTCATTTATTGCCTGCATTTATCGCTGTTACATTTAAAGTGAAAGTCATTTTTTTCTGCATTTAGTAATATTGCATTTTAAGTTAAAGGTCCTTTAATATTCGTATTCATTGTTATATCATTTAAAGAAAAATGTCTGAGCCTACTATTACCATGCCACTGTTATAGGATACAATGATAGGGTAGAACAAGTCAAGAACTAGTCAAGAGCAAGAGAACCTGTCTGAGTCAGAAGAGTCTACTGCAGCACTAGTCTTGCCTCAAACAAATATAGCCAAAACAAATAAACTAAAACCTTCATCACATGCCATAAAACTGACCTCAAAGATGCTGGAAAATGTGAAGCAAGAAGCAGCATTAAAAGAGAAAAAGTTAGCCCTGATGTATGACAGGTGGAAATCATACATTCAAGACATTCGTAGAAAGCTAAAACAAAAAAGTATAATAAGGAACTTGAATGATATGGTAGAGACAGTAAAAGAATCTGAATCAGAGCTTATGGCAACATATGTCAACCTACAGTCGTTTACGACACATTCCCAGGCTATTATAAGGAACATGGACACATGTACTGCGGTCACTAAAGATTTAGTAAAGCTCATGAGAGAACTATTATCTGCAGCAAACTATGATGAAGTTAAAGCAAGGAGAATGAACAAGCTTTTGATGAGAGACTATGCTAAGTCCTTAGTTGGAACCGAGTGGGACTTCCGTCACTAGCAGAAGTGCCAACCCCATATCAGAGCCCTCAAGTACTTTAGCCAAAAGAAAGGAATTGGCTGAACAACTTGC
Organism: Bufotes viridis; assembly: GCA_033119425.1. Classification (NCBI taxonomy): domain Eukaryota; kingdom Metazoa; phylum Chordata; class Amphibia; order Anura; family Bufonidae; genus Bufotes; species Bufotes viridis. Next base: position 207,821,442 of record CM065589.1, on the reverse strand, counting down.
TGTCAAGAGAGCAGAAATTGAGATGGAAGCTGCCATCGAGGCGCAGAGCCAACTGATGGCTGAAATGGAAGTTGAAATGGAGGCACAGCGCCAACAGATGAAAAGTCTGGAAAGGCAAAATGAAGTTAAGATCATGGAAGCGAGACTCAGAGTACTTGAAGAGGATATGAATCAGAGTAGTCTTAGGTTCAAATCTATGAAGAAACAGACTCCTACAGATGTAGCAGGGTTAGAACTCCCGCTGTTAACTCAAATTTCTTAACTCATTTCATTATCTTGAGAAAAAAGCCATTGAAAAGCAATTGAAGGTGTTTGCTTAGATTAGATAACCAAACTCAGAAATCTCAGAAAAAAGGAGTGCTAACCATGCTACATCTGTACTTTCCTCCATACGCCCAGGAAAATGGAAGAAAATCCCCAGAATGTAGTGAAGAAATAAGTCATTATCCTTCCATCCCTGCTCAGAAAGACAAAGAGAGGCTTAGTCCAGTATCTAAAAAAGGTGTGTGAATTTACCCTCTATCTCTACTGGAAAAGATGAAGAGAGATACTCACCTAATTCAGAACTAAGTGAGAAAATAGAACCGGATGATTCTATTCCTAGATGTCACTGCAACGGTCAAGAGAATGTCACAACCATTGTCCCAACAGGCCAACAGAGAACAGTCCTTGCTAGACTTTCCGAACCAGATGATTCTATTTTCAGGTGACGTACTGAAGTTCATAGAGTGAAAGGCAAGTCTTGAAATAATTATTGAGCATCATTGCTTCAGTCCAGTCGACAAGTTATTCTACCTTCAGAGATATGTTGGTGGAGAAGCAAAGGAAGTTCTTGACGGTTACTTATATAGAAAAGCCGAAGAAGTCTACAAGCAAGCTTGGGAAAAATTAAATGCAATATATGGTCATCCTTTCTCAGTACAAATAGCTTTTAAAGAGAAACTGAATAACTGGCCTAAAATATGTCCTAAAGAACACTCCAAATGTATGGTGACTCCAAATGTATGGTGACTTCCTGCAAGCATGCAGCAATGCCATTCCACATGTTCGAGGACTAGAAGTACTGACCGACTATCTAGAAAACCACAGGATGCTAACTAAGCTACCTGAAGAAGTGGCTTCTAGATGGAATCGCTATGTGACTAAACAGTTCGATCTAGGTAAGAACTTCCCAAGTTTTAAAGAGTTCTCTGAGTTCGTCAATAAGGAAGCACGAATAGCATGTAATTCAGTAACATCATCTTACTTCTTAAAATCCTTAGAAGAAAGGCCTGCAAGAGAGATAAGATGCTGTCACGCCCTGCACAGCAGGTGTTCTGAGGATATCTGTCAGAATTTCTGCATGTGACTCGATCTGACAGCTTATTTTGTTGTGGGTTTGAGCTGAATCCCACCTCCTCCCAGGTGTTGTTATTTATGTAATTGGTGAGGCTATTTATTCATCCCTCTCCCTATAGCCTTTGCTGGTTATAGTTCTGCCTTGTGTAGGCTCTGAAAGTATGTTGGATTGTCTGCTCCAACACAGTGTGCATTTCAAATCCTAAAAGGAGGAACAAGAAGGTATACGCCTATGTGCTACTGGATGCCCAGAGTGATGTCACCTTCATTGATCAAGAAATCTGCAAGAAATTACAAGTGGCTACAGAACCAGTGAAGCTCAAACTCACCACGATGACGGGAAGAGACACATTAGTGAACAGTCAAAGGGTCAAAGGACTGAGAGTTAGAGGACTTCATTCAAACTTCACATTAGATCTACCTCCAGCTTATACAAAAGATGATATTCCTCTAGATCAAGATCGCATATCTACCTGTGAAACAGCCAATGAATGGGAGCACCTATCTGTCAATATCTCATGAAATGTCCCTGCTGAAGGAGTTTGGTGTTGGACTGATAGGTTACGATTATCCCAAAGCCTTGGTACCACTAAAGGTAATCACAGGAGGAAAGGGTACGCTGTTCAAACTGATCTAGGATGGGGTGTTGGAGGAAAACAGCAGATTGCAAACTCAAGACAGGTGACAGGATTGTGTCATTGAATATCTGTCCAAGAGTTGCTAACTGTGAGTCCAGCGAAAGTAATCAAGAGTAGAGTTGAGCGAACACCTGGATGTTCGGGTTCGAAAAGTTCGGCCGAACTTCCCGAAAATGTTCGGGTTCGGGATCCGAACTCGACCCGAACTTCACCCCAAACCCGAAACCCATTGAAGTCAATAGGGACCCGAACTTTTGGGCACTAAAAAGGCTGTAAAATAGCCCGGGAAAGGGCTAGAGGGGTGCAAAAGGCAGCAAAATGTAGGTAAATTCCCTGCAAACAAATGTGGATAGGGAAATGACTTTAAATAAAATAAACAAAAATTAACCAATATCAATTGGCAACTTGGAGGAGGAGGAGGTGGAATAGGAGGTTGGGGTGGCATCAGGTGGGAATGCTATGGGAGTTGATGTTCTCATCACAACCAAAAAGGATTCATGTCTGCCTCATTCACAGACTCAGGGCCATGGCACCCAGACGGAGAAGAGGTTCATTCAACTTTGGGTTGCCCCGCAAAATAATGGTAAAATGAAAAAAAGAGGATTCAATAAAGAAGTGCCCTGGAGTACAAGAATATATGGTTAAGGGGAGGTAGTTATAAATGTCTATTCTGCACAAGGGATGGACAGTCGGATCCATGCCTGGTTCATTTTTATGAATGTCAGCTTGTCCACATTGGCTGTGGACAAGCGGCTGCGTTTGTCATTAATGACGCCACCTGCCGTGCTGAATACACGTTCAGACAAAACGCTGGCCGCCAGGCAGGACAGCACCTCCAAGGCATAAAAGGTTGGTGACCTCTTGCTCCTCCTCTGCCTTCACCTTGGGCTTCCACTTGTTCCCCTGTGACATTTGGGAATGCTCTCACTAGCGCGTCTACCAACGTGCGCTTGTACTCGCGCATCTTTCTATCACGCTCCAGTGCAGGGAGTAAGGTGGGCACATTGTCTTTGTACCGGGGATCCAGCAGGGTGGCAACCCAGTAGTCTGCACACGTTAAAATGTGGACAACTCTGCTGTCGTTGCGCAGGCACTGCAGCATGTAGTCGCTCATGTGTGCCAGGCTGCCCAAAGGTAAGGACAAGCTGTCCTCTTTGGGAGGTGTATCGTCCTCCGTTTCCCCCCAGCCACGCACCAGTGATGGGCCCGAGCTGCGTTGGGTGCCACCCTGCTGTGAATATGCTTCATCCTCCTCCTCCTCCACCTCCTCATCCTCGTCCTCCTCGTCCACCAGTAGTGGGCCCTGGCTGGCCACATTTGTACCCGGCCTCTGCTTTTGCAAAAAACCTCCCTCTGAGCCACTTCTAAGAGACTTGCCTGAAAGTGCTGAAAATGACCGCTCTTCCTCTTCCTCCTCCTCCTGGGCCACCTCCTCTTCCATCATCGCTCTAAGTGTTTTCTCACGGAGACATAGAAGTGGAATTGTAATGCTGATAACGGCATCATCGCCACTGGCCATGTTGGTGGAGTACTCGAAACAGCGCAACAGGGCACACAGGTCTCGCATGGAGTCCCAGTCATTGGTGGTGAAGTGGTGCTGTTCCACAGTGCGACTGACCCATGCATGCTGCAGCTAAAACTCCACTATGGCCTGCTGCTGCTCGCACAGTCTCTCCAGCATGTGCAAGGTGGAGTTCCACCTGGTGGGCACGTCGCATATGACTCTCCGCCTGGGAACTCTCCACCTGGGGCCCAGCCGCCACTACATTTACCCAGTGTGCAGTTAGGGAGATATAGCGTCCCTGGCCGTGTTTACTGGTCCACGTATCGGTGGTTAGGTGGACCTTGCCATAGATGGCGTTGCGCAGTGCACACTTGATTTTATCGGATACTTGGTTGTGCAGAGAAGGCACGGCTCTCTTGGAGAAGTAGTGGCGGCTGGAAACAACATACTGTGGGACAGCCATCACCATCAGCTGTTTAAAGCTGTCTGTGTCCACCAGCCTGAATGACAGCATTTCAAAGGCCAGTAGTTTAGAAATGCTGGCATTCAGGGCCAGGGATCGAGGGCGGGTAGGTGGGAATTTACGCTTTCTCTCCAAGGTTTGTGAGAAACATAGAAACATAGAATGTGTCGGCAGATAAGAACCATTTGGCCCATCTAGTTTGCCCAATATGCTGAATACTATGAATAGCCCCAGGCCCTATCTTATATGAAGGATGGCCTTATGCCTATTCTATGCATGCTTAAACTCCTTCACTGCATTTGCAGCTACCACTTGAGCAGGAAGGCTATTCCATGCGTCCACTACTCTCTCAGTAAAGTAATACTTCCTGATATTACTTTTAAATAGTGTTGAGCGAACAGTTCGAGCATCGTTCAAAAAAGTTCGGGTTCGGGTCCGTTGTTCGGCGATTTCTTCCCGCTTTCTGAAGGGCTGCACAGCAGCCAATCAGCTAGCGTTTTACTTCTTGCCCTAAGAGCCCATCACAGCCATGCCTACTAATGGCATGGCTGTGATTGGCCAAGTGCAGCATGTGACCCAGCCTCTATTTAAGCTGGAGTCACAGAGCGCCGCACGTCACACTGCTCTGATTAGTGTAGGGAGAGGACACAGCTTCTGTCAGGGCGAGATTAGGCAGGGTAAAGTCAGCAACAGCACCTAATGAACGGATCGATCTACTGCTGTGAATAATTGAACTTCTGCTAGTTACTTGCTCACTGGTTTTTAGGCTGCACAGAGCGTTTTTCTGTCACTTATTTTCTGGGTTGATCGGCGGCCATTTTGTGACTTGTGGTGCACCAGAAGAAGCTGCCACCAGGTCCATCAATCCATAAATACTAGTTTTTTTTTGCTATATCCTACATCAGGGGCTTGGCTGTGCTAATTGTCACCCATAGAAACTCTATTTCTATATTTTATTAAGGGGTTAAATACAATTGCCCAAATACCAATCCCCTAAATCTGGTGTTCCAGCTTTGACTAGACAAGTATAACACTGTCTGCTGTCTGGCAAAGGATAGATTATTTTCTGTCGTGAAATTCAATTGCCAAAATAGCAATACCATAAATCAGTGGTTTCCGCTGTGGCTGGCAAAATAGAATAGTGTCCGCCAAAACATATATTTTGTTCTGGGGTGAAATGAATCTGCCAAAATAGCAATACCCTGAATCTGGTGTCCCAGCTGTTGCAGGCCAGATTTCATAGTGTCTGCCAAAACATATATTTTGTTCTGGGGTTAAATTAATCTGCCAAAATAGCAATACCCTGAATCTGGTGTCCCAGCTGTTGCAGGCCAGATTTCATAGTGTCCGCCAAAACATATTGTAACAACTCGGGGTCATTTAGCTCTTCCAGATCGCCGTCTTAACGCCTTAGACGGTTGGCACACATCAAGAAGCCACTCCACCACTGTAGATTCGGGTGCAAACTGGCCACGACCAGCTTTATTGTCATCACAGCAGTACAACAAAATCATAAAAATAAATCCTCGGCCGTCTGGCCACTGACTAAACAGTCTTTCCCTCTCTATCAGGATCTGGGTCTACCACCCAGCTCCCCAAGACACATCACAAGTGCTTACCCTACACACAGGGTTAGAGGGTCCCGGGTCCCGGCTCCCACAGGCCTTGACACAGCCTGCTCCTTTCCCAGACTGGGAGCCCTGATTGAGAAGCTCAACCCACATTAATCCAAGCTCCTCAGCTGGCTGCTAATTATCCCCATTACCAGCCTGACTGCTGCAGACAGTGGGAAAAACTATTTTCCCAACCTTTCTTGTTCTCACCCAGCTTTCTCTGGGTGAGATATGCCACTTCAATGGCCTTCCTATGGCCTTCTGGCAGCTCCACTGCCACAATATATTTTATTCTGGGGTCAAATTAATCTGCCAAAATAGCAATATCCTGAATCTGGTGTCCCAGCTGTTGCAGGCCAGATTTCATAGTGTCTGCCAAAACATATATTTTGTTCTGGGGTGAAATTCAATTGCCAAAATAGCAATACCCTGAATCTGGTGTCCCAGCTGTTGCAGGCCAGGATTCATAGTGTCCGCAAAAACATATATTTTGTTCTGGGGTGACATTCAATTGCCAAAAAAGCAATACACTGAATCTGGTGTCCCAGCTGTTGCAGGCCAGGATTCATAGTGTCCGTCAAAACATATATTTTGTTCTGGGGTGAAATTCAATTTCCAAAATAGCAATACCATAAATCAGTGGTGTCAGCTGTGGCTGGCAAAATATAATAGTGTCCGCCAAAACATATATTTTGTTCTGGGGTGACATTCAATTGCTAAAATAGCAATACCCTGAATCTGTTGTCCCAGCTGTTGCAGGCCAAGTGTAAATCTGTCCATAAAAGGATACCTTTTATCCAGGGCCTAAATACTAGCCCTAAAAGAGATATTCCCCTAAATCAGTGGTTACTGCTGTGCCTGGATTAGGGTAATACGCTACATAAACAAATAGGCAGATAGTGTTTGGTGCCTGCAAAAAAAAATCCTGAATTTGAAATCAATACATTGGGCCAAATATTTTTTTCCTTATTGTGGTGCTTGGTGAACGGTAACAATGAGGAAAACATCTAGTAGCGGACGCGGTCGTGGTGGTGTTAGTGTACCCTCTGGTCCTGGGAGAGGGCGTGGCCATTCTGCCACAGCCACACGTCCTAGTGAACCAACTACCTCAGGTTCCAGTACCCGCCAGAATTTACAGCGATATTTGGTGGGGCCCAATGCCGTTATAAGGATGGTAAGGCCTGAGCAGGTACAGGCGCTAGTCAATTGGGTGGCCGACAGTGGATCCAGCATGTTCACAACATTATCTCCCACCCAGTCTTCTGCTGAAAGCGCACAGGTGGCACCTGAAAACCAAGCCTATCAGTCTGTCACATCACCTCCATGCATATCAGGGAAACTGTCAGAGCCTCAAGTTATGCAGCAGTCTCTTATGCTGTTTGAAGACTCTGCTGGCAGGGTTTCCCAAGGAAATCCACCTAGCCCTTCCCCAGTGGTGGAAGACATAGAATGCACTGATGCACAACCACTGATGTTTCCTGATGATGAGGACATGGGAATACCACCTCATCGGAGTCCGCACGTCTCTGATGATGACGAAACACAGGTGCCAACTGCTGCGTCTTTCTGCAGTGTGAAGACCGAACAGGAGGTCAGGGAGGAAGACTGTGTGGAAGACGATGCAGGGGACGATGAGGTCCTAGACCCCACATGGAATGAAGGTCGTGCTACTGACTTTCATAGTTCAGAGGAAGAGGAAGTGGTGAGACCGAGCCAACAGCGTAGCAAAAGAGGGAGCAGGGGGCAAAAGCAGACCAGCCGCCGCCAAGAGAGTTCGCCTGCTACTGGCCACCGCCACCAGGGACCGAGCACCCCAAAGGCAGCTTCAAGGAGTTCCCTGGCATGGCACTTTTTTAAACAATGTGCTGACGACAAGACCCGAGTGGTTTGCAAGCTGTGCCATCAGATCCTGAAGCGAGGCATTAAAGTTCTGAACCTTAGCACAACCTGCATGACCAGGCATCTACATGCAAAGCATTAACTGCAGTGGAGTAAACACCTTAAAAGCAAGGAACTCACTCTGGCTCCCCCTGATCCCTCTTCTGCTGCTGCCTCGGCCTCTTCCTCTGCCTCGGGAGGAATGTTGGCACTTGCCGCCCACCAAACAGAGGATGTGCCACCGACAACACCACCTGCGTCACCAAGCATCTCCACCATGTCACACGGCAGCGTTCAACTCTCCATCTCACAAACCTTGGAGAGAAAGCGTAAATTCCCACCTAGCCACCCTCGAGCCCTGGGCCTGAATGCCAGCATTTCTAAACTACTGGCCTTTGAAATGCTGTCATTCAGGCTGGTGGACACAGACAGTTTCAAACAGCTGATGTCTATGGCTGTCCCACAGTATGTTGTTCCCAGCCTCCACTACTTCTCCAAGACAGCCGTGCCTTCCCTGCATAACCAAGTATCCGATAAAACAAGTGTGCACTGCGCAACGCCATCTGTGGCAAGGTCCACCTAACCACCGATACGTGGACCAGTAAGCACGGCCAGGGACGCTATATCTCCCTAACTGCACACTGGGTAAATGTAGTGGCGGCTAGGCCGCAGGCGGAGAGTTCCTTGGCGCACGTACTTCCGCCGCCAAGGATCGCAGTGCATCATTCTTTGCCTCCTGTAGCCTCCTCCTCCTACTCGGCTTCCTCCTCCTCTGCTTCCACCAGCTCATCCAGTCAGCCACACACCTTCACCACCAACTTCAGCACAGCCCGGGGTAAACGTCAGCAGGCCATTCTGAAACTCATATGTTTGGGGGACAGGCCCCACACCGCGCAGGAGTTGTGGCGGGGTATTGAACAACAGACCGACGAGTGGTTTCTGCCGGTGGGCCTCAAGCCCGGCCTGGTGGTGTGCGATAATGGGCGAAATCTCGTCGCATCTCTGGGACTAGCCGGTTTGACGCACATCCCTTGCCTGGCGAATGTGCTGAATTTGGTGGTGCAGAAGTTCATTCACAACTACCCCAACATGTCAGAGCCGTCTGTGCGCGCTTCCGGCGTTCACATCCTGCCGCTGCTCGCCTGTCTGCGCTACAGCGGAACTTCGGCCTTCCCGCTCACCGCCTCATATGCGACGTGCCCACCAGGTGGAACTCCACCTTGCGCATGCTGGAGAGACTGTGCGAGCAGCAGCAGGCCATAGTGGAGTTTCAGCTGCAGCACGCACGTGTCAGGCGCACTGCGGAACAGCACCACTTCACCACCAATGATTGGGCCTTCATGCGAGACCTGTGTGCCCTGTTGCGCTGTTTCGAGTACTCCACCAACATGGCCAGTGGTGATGACACCGTTATCAGCGTTACAATACCACTGCTATGTCTCCTTGAGAAAACGCTTAGGGCGATGATGGAAGAGGAGGTGGCCCAGGAGGAGGAGGAGGAGGAGGAGGAGGATGAGGGGTCATTTTTATCACTTTCAGGCCAGTCTGTTAGAAGTGGCTCAGAGGGAGGTTTTTTGCAACAGCAGAGGCCAGGTACAATGTGGCCAGCCAGGACCCACTACTGGAGGACGAGGAGGATGAGGAGGAGGTGGAGGAGGATGAGGATGAAGCAGGTTCACAGTGGGGTGGCACCCAACGCAGCCCAGGCCCATCACTGGTGCGTGGCTGGGGGGATACGGAGGACGATGATGATACGCCTCCCACAGAGGACAGCTTGTCCTTACCTCTGGGGAGCCTGGCCTGCGCAACGACAGCAGAGTTGCCCACATTTTAACGTGTGCGGACTACTGGGTTGCCACCCTGCTGGATCCCCGGTACAAAGACAATGTGCCCACCTTACTTCCTGCACTGGAGCGTGATAGGAAGATGCGCGAGTACAAGCGCACGCTGGTAGAGGCGCTCCTGAGAGCATTCCCAAATGTCACAGGGGAACAGGTGGAAGCCCAAGGCGAAGGCAGAGGAGGAGCAAGAGGTCGCCAACGCAGCTGTGTCACGGCCAGCTCCTCTGAGGGCAGGGTTAGCATGGCAGAAATGTGGAAAAGTTTTGTCTCCACGCCACAGCTAACTGCACCACCACCTGATACGGAACGTGTTAGCAGGAGGCAGCATTTCACTAACATAGTTGAACAGTACGTCTGCACACCGCTCCACGTACTGACTGATGGTTCGGCCCCATTCAACTTCTGGATCTCCAAATTGTCCACGTGGCCAGAATTAGCATTTTATGCCTTGGATGTGCTGGCCTGCCCGGCGGCCAGCGTTTTGTCTGAACGTGTATTCAGCGCGGCAGGGGGCGTCATTACTGACAAACACAGCCGCCTGTCCACAGCCAACGTGAACAAGCTGACGTTCATAAAAATGAACCAGGCATGGATCCCACAGGACCTGTGCCTCCCTTGTGCAGAATAGACATTTATAACTGCCTCCCCCTCAACCATGTATTCTTGTACTCCGGGGCACTTATTTATTGAATCCTCATTTTTTTAACTTTACCATGATCTTGCGGTGAAACCCAAAGTTGAATGAACCTCTCCTCTGTCTGGGTGGTGAGGCCGAAATAACTGAGAGTGGCCTTCTCCGGTGGTGGGTGAAATGACGCATGATTCCTTGCTGTTGGACCTCTCTCCTCTGTCTGGGTGCTGGGCCAAAATAACTGAGAGTGGCCTTCTCCGGTGGTGGTTGATATGACGTATGATTCCTTGCTGTGGGACCTCTCTCCTCTGTCTGGGTGCTGGGCCTAATTAACTGAAAGTGGCCTTCTCCAGTGGTGGTTGATATGACGCATGATTCCTTGCTGTGGGACCTCTCTCCTCTGTCTGGGTGCTGGGCTGAAATAACTGAGAGTGGCCTTCTCCGGTGGTGGTTGATATGACACATGATTCCTTGCTGTGGGACCTCTCTCCTCTGTCTGGGTGCTGGGCCTAAATAAATAAAAGTGGCCTTCTCCAGTGGTGGTTGATATGACGCATGATTCCTTGCTGTGGGACCTCTCTCCTCTGTCTGGGTGCTGGGCCGAAATAACTGAGAGTGGCCTTCTCCGGTGGTGGGTGAAATGACGCATGATTCCTTGCTGTGGGACCTCTCTCCTCAGTCTGGGTGCTGGGCCGAAATAACTGAGAGTGGCCTTCTTCGGTGGTGGTTGATATGACACATGATTCCTTGCTGTGGGACCTCTCTCCTCTGTCTGGGTGCTGGGCCGAAATAACTGAGAGTGGCCTTCTCCGGTGGTGGGTGATATGACGCATGATTCCTTGCTGTGGGACCTCTCTCCTCTGTCTGGGTGCTGGGCCGAAATAACTGAGAGTGGCCTTCTCCGGTGGTGGGTGAAATGATGCATGATTCCTTGCTGTGGGACCTCTCTCCTCTGTCTGGGTGCTGGGCCGAAATAACTGAGAGTGGCCTTCTCCAGTGGTGGGTGATATGACGCATGATTCCTTGCTGTGGGACCTGTATCCTCGGTCTGGGTGCTGGGCCGAAATAACTGAAAGTGGCCTTCTCCAGTGGTGGGTAATATGACGCATGATTTCTTGCTGTGGGACCTCTGTCCTCGGTCTGGGTGCTGGCCGAAATAACTGAGAGTGGCCTTCTCCGCGGTGGTGGGTGATCTGACGCATGATTCCTTGCTGTGGGACCTGTATCCTCGGTCTGGGTGCTGGGCCGAAATAACTGAAAGTGGCCTTCTCCAGTGGTGGGTGATATGACGCATGATTCCTTGCTGTGGGACCTCTCTCCTTGGTCTTGGTGCTGGCCAAAATAACTGAGAGTGGCCTTCTCCGGTGGTGGTTGATATGACGCATGATTCCTTGCTGTGGGACCTCTCTCCTCTGTCTGGGTGCTGGGCCGAAATAACTGAGAGTGGCCTTCTCCGGTGGTGGTTGATATGACGCATGATTCCTTGCTGTGGGACCTCTCTCCTCTGTCTGGGTGCTGGGGCCGAAATAACTGAAAGTGGCCTTCTCCAGTGTTGAGTGATATGACGCATGATTCCTTGCAGTGGGACCTGTCTCCAATTGATATTGGTTAAATTTTATTTATTTTATTTTATTTTAATTCATTTCCCTATCCACATTTGTTTGCAGGGGATTTACCTACATTTTGCTTCCTTTGGCAGCCCTCTAGCCCGTTCCTGGACTATTTTACAGCCTTTTTAGTGCCTTAAAGTTCGGGTCCCCATTGACTTCAATGGGGTTCGGGATAAAGTTCGGGTCGAGTTCGGATCCCGAACCCGAACATTTTCGGGAAGTTCGGCCGAACTTCTCGAACCCGAACATCCAGGTGTTCGCTCATCTCTACTTTTAAACCTTTGCCCCTCTAATTTAAAACTATGTCCTCTTGTAGCAGTTTCTCTTCTTTTAAATATTCTCTCCTCTTTTACCATGTTGATTCCCTTTATGTATTTAAAAGTTTCTATCATATCCCATCTGTCTCTTCTTACGTCCAAGCTATACATGTTAAGGTCCTTTAACCTTTCCTGGTAAGTTTTGTCTTGCAATCCATGTACTAGTTTAGTAGCTCTTCTCTGAACTCTTTTCAAAGTTTTAATATCCTTCTGCAGATATGGTCTCCAGTACTGCACACAATACTCCAAATGAGGTCTCACTAGTGCTCTGTAACGCGGCACGGGCACCTCCCTCTTACTACTGTTTATGCCTCTCCCTATACATCCCAGCATTCAGCTGGCATTACCTGGTGCTCTATGACATTGTCTGCCCACCTTTAGGTCGTCTGATATTATGAACCCTAAATCCCTTTCCTCAGATACTGAGGTTAGTACTGTATCACTGATTTTATATTCTGCTCTTGGGTTTTTACGCCCCAGGTGCATTATCTTGCACTTATCGACATAAAATTTTAGTTGTCAGAATTTTGACCATTCCTCTAGTTTTCCTAAATCCTTTTCCATTTGGTGTATCCCTCCAGGAACATCAACCCTGTTACAAAGACACACCTTACCATTGAGGCCTTCTGCAATTTCGCCGATAAAGATATTAAACAATATGGGTCCCAGAACAGATCCCTGAGGTACCCCACTGGTAACAATACCATGGTCTGAATATACTCCATTGACTACAACCCTCTGTTTTCTGTCCTTCAGCCACTGCCTAATCCATTCAACATTATGTAAGCCCAAGCTCAAAGACTGCAGTTTATTGATAAGCCTTCTATGTGGGACAGTATCAAAAGCCTTACTAAAGTCCAGATAAGCGATGTCTATTGAACCTCCGCCATCTATTATTTCAGTCAGCCAATCAAAAAAGTCAATAAGATTAGTTTGAGATGATCTCCCTGAAGTAAACCCATGCTGTTTTTTATCAATCAACCCATGGGTTTTTAGATGTACTACAATCCTCTCCTTGAGTATGGTTTCCATTCATTTCCCCACTATTGATGTCAGGCTTACTGGCCTATAGTTTCCCAATTCCTCTCTACTACCTTTCTTGTGAATTGGCACAACGTTTGCTAATTTCCAATCTTCTGGGACGACACCTGTTACCAGAGATTGGTTAAATAAATCTGTTTATGGTTTTGCTAGTACACCTCTAAGCTCTTTTAATAGCTTTGGGTGTATCCCATCAGGCCCCTGTGATTTATTTGTATTAATTTTAGACAGCTGACTTAGAACCTCTTCCTCTGTAAAGACACATGCATCAAAGGATTAATTAGTCTTCCTCCCTAACTGAGGTCCTTCTCCATCATTTTCCTTTGTAAAAACTGAACAGAAGTATTCATTGAGGTAGTCAGCTAGTTCTTTATCCTCTTCCATATACCTTCCTTCTTTTGTTTTTAATTTGGTAATTTGGTGAGATGGAGAGCTGAACGCTGCTGTGTGACATGGTGGAGATGCTTGGTGACGGAGGTGGTTGTGTTGGTGGCACATCCTCTGTTTGGTGGGCGGCAGGTGCCAACATTCCTCCCGAGGCGGAAGAAAAGGCTGAGGCAGCAGCAGAGGAGGGAGCAGGGGGAGCCTGAGTGAGTTCCTTGTTTTTAAGGTGTTTACTCCACTGCAGTTCATGCTTTGCATGTAGATGCCTGGTCATGCAGGTTGTGCTAAGGTTCACAACGTTAATGCCTCGCTTCAGGCTCTGATGGCACAGCGTGCAAACCACTCGGGTCTTGTCGTCTGCACATTGTTTAAAGAAGTGCCATGCCAGGGAACTCCTTGAAGCTGCCTTTGGGGTGCTTGGTCCCTGGTGGCGGTGGCCAGTAGCAGGCAAACTCTCTGCTTTTGCCCCCTGCTCACTTTTTTTGCTACACTGTTGGCTCGGTCTCACCACTGCCTCTTCCTCTGAAATATGAAAGTCAGTGGCACGACCTTCATTCCATGTGGGGTCTAGGACCTCATCGTCCCCTGCATCATCTTTCACACAGTCTTCCTCCCTGACCTCCTGTTTGGTCTGCACACTGCAAAAAGACGCAGCAGTTGGCACGTGTGTTTCGTCATCATCAGAGCCGTGCAGACTCCGATGAGGTGGTATTCCCATGTCCTCATCATCAGGAAACATAAGTGGTTGTGCATCAGTGCATTCTATGTCTTCCACCACTGGGGAAGGGCTAGGTGGATTTCCTTGGGAAACCCTGCCAGCAGAGTCTTCAAACAGCATAAGAGACTGCTGCATAACTTGAGTCTCAGACAGTTTCCCTGATATGTATGGGGGTGGTGTGACAGACTGATGGGCTTGGTTTTCAAGCCCCACCCGTGCGCTTTCTGCAGAAGACTGGGTGGGAGATAATGTTGTGAACATGCTGGATCCACTGTAAGCCACACAATTGACTAGCGCCTGTACTTGCTCAGGCCTTACAATACTTAGAATGGCATTGGGCCCCTCCAAATATCGCTGTAAATTCTGGCGGGTACTGGAACCTGAGGTAGTTGGTGCACTAGGACGTGTGGCTGTGGCAGAACGGCCACATCCTCTCCCAGCACCAGAGAGTCCACTAACAACACCACAACCATGTCCGCGTCTGCGTCCCTTACTAGATGTTTTCCTCATTGTTACCGTTCACCACAATAAGAAAAAAATCATTTGGCCCAATGCATTGAATTCAAATTCAGGCCTTTTTTTACAGGCACCTAGCACTATCTGGCTATCTATTTATGTACCGCATTACAGCAGTAACCACAGATTAAGCGGAATATCAATTGTAGGCCTAGTTTTTAGGCCCTGGATGAAAGGTATCCTTTTACGGACAGATTTACACTTTGAGATGCACAGTAGCGTGTGAAAAAATATATAGGATTATGCTTTCAGCACTTGTATTTTAACACTTTGTGTAATATACCCTTTAACGGAAAGAAATACACTTAGAGATGAAAAACAGCGTGTGCAAATGAAGAGGATTAAGCTGTATTTTAACACTTACTGTAATATACCCTTTAACGGAAAGAAATACACTTGGAGATGCACGCTGAGTGTAATATACCATTTAACGTACAGATTTACACTTGGCCTGCAACAGCTGGAACACCAGATTTTGTGTATTGCTATTTTGGCAATTGAATTTCACCCCAGAAAAAAATATATCCTTTGACGGATACTATTAAACATGTCAAGCCACAGCTGGAACACCAGATTTACGTTATTTCTATTTTTGTAACTGAATTTCACCCCAGAAAAAAATATATTCTTTACCGGACACTATTAAACTTGGCCAGCCACAGCTGAAACCACTGATTTATGGTATTGCTATTTTGGCAATTGAATTTCACCCCAGAACAAAATATATCCTTTGCCGGACACTATTAAACTTGTCCAGCCACAGCTGGAACACCAGATTTACGTTATTTCTATTTTTGCAACTGAATTTCACCCCAGAAAAAAATATATCCTTTGCCGGACACTATTAAACTTGTCCAGTCACAGCTGGAACACCAGATTTACGGTATTTCTATTTTGGCAACTGAACTTTACCCCAGAAAATAATAAATCCTTTGCCGGACAATATTAAACTTGGCCAGCCACTGCTGGGACACCAGATTTACGGTATTGCTATTTTGGCAACTGAATTTCACCCCAGAAAATAATAAATCCTTTGACAGACACTATTAAACTTGGCCAGCCACTGCTGGGACACCAGATTTATGGTATGGCTTTTTTGGCAATTTAATTTCACCCCAGAAAAAAGGTATCCTTTGCCGGACACTATTAAACTTGTCCAGTCACAGCTGGAACACCAGATTTATGGTATTTCTATTTTTGCAACTGAATTTCACCGCAGAAAATAATATATCCTATGACGGACAATATAAAACATGTCTAGTCACAGCTGGAACACCAGATTTATGGTATTGCTATTTTGGTAATTGAATTTCACCCCAGAACAAAATATATCCTTTGCCGGACACTATTAAACTTGGCCAGCCACAGCTGAAAACACTAATTTATGGTATTGCTATTTTGGCAATTGAATTTCACCCCAGAACAAAATATATCCTTTGCCGGACACTATTAAACTTTGCCAGCCACTGCTGGGACACTTGATTTAGGGTATTGCTATTTTGGCAGCTGAATTTCACCACAGAAAAAAATCTAACCTTTGCCAGACAGCATACAGTATTACACTTGGCTAGCCACAGCTGGAACACCAGATTTAGGGGATTTCTATTTTGGCAATTGAATTTAACCCCTCAATAAAATATAGAAATTTCTATCATGGGTTTCTAGGGGTGACAATAAGCACAGCCAAGCCCCTGGTGTAGGATATAGCAAAAAAAAAAAAAAACTAGTATTGATGGATTGATGGACTTGGTGGAAGCTTTTGCTTTTGCACCACAAGACACAAAATGTCCGCCGATCACCCCAGAAAAAAGTGACTGAAAAACTCTCTGTGCAGCCTAAAAACCAGTGAGCAATTAACTAGCAGAAGTTAAATGTTTCACAGCTGTAGATCGATCACTTCATTAGGTGTTTTTGCTTTGTTTTCCCTGCCTAATCTCGCCCTCACGGCAGCTGCGTCCTATCCCTACACTAATCAGAGCAGAGTGACGTGCGGCGCCACGTGACTCCAGCTTAAATAGAGGCTGGGTCACATGCTGCACTTGGCCAATCACAGCCATGCCATTAGTAGGCATGGCTGTGATGGCTTCTTAGGGCAATAAGTAAAATGCTAGTTGATTGGCTGCTGTGCAGCCCTTCAGAAAGCGGGAAGAAATCGCTGAACAACGGACCCGAACCCGAACTTTTTTGTAAATGTTCGGGTCCGGGTCCGGGTCCCGAACATCCCAAATTTCGGTACGAACCCGAACTATCCAGTTCGGGTTCACTCATCCCTAATCAAGATCCTTGAATCCGACTTTGCAGACGTAAGTTCTAAAGGAAAGAGTGTATCCCAAGAAGATATCAAGTTCGTGCACACTCTAGAAGAAAGTATTCAACAGAATCAACAAGGTCATCTTGAAATGCCCTTAACTTTGAAGAAAAAGATGGGAAGAGATCCAAAACTCAAGAATGATTATTAGAAATTCATGGAAGGACATGCAGAGTAAGTTAATAACCAACCTAAAGAAGGAGAAGTGTGGTACATCCCAAATCAAGGTGTTTACCACTCAAAGAAACCAGATAAGATTAGTACACTAGGGATGAAATGATAGGAAGTTGCCTAGGAAGTAAAAACCAACCAGTATGGCTCCAATCCCGACGTACTTTTTCTATTATGCTTCCTCAGGTCACACTCACTCTCTCTGTAGTCTCCCTGCAGTCTCCCTCTCCAAAAAATTATGTTAATCATTTTAAGCAACACTGTCCCTAAAGCATGAGTGCTTGCCACATCTCTCCCTATGCTCAGCTCAAATGGCGAAGACCGTGCGGGATAAGTGTTTTATAAGGCTGTGACATCACAGGGGATGGCTATCTGCAGATTGCCTGTGTGCATTATGGGTGATTTCACATTCCCGGGCTTCTTACTTTCACTTTGTAACACGTGCATCCGCCATTTTAGGAAATTTGGATTAATTGCAAATCAAAGTTTTCCTAAACTTGGGACCGGATTCTGCTTCAAATACTTCGCTTTGCTCAACTCTAGTTTCTGCCTCAAAATCACCTTAAACCAGCCTCCCATTGATTTCAATGGGAAGCAGCACTACTGTAATATTAGTTTTCCAATTTAGAAGGCTATATTTCATTCAAAATGGGGGACAGTTTTCAAATAAACTTTAAACACCAGAGGTCTATTCAGTCAATGATTGAAAATCGAAAAGTACCGTGTTAATTTGCTCATACAACCTATTTAGATGATCTTATTTACTGTAAAAAATTTCTGTAAAATAAAATAATCCCCTGTGGAATGGATTTCCCTGAGAGGCAATTAAAATGTTTTCATTCTTCAATTTGATAACACCAATAATAAGAGGTCCCTGTGGAATATTCTGTGTGTAAGATCTTGTTCCTCGAGCTTTAATAAGAACTCCACAGAGAAACACTTATACATTTCTGTTACATTAGTTTTCCAATTTAGAAGGCTTTATTTCATTCAAAAGGGGGACCGTTTTGAAATAAACTTTAAACACATACTTACCAGAGGTCTATCTTACAAATACATTGCTCAACGATAACCAGGGATTAAGAAAATAAAAATACTTAAATATTACTTCATTATAAATATATTAACAAATACATTTAATTTGTTATCATGACGTTTTGTCCAGGGAAAAATCATTAGGGGGAAAAAAATGTCCGCCTTCCTACTACTACACACAAAACCTGTCCTAATTACACAGGAGGACAAGTTAAAGGGAACCTGTCATCAACTTTATGCTGCCCATACCAACAGCAGCATAAAATAGAGACAGGTGAGTTGATTTCAGAGGTCTGTCATTTATAAGTTAAAAGTAAGTGGTTACCAAGAACCAACATCACAATCCTTGCAGACTAGGCCTGGAAAAGAGTCACGGCCACCTGAGAAGAGTCATGGTTATTCATAAATTTCTGCTCTCCCTGCTCACCTGCTGATGATTGACAGGCTTATACCTAGTTTACTCCCTTTCTGTCTAGGAGAGAACTTCCAATCATCAGCAGATGGGCGGGGAGAGCAGGAGATTATGAATAACCATGACTCTTCTCAAATAAATTTGACTCTTTTCAAGGCCTGTGCTGCAATGATTATGATGCTGGTACTTTTAGCTCATGAGTAGTGATGTCGCGAACATAAAATTTTCCGTTCGCGAACAGCAAACGCGAACTTCCGCAAATGTTCGCGAACGGGCGAACTGGGCGAACCGCCATAGACTTCAATTGGCAGGCGAATTTTAAAACCCACAGGGACTCTTTCTGGCCACAATAGTGATGGGAAAGTTGTTTCAAGGGGTCTAACACCTGGACTGTGGCATGCTGGAGGGGGATCTATGGCAAAACTCCCATGGAAAATTACGTAGTGGACGCAGAGTCGGGTTTTAATCCATAAAGGGCATAAATCAACTAACATTCCTAAATTGTTTGGAATAACGTGCTCTAAAACATCCAGTGTGTGTATACAATCAGGTATGATATAGGTATCGATCAGGTAGTGTAAGGGTTATGCCCGCTTCACAGACATTGACAGACCAAACTCCCCTTTTAATGCACCGCAAACAGTTCATTTGCACAACCGCAAACTCCCCATTTGCACAAGGCTGGATACCAAGCTGGCCACGTCCCGGTGATGTCATTGAAGGTTTCTTCCTCCACCCAGCCACGTACAACACCAAGGGTCCCCAAAAGGTGAATTGAATTGATTTTTCGAACGGGGAGATGGTTAAAAAAAACGCTGGCTCCCTCCCCTTTGTTTTTATCCACGGTCACTGCGTCTGCGCCGTGCAATTTACTGTCACACCCGATATGAGTGGTATTTTCTGTAGTACTATTCTCATCAGTTTAATCCCTCTAACGTCCCCGACTCCCCAATCTGGGGGCCATTTATTAAATAGATTTTTCGAACGGGGAGATGGTTAAAAAAACGCTGGCTCCCTCCACTCTGTTTTAAACCACGGTGACTGCGTCTGCGCCGTGCAATTTACTGTCACACCCGATATGAGTGGTATTTTCTGTAGTACTATTCTCATCAGTTTAATCCCTCTAACGTCTCCAATCTGGGGGCCATTTATTGAATAGATTTTTTGAACGGGGAGATGGTTAAAAGAACGCTGGCTCCCTCCACTCTGTTTTAAACCACGGTCACTGCGTCTGCGCCGTGCAATTTACTGTCACACCCGATATGAGTGGTATTTTCTGTAGTACTATTCTCATCAGTTTAATCCCTCGAACGTCCCCAATCTGGGGGCCATTTATTGAATAGATTTTTCGAACGGGGAGATGGTTAAAAAAACACTGGCTCCCTCCACTCTGTTTTAATCCACGGTCACTGCGTCTGCGCCGTGCAATTTACTGTCACACCCGATATGAGTGGTATTTTCTGTAGTACTATTCTCATCAGTTTAATCCCTTTAACGTCCCCAATCTGGGGGCCATTTATTGAATAGATTTTTCGAACGGGGAGATGGTTAAAAAAACGCTAGCTCCCTCCACTCTGTTTTAATCCACGGTCACTGCGTCTGCGCCGTGCAATTTACTGTCACACCCGATATGAGTGGTATTTTCTGTAGTACTATTCTCATCAGTTTAATCCCTCTAATGTCCCCGACTCCCCAATCTGGGGGCCATTTATTAAATATATTTTTCGAACGGGGAGATGGTTAAAAAAACGCTGGCTCCCTCCACTCTGTTTTAAACCACGGTGACTGCGTCTGCGCCGTGCAATTTACTGTCACACCCGATATGAGTGGTATTTTCTGTAGTACTATTCTCATCAGTTTAATCCCTCTAACGTCCCCAATCTGGGGGCCATTTATTGAATAGATTTTTCGAACGGGGAGATGGTTAAAAAAACGCTGGCTCCCTCCACTCTGTTTTAAACCACGGTCACTGCGTCTGCGCCGTGCAATTTACTGTCACACCCGATATGAGTGGTTGGCACTGGCAGTGGGCACACTACAGTCAGTGGAAGTGGGCCTGACACACACTGGCAGCAGGCAAGCAACTGAATTTAGACTACTGTCTAAAAATTAAATGCGTTATTTATCGACAAGCTACTGTGCCACCCGGTATCAGTGGTTGGCTCTAGTTACCTGCATTGGCGTCTGCCCGCAAGCCCTCTCCTGCGATTGTATGCTGGTTTGACAGCGAAATAAAGCAAGTGTGAAGATCCCCATGGTGAGTGCCGCCTCCTTTTATTATTCCCTCAACTATATCGTTAAAGCACTATCCGTATCCTAAGGGCAGAGCACCACCAGATTGGGTACTCAGAGAACCAGACAGACACGCATGTGGCGACAATATTGGTAGCGATTTCCTACATCGCATTGCGGTGCATCGCAGTGCCGTTGTTCCTTTGTCTTTTTGAAGTATTGCAAATATGTCTCAAACTCCAACTGAGCACGCGTTAGAAGAATCACCGCCCATTGGTCCCACCACGCAACAAGCGCAAGATTCTTCGTCTGGTTTAAAACAGGGCAGAATAGGGGCAGACGCCTTCTTTGCAGAATGCGAAGGAGATGACTATGTGCATACCATCAGCACAAAGTCTTTAGAAACAAAGATTATACACCTGTCTGACAAAGAAGTGAGATTGTTTTGGAACATTAAATCATTAAAATCATACAAAGAAAGTGGCAGAGTCCCAAGAGGACTCAGAGTCTATAAAGAAATGTTCCAGTATAATGATGATCCAATATTTGTAGAGACATGGAAGACACTACATATTCACTTCTCCAACCAGATTCTGGAAACAGTTCTGGCTAGAGATGAACAGGAGTACGGTTCTGTTACACAAGAATTACAGAGAGCCAAAGATGAACTAAAAACTAGGTTAACGGACCAACAACATAACGGCTTTGAAAAGAGACTTAACAAAAAATTAACTGTGTTACAAGCAGAAATTAAAGAACGCAAACGAGACAAATTTTTGAGGGATAAAAACGACTATGAACACGATAAGATCTTTGATTGGAACAGGAGGAGATCCCACACCAGGAAGTTTCAGCGCCGCCCACGGAGTGACTACTGGACAACTGATTCGGATTCGAGCCCATCGGAAGGAGGACCACCCACCCCCGTCCTGCCCAGGTCCCTTTAGAAGGAGGGTCAGGAGAGGCAGGGGAAAGAGCCGCAGATCCAGAGAAAGACAAAGTCACCAGTGTCCGAAGATCATCCAGGAGGAGGCGCCAAATATCCTGGAAGAAGTAGAACCCGCATTACCTCATTATGAAACAGCCGAGAACTTGGTAGTCAATCTCAGCGGATTGGAACTGCCACCGGGCTGCACCTCAGTCCTCAATAAGGGACTGGGGTTCAGCCTAGTTGAACGGTTCAATCCGGTTGATTTTGAAATTGATCTGTATAAGAGTGTGCGGAAATTATATCTGAGAAAAACGTTTTCTGATATGGCCCCGAAGCAATCGGTACCACTGCCGGGTGAGGTCCCGGCCACAATGAGTGTAGTAGAATTTCATATGCAACAACGGTATACCCCTGAGGAGAAAGAATGCGTATTATTTTTGGCAGGCCTAGAGAGACAGAATGTAGAGGAGAATATACAGAAGAGCAGGTTTACAGGAGGTATAGGGTCCACGTTTGTTCCGCCAATGTCGACCGGATCGGTTATCGACCTCTTCCATAAAAAAGTTCTGTCTGATATGCATGCATTGATTTTTCCAATGGCACCACAGAACATCACCAATATAGAGAAGCAAGCACACAAATGGTTGAAAAATTGTGTCGATTTAGTAATCAAGCCGGCCGACAAGGGCGGAAACGTGGTCCTTTTAACTAGACAGTATTATGTAGAAGAGGCAATGCGCCAATTGAATGACACCACAGTGTATAAAAGACTGGGTAATAATCCGATCCCCAAGGTGATGGACAGACTGCACACCCTAATGGATAAGTTCATTGGGGTAGGCTTTTTGCCCAAGGGGTTAAAAGAGAAATTGATTCCTGAATTCCCAGTCAATCCTACTTGGTATTTCATCCCGAAGATCCACAAGTCGCTGACCCACCCCCCTGGACGCCCTATCATGTCGGGAGTTGGGTCAGCGACTGAAGCGATCTCGCGGTATGTAGATTGGCTCCTCAGACCACTTCTCCTGGGCACTCCCACGTATCTGAAGGACACCGCCGATTTTCTCCGGGCACTCAACATTTTTGAGTGGCAGAAGGAATATCGGTTGGTGTCCTTGGACGTGGAGAGCCTCTATACCCGCATTCCCCATCTAGAGGGGGTTCAAGCCATCCGGTATGTGTTACGACATGCAGGCAAGGGAGATTTGTTTCAGGCTTTTATAGTCGAAGCCTTGAATCTCATTTTAACTAACAACGTTTTCCAGTTTGACGATAAATGGTACCGCCAGATACTAGGTACGGCAATGGGTACACCAGTCTCATGTACCTTTGCCAACCTGTATCTGGCGGTATTCGAAGAACTGTATGTTTTCTCGGTGAATAACCCCTATCTGAAATTCATTCACCTTTACCTCAGATATGTGGATGATGTGTTCCTTGTCTGGTCCGGAAATGAGTTAGAATGTGAGCAGTTCATGAATTACTTGAATACAAGTAACAATATGAACATGAAGTTCACTATGCATTTTGGGGGGTCGTCTCTCGACTTCCTTGATGTTCAGGTGTCAGTCATGGATGGTGTTCTGCAGACCACCGGGTTTCGTAAGCCTACTGCCACAAACTCATTGCTCCACCAGACAAGTTACCATCCCGATACTGTTAAAAAAGCTGTCCCTTATGGACAGTTCGTCCGGCTCTGCAGGATCAACAGCAGTGACGAGGGTTACCTTAGACAGGCCCATGAATTGAGGCACCGTTTAATAAGACGGGGTTACGCACCGAGAGAAGTATTGCAGGCGCTCCATCGTGCAGCCAAATTAGACCGCACAAAGTTGTTAGTTGAAAAAGAGAAACAAAGAGACAATCAGCGGTTCACCCTTGCGTTTCGCTTTAGTCCAATGGCAGATGCCATAAAACAAGCGATACATAGTAATTGGGACATACTCCGTGGTGATTCTGCACTGATTGATATAGCTGGACAGCGTCCAATTGTTACATTCCGGAGATGCCACACGATAAAGGATAGGTTGGTCCGCAGCACCTTTACAGAACCCAAGAAACGCGATTGGTTGTCTGCAAGATCCGTGACTGGGAATCACAAATGTGGATTTTGCTCTTTCTGCCCCTATAATGCAAGGAGTAAGGTCATTCAATTAGGTGGAATAACATGGGTCGTGAGAGACTTCATAACTTGTCGCACCCCATTTGTGGTTTATGCAATGTTATGTGTATGTCACACATTCTATATTGGCAAAACGATTAGACCGTTAGTTGAGAGGGTCCGTGAGCATATAGGTTCCATTAAATCAGGAAGGGGCTCACCTAGACTGATACAACATGTCCGCGAACAACATGGGGGTGACCCACGGTGCCTCACATTCGCAGGGATTGAAGTAGTGCGGTGCCTTCCCCGGGGTGGTGATAGACACCGTGCACTCCTGCGCTGTGAGGCAAGGTGGATCATGAAAACCCAGGCTATGGGCCCCCATGGTCTTAATGACAAAAATGATATGTCAGTTTTTTTGTGAACGCCTGTAACTTAGGATGTTGGTAGATAGCATGAATACTTTTCCAATTAATTTTGCAAGCGTAATATCATTGTATACCAGGCTTACTGACCGTGATATATGCGATGCGAATATCTCGCAATTAATAAGGCTAATTTCTTTATATGTCTAAGTATATCTAGTTTCTTCCCTTCGCATGATGTAACAAGTTTTAAATGTCCTACATGTATCTCAGGCAATTGGTGCCGTTTTTTTGCACCAATCACTGTGTAGCCAGAGGGTTAAAACCGCGGACTGACGCAATGGACGTGACAGCGGCGTGATGATGCGCAAGAGTACGCGCGAAACGGCCGTCCCGCTCTAGTTACCTGCATTGGCGTCTGCCCGCAAGCCCTCTCCTGCGATTGTATGCTGGTTTGACAGCGAAATAAAGCAAGTGTGAAGATCCCCATGGTGAGTGCCGCCTCCTTTTATTATTCCCTCAACTATATCGAGTGGGCACACTACAGTCAGTGGAAGTGGGCCTGACACACACTAGCAGCAGGCAAGCAACTGAAATTACACTAAAGTGTAAAAATTAAATGCCTTTTTTTGATGCAAAGTACTGTGCCACACGGGATGACAGGGGTGGGCACTGGCAGTGGGCACACTACAGTCAGTGGAAGTCGGCCTGACACACACTGGCAGGCAACTAACCTTAGATTAAAGTGTAAAAATTAAGTGCCTTTTTTTATGCAAAGTCCTGTGCCACACGGGATGACAGGGGTGGGCACTGGCAGTGGGCACACTACAGTCAGTTGAAGTCGGCCTGACACACACTAGCAGCAGGCAAGCAGCTGAAATTACACTAAAGTGTAAAAATTAAATGCCTTTTTATGCAAAGTCCTGTGCCAGCCGGTATGAGTGGTGGGCACTGGCAGTGGGCACACTACAGTCAGTGGAAGTCAGCCTGACACACACTGGCAGGCAACTAGCCTTAGATTAAAGTGTAAAAATTAAGTGCCTTTTTTTTATGCAAAGTCCTGTGCCACACGGGATGACAGGGGTGGGCACTGGCAGTGGGCACACTACAGTCAGTTGAAGTCGGCCTGACACACACTAGCAGCAGGCAAGCAGCTGAAATTACACTAAAGTGTAAACATTAAATGCCTTTTTTATGCAAAGTCCTGTGCCAGCCGGTATGAGTGGTGGGCACTGGCAGTGGACACACTACAGTCAGAGGAAGTCAGTCTGACACACACTGGCAGGCAACTTAGATTAAAGTGTAAAAATTAAGTGCCTTTTTTTGATGCAAAGTCCTGTGCCACACGGGATGACAGGGGTGGGCACTGGCAGTGGGCACACTACAGTCTGTGGGCCTGCAGCTCCTCACACACAGGCAGGCCAGGCAACTGCAATATGTATATAAAGAAAAAAAAAAAGCAGACTAATGTTGCAGCCCTAAAAAGGGCTTTTTGGGGTGCTGTCAGGACGCTGTCCTTACAGCAGAGATCAGATGAGTCTTTCACGACTGGAGTGGACACTGAATTCACTAGCCTAGCTATCAATTTCCCTATTAAATCAGCAGCAACTACACTCTCCCTCCTCTCACTAAGACTGCAGCTTCAGAATGAATCTAAAATGGATGCTGTGCAGGAGGTGGGAGGGTCTGGGAGGGAGGGTATGCTGCTGATTGGCTGGAATGTGTCTGCTGACTGTGAGGTACAGGGTCAAAGTTTGCTCAATGATGATGTATAGGGGGCGGACCGAACATCGCATGTGTTCGCCCGTTGAGGCGAACGCGAACAAGCTATGTTCGCCGGGAACTGTTCGCCGGCGGATAGTTCGGGCCATCTCTACATGTTACGATACAGTCAGTCTAGGAGCTGATTATGTGACAGTTGTATGAACAGTTTCCTCAATAATCTGTGCAGAAAACTGATGGATCTTATGCTAAGATTTACTTGCTGGCTGGAGTATACAGGCTTGTACATATATTCTGCTATATTCCAGTGTCCATATACATCTCACTATACATGCATAGCTAGCAAGGATCCCTTGAAAGATATTTGGCAGATCTTGTAGGATCTGTTCACTGATTTTTTGACTGTTCTGCCTCTCCAGTCTAAGCACTACAATGTGATATCTGAACTTACAGTTGTGATGAGATGGCAATAACTGCAGTCTTAGGTGAATTGGCTGACAGTGACTCGATCCAAAAGACACCTTGTAGATCCTGAAGAAGTTTATTTCAAACTGTGCAGATCATACACCGATGAACAAATGGATAGGTCAAAAAATCATGCTGTGAGCAGCTAACAGGAGCATGTAGCAGAGATGAGGGTTGAAGCCAGAATGAAGAAGAAGGGAGGAGACAAGAGAGAGAGCAAAGCTAGGGGAAGACAGAAGGGACACACATAATAAAAAAGCAAATCATGCATGTGTAACATGTCAGTACTGGATACAGAAAAATACAGATTTTGGGCACTACACTAGAACAGAGATAATGTAATTTTGAAAATACACACTCTATTGACTTGCTCAAATATACTGGAAAAAGAAAATAAAGATTTTGGGCAATTAACTAGTACAGAGATAATGTAATTTTTACAATACACACTGTACTGACTTCCAGTAAGGTACTGGATACAGAAAAAATACAGATTTTAGGCAATAAACTAGGCCAGAGATAATGTAATTTTGAAAATACACACTCTATTCACTTGCTATAAAGTACTAGATACAGAAAAATACAGATTTTGTGCACTATACTTGCTCAGAGATAATGTAATTTTTACAATACAAACTGTATTGACTTCCAGTAAGGTACTGCATACAGGAAAATAAAGATTTTGGGCAATACACTAGCCCAGAGATAATGTAATTATTACAATACACACTGTACTGGCTTCCAGTAAGATATTGGATACAGAAAAATACAGATTTTAGGCAATAAACTAGGCCAGAGATAATGTAATTTTGAAAATACACACTCTATTCACTTGCTATAAAGTACTAGATACAGAAAAAAACAGATTTTGTGCACTATACTTGCTCAGAGATAATGTAATTTTTACAATACAAACTGTATTGACTTCCAGTAAGGTACTGCATACAGGAAAATAAAGATTTTGGGCAATACACTAGCCCAGAGATAATGTAATTTTTCCAATACACACTGTACTGGCTTCCAGGAAGGTCCTGAATACAGAAAAATACAGATTTTGGGTACTATACTATAAAAGATAAAATGTAATTTTGACAATACACACTGTATTGGCTTCCAATAAGTTACCTCAACAAGATTAGGCCATACGAGAAAGTGTAATAAAATAAATCTTTATTAGTATGTCATTAAAAATTGATAAGAGACATCAAATATATAAAATAGGACGAAGACTATCTAAACAGTGAAGGGGCGTGTCCCCCCTACTGGTGAGGATCTCTCCCACATGAAACCAAAATTGGTTACAAAAAAGGCATCATCCAAAATCAATTATGCTGGTATCATGATCACCCCCAATCCTACAGGTATCCCTAAAGGGTCGTGTTCGTCAGAAAGTATTCTGACCGAACAAATAACCGGGTACAAGGTGGAGGGTCAGAATCCAGCATATAAGTCTAAGCTCCCCACGAATGGGAAGCTGTATAGTATATAACAGATGGAAAGCCAAGCCGACAGAATCATACTGGAAATACTACATAAAAAAAATAAAAGTGCACATAAGGAGAGATACAAACCAAGTAGGGGTGAACGCCGTCCTCACAACCCCAACGCGCGTTTCGCTTCCTGCTTTTTCACAGGGGCAAGTTACTGGATACAGAAAAATACAAATTTTGGGCACTACACTAGGCCAAGAATATTGTCATTTTGACAATATACCTGATATTCACTTGCTTTAAGGTATTGGATTCAGAAAAATACAGATTTTGTGCACTACACTAGCCCAGAGATAATGTAATTTTTAGAAAACACACTCTCTTGACTTGCTCTAAGGTACTGGATACAGAAAGATACAGATTTTGGGCACTACACTAGGACAGAGATAATATAATTTTGACAATACACACTCTATTGACTTTCTGTAATGTACTGGATGGAGAAAAATACAGATTTTGGGCACTACATTAGGCCAGAGTTAATGTCATTTTGACAATACACACGCTATTCACTTGCTATAAGGTACTTACTGGGTACAGAAAAATACTGCTTTTGGGCACTACACTAGGCCAGGGATATTGTAACTTTGATAATACACATGCTGTTCACTTGCTATAGGGTATTGGATACAGAAAAATACAGATTTAGTGCACTACACTAGCCCAGAGATAATGTAATTTTTACAATAAACACTGTACTGGATTCCAGTAAGGAATTGGATAAAGAAAAATACAGATTTTGGGTCGTACACTAGAACACGGATATTGTAATTTTGACAATAAACACTCTATTGACTTGCTGTAAGGTACTGGATGCAAAAAAATACAGATTTTAGCACTATACTAGGTCAGCGATAATGTCATTTTAAAAATACAAACTCTATTGACTTGCTTTAATGTACTGGATACAGAAAAATACATGTCAAAACACTAGCCCATAGATAATGTAATTTTCACAATACATACTCGATTGACTTGCAGTAAGGTACTGGATACAGAAAAATACAGATTTTGAGCAATACACTAGGCCACAGATAGTGCAATTTTGACAATATACACTGTATTGGCTTCCAGTAAGGTACTGGATACAGAAAAATACAGATGTTGGGCACTACACTAGGCTAGGGATAATGTAATTTTGACAATATACACACTATTGACTTGCTATAAGGTACTGGATACAAAAAAATACTGATTTTGGGCAGTACACTAAAACAAAGAAAATGTAATTTTGACAATACACACTCTATTGGCTTGCTGTAATGTACTGGATACAGAAAAATACAGATTTTGGGCAATAAAATAACCCAGAGATAATGTAATATTTACAATACACACTGTACTGGCTTCCAGTAAAGTACTGGATACAGAAAAATACAGATTTTGGGCACTACACTAGGCTGTAGATAATGTAATTTTGACAATAAACATTTTATTGACTTGCTTTAATGCACTGGATACAGAAAAATAAAGATTTTGGGCAATACACTAGCCCAGAGAAAATGTTATTTTTACAATACATCTTGTATTGACTTCCAGTCATAAACTAGATAAAGAAGAATACAGATTTTGGGCAATACACTATCCCAGAGATACTGTCATTTTTCAATACACACTGTATTGGCTTCCACTAATATACTGGATACAGAAAAATACAGATTTTGGGCACTACATTAGGCCAGAGTTAAGGTAATTTTTACAATACACACGCTATTAACTTGCTAAAAGTACTAGATACAGAAAAATGCAGATTTTGGGCAGTACACTAGCAGAGTGATAATATAGTATTGAAGCTACACACTGTATTGACTTGCTGAAAGGTACTAAATACAGAAAAATTCAGATTTTTGGCAATACACTGATACCTAGATATGATGTAATTTTTACAATACACACTGTACTGGCTTCCAGTAAATTAATGGATACAGAAAAATATTTTCTGCACTACACTAGCCCAGAGATAATATAGTATTGGCTCTACACTAGGACTGAGGAAATGTAATTTTGACAATACGCACTTGCTGTAGGGTACTAGATACAGAAAAATACAGATTTTGGACAATACACTAGCACAGAGATAATATAGTATTGACGCTACACACTGTATTAAAAGGCACTGTAAGGTACTGAATACAGAAGAATACAGATTTTTGGCAATACACTAGCCCAGATATAATGTAATTTTTACAATACACTTTGTACTGGCTTCCAGTAAAGTAATGGATAAAGAAAAATACAGATTTTGGGCACTACACTAGGACAGTGATAATGTAATTTTGACAATACACACTCTATTGACTTGCTGTAGGGTACTGGATACAGAAAATTCAGATTATGGGCAATGCACTAGCACAGAGATAATATAGTATTGACGCTACACACTCTATTGACTTGCTCTAATGTACTGGATATAGAAAAATACAGATTTTGGGCAATACAGTATACCAGAGATAATGTTATTTTGAAAATACACACTCTATTGACTTGCTCTAATGTACTGAATATAGAAAAATACAGATTTTGGTTCCATACCCTAGCAACAAGATAATATAGTATTGACGCTACACACTGTATTGACTTACTGAATTACAGAATAATACAGTTTTTTGGCAATACACTAGGCCAGATATAATGTATTTTTTACAATACACACTGTACTGGCTTCCAGTAAGGTACTGGATACAGAAAAATACAGATTTTGGGCACCACACTAGACTAGAGACAATGCAATTTTGAAAATACACAATCTATTGACTTGCTCTAATGTACTGGATACAGAAAAATACAGATTTTGGTTCCATACAATAGCCCAGAGATAATGTAATTTTGACAATACACACTCAATTGACTTGCATTAATGTACTAGATACAAAAAATACAGATTTTGGGCAATACACTAGCCCAGAGATTCTGTCATTTTTTAATACACACTGTACTCGATTCCAGTAAAGTACTGGACACAGAAAAATACAGATTTTGGGCACTTCATTAGGCTGGAGATAATGTAATTTTGACAATAAACACTTTATTGAGATTGCAATTTGACATAAAATAAAGTTTAACTGGATACAGAAAAATAAAGATTTTGGGCAATACACTAGCCCAGAGATAATATAATTTTAACAATACATCCTGTATTGACTTCCAGTAATGTACTGGATATAGAAGAATACAGATTTTGGGCAATACACTATCCCAGATATAATGTCATTTTTACAATACATACTGTATTGGCTTCCAGTAATGTACTGTGTAAGAGGGCGCAAGGTGCCGTCATGGACGGAAGATACGTGTCACCGAGGTTCCTGGCCTCCGTGAGGTGAGAGCCGGGTTTTATGTGTCAGCAGCAGCTAGTGCTGCTTGACATTGATAGTTAGTTTGGCTGCAAAGCCAATCCGGGCCGGCTCTTACTGGGAGTAGGCAAAGAGTTGGGTGGGTGCCTACTCCCCACGGTCCAGGCCGGACTTTGCCGGGCTTTCTAAAGGCAGCCACATCAGCAGGTGTGGCTGTGATTGTCCTGGAGCTGCTGCTAGTGCTGTGGAGCTCTCTGGGCTGGAAGGATGAGCCCAGCAAGGAGGCGTGCAGTCGACCTGGAAGCCTGAAGGTGGATTATCCTGCGGCTGGGCCGACCGCCAGGTGCGAACGTGCACCTAATATCTCACAGGTGATTGAACCTGGTTTTGGACTCTTTGGTTTTGCCTTTTGTGTTTGCTGAGTGTGAATTAACACCAAGAGACTGTTTATCCTTTATTTTGTGCAAGTGTGAATAAAACACTGTTTATTGCACTTTCTGGACTCCTTGTTTTGCCTCTGTACTGCACCCGCACCGCTATCTACCAGAGCGACTCCCACATTTGGTGTCGGATGCGGGCATGCGCAGTGAGGCTGGCGTAAGCAGCTGAAGTTTCGTTTTTGCCAAAGTGAATGTCATATGTCAAGCCGGCAAAGTTTCAACACGTGAACCCTGACAAGATGGAGGCAGTTGTAAAGGCTCTCGTGGAGGCCAATTTACAGCAGCGGGAGGCCAACAAGCAGCAGCAGGAGACAAACCAGCTGCTGTTGCAACATGTAATGGCTTTGCAAGCGACTGGAGCCTCTCACCGTGCCCATGATGCCCGGAAGCGGTCCGTGCAGCAATTCCCAAGATGACCCCGAGGATGATGCTGAGACCTACCTGGCAGTCTTCGAAAAAGTGGCCGTGAGGAGAAGCTGCCCCGTGACCAGTGGGCTGAGGTGGTCGCTCCGTTCCTGGCTTCCGGACCCCAGCAGGTGTTTTTCGACTTGTCGGACGACCAAGCGGCCGATTATGACACCGTGAAAGGAGAGATCCTAGCCAGACTGGGGGTGAACGTGCTGGTCCGCGCTCAAAGAGTCCACCAGTGGGACTTTAAAGCGACTGAACCCGCTAGGCCGCAGTACTACGATCTGCTGCACAGGCTGCAAAAGTGGCTGCAGCCCGATCTACTAAGTCCCACTGCCATGCTGGATCGACTGTTGGCGGACATCTTTTGGAGGGCCCTGCCTTATCCCCTCCAGCACTGGGTCGGCCAGGCGTCTCCGGTAAGTGCCCTGGAGATGGTCGACCTGGTGGAGCGTTACGAGGCCACCAGAAACCTGCAGGGGAGTCTTGCTGGGAAGGAGCCAGTCAAACCCCGGAGGCCTCCACCCCAGTTCCGACGACCGGCGACAGAGAGACCTGCACGGAATGTATCCCCTGCGGATCCGCCTCCCGTGGTATGCTGGAGGTGCCAGGAGCCAGGCCACATCAGGGCCCACTGTCCGCATCAGGGTGAGCCGATGGATGTGAACTACGGGTATCGCCACTCCCTGTATGCACGGAAGCTGTGCGCAACTGGCACCCGTGAGGTGCAGGATAATAACCACCTGTGTCAGGTAGAGGTGGGAGATTCTCTGGCGGTGGCCCTGCTGGACTCCGGGAGTCTAGTCTCCCTGGTAAGAGCTGCCCTAGTACGGCCTGCGGAGTATACCGGCCGTAAATCGGGGTCCTATGCATCCACGGAGACTTAAAAGACTACCCCACTGCATTAGTGACTTTGTCCACAGCGGCTGGTAAGTGGACCCACGAGGTGGCTGTCGCTACCAAACTCCCCATGAACTGATACTTGGGAGGGACTTCCCAGGTTTCCCGGCGCTGTGGCCGGCTATAAAAGTGTCTGATGGGCCCGAGACAGGGGTAACCCTAGTAGAGTGGCCTGATACCACTGGAAGGCCAGAACCCTGGGAGCCCGAATCTGAAGGGCCAGCGGTAGGGGTGACCACTGCTCCAGCGGTAGAGGGGAGACAACCCCACTGAGTGTAATGGTGGGAGACACGGAGGACTTGCCACCGGGACCTGAGTTGGCAGACCTCAATGTCTCCGGGGAAAATTTTGGGACCGCACAACACCGGGACCAAACCCTAACCAGGGCCTGGGAAAGTGTCGTAATGATTGATGGTAAACCCCAGAAACCTGGGGCTGAATTAATGTTTCCACGATTTATTGTTCTTCAGGATATGTTGTATCGGGTGAACCAAATCCGAGGTGAGCCAGTTGAACAGTTGGTGGTGCCCACCGCATATCGCAAGCTTGTTATGGAGCTTGCCCACCAACATGTTCTTGGGGACACATGGGGTGGCAGAAAACGCAGGACCGCGTACTACAGCGATTTTACTGGCCCGGTTTGTTTAAGGAAGTAGAGGAGTTCTGTAAGTCCTGTCCGACCTGTCAGGTAAATAGCCCCCAGCCGCATTACAGAAGTCCCCTGGTCCCTCTCCCAATAATTGAGGTCCCATTCGAGCGTATTGCCATGGATCTGGTCGGACCCGTACCGAAGTCTGCTAGGGGTCACCAACATATCCTGGTGATTCTGGACTATGCTACTCGATATCCTGAGGCGGTGCCTCTTCGACACACATCGGCTAGGCTCATTGCAAAGGAGTTAATGGAGATGTTTACCCGGGTGGGCCTACCTAAGGAGGTTCTGACGGACCAAGGGACCCCTTTTATGTCTAAGATTATGAGGAATTGTGTAAACTGTTGCATATAAAGCAATTACGGACGTCCGTTTACCATCCATAAACGGACGGCCTTGTGGAAAGATTTAACCAAACTTTAAAAAATATGTTAAAAGGGTGGTGTCCAGAGATGGGAAGGACTGGGATCTGCTTCTGCCCTATCTCATGTTTGCAGTGCGAGAAGTGCCCCAGGCCTCTACTGGGTTCTCACCCTTCGAACTGCTTTATGGCAGACACCCACGGGGCCTGTTGGACATCGCTAAGGAAGCGTGGGAACAACAGCCCATCCCCCACAAAAGCGTAATTGAATATGTTACCCAGATGCAGGAACGTATGGAGAGGGTGTTACCGCTGGTCCGGGAGCATATGGAGGCAGCACAACAGGCCCAAAGTAGAGTCTATAATCGTCGGGCTTGGGTACGAGACTTTAATCCCGGAGACCGAGTTTTAGTTCTGGTACCCACCCTTGACAGCACATTTCTAGCTAGGTGGCAGGGGCCCTATGAAGTGCTCGAGAAAGTGGGGGAAGTAAATTACAAGGTGCACCAGCCAGGGCGGCGGAAGCCGGAGCAGGTGTATCATGTGAATTTGCTGAAGCCATGGAAGGATAGGGACTCATCCAGCGATGACAGCCCCCGGCCAGGGCTTCTAGGTGAGAAGGATCCAGCCCCTCACCTCGAAGTCCGGGAAGCAGCAGCCACCGTAAAAATTTCAGATAGCTTGTCCTCCAAACAGGTCCAGGAAGTTCAGGAGTTCATTAGTCGGAACACGGATGTGTTCTCGGACCTCCCTGGGCGCACATCCCTAATCCAGTATGACATTATCACTGAGCCTCAGGCCAAAGTCCGGTTAAAGCCGTACCGGGTACCCGAGGCTCGGCGACAAGCCATTGTGAAAGAAGTGCAGCTGATGCTCCATTTAGGTGTCATCGAGGAGTCAAAAAGTGATTGGGCCAGTCCGATAGTCTTAATACCCAAGCCGGACGGGACATTGAGGTTCTGTAACGATTTCCGCAAGCTGAATGAGGTGTCCAAGTTTGACGCATATCCCATGCCGAGGGTGGATGAGCTCATTGAAAAATTGGGCCAAGCCAGGTATTTTTCTGTCTTGGACCTCACCAAAGGGTACTGGCAGGTACCCTTAATGGAGGCGGCCAAGGAAAAAACAGCTTTTATCACACCGGAGGGGTTGTATCAGTACAAGGTATTACCCTTTGGTCTACATGGCGCCCCCGCCACGTTTCAAAGGCTTATGGATATTGTGCTCCGTCCACATCGACGGTACGCCTCAGCGTATCTGGATGATATCGTTGTCCATAGCACCGACTGGGAGAGTCACCTACCGAAGGTACAGGCCGTAGTGGACTCCCTTAGGAAAGCTGGCTTAACTGCTAACCCCAAAAAGTGTGTGATAGGGTTAGAAGAGACCAAATACCTAGGGTATGTCATTGGGCAGGGGGTGGTCAAACCTCAGGTAAACAAAATTGAGGCAATTAAGAATTGGCCCCGACCTGTCACTACGCGGCAAGTAAAATCATTCCTGGGCATGGTGGGATACTACATGGGGTTTATTCCCAACTTCGCTACAATTGCTGCTCCATTGAAAAGCCTTTTAAAGGGACGCAGGTCAGTGTCGATCCAGTGGAATGAGCAGGCGAAAAAGGCTTTCTCTGCTCTGAAGTCGGCCCTGTGTGGGTCCCCGGTTTTGGTGACGCCCGACTTCAAGAGAGAATTTGTGGTACAGACCGATGCCTCTGAAGTGGGCCTCGGGGCTGTACTCTCTCAGGAAATCAATGGGGAGGAGCATTCCGTGGTTTTCCTGAGTCGCAAACTCACCCCAGCCGAGACCAGGTACAGTATAGTGGAGAGAGAGTGCCTGGCCATCAAGTGGGCACTAGAGTCTCTCCGCTATTATCTGCTAGGGAGAAAGTTCCGTCTGGTGACCGACCATTCCCCTCTAAAGTGGATGTGCCAGGCGAAAGACAGGAATGCTCGGGTCACCAGATGGTTCTTGTCTCTGCAGAACTTCAAGTTCACAGTGGAACACAGGGCAGGCCGCTTGCAAGGAAATGCGGATGCCCTGTCTCGAGTACAGTGTTTGGCGTGTGTTCACCCTGTCAGGGTTGAACAAAGGGGGGAGGTATGTAAGAGGGCGCAAGGTGCCGTCATGGACGGAAGATACGTGTCACCGAGGTTCCTGGCCTCGGTGAGGTGAGAGCCGGGTTTTATGTGTCAGCAGCAGCTAGTGCTGCTTGACATTGATAGTTAGTTTGGCTGCAAAGCCAATCCGGGCCGGCTCTTACTGGGAGTAGGCAAAGAGTTGGGTGGGTGCCTACTCCCCACGGTCCAGGCCGGACTTTGCCGGGCTTTTTAAAGGCAGCCACATCAGCAGGTGTGGCTGTGATTGTCCTGGAGCTGCTGCTAGTGCTGTGGAGCTCTCTGGGCTGGAAGGATGAGCCCAGCAAGGAGGCGTGCAGTCGACCTGGAAGCCTGAAGGTGGATTATCCTGCGGCTGGGCCGACCGCCAGGTGCGAACGCGCACCTAACATCTCACAGGTGATTGAACCTGGTTTTGGACTCTTTGGTTTTGCCTTTTGTGTTTGCTGAGTGTGAATTAACACCAAGAGACTGTTTATACTTTATTTTGTACAAGTGTGAATAAAACACTGTTTATTGCACTTTCTGGACTCCTTGTTTTGCCTCTGTACTGCACCCGCACCGATATCTACCAGAGCGACTCCCCACATTTGGATAATGAAAAATACAGGTTTTAGGCACTACAGTGGGCCAGAGATAATGTAATTTTGACAATACACACTCTATTGACTTGCAGTAATGTACTGAATACAAAAAAATAAAGATTTTGGGCAATACACTAGCACAGAGATAATATAGTATTGACGCTACACACTGTATTGACTTGCTGAAAGGTACTGAATACAGAAGAATACAGATTTTTGGCAATACACTAGCCCAGATATAATGTAATTTTTACAATACACACTGTACTGGCTTCCAGTAAAGTAATGGATACAGAAAAATACAGATTTTGGGCACGACACTAGACCAGAGATAATGCAATTTTGGCAATACACACTCTATTGACTTGCTGTAGGGTACTGGATAAAGAAAAATACAGATTTTAGGCACTACACTAGAACAGAGATAATGTAATTTTGAAAATACACACTCTATTGACTTGCTCTAATGTACTGGATACAGAACAATACAGATTCTAGGCAATACAATAGCACAGAGATAATCTCATTTTTACAATACACACTGTATTCGGAACCAGTAATGTACTGGATACAGAAAAATACAGATTTTGGGCACCACACTAGACCAGAGTTAATGAAATTTTGACAATAAATACTCTATTTACTTGCTATAATGTACTGGATAAAAAAATACAGTTTTTGGGCACTACAATAGACCAAAGTTAATGTAATTTGGACAACACACACTCTATTGACTTGCTATAAGGAACTGGATACAGAAAAATACAGATTTTGGGGACTACACTAGATCAGCGATAATGTATTTTCTACAATACACACTGTATTGGATTCCAGTGAGGTACTGGATACAGAAAAATACAGATTTTGGGCACTACACTAGATGAGCGATAATGTAATTTTGACAATACACACTATATTAACTTCCAGTAAGGTACTGGATACAGAAAAATACACATTTTGGGCCATATACTAGGCCAGATATAATGTAATTTTTACAATACACACTGTACTGTCTTCCAGTAAAGTAATGGATACAGAAAAATACAGATTTAATGCACTACACTAGCACAGACATAATGTAATTTTGACAATACACACTCTATTGACTTACTGTAGGGTACTGGATACAGAAAAATAAATATTTTTGGCTCTACACTAGGACAGGGGTAATGTTATTTTGACAATGCACACTCTAATAACTTGCTGTAGGGTACTGGATACAGAAAAATACAGTTTTTGGGCAATACACTAGCACAGAGATAATATAGTATTGACACTACACACTGTATTGACTTGCTGAAAGGTACTGAATACAGAAAAATACAGATTTTTGGCAATACACTAGCCCAGATATAATGTAGTTTTTACAATACACACTGTACTGGCTTCCAGTAAAGTAATGGATACAGAAAAATTCAGATTTTGTGCACTACACTAGCACAGATATAATGTAATTTTGACAATACACACTCTATTGACTTGCTGTAGAGTGCTGGATACAGAAAAATACAGATTTTGGGCAATACTCTAGCCCAGAGATTCTGTCATTTTTAAATACACATTGTATTGGCTTCCAGTAATGTAATGGATACAGAAAAATACAGATTTTTGGCAATACACTAGACCAGAGATAATGTAATTTTAAAAATACACACTGCATTGACTTGCTCTAATGTACTGGATATAGAAAAATACAGATTTTGGTTCCATACACTAGCACAGAGATAAAATAGTATTGATGCTACACACTGTTTTGAAAGGCACTGAAAGGTACTGAATACAGAAAAATACAGATTTTTGGCAATAGACTAGCCCAGACATAATGGAATTTTTACAATACACATTGTACAGGCTTCCAGTAAAATAATGGATACAGAAAAATACAAATTTTGGGCACTAAACTAGGACAGAGATAATGTAATTTTAACAATACACACTCTATTGACTTAGTGCAGGGTACTGGATACAGAAAAATAAAGATTTTTGGCTCTACACTAGGACAGAAGTAATGTAATTTTTACAATACACACTCTATTGACTTGCTGTAGGGTACTGGATACAGAAACATAAAGATTTTTGGCACTACACTAGGCCAGAGATGATGTAATTTTGACAATACACACTCTATTGACTTTCTATAATGAACTAGATACAGGAAAATAAAGATTTTGGGCAATACACTAGGCCAGAGTTAATGTCATTTTGACAATACACACTCAATTGACTTGTTGTAATGTACTGGATACAAAAAAAAACTGATTTTGGGCAATACACTAGCCCAGAGATTATGTCATTTTTCAATACACACTGTATTGGCTTCCAGTAATGTAATGGATACAGGAAAATAAAGATTTTGGGCAATACACTAGGCCAGAGTTTATGTCATTTTGACAATACACACTCAATTGACTTGTTGTAATGTACTGGATACAAAAAAAAACTGATTTTGGGCAATACACTAGCCCAGAGATTATGTCATTTTTCAATACACACTGTATTGGCTTCCAGTAATGTAATGGATACAGTAAAATACAGATTTTGGGCACTACACTAGCACAGATATAATGTAATTTTTACAATACACACTCTATTGACTTTCTGTAGGGTACTGGATACAGAAAAATAAAGATTTTTGGCTCTACATTAGGACAGAGGTAATGTAATTATGACAATAACACTCTATTGACTTGCTGTAGGGTGCTGGATACAGAAAAATACAGATTTTGGGCCATATACTAGGCCAGATATAATGTAATTTTTACAATACACACTGTACTGTCTTCCAGTAAAGTAATGGATACAGAAAAATACAGATTTAATGCACTACACTAGCACAGACATAATGTAATTTTGACAATACACACTCTATTGACTTACTGTAGGGTACTGGATACAGAAAAATAAATATTTTTGGCTCTACACTAGGACAGGGGTAATGTTATTTTGACAATGCACACTCTAATAACTTGCTGTAGGGTACTGGATACAGAAAAATACAGTTTTTGGGCAATACACTAGCACAGAGATAATATAGTATTGACACTACACACTGTATTGACTTGCTGAAAGGTACTGAATACAGAAAAATACAGATTTTTGGCAATACACTAGCCCAGATATAATGTAGTTTTTACAATACACACTGTACTGGCTTCCAGTAAAGTAATGGATACAGAAAAATTCAGATTTTGTGCACTACACTAGCACAGATATAATGTAATTTTGACAATACACACTCTATTGACTTGCTGTAGAGTGCTGGATACAGAAAAATACAGATTTTGGGCAATACTCTAGCCCAGAGATTCTGTCATTTTTAAATACACATTGTATTGGCTTCCAGTAATGTAATGGATACAGAAAAATACAGATTTTTGGCAATACACTAGACCAGAGATAATGTAATTTTAAAAATACACACTGCATTGACTTGCTCTAATGTACTGGATATAGAAAAATACAGATTTTGGTTCCATACACTAGCACAGAGATAAAATAGTATTGACGCTACACACTGTTTTGAAAGGCACTGAAAGGTACTGAATACAGAAAAATACAGATTTTTGGCAATAGACTAGCCCAGACATAATGGAATTTTTACAATACACATTGTACAGGCTTCCAGTAAAATAATGGATACAGAAAAATACAAATTTTGGGCACTAAACTAGGACAGAGATAATGTAATTTTAACAATACACACTCTATTGACTTAGTGCAGGGTACTGGATACAGAAAAATAAAGATTTTGGCTCTACACTAGGACAGAAGTAATGTAATTTTTACAATACACACTCTATTGACTTGCTGTAGGGTACTGGATACAGAAACATAAAGATTTTTGGCACTACACTAGGCCAGAGATGATGTAATTTTGACAATACACACTCTATTGACTTTCTATAATGAACTAGATACAGGAAAATAAAGATTTTGGGCAATACACTAGGCCAGAGTTAATGTCATTTTGACAATACACACTCAATTGACTTGTTGTAATGTACTGGATACAAAAAAACTGATTTTGGGCAATACACTAGCCCAGAGATTATGTCATTTTTCAATACACACTGTATTGGCTTCCAGTAATGTAATGGATACAGGAAAATAAAGATTTTGGGCAATACACTAGGCCAGAGTTTATGTCATTTTGACAATACACACTCAATTGACTTGTTGTAATGTACTGGATACAAAAAAAAACTGATTTTGGGCAATACACTAGCCCAGAGATTATGTCATTTTTCAATACACACTGTATTGGCTTCCAGTAATGTAATGGATACAGTAAAATACAGATTTTGGGCACTACACTAGCACAGATATAATGTAATTTTTACAATACACACTCTATTGACTTTCTGTAGGGTACTGGATACAGAAAAATAAAGATTTTTGGCTCTACATTAGGACAGAGGTAATGTAATTATGACAATAACACTCTATTGACTTGCTGTAGGGTGCTGGATACAGAAAAATACAGATTTTGGGCAATCCACCAGCAAAGAGATAATATAGTATTGACGCTACACACTGTATTGACTTGCTGAAAGGTACTGAATACAGAAAAATACAGATTTTTGGCAATACACTAGGCCAGATATAATGTAATTTTTACAATACACACTGTACTGGATTCCAATAAGGTACTGGATACAGAAATATACTGATTTTGGGCACTACACTAGACCAGAGATACTGTAATTTTGAAAATACACACTTTATTGACTTGCTCTAATGTACTGGAAACAGAAAACTACAGATTTTGGTTCCATAAATTAGCCTATAAATAATGTAATTTTGACAATACACAGTCAATTGACTTGCTGAGGGTACTGGATTTAAAAAAAATACAGATTTTGGGCAATACACTAGCCCAGAGATACTGTCATTTTTAAAATCCACACTGTACTCGATTCCAGTAAAGTACTGGACACAGAAAGATACAGATTTTGGGCACTACATTAGGCTGGAGATAATGTAATTTTGACAATAAACACTTTATTAACTTGCTTTAATGTACTGGATATAGAAGAATACAGATTTTGTAATTTTTACAATGCATACTCTATTGGCTTCCAGTAATGTACTGGATAATGAAAAATAAAGGTTTTAGGCACTTTACTGGGTCAGAGGTAATGTAATTTTGACAATACACACTCTATTTACTTGCAGTTACGTACTGAATACAAAAAAATACTGATTTTTGGCAATACACTAGCCCAGATATAATGTAGTTTTTACAATACACACTGTACTGGCTTCCAGTAAAGTAATGGATACAGAAAAATACAGATTTTGGGCACTACACTAGTCCAGAGATAATGTAATTTTGACAATACACACTCTATTGACTTGCTGTATGGTACTGGATAAAGAAAAATACAGGTTTTATGCAATACACTATTCCAGAAATAATATAATTTTTAAAATACACACTCTATTGACTTTCTGTAATGTACTGGATACAGAAAGAAATTTTTGACACTACACTAGGACAGAGATAATATAATTTTGACAATACACATTCTATTGACTTGCTGTATGGTACTAGATACAGAAAAATAAAGTTTTTTAGCACTACACTAGGCCATAGATAATGTAATTTTGACAATACACACTCTATTGACTTGCTGTAATGTAGTGGATACAGAAAAATACAGATTTTGGGCACTACACTAGGCCAGAGATAATGTAATTTTGACAATACACACTCTATTGACTTGCTGTAATGTACTGGATACATAAAAGTACAGATTTTGGGCACTACACTAGGACAGAGATAATATAATTTTGACAATACACACTCTATTGACTTGCTGTAATGTACTGGATACATAAAAATACAGATTTTGGGCAATACACTAGCTCGGAGATAATGTAATTTTTACAATACACACTGTACTGGCTTCCATTAAGGTACTGGATACAGAAAAATACTGATTTTAGGCACTACACTAGTCCAGGGATAATGTAATTTTGACAATACACACTCTATTGAATTTCTGTAATGTACTGGATACAGAAAAATACAGATTTTGGGCACTACACTAAGACAGAGAAAATATAATTTTGACAATACACACTCTATTGACTTGTTATAATGTACTGGATACAGAAAAATACAGATTTTGGGCAATGCACTAGAACAGAGATAATGTAATTTTGAAAATACACACTCTATTGACTTTCTATAATGTACTAGATACAGAAAAAACGAGATTTTGTGAAACTCACCTGTAAAATCTGTTTCTCGCTTGATTCATTGAGGGACACAGACCATGGGTATAGCTGCTTGCTGCCACTAGGAGGCGACACTAGGCTGAAAACTGTTGGCTCCTCCTCCGCCAGCTATACCCCCTCCGGCCAGGAGAGAGCTCTCAGTTTGTGCAAAAGCAGTAGGAGAAGCAGAAGGATATTACAACCAAACCAACGCACACGGTCAACGGACCCAAACAGAACGAGCCCCTAGGAAACCTGGCGGCTCCCAACACTAGGAACAAAACTGGGTGGGTGCTGTGTCCCCCAATGAATCAAGCGAGAAACAGATTTTACAGGTGAGTTTCACAAAATCTCGTTTTCTCGCTTATATCATTGGGGGACACAGACCATGGGACGTCCCAAAGCAGTCCCTGGGGAGGGAACACAAAACAGAATGAAGACGGCAGGGAACCCTGTGCCAGCCATCACACCGCGGCCTGCAATACCCGGCGGCCCAGAGCGACGTCCACAGAAGCGAGGGCGTGAACCCTGTAGAACTTTGTAAAAGTGTGGAGGGAGGACCAAGTCGCGGCCTTACACAATTGAGCCACCGACGCCTGGTGGAAGAAAGCCCA
This sequence comes from Bufotes viridis, assembly GCA_033119425.1. Classification (NCBI taxonomy): domain Eukaryota; kingdom Metazoa; phylum Chordata; class Amphibia; order Anura; family Bufonidae; genus Bufotes; species Bufotes viridis. Next base: position 207,778,124 of record CM065589.1, on the reverse strand, counting down.
GGAGGACCCAAGTGCCCTGGTAGAGTGGGCCGTGATCCCAGGAGGGGGTGTCTTGTCCCGAATGCGGTAACATTCTAAAATCGTGGAGCGAATCCACCGTGAGATCGTCACCTTTGAAGCCGCCAATACCTTCCTAGCACCCTCTGGAAGGACGAACAAGGCGTCCGTGCGCCGAAAGGGAGCCACGGCCGAAAGGTAAATCCGCAGAGCCCGCACCACATCCAACCGGTGTAATGACACCTCTCTCGGATGAGAGGGCCCCGGACAAAAGGACGGCAGGACAATGTCCTCATTAAGGTGAAAAGCCGACACCACCTTGGGCAAGAAGGAAGGGATCGGCCGGAGGACCACCTTGTCCTGATGAAAGACCAGGAACGGCTCACGGCATGACAGAGCTGCAAGCTCTGAAACTCTGCATATTGAGGTGATAGCCAACAGAAAGACCACCTTCCAAGACAGCAGACGGAGAGAAATCTCCCGCAGGGGTTCAAATGGAGAAGCTTGCAGAACCCCCAACACCAAGTTGAGGTCCCACGGATGTAGCGGGGGGCGGTAGGGCGGAGAGGTGTGTGCGACGCCCTGAAGGAAGGTCTTCACTGGACCCATACCAGCCAAGGACCGCTGAAAGAAAATAGAATGGGCCGACACCTGGCCCTTCAAGGAGCTGAGCGCCATGCCCAGTTCCAGTCCGGACTGGAGAAAGGCCAGAACGACCGGCAGGGAGAAGGATCTGGGAGACAGGTCCCGCTCTTCACAGAATCGAAGGAAGGACTTCCAGGTTCTATAATAGATCCTGGAAGAAGCGGGCTTCCTGGCCCGAATAAGCGTACGAACCACCGCATCGGAAAAACCACGCTGCTTTAGAAGGAAGGTTTCAAGAGCCACGCCGTCAAACGTAGAGTAATTAAACTCGGGTGGAAGACGGGCCCTTGCGAAAGAAGATCGGGTCTGAGAGGGAGCGGAAACGGAGCGTCACCCAGCAAGAGGACAAGATCCGAGTACCATGCTCGGCGCGGCCAGTCTGGAGCGATCAGAAGGGTCTGAACGCCCTCCCACTTGATCCTGCGGAGAATCCGAGGCAGTAGGGACAACGGAGGAAAGACGTAGAGGAACGTGAATCCGTCCCACGGGGCCACGAGAGCGTCCACCCCGCAGGCTGCAGGATCCCTTGCGCGGGCGAAGTAGCACGGGAGCTTGTGATTGAGGCTGGAGGCCATCAGATCCACATCCGGCCGTCCCCAGCGACGACAGAGGTCGTCGAAGACTTCCGGATGGAGAGACCATTCCCCGGAATGTATCGTCGTCCGGCTCAGAAAATCTGCGGTCCAATTGGCAACTCCGGGAATGTGGACCGCCGACAGAGCCTGAACCGGAGGATTCTTGCCGCTTCAGACATGACAGACGAGCTGCGAGTCCCCCCTTGATGGTTGACATACGCCACAGCCGTGGTGTTGTCCGACTGGACCCGGACATGAAGGCCCAGCAGGAGGGGAGACCAATGGCGCAGAGAAAGGAAAATCGCCCGAAGTTCCAATACATTGCTGTCCGAGTGCCGAAGACTCCTCCCCAACCCTGCAGAATGGCGTCGGTCGTAATGACCGTCCACCTGACCGGCAGGAAGGACTTCCCCACCTCCAGGTGAGTCGGGGAAAGCCACCAATGGAGGTCCGACCGAACCTCCTGGGGAAGAGAGAACCGACGATCCAGGGACCCCTTAAACCCGTCCCAAGTCGAGAGGATCACTCGCTGAAAGGAGCAGGTGTGGAACTGGGCAAATGGTACTGCCTCGAACGAGGCCACCATGAGACCCAACACCCGCATACAAGTCCGGATGGAGACTGCGCGCTGCCGAATCAACCGGAGCACCGCACCGCGAAGGACCTTCACTTTGTCCGCTGGAAGGCACACCCGGGCTGACCCCGAGTCCAGGATCATTCCGAGGAACCGAATCCGAGTGGATGGGATCAGGGAGGACTTCCGAAAGTTCACCATCCACCCGAAGCGGGCGAGAGTGTCCAAGGTGATCTGCAGACTCTCCCCGCACTGCCGGAACGACGATGCCTTGATGAGAATGTTGTCCAAGTACGGGATCAAGACGATGCCTCTGGAGCGAAGAAGGCCCATCAGCGGAGCGAGCACCTTGGTAAACACCCTCGGCGCCTTCGCCAGACCGAACGGCAGTGCGACGAACTGGTAGTGATCCGAGTGGACCGCGAAGCGCAAAAACCTCTGGTGGGCGATCACGATGGGGACGTGTAGGTAGGTGTCCTGGATATCCACGGAAGCCAGCCATTCCCCTTGCTCCAAGGAAGCAATCACGGAGCGAAGGGACTCCATGCGAAAACGGCTCACTCGAAGGTATCGGTTCACCATTTTGAGGTCCAACACTGAGCGGACCGCTCCCTCCTTATTGGGGACGATGAATAGGTTGGAGTAAAAACCGGAAAAACGCTCCTAAACCGGAACCGGGGAGATAACTCCCCGGACCAGCAGATCGCGAACCGCCTGGAAGAAGGCCTCCGACCGAGATGGCTCGCTGGGAGGACGGGACTGAAAAAAAGGTTTGGAGGCATGGATTTGAACTCCAACTTGTAGCCTGAAGTGACCACCTCGAGCGCCCAGGCATCCGACACGTGGGCCTGCCAAACCTCCTGAAAACGAAGGAGCCGACCCCCCACCCAGGAAGGTGGGGGCGCACCTTCATGCCAGGGACTGCTTGATAGAGGAAGAGCGCTGGGGCTGCGCCCGGGGGCGCCAGGCGGGCTGCGGCCTAAACAAAGGCTTCCGTCTCTGCTCCTGGGTGGACTGTCGTGAAGGTCGAGGGAACCGCAAAAGGACGCGGACGAGATGAACTCTTGGGTTTGGGTTGCGGAAGATGGGTGCTTTTGTTGCCCGTGGCCTCAGAAATAATCTCGTCTAGTTTGGGTCCAAAAAGACGAGAACCAGCAAAAGGTAGAGACAGAAGGGAGCGCTTGGAAGAAGAGTCGGCCTGCCAGGCCTTCAGCCAGAGTTCCCGCCGAATGGAAACGGCGAGGGCGGAGGAACGTGCGACCATGGAGCCCGCGTCCAGAGCCGCCTCGCAAAGATATCTGGATCGCCGGAGCCTGGAGATCGTCGCGAGAAAGATCCGAGTCTAAGTCCTGATGCAAGCGCAGGGCCCATTCGGAAACCGCCTTGGCTACCCATGCCGAAGCGAAAATGGGGCGGAGCGCCGAACCGGAGGCTGAAAAGACCGACTTCGCAAGTGATTCCACCCGTCGGTCCGCCGGGTCCTGCAAAGAGGAGCCGTCCGCGACCGGAATCGTGGTATTCTTGGCCAGGCGAGCCACCGGCGGGTCGACCTTTGGAGGGGAGGACCACTTACCCACCCATTCCGGGGGAAAAGGGTAAAGGAGATCCAGCCGCTTGGGGATCAAAAATTTTGACCCTGGTTGTTCCCATGCTTTAGTGGTGAGAACAGAAAAGTCGTCGTGGACCGGGAACGATTTGGGGGCCTGCTTGGCTCGCAGGAAAGAAACCCCCTGGTGACTGGAGGAGGAGCCCTCCTCCTGAAGTTGGAAGGTGTCCCGGATCGCCGAGACAAGACTGTCCACTAAGGCTGCCATCTGAGAGGAGCGGTCTGGATCCAGATCCGCATCCGACTCTGCAACTTCCCCTTCAGACACATGTTCCCCAACAGACGAGGACGCCTTGGACAGCGAACCGGGGGGAGGGGGCGAAGGCGACCCGTCCGAGGACGAGAGACGTTCCTGCCTGGGATGCTTGCTGGGGTGTCTGCTCCTGGATGGTGCGCCCTGAGAGAGATCAGGCTGCGCAGGTGACGACGTCTCTACCAAGCGACCCATTAAGGAAAGGGTGGATTGGGAGATCTTGGATAGGTCAGTCACCGCCCGGGACAGGGATTTCGCCCATTCCGGTTCCATACTTCCAGCAGGCGGGTGCACGTCAGTGGACTGCGACTGAGGCGGCATGCCCTGGGTGGCCTGGCATGAGGCACAGAGGGGGTTCGTCTGACCCCAAGGGAACTTCACGTTACAGGAAGTGCAGGCATAATGGGTAGCCCTACCAGGGACCTGGGGTGCGGGATCCACTGGGTCCGACATGACAGGTGAGTGGGGCCAGAGGGGGCACCGGGGAGGGGAGAAGCACTGGTCCTACCAGAGTGAAACAGGAGCAACCCTTGCTGGATGTGTCCCCAGAGTCAGGAGCAGCAGGTTGAGTGGATCCCCTTGAGCTGTGGTTCACCAGTCTGGAGAGGAGGAGAATGCTGCAATATGGCTATGCCTCTCAGGAGCCGGAAAACTGCATGGCCAGGCATGCAGGGGAGGAAGCGCCGTGGGAAAAATTAGGCTCAGCCCCCTCTGGTCGCCGGCGTGAAGCCCCGCCCCCCACCTCGCGCTGCAGCGATGCCAGATCCAGGGAAGGAAGGGGACCCGGTCAGCAAACCGAGGGCCCATGGGAGAACGCTCCCACATGCGGACCTTAGGGGAGAAGGGGTAAGGGGAGAGGAGAAGAGAGCACATAGATGAGGCAGAACGTGCCTGGGAGAGAGGACCTGGACGTGTCCAAGTGCCTCAGAAAAATTAACCCCCGCAGCCCCTATGCCGGTGGTGCAGTACACTGTGTCCAGAGGGGAAGGGGAATCCTAGGGTGACACCACAACACAGAAAACATACTCACCTGTCTTCATCTGTGTTCTTCACCCTTTACCTAGACCAGCAGCACCACCTCTTCAATCCCTGGCATAAGTGACAGGGACTGGATTGCAGGGCAGGGACAGGTGGTTCTATCGCTGGGGGGAGCAGGAAGGTCAAGCCCTCCTGGTCCACTTTGTCTTCTTGTGGGGGGCAGAGCGGCGGAATAAGCGTCACCAGTCGGCCCCCCCAGGGATGCAGAGCTCTCAATAGCCCTGGACCCCCAACCTAAAAGGAAATAAAATAAAGTAAAAAATAAAAATAACAGCCACCCTGCAGAGCAGGGGGTCTGCCTCCTATGGCACTAAGCTAAAAACTGAGAGCTCTCTCCTGGCCGGAGGGGGTATAGCTGTCAGGGGAGGAGCCAACAGTTTTCAGCCTAGTGTCGCCTCCTAGTGGCAGCAAGCAGCTATACCCATGGTCTGTGTCCCCCAATGATATAAGCGAGAAATACCGATTTTTGGGCACTAAACTTGGCCAGAGATAATGTAATTTTGACAATACATACTCTTCTGACTTGCTATAAGGTACTGGATACAGAAACATAAAGATTTTAGGCAGTACAATGGGCCAGAGAAAATGTAATTTTGACAATACACAATCTATTGACTTGCTATAATGTACTGGATACAGAAACATACAGATTTTGGGCAATACACTAGACGAGAGATAATGTAATTTTTACAATACACAATGTACTTGTTTCTCGTAAGGTATTGGATACAGAAAAATACTGATTTTGGGCACTACACTAGACCAGGGATAATGTAATTTTGACAATACAGACTCTATTGGCATGCTATATTGTACTGGATACAGAAAAATTCTGATTTTGGGCAATACACTAGGCCAGAGATAATGCAATTTTTACAATACACACTGTACTGGCTTCCAGTAGGTTACTGGGTACAAAAAAATATAGATTTTGGGCACTACACTAGGGCAGAGATAATGTAATTTTGACAATACACACGCTATTCACTTGCTGTAAGGTACTGGATACAGAAAAATCCAGATTTTGTGCACTACACTAGCCCAGAGATAATGGAATTTTTACAATACACACTGTATTGGCTTCCAGTAAGGTACTGGATACAGAAAAATACAGATTTTGAGCACTGCGCTAGGGTACAGATAATGTAATTTTGACAATATACAATCTATTAACTTTCTGTAATATACTGGATACAGAAAAATACTGATTTTGGGCAATACACTAGCCCAGAGATAATGTAATTTTGACAATATACAATCTATTAACTTTCTGTAATATACTGGATACAGAAAAATACTGATTTTGGGCAATACACTAGCCCAGAGATAATGTAATTTTTACAATACAAACTGTACTGGCTTCCTGTAAGGTACTGGATACGGAAAAATACGGATTTTGGGCATTACACTAGGGTAGAAATCATGTAATGATGACAATACACACTCTATTGACTTGCTATAAGGTACTGGATACAGAAAAATACAGATTTTGGGCACTACACTAGAACAGAGATAATGTAATTTTGAAAATACACACGCTATTGACTTGCTCAAATGTACTGGATACAGGAAAATAAAGATTTTGGGCAATACACTAGCCCAGAGATAATGTAATTTTTACAATACACACTGTACTGGCTTCCAGTAATGTACTGGATACAGAAAAAATACAGATGTTAGGCAATAAACTAGGTCAGAGATAATGTAATTTTGAAAATACACACTCTATTCACTTGCTATAAAGTACTAGATACAGAAAAATACAGATTTTGTGCACTATACTTGCTCAGAGATAATGTACTTTTTACAATACAAACTGTATTGACTTCCAGTAAGGTACTGCATACAGGAAAATAAAGATTTTGGGCAATACACTAGCCCAGAGATAATGTAATTATTGCAATACACACTGTACTGGCTTCCAGTAAGGCACTGGATACAGAAAAATACAGATGTTAGGCAATAAACTAGGTCAGAGATAATGTAATTTTGAAAATACACACTCTATTCACTTGCTATAAAGTACTAGATACAGAAAAATGCAGATTTTGTGCACTATACTTGCTCAGAGATAATGTAATTTTTACAATACAAACTGTATTGGCTTCCAGTAAGGTACTGCATACAGGAAAATAAAGATTTTGGGCAATACACTAGCCCAGAGATAATCTAATTTTTACCATACACACTGTACTGCCTTCCAGAAATACAGATTTTGCGTACTACACTATAAAAGATATAATGTAATTTTGACAATACACACTGTATTGGCTTCCAATAAGTTACTGGATACAGAAAAATACAAATTTTGGGCACTACACTAGGCCAAGGATATTGTCATTTTGACAATATACCTGATATTCACTTGCTGTAAGCATTGGATTCAGAAAAATACAGATTTTGTGCACTACACTAGCCCAGTGATAATGTCATTTTTAGAAAACACACTCTCTTGACTTGCTCTAAGGTACTGGATACAGAAAAATAAAGATTTAGGGCACTACACTAGGTCAGACATAATGTAATTTTGACAATAAACACTATATTGACTTTCTGTAATGTACTGGATGCAGAAAAATACAGATTTTGGGCACTACATTAGGCCAGAGTTAATGTCATTATGACAATACACACGCTATTCACTTGCTATAAGGTACTTACTGGGTACAGAAAAATACTGCTTTTGGGCACTACACTAGGCCAGGGATATTGTAACTTTGACAATAATCATGCTGTTCACTTGCTATAAGGTATTGGATACAGAAAAATACAGATTTAGTGCACTACACTAGCCCAGAGATAATGTAATTTTTACAATAAACACTGTACTGGATTCCAGTAAGGTATTGGATACAGAAAAATACAGATTTTGGGTCGTACAATAGAACACGGATATTGTAATTTTGACAATAAACACTCTATTGACTTGCTGTAAGATACTGGATACAGAAAAATACAGATTTTAGCACTATACTAGGTCAGCGATAATGTCATTTTAAAAATGCAAACTCCATTGACTTGCTTTAATGTACTGGATACAGAAAAATAAATGTTTTGGTCAATATACACTGTATTGGCTTCCAGAAGGGTACTGGATACAGAAAAATGCAGATGTTGGGCACTACACTAGGCTAGGGATAATGTAATTTTGACAATATACACTCTATTGACTTGCTATAAGGTACTGGATACAAAAAAATACAGATTTTGGGCAGTTCACTAAAACAGAGAAAATGTAATTTTGACAATACACACTCTATTGACTTGCTGTAATGTACTGGATACAGAAAAATACAGATTTTGGGCAATAAACTAACCCAGAGATAATGTAATATTTACAATACACACTGTACTGGCTTCCACTAATGTACTGGATAAAGAAAAATACAGATTTTGGGCACTACATTAGGCCAGAGTTAATGTAATTTTTACAATAAACGACGCTATTCACTTGCTAAAAGTACTAGATACAGGAAAATACAGATTTTGGGCAGTACACTAGCAGAGTGATAACATAGTATTGAAGCTACACACTGTATTGACTTGCTGAAAGGTACTAAATACAGAAAAATTCATATTTTTGGCAATACACTAGCCCAGATATAATGTAATTTTTACAATACACACTGTACTGGCTTCCAGTAAATTAATGGATACAGAAAAATACTGATTTTGTGCACTACACTAGCCCAGAGATAATATAGTATTGGCACTACACTAGGACTGAGGAAATGTAATTTTGAAAATACGCACTCGACTTGCTGTAGGGTACTAGATACAGAAAAATACAGATTTTGAGCAATACGAAAGAACAGAGATAATATAGTATTGACGCTACACACTGTATTGAAAGGCACTGAAAGGTACTGAATACTGAAAAATTAAGATTTTTGGCAATACACTAGCCCAGATATAATGTAATTTTTACAATACACTTTGTACTGGCTTCCAGTAAAGTAATGGATAAAGAAAAATACAGATTTCGGGCACTACACTAGGACAGAGATAATGTAATTTTGACAATACACACTCTATTGACTTGGTGTAGGGTACTGGATACAGAAAAATAAAGATTTTTGGCTCTACCCTAGGACAGAGGTAATGTAATTTTGATACTACACACTCTATTGACTTGATGTAGGGTACTGGATACAGAAAAATTCAGATTATGGGCAATACACTAGCACAGAGATAATATAGTATTGACGCTACACACTCTATTGACTTGCTATAATGTACTTGATATAGAAAAATACAGATTTTGGGCAATACAGTTTACCAGAGATAATGTTATTTTGAAAATACACACTCTATTGACTTGCTCTAATGTACTGGATATAGAAAAATACAGATTTTGGTTCCATACCCTAGCACAGAGATAATATAGTATTGACGCTACACACTGTATTGACTTACTGAATACAGAATAATACAGTTTTTTGGCAATACACTAGGCCAGATATAATGTATTTTTTACAATACACACTGTACTGGCTTCCAGTAAGGTACTGGATACAGAAAAATACAGATTTTGGGCACCACACTAGACTAGAGATAATGCAATTTTGAAAATACACACTCTATTGACTTGCTCTGATATATGGGATACAGAAAATTACAGATTTTGGTTCCATATACTAGCCCAGAGATAATGTAATTTTGACAATACACACTCAATTGACTTGCATTAATGTACTAGATACAAAAAATACAGATTTTGGGCAATACACTAGCCCAGAGATTCTGTCATTTTTCAATACACACTGTACTCGATTCCAGTAAAGTACTGGACACAGAAAAATACAGATTTTGGGCATTACATTAGGCTGGAGATAATGTAATTTTGACAATAAACACTTTATTGAATTGCTTTAATGTACTGGATACAGAAAAAAAAAGATTTTGGGCAATACACTAGCCCAGAGATAATATAATTTTACAATACATCCTGTATTGACTTCCAGTAATGTACTGTTTATAGAAGAATACAGATTTTGGGCAATACACTATCCCAGATATAAAGTCATTTTTACAATACATACTGTATTGGCTTCCAGTAATGTACTGGATAATGAAAAATACAGGTTTTAGGCACTACACTGGGTCAGAGATAATGTAATTTTGACAATACACACTCTATTGACTTGCAGTAATGTACTGAATACAAAAAAATAAAGATTTTGGGCAATACACTAGCACAGAGATAATATAGTATTGACGCTACACACTGTATTGACTTGCTGAAAGGTACTGAATACAGAAGAATACAAAAAATAAAAACATCCATGAACTCACTATACCCATAAGCGAACACCTTAGGGTGTCTACTTTCCAAATTGGGGTCACTTGTGTGGTATTTATACTGCCCTGGCATTTTAGGGGCCCCTAAAGCTTGAGAAGGAGTTTGGAATCCAAATGCCTAAAAATGCCCTGTGAAATCCTAAGGGTACTTGTTGGAATTTGGGCCCCTTTGCGCATCTTGGCAGCAAAAAAGTGGTATCGCCGTACTCAGGAGAAGTAGGGCAATGTGTTTTGGAGTGTATTTTTACATATACCCATCCTGGGTGAGAGAAATATCTCTGTAAATTGACAACTTTGTATAAAAAAATGGAAAAAGTTGTCATTTACAGAGATATTTTTCACACCCAGCATGGGTATATGTAAAAATACACCCCGAAACACATTGCCCTACTTCTCCCGAGTACGGACATACCACATGTGTGCCAATTTTTTGCAGCCAAGATGCGCAAAGGGGCCCCAATTCCAATGAGTACCTTTCAGGATGGCATTTTTACGCATTTTTCTTCTCACGCTTTAGTGCCCCTAAAATGCCAGGGCAGTAAAAATACCCCAAATGTGACCCCATTTTAGAAATAAGATACCCCAAGGTATTCTGTGAGGGGCATGGCGAGTTCATAGAAGTTTTTTTTTTTTTTTTTTTGGCACAAGTTAGCGGAATTTGATTTTTTTTGTTTTTTCTCAAAAGTCTCCCTTTCCGCTAACTTGTGACAAAAAGTTCAATCTTTCATGGACTCAATATGCCCCTCAGCAAATACCTTGGGGTGTCTTCTTTCCAAAATGGGGTCACATGTGAGGTTTTTGTACTGCCCTGGCATTTGAGGGTCTCCACAGTCATTACATGTATGTCCAGCATTAGGAGTTTCTGCTATTCTCCTTATATGGAGCATACGGGTAATGAGATTTTTTTTCCGTTCAGCCTCTGGGCTGAAAGAAAAAATGAACGGCACAGATTTCCTCATTCGCATCAATCGATGTGGATGAAAAAATCTCTGCCAAAAAATATGCAAGAAGAAAAAGAGGGGCCTCGCGATTGCCAGGACATAGGGGCTCCGCCCAAACATCCATACCCACTTCAGCTCCTATGTCCTGGCAAACGTGATTTCTCCATTCACATCGATCAATCGATCGTTGTGGAGGAAGACATCTTTGCCAGATTTTTGATACAAAGTGTTTGCCAAAGCATATGGACTCCAACACCTCTCCTCAGCTCATATGCCTTGGCAAACGTACCAGTACTGCAGAGGAAAAATCTCATCTTGCAGCGCCGCATACACGACTTCACGTGTCTTCTGACAGCAGCGCAATGCTTCTCTCAGAATGCACATCAGTGCTGCAGCGCTTTCGTCGGTTGGTCCGTTGGTCTACCTGGAAAATAAAGGGTGGTTAGGGGGGGAAAAAAAAGAAGAAAAAACAGGCAGCAGGCTCATAAACTTGAACATCACAAACTTTATAAAACCTGAACATAAAACTTTTTTTTTATCAAACCTGAACATCAAAAATTTTAAAACCTGAACTAACTCAAGATTTTTTTTTCTTGCTACCTGTTTCATTTTTTTTTTAACCATTTCACTCTTTATTTTCCTAGCAGAAACCTCTCCTTTCCTATGGGACAATGTGTAAAGTGTAAATCACACAGAGATGGTGCGAAGTACATTATGCACTTTATCCCAAGTGAAAGGAGAGGTTTCTACCGTTTCACATTTCTGCTGTAGCACCCCAGCACCCCTGTGTGTTAGGGTCTCTCAAAACCTAGTATCCTGAGAGACCCTAGAGCCTGAGTGGATAAACTACTACTGTTGTGCTGTCCCTATGTCCCTAAGTGTACCTGAGTGTGGTACTTCTGGAAACACTCCCCTAGGCATAGGGCAGGGTGGTCAGGACAGTCAGGACAGAAATAGTGGGTGTCACGCCTTATTCCACTCCTGCTACAGACACAACATCTTTTTCGGGGTGGCGGTTGGTTTGAGGTACCAGCAACGACATTGGGGAAATGTCGCTCGTGTAGATGGCTCACTACACTGGTGGTTGGGGCCATGGAACCTCCTGGATACAGGAGGTTCTCGATGATCTCTTCCTGAAATTTGAGGAAGGATCCTGTTCTCCCAGCCTTACTGTAGAGAACAAAACTATTATATATAGCCAATTGAATTAAATATACAGACACCTTCTTATACCAGCGTCTGGTCCTGCGGGAAAGCAAATACAGGGCCAACATCTGGTCATTGAAGTCCACCCCTCCCATGAGCAAATTATAGTCGTGGACCGAGAGGGGCTTTTCAATGACACTGATTGCCCGTTCAATTTGGACTGTCGTGTCTGCGTGAATGGAGGAGAGCATGTAAACGTCATGCTTGTCTCTCCATTTCACCGCAAGCAGTTCTTCGTTACACAAGGCAGCCCTCTCCCCCCTTGTGAGATGGGTGGTAAGGAGCCCTTGGGGGAAGCCCCGGCGATTAGGTCGCACGGTGCCACAGCAGCCAATCTGTTTTAGGAACAAATGCCTGAAGAGGGGCACACATGGGTAAAAATTGTCCACATAAAGATGGTACCCCTTGCCGAATAAGGGTGACACCAAGTCCCAGACTATCTTCCCACTGCTCCCCAGGTAGTCAGGGCAACTGACCAGCTCCAGGGTCTGATCTTTTCCCTCATAGATCCGAATCTTGTGCGTATAGCCTGTGGCCCTTTCACAGAGCTTATACAATTTGACCCCATACCGGGCGCGCTTGCTTGGGATGTACTGTTTGAAGCCAAGGCGCCCGGTGAAATGTACTAGGGACTCGTCTACGCAGATGTTTTGTGCGGGGGTATGCAAATCTGCAAACTTCTGGTTGAAGTGGTCTATGAGGGGCCGAATTTTGTGGAGCCGGTCAAAAGCTGGGTGGCCTCTGGGACGGGAGGTGGTGTTGTCGCTAAAGTGCAGGAAACGCAGGATGGTCTCAAATCGTGTCCTGGACATGGCAGCAGAGTACATGGGTATGTGATGAATTGGGTTCGTGGACCAATATGACCGCAATTCATGCTTTTTGGATAGGCCCATGTTGAGGAGAAGGCCCAGAAAAGTTTTAAATTTGGAAACTTGGACTCGTTTCCAACGGAAAGACTGGGCATAAGAGATCCCGGGTTGGCATTTATAAATTGAGTGGCATACCGATTTGTGTCTGCCACATGTGGGCGACCGATCAGGCCTGATCGGGCAAACACAGCGTTTTGGGTGGGGGGGCGAGCTAAAGTGACAGTAATACTATTATAGATCTGACTGTGATCAGTTCTGATCACTTACAGATACTTAGCTACGCTAATCAGCGAATCGATGACTGCGGTGCGGTGGGCTGGGCGCTAACGGAAGCTAACTACCTACCAAAGGGACCTAAACTAACCTAAACCTAGCAGTCAATACTAGTGAAGAAAAAAAAGTGACAGTTTACAGTGATCACTTTTTTCCCTTTCACTAGTGATTGACAGGTGATTGAAAGGGGTGATCAAGGGGTTAATTGGGGTGATGGGGGGTGATCAGGGCCTGAAGTGTGGTGCTTGGTGTACTTACAGTAGAGGTGTGCTCTCTCCTGGGTCCAACTGACGAAAAGGACCCAGGAGAGCGCACAGAAGCCATTTAACACATTATATTTATAAATATAATATGCTAGATGGCTTGCGTTTTTTTTTTTAAATCATCAGCCTGCCAGCGATGATCATTGGCTGGCAGGCTGATGACCTATACTTGAACTTGTCCTTTAACTTTTCACCGCCGCGCAGTGCGCATGCGCTGCGGCATCAGCGCGAAATTTCACATCTCGCGAGATGACGCGCTGATGCATCAAGTCAGAACTACAGAAGCGCCCGCCGGACGCATCCGTGCGTTAGGCGGTCCTGTAGTGGTTAATGCACTACACTAGCACAGATATAATGTAATTTTGACAATGCACACTCTATTGACTTGACTGTAGGGTACTGGATACAGAAAAATAAAGATTTTTGGCTCTACACTAGGACAGAGGTAATGTTATTTTGACAATACACACTCTAATAACTTGCTGTAGGGTACTGGATACAGAAAAATACAGGTTTTGGGCAATACACTAGCACAGAGATAATATAGTATTGATGCTACACACTGTATTGACTTGCTGAAAGCGACTGAATACAGAAAAATACAGATTTTTGGCAATACACTAGCACAGATATCATGTCATTTTTACAATACACACTGTGCTGGCTTCCATTAAGGTACTGGTACAGAACAATACTGATTTTGGGCACTACACTAGACCAGAGATAATGTATTTTTGAAAATACACACTCTATTGACTTGCTCTAATGTACTGGATACAGAAAAATACAGTTTTTCATTTCAAACACTAGCCCAGAGAAAATGTAATTTTGACAATACACACTCTATTGACTTTCTGTAGGGTACTGGATACAGAAAAATAAAGATTTTGGGCAATACACTAGGCCAGAGTTAATGTAATGACAATACACACTCAATTGACTTGCTTTAATGTACTAGATACAAAAAAATTCCAGATTTGGGCAATACACTAACCCAGAGATTCTGTTATTTTTCAATACACATGTTATTGGCTTCCAGTAATGTAATTGATACAGAAAAATACAGATTTTGGGCACTATATTAGGCCAGAGTTAATGTAATTTTGACAATACACACGCTATTCACTTGCTATAAGGTACTGGATACAGAAAAATAAAGATTTTGGGCACTACGCTAGCACAGTGATAATATAGTACTGAAGCTACACACTGTATTGACTTGCTGTAAGGTACTGAATACAGAAAAATACAGATTTTTGGCAATACACTAGCCCAAATATAATGTAGTTTTTACAATACACACTGTACTGGCTTCCAGTAAAGTAATGGATACAGAAAAATTCAGATTTTGTGCACTACACTAGCACAGATATAATGTAAATTTGACAATACACACTTTATTGACTTGCTGTAGAGTACTGGATACAGAAAAATACAGATTTTGGGCAATACTCTAGCCCAGAGATTCTGTCATTTTTCAATACACACTGTATTGGCTTCCAGTAATGTAATGGATACAGAAAAATACAGATTTTTGGCAATACACTAGACCAGAGATAATGTTATTTTGAAAATACACACTGCATTGACTTGCTCTAATGTACTGGATATAGAAAAATACAGACGCTACACACAATGTTTTGAAAGGCACTGAAAGGTACTGAATACAGAAAAATACTGATTTTTGGCAATAGACTAGCCCAGATGTAATGGAATTTTTACAATACACAATGTACTGGCTTCCAGTAAAATAATGGATACAGAAAAATACAAATTTTGGGATAATGTAATTTTGACAATACACACTCTATTGACTTAGTGTAGGGTACTGGATACAGAAAAATAAAGATTTTTGGCTCTACACTAGGACAGAAGTAATGTAATTTTTACAATACACACTCTATTGACTTGCTGTAGGGTACTGGGTACAGAAACATAAAGATTTTTGGCACTACACTAGGCCAGAGATTATGTAATTTTGACAATACACACTCTATTGACTTTCTAAAATGAACTAGATGCAGAAAAAACTGATTTTGGGCAATACACTAGCCCAGAGATTATGTCATTTTTCAATACACACTGTATTGACTTTCTATAATGAACTAGATGCAGAAAAAACTGATTTTGGGCAATACACTAGCCCAGAGATTATGTCATTTTTCAATACACACTGTATTGGCTTCCAGTAATGTAATGGATACAGAAAAATACAGATTTTGGGCACTACATTAGGCCACAGTTTATGTAATTTTGACAATACACACGCTATTCACTTGCTATAAGGTACTTGATACAGAAAAATACTGATTTTTGGTAATACACTAGCCCAGCTATAATGTAATTTTTACAATACACACTGTACTGGCTTCCAGTAAAGTAATGGATACAGTAAAATACAGATTTTGGGCACCACACTAGCACAGATATAATGTAATTTTGACAATACACACTTTATTGACTTGCTGTAGGGCACTGGATACAGAAAAATAAAGATTTTTGGCTCTACACGAGGAGAGAGGTAATGTAATTATGACAATAACACTCTTTTGACTTGATATAGGGTGCTGGATACAGAAAAATACAGATTTTGGGCAATCCACCAGCAAAGAGATAATATAGTATTGACCATACACACTCTATTGATTTGCTGTAATGTAGTGGATACAAAAAAATACAGATTTTGGGCAATAGACTATCCCAGAAATAATGTAATTTTTAAAATACACACTCTATTGACTTTCTGTAATGTACTGGATACAGAAAGATACAGATTTTGGGCAATATACTATTCCAGAAATAATGTAATTTTTAAAATACACACTCTATTGACTTTCTGTAATGTACTGGATACAGAAAGATACAGATTTTGGGCACTACACTAGGACAGAGATAATATAATTTTGACAATACACACTCTATTGACTTGCTGTATGGTACTGGATACAGAAAAATACAGGTTTTGGGCAATACACTATTCCAGAAATAATGTACTTTTTAAAATACACATTCTATTGACTTTCTGTAATGTACTGGATACAGAAAGATTCAGATTTTGGGCACTACACTAGGACAGAGATAATATAATTTTGACATTACACACTCTATTGACTTGCTGTATGGTACTGGATACAGAAAAATAAAGTTTTTTAGCACTAAACTAGGCCAGAGATAATGTAATTTTGACCATACACACTCTATTGACTTGCTGTAATGTAGTGGATACAAAAAAATACAGATTTTGGGCAATAGACTATCCCAGAAATAATGTCATTTTTACAATGCATACTCTATTGGCTTCCAGTAATGTACTGGATAATAAAAAATAAAGGTTTTAGGAATTTTACTGGGTCAGAGATAATGTGATTTTGACAATACACACTCTATTGACTTGCAGTAACGTACTGAATACAAAAAAATACAGATTTTGGGCAATACACTACCACAAAGATAATATAGTATTGACGCTACACACTGTATTGACTTGCTAAAAGGTACTGAATACAGAAAAATACTGATTTTTGGCAATACACTAGCCCAGATATAATGTAGTTTTTACAATACACACTGTACTGGCTTCCAGTAAAGTAATGGATACAGAAAAATACAGATTTTGGGCACTACACTAGTCCAGAGATAATGTAATTTTGACAATACACGCTCTATTGACTTGCTGTAGGGTACTGGATACAGAAAGATACTGATTTTGGGCACTACACTAGGACAGAGATAATATAATTTTGACAATACACACTCTATTGACTTGCTGTATGGTACTGGATACAGAAAAATAAAGGTTTTGGGCAATACACTATTCCAGAAATAATGTAATTTTTAAAATACACACTCTATTGACTTTTCTGTAATGTACTGGATACAGAAAGATACAGATTTTGGGCACTACACTAGGACAGAGATAATATAATTTTGACAATACACACTCTATTGACTTGCTGTATGGTACTGGATACAGAAAAATAAAGTTTTTTAGCACTACACTAGGCCAGAGATAATATAATTTTGACAATACACACTCTATTGACTTGCTGTAATGTAGTGGATACAAAAAAATACAGATTTTGGGCACTACACTAGGAAAGAAATAATGTAATCTTTAAAATATATGCACTATTTACTTGCTATAATATACTGGAAACAGAAAAATACAGATATTGGGCAATACACTAGCCAAGAGACAATGTAATTTTTACAATACACAGTGTATTGGCTTCCAGTATGCTCCTGGATTCAGAAAAATACAGATTCTGGGTAGTACACTAGGGCAGGGATAATGCAATTTTGACAATACACATTCTACTGACTTGCTATAATGTACTGGATACAGAAAAATACAGATTTTGGGCACTACACTAGGACAGAGATAATGTAATTTTGAAAATACACACTCTATTGACTTGCTCTAATGTACTGGATACAGAAAAATACAGTTTTTCATTTCAAACACTAGCCCAGAGAAAATGTAATTTTGACAATACTCACTCTATTGACTTTCTGTAGGGTACTGGATACAGAAAAATAAAGATTTTGGGCAATACACTAGGCCAGAGTTAATGTAATGACAATGCACACTCAATTTACTTGCTTTAATGTACTAGATACAAAAAAATTCCAGATTTGGGCAATACACTAACCCAGAGATTCTGTTATTTTTCAATACACACATTATTGGCTATCAGTAATGTAATTGATACAGAAAAATACAGATTTTGGGCACTATATTAGGCCAGAGTTAATGTAATTTTGACAATACACACGCTATTCACTTGCTATAAGGTACTGGATACAGAAAAATAAAGATTTTGGGCACTACGCTAGCACAGTGATAATATAGTATTGAAGCTACATACTGTATTGACTTGCTGTAAGGTACTGAATACAGAAAAATACAGATTTTTGGCAATACACTAGCCCAAATATAATGTAGTTTTTACAATACACACTGTACTGGCTTCCAGTAAAGTAATGGATACAGAAAAATTCAGATTTTGTGCACTACACTAGCACAGATATAATGTAAATTTGACAATACACACTCTATTGACTTGCTGTAGAGTACTGGATACAGAAAAATACAGATTTTTGGCAATACACTAGCCCAAATATAATGTAGTTTTTACAATACACACTGTATTGGCTTCCAGTAATGTAATGGATACAGAAAAATACAGATTTTTGGCAATACACTAGACCAGAGATAATGTTATTTTGAAAATACACACTGCATTGACTTGCTCTAATGTACTGGATATAGAAAAATACAGATTTTGGTTCCATACACTAGCACAGAGATAAAATAGTATTGACGCTACACAATGTTTTGAAAGGCACTGAAAGGTACTGAATACAGAAAAATACTGATTTTTGGCAATAGACTAGCCCAGATATAATGGAATTTTTACAATACACAATGTACTGGCTTCCAGTAAAATAATGGATACAGAAAAATACAAATTTTGGGCACTACACTAGGACAGGGAAAATACGTACCTGGTATTTTACTTTCCTTGAGTCCGGAGGCAGCACATAATGGGTTAAGCTAGTCATCTCTTGCTTCCAGGACCGCCCACCTAGCAAAACACAACCAATCAGAGGTTAATTGCATAATAGACTACCCTACAAAGGGGTCCTGCTCCCTTGCATAACCGTGTTAAATAAAATAGATTGAGACAGAAATATGCAAGGATATAAATTTATTAGGGAGGGTATCGTTGTGCTGCCTCCGGACTCAAGGAAAGTAAAATACCAGGTACGTATTTTCCCTTTCCCCTATCGTCCTCCGGCAGCACATAATGGGATTTTCATATATCTCAAAGGGGGGGATTTTTAGTCAAAGCTGCAGACAAAACCCCAGTACTGAAGGCTGAGCTCCTGGCATTGACATCTAGGCGGTAATGCTTCCCAAACGTAGCTGATGAGGACCAGGAGGCTGCATTGCAGATGTCCTCGATAGGAACTTGGGCTGCTTCAGCCCATGATGTTGCTGCCGCTCTCGTCGAGTGTGCTTTCAAGGGAGACGGTGGAGGCAAATCTTCCAAAGCATAGGCCTCTAGGATGGTTGACTTCACCCATCTGGCTAGAGAATCCCTTGATGGAATATGGCCCTTCCTGGGGCCAGCGAACAGGACGAATAGATTTTCCGACTTTCTGAAGTCTCTGGTTCTATCTAGATATATTTGTAACGCCCTTTTGACATCCAATGTGTGAAACTTGGCTTGTTCTTCATCCACCGGATCAGGAAAAAATACCGGAAGGAAAGTTTCCCTATTTTTATTGGCTGCAGACGGAATCTTAGGCAGAAAGGTAGGTACCGTTCTTAATAGCACCCCATCAGGAAGAAAACGAATATACGGGAGCCTGGAGGATAGGGCTTGCAATTCTCCCAACCTTTTTGCTGACGTTATGGTTGTCAGAAAAAAAGTTTTGTATGACAGCCACTTGAGATCCACTTCCTGTAACGGCTCAAATGGTGCCGAAGTTAATCTTCTCAGAACCAGGGAGAGATCCCACACCGGCATAGGCTCTCTATGGACAGGCTTCAGTCTTCTTACAGCTTTAAAAAATCTAAAGATGAGAGGATGATGGAGAAACGCATTCTCTGTCATGGAGTTGATGGCCGTCATATGAGCACGTAGGGTATTCGGCTTAAGGCCTTTCTCCAACCCATCCTGCAGGAAGTGTAAGATTGAGGATATCTGTATCTGTTCGTGTCCAGCTTCGGACATCCAGGAAACGAACTTGTTCCAGATCTTCGCATATTTCGCGTTGGTGGTAGCTTTACGGGAGGCCAGCAGGGTGCTGATTACAGTGTCAGAGAGTCCTTCTCTTCTTAATTTCAATCTCTCAGTCTCCACGCTGTCAAATGCAGACGTTCTAGGCACTGGTGATAGAGGCCGTTCTGCAACAGAAGATCCGGGCGAAGAGGGAGTTTCCAGAATTCCCCTCTGGACAGATGGAGTAAGAGGGGGAACCAGGATCTGCGTGGCCAGAATGGAGCTATTAGAATCACCAGCTGAGGTTTCTCCTCTACAATCTTCCTTAGGACCCGTGGAATCAGCGGAACTGGTGGAAATATATACGCCGAGAGGCTCTCCCAAGTGATTGAAAAAGCGTCCACTATAGTCGGTTTGTCCGTGGACCTGAGGGAGCAGAATCTGTTCAGTTTCTTGTTCTCTGCGGAGGCCATGAGGTCCCAAACTGGGCACCCCCATTTGTTCGTGATGTTCCGGAACACAGAGGAATTTAGTTCCCACTCCGCGTGGCTTATTTCCTTCCTGCTCAGGAGATCCGCTCGAGTATTCGAGCAGCCCCTGATATGCACGGCTCTTAGTTCCTGCAGGTGTAATTCTGCCCATGCGAAGATCTTCTTGCAGAGGTTGAGAAGGAGAGTGCTCCTCGTACCCCCTGCTTGTTCAGATAGAACACCGAGACCAGGTTGTCCGATCTTACTAGGACAGACTTCCCCTCTAAATGGGACTTGAAATGGAGGAGGGATAGAAAGACTGCTTTCAATTCCTTGTAATTGGATGATTGTGCCTTGTCTTTGATGGACCAGCGTCCTTGCACCCAATGGTTCAGGAGATGGGCGCCCCAACCTTGGCCTGACGCATCCGTAGTGATGACGGTGGGTGAGATGAATTGAAATTTCTTTCCTCCGATCAGATTGCTGGTCTGGCACCACCACATAAGACTCTGTACCGTCGAACTCCTCAATTTCATTCTTGCCCCAAGTCTGTGACTGCTGTGACGCCATGCAAGGAGACAGTCGTGCTGGAGGTCCCGGGTATGGATATTTGCCCAGGGCACCGCATCGGAGACTGCAGTCAGATGACCCAGTGTCTTCATGACCCTGCGTATGGACGGCATGTGTAGTGACATCAGAGTCCTGACTTCTTTTTCAAAGCCGCGACTTTGGGGGCAGGTAAGAACAATTTCATTGCTGTCGTATCTATTTGGAGACCTAGAAATATCATGGACGTCGCTGGGGACAGACTTGACTTTTCCAGTTTACGAGGAACCCGACAGAATGAAGGATTTCCATCGTCTTCTCCAGATGATGCTGAAGAACTTCTCTCGATTCCGCTGCTAGAAGCCAGTCGTCCAGATAAGGGAATATCTGAATTCCCTGCAACCTGAGATGTGACACAATGGTAATGACGGTCTTGGTGAATACTCTTGGTGCGGAGCACAGGCCAAACGGAAGACACTTGAATTGGAAATGAAACACTCGTTTCCCTTTCTGGACTGCTACCCTCAGGAATTTTCTTGATTCTGGATGGATGGGTATATGTAGATATGCGTCCTTCAAGTCCAGGGAGGACATGAACTGGCCCTTCCTGAGGACTGCTGTTATTGATCTGATAGTTTCCATTCTGAAGCTGATTTTCTTCATAAACCGATTCACGAACCGAAGGTCTATTACTAGCCGATACTTTCCGTCCGACTTTGGGACGCAGAATACTCTGGAGTACACTCCTGTGAATTCCTGGTGACCTGGAACAGGTTCCAGAGCGCCTTTTCCCAGAATTCTTCCAGTAATTGCAGAACTAGAGGATCTTTTCCTTTGTTGAGTAGGAATCTGTCTCTTGGAATATGTGTGAACTCTAAAGCATAACCTTCTTTGATCACACTTTGGACCCAAGAGTCCGTGGTAATTTTTGCCAGCTGGGAAAAAGTGCTGCAGCCTTCCGCCCACTGTCTGAATTCTGGCGTCAGAAGTTGGACTTTGACGGCTTGTTATCCTCACTCTTTTCTTAGCCTTCTCTGAGGATGACCAGGTTCTTCGGTCAGACCTTCCTCGGTAGGATCGTCCTCTGAAGGTAGACCTTCTTTGATCCTGGCCTCCGTAGGGACGAAAAAACCTATTTCTCTTTTTGGGCTGCGGAAAGCTTAAAGCTTTGTTTTCCATGTTGGACTCTAACAACCTGTCTAGGTGAGATCCAAACAACTTGCCGGGTTCGAACGGGAGAGAACACAGGTTGCTTTTTGAGGACAGGTCACCAGCCCAGAGCTTGAGCCATAGCGCTCTTCTTACGGAATTTGACAGGGCCATATTCTTGGCGGTGAGTCTAACAACATCCACCGGGAAGTCACAAAGGAACTCTGCTGCCAGTTTCAGCGTTGGAATCTGTCGCAGTAAATCTTCCCTGGACACGCCGTCTTCCATCTCTCTCCTAATTGGCTGAGCCATACTCTGAGAGCTCTAGCCACCGGAACCGCTGCTAAAGCTGCCTTGTTTAAAGACGCCAGGTAGGCATGAGACCTTTTTTGAAGAGGCCATCAGCTTTCTTATCCATCGGTTCTTTTAACAACGCGGAATCATCCGCAGGGAAGAAGGATTTTTTGGCTAGCCTGGTGACGGCTGCATCCACCTTGGCCGGAGCTTCCCAACTTGCTGATTCTGCTGGATCGGTCTTGTAGATGTTTTTAAATCTCGTGCCCAAATTAACTTTGGACACTGGCTGCTGCCATTCTTTATACATGATGGTTTCCAGGACGGGATGGTTAGGAAACACAGGCGCTTTCTTCTTTGGGAAATAGAACAAATCTTCTTCCTCACGGGGGCCTGGCTTGTCCTTACTGGACTCCATAATGCTTTTTACCTCTTTTATTAACAGGTTTGCATCTTTCCTGTTAAATAAAAAGTTATCCTCCACAATGGCCGCCTCAGGGTCTGATGATACTTCACCCTCTGATCGAGAGGATACGTCAGATGAAGAGGGAGACAAACACTGTTTCCTAGATTTTCCCTTTTTTGATTTCTTTAGGAATGATTTAAACAGGGCCATCATCTTCCTAGTTTCTGTATCAGACTCTTCTTCAGGCTGCGCACACTTTCCACATATAGTAGATGGATAGTCCGCCGGTAGATGAGCCAGGCAGGACACACACAGAGGAGACCGCAGTCTTTGCTTCTTCTGAGGTGGAGAAGTCTGGGAGTCACTGTGACACCTGAAACACATGTCGTGCTCAAAATCATCAGGCAGGGGTTGTTCACACCCTTTGCATAACCTGTGTCTGGATTTCCTGAGTCTTTTCTCTCCTTTGCCAGATGATGAGGACATCTAAGAAGGTTGGAGAGAAAAGGCACATCAGTAAAAGAATCGCATGTCTATAGGATCGCACAAAGGAGACCCCATATCAGCCACAATACCTTTACAATGCAGGAGCTCGGCTGCCAAGTACAAAGGGCACCGAGCTCCTCACCATCCACTCCTTAAATACTTAACTTATGCGCTGTTTGGCGCGAACGGGGGAGCGGGGGCGCAGGCGTGACGTCACCGCACTGCGCGTGCGTTCCAAGATGCGTTCCACCGAAACCGGAAGTGACGGCCCCGACTTCCGGTATGGACGCGCACACATCCGCGATCAACCCCGTAGCTGGAGCCAGGCACGGGCTCAGCAATCGCGCCGGAGTGGATAAGAGTGGAGCCAGGGAACAACCATGGCTGTCACCACTCTAGGCCCGATATCCAAACCTTGACACAAGGTATAAGGGCCATCCAAACGTTTAAGGTGGGCTCTTCTCTACAGAGAGGACAAATAAAAAACACGGTTATGCAAGGGAGCAGGACCCCTTTGTAGGGTAGTCTATTATGCAATTAACCTCTGATTGGTTGTGTTTTGCTAGGTGGGCGGTCCTGGAAGCAAGAGATGACTAGCTTAACCCATTATGTGCTGCCGGAGGACGATAGGGGAAAGAGATAATGCAATTTTGACAATACACACTCTATTGACTTAGTGCAGGGTACTGGATACAGAAAAATAAAGATTTTTGGATCTACACTAGGACAGAAGTAATGTAATTTTTACAATACACACTCTATTGACTTGCTGTAGGGTACTGGGTACAGAAACATAAAGATTTTTGGCACTACACTAGGCTAGAGATTATGTAATTTTGACAATACACACTCTATTGACTTTCTATAATGAACTAGATGCAGAAAAATAAAGATTTTGGGCACCACACTAGCACAGATATAATGTAATTTTGACAATACACACTTTATTGACTTGCTGTAGGGCACTGGATACAGAAAAATAAAGATTTTTGGCTCTACACTAGGAGAGAGGTATTGTAATTATGACAATAACACTCTATTGACTTGCTGTAGGGTGCTGGATACAGAAAAACACAGATTTTGGGCAATACATCAGCAAAGAAATAATATAGTATTGACGCTACACACTGTATTGACTTGCTGAAAGGTACTGAATACAGAAAAATACAGATTTTTGGCAATACACTAGGCTAGATATAATGTAATTTTGACCATACACATTCTATTGACTTGCTGTAATGTAGTAAATATAAAAAAATACAGATTTTGGCCAATAGACTATCCCAGAAATAATGTTATTTTTACAATGCATACTCTATTGGCTTCCAGTAATGTACTGGATAATGAAAAATAAAGGTTTTAGGCATTTTACTGGGTCAGAGATAATGTAATTTTGACAATACACACTCTATTGACTTGCAGTAACGTACTGAATACAAAAAAATACAGATTTTGGGCAATACACTACCACAAAGATAATATAGTATTGACGCTACACATTGTATTGACTTGCTGAAAGGTACTGAATACAGAAAAATACTGATTTTTGGCAATACACTAGCCCAGATATAATGTAGTTTTTACAATACACACTGTACTGGCTTCCAGTAAAGTAATGGATACAGAAAAATACAGATTTTGGGTACTACACTAGGACAGGGATAATGCAATTTTCACAATACACACTCTACTGACTCGCTATGATGTACTGGATACAGAAAAATACAGATTGTAATTTTTACAACACACACTGTACTGGCTTCCAGTAAGGTACTGGATACTGAAGAATGCAGATTTTGGGCACTACACTAACACAGGGATAATGCAATTTTGACAATACACACTCTATTGACTTGCTATAATGTACTGGATACATAAAAATTCAGATTTTGGGCACTACACTAGGACAGGTATAATGTAATTTTGACAATACACACTCTTCTGTATTGCTATAAGGTACTGGATACAGAAAAATACAGATTTTGGGCAAAACACTAGCCCAGAGATAATGTAATTTTTACAATACACACTGTACTGGCTTTCAGTAAGGTACTGGATACAGAAAAATAAAGATTTTAGGCACTACACTAAGCCAGGGATATTGTAATTTTGACAATACACACTCTATTGACTTGCTATAAGGTACTGGATACAGAAAAATACAGGTTTTGGGCAATACACTAGGCCAGAAATAATGTAATTTTGAAAATATACACTCTATTGACTTTCTGTAATGTACTAGATACAGAAAAATACAGATTTTGGGCACTACACTAGAACAGAGATAATGTAATTTTTACAATATATACTGTAGTGGCATTCAGTATGATACTGGGTACAGAAAAATACAGATTTTGGCAGTGATAATGTAATTTTGACAATACACACTCTATTGACTTCCTATAAGGTACTGGATACAGAAAAATACAGATTTTGGGCACTACACTAGGACAGAGATAATATAATTTTGACAATACACACTCTATTGACTTGCTGTATAGTACTGGATACAGAAAAATAAAGTTTTTTTAGCAGTACACTAGGCCAGAGAAAATGTAATTTTGACAATTCACACTCTATTGACTTTCTGTAATGTACTGGATACAGAAAAATACAGATTTTGGGCACTACACTAGGACAGAGATAATATAATTTTGACAATACACACTCTATTGACTTGCTGTAATGTAGTGGATACAAAAAAATACAGATTTTGGGCACTACACTAGGAAAGAAATAATGTAATCTTTAAAATATATGCACTATTTACTTGCTATAATATACTGGAAACAGAAAAATACAGATATTGGGCAATACACTAGCCAAGAGACAATGTCATTTTTACAATACACAGTGTATTGGCTTCCAGTATGCTCCTGGATTCAGAAAAATACAGATTCTGGGTAGTACACTAGGGCAGGGATAATGCAATTTTGACAATACACATTCTACTGACTTGCTATAATGTACTGGATACAGAAAAATACAGATTTTGGGCACTACACTAGGACAGAGATAATGTATTTTTGAAAATACACACTCTATTGACTGGCTCTAATGTACTAGATACAGAAAAATACAGTTTTTCATTTCAAACACTAGCCCAGAGAAAATGTAATTTTGACAATACACACTCTATTGACTTTCTGTAGGGTACTGGATACAGAAAAATAAAGATTTTGGGCAATACACTAGGCCAGAGTTAATGTAATGACAATTCACACTCAATTGACTTGCTTTAATGTACTAGATACAAAAAAATTCCAGATTTGGGCAATACACTAACCCAGAGATTCTGTTATTTTTCAATACACACATTATTGGCTTCCAGTAATGTAATTGATACAGAAAAATACAGATTTTGGGCACTATATTAGGCCAGAGTTAATGTAATTTTGACAATACACACGCTATTCACTTGCTATAAGGTACTGGATACAGAAAAATAAAGATTTTGGGCACTACGCTAGCACAGTGATAATATAGTATTGAAGCTACACACTGTATTGACTTGCTAAAAGGTACTGGATAAAGAAAAATACAGATTTTTGGCAATACACTAGCCCAAATATAATGTAGTTTTTACAATACACACTGTATTGGCTTCCAGTAATGTAATGGATACAGAAAAATACAGATTTTGGGCACTACATTAGGCCACAGTTTATGTAATTTTGACAATACACACGCTATTCACTTGCTATAAGGTACTTGATACAGAAAAATACTGTTTTTTGGTAATACACAAGCTCAGCTATAATGTAATTTTTTACAATACACACTGTACTGGCTTCCAGTAAAGTAATGGATACAGTAAAATACAGATTTTGGGCACCACACTAGCACAGATATAATGTAATTTTGACAATACACACTTTATTGACTTGCTGTAGGGCACTGGATACAGAAAAATAAAGATTTTTGGCTCTACACTAGGAGAGAGGTATTGTAATTATGACAATAACACTCTATTGACTTGCTGTAGGGTGCTGGATACAGAAAAACACAGATTTTGGGCAATACACCAGCAAAGAAATAATATAGTATTGACGTTACACACTGTATTGACTTGCTGAAAAGTACTGAATACAGAAAAATACAGATTTTTGGCTATACACTAGGCCAGATATAATGTAATTTTGACCATACACATTCTATTGACTTGCTATAATGTAGTAAATATAAAAAAATACAGATTTTGGCCAATAGACTATCCAGAAATAATGTTATTTTTACAATGCATACTCTATTGGCTTCCAGTAATGTACTGGATAAAGAAAAATAAAGGTTTTAGGCATTTTACTGGGTCAGAGATAATGTAAATTTGACATTACACACTCTATTGACATGCAGTAACGTACTGAATACAAAAAAATACAGTTTTTGGGCAATACACTACCACAAAGATAATATAGTATTGACGCTACACAAAGTATTGACTTGCTGAAAGGTACTGAATACAGAAAAATACTGATTTTTGGCAATACACTAGCCCAGATATAATGTAGTTTTTACAATACACACTGTACTGGCTTCCAGTAAAGTAATGGATACAGAAAAATACAGATTTTGGGCACTACACCAGGAAAGAAATAATGTAATCTTTAAAATATATGCACTATTTACGTGCTATAATATACTGGAAACAGAAAAATACAGATTTTGGGCAATACACTACCACAAAGATAATATAGTATTGGCGCTTCACACTGTATTGACTTGCTGAAAGGTACTGAATACAGAAAAATACTGATTTTTGGCAATACACTAGCCCAGATATAATGTAGTTTTTACAATACACACTGTACTGGCTTCCAGTAAAGTAATGGATACAGAAAAATACAGATTTTGGGCACTACACTAGTCCAGAGATAATGTAATTTTGACAAGACACGCTCTATTGACTTGCTGTAGGGTACTGGATACAGAAAGATACTGATTTTAGGCACTACACTAGGACAGAGATAATATAATTTTGACAATACACACTCTATTGACTTGCTGTATGGTACTGGATACAGAAAAATACAGGTTTTGGGCAATACACTATTCCAGAAATAATGTAATTTTTAAAATACACACTCTATTGACTTTTTTGTAATGTACTGGATACAGAAAGATACAGATTTTGGGCACTACACTAGGACAGAGATAATATAATTTTGACAATACACACTCTATTGACTTGCTGTATGGTACTGGATACAGAAAAATAAAGTTTTTTAGCACTACACTAGGCCAGAGATAATGTAATTTTGACAATACACACTCTATTGACTTGCTGTAATGTAGTGGATACAAAAAAATACAGATTTTGGGCACTACACCAGAAAAGAAATAATGTAATCTTTAAAATATATGCACTATTTACGTGCTATAATATACTGGAAACAGAAATATACAGATATTGGGCAATACACTAGCCAAGAGACAATGTAATTTTTACAATACACAGTGTATTGGCTTCCAGTATGGTCCTGGATACAGAAAAATACAGATTCTGGGTACTACACTAGGACAGGGATAATGCAATTTTGACAATAAACACTCTACTGACTTGCTATAATGTACTGGATACAGAAAAATACAGATTTTGGGCATTACACTAGGACAGAGATAATGTAATTTTGACAATACACACTGTATTGACTTGCTGTGTGGTACTGGATACAAAAAAATAAAGTTTTTTAGCACTACACTAGGCCAGAGATAATGTAATTTTGACAATACACACTCTATTGATTTGCTATAAGGCACTGGATACAGAAAAGTACAGGTTTTGGGCAATATACTATTCCAGAAATAATATAATTTTTAAAATACACACTCTATTGACTTTCTGTAATGTACTGGATACAGAAAGATACAGATTTTGGGCACTACACTAGGACAGAGATAATATAATTTTGACAATACACACTCTATTGACTTGCTGTATGGTACTGGATACAGAAAAATACAGGTTTTGGGCAATACACTATTCCAGAAATAATGTAATTTTTAAAATACACACTCTATTGACTTTCTGTAATGTACTGGATACAGAAAGATACAGATTTTGGGCACTACACTAGGACAGAGATAATATAATTTTGACAATACACACTCTATTGACTTGCTGTATGGTACTGGATACAGAAAAATAAAGTTTTTTAGCACTACACTAGGCCAGAGATAATGTAATTTTGACCATACACACTCTATTGACTTGCTGTAATGTAGTGGATACAAAAAAAATACTGATTTTTGGCAATAGACTAGCCCAGATATAATGGAATTTTTACAATACACAATGTACTGGCTTCCAGTAAAATAATGGATACAGAAAAATACAAATTTTGGGCACTACACTAGGACAGAGATAATGTAATTTTGACAATACACACTCTATTGACTTAGTGCAGGGTACTGGATACAGAAAAATAAAGATTTTTGGCTCTACACTAGGACAGAAGTAATGTAATTTTTACAATACACACTCTATTGACTTGATGTAGGGTACTGGGTACAGAAACATAAAGATTTTTGGTACTACAATAGGCCAGAGATTATGTAATTTTGACAATACACACTCTATTGACTTTCTATAATGAACTAGATGCAGAAAAATAAAGATTTTGGGCAATACACTAGGCAAGAGTTAATGTCATTTTGACAATACACACTCAATTGACTTGCTGTAATGTACTGGATACAAAAAAAAAACTGATTTTGGGCAATACACTAGCCCAGAGATTATGTCATTTTTCAATACACACTGTATTGGCTTCCAGTAATGTAATGGATACAGAAAAATACAGATTTTGGGCACTACATTAGGCCACAGTTTATGTAATTTTGACAATACACACGCTATTCACTTGCTATAAGGTACTTGATACAGAAAAATACTGATTTTTGGTAATACACTAGCCCAGCTATAATGTAATTTTTACAATACACACTGTACTGGCTTCCAGTAAAGTAATGGATACAGTAAAATACAGATTTTGGGCACCACACTAGCACAGATATAATGTAATTTTGACAATACACACTTTATTGACTTGCTGTAGGGCACTGGATACAGAAAAATAAAGATTTTTGGCTCTACACTAGGAGAGAGGTAATGTAATTATGACAATAACACTCTATTGACTTGCTGTAGGGTGCTGGATACAGAAAAACACAGATTTTGGGCAATACACCAGCAAAGAAATAATATAGTATTGACGCTACACACTGTATTGACTTGCTGAAAGGTACTGAATACAGAAAAATACAGATTTTTGGCAATACACTAGGCCAGATATAATGTAATTTTGACCATACACATTCTATTGACTTGCTGTAATGTAGTAAATATAAAAAAAATACAGATTTTGGCCAATAGACTATCCCAGAAATAATGTTATTTTTACAATGCATACTCTATTGGCTTCCAGTAATGTACTGGATAATGAAATATAAAGGTTTTAGGCATTTTACTGGGTCAGAGATAATGTAATTTTGACAATACACACTCTATTGACTTGCAGTAACGTACTGAATACAAAAAAATACAGATTTTGGGCAATACACTACCACAAAGATAATATAGTATTGACGCTACACACTGTATTGACTTGCTGAAAGGTACTGAATACAGAAAAATACTGATTTTTGGCAATACACTAGCCCAGATATAATGTAGTTTTTACAATACACACTGTACTGGCTTCCAGTAAAGTAATGGATACAGAAAAATACAGATTTTGGGCACTACACTAGTCCAGAGATAATGTAATTTTGACAATACACGCTCTATTGACTTGCTGTAGGGTACTGGATACAGAAAGATACTGATTTTGGGCACTACACTAGGACAGAGATAATATAATTTTGACAATACACACTCTATTGACTTGCTGTATAGTACTGGATACAGAAAAATACAGGTTTTGGGCAATACACTATTCCAGAAATAATGTAATTTTTAAAATACACACTCTATTGACTTTTCTGTAATGTACTGGATACAGAAAGATACAGATTTTGGGCACTACACTAGGACAGAGATAATATAATTTTGACAATACACACTCTATTGACTTGCTGTATGGTACTGGATACAGAAAAATAAAGTTTTTTAGCACTACACTAGGCCATAGATAATGTAATTTTGACAATACACACTCTATTGACTTGCTGTAATGTAGTGGATACAAAAAAATACAGGTTTTGGGTACTACAGTAGGAAAGAAATAATGTAATCTTTAAAATATATGCACTATTTACTTGCTATAATATACTGGAAACAGAAAAATACAGATATTGGGCAATACACTAGCCAAGAGACAATGTAATTTTTACAATACACAGTGTATTGGCTTCCAGTATGGTCCTGGATACAGAAAAATACAGATTCTGGGTAGTACACTAGGACAGGGATAATGCAATTTTGACAATACACACTCTACTGACTTGCTATAATGTACTGGATACAGAAAAATACAGATTTTGGGCACTACACTAGGACAGAGATAATGTAATTTTGACAATACACACTCTATTGACTTGCTGTGTGGTACTGGATACAGAAAAATTAAGTTTTTTAGCACTACACTAGACCACAGATAATGTAATTTGAAAATACACACTCTATTGATTTGCTATAAGGCACTGGATACAGAAAAATACAGGTTTTGGGCAATAGACTATTCCTGAAATAATGTAATTTTTTAAATACACACTTTATTGACTTTCTGTAATGTATTGGATACAGAAAGATACAGATTTTGGGCATACACTAGGACAGAAATAATATAATTTTGACAATACACACTCTATTGACTTGCTATAAGGTACTGGATACAGAAAAACACAGGTTTTGGGCAATACACGAGGCCAGAAATAATGTAATTTTGACAATACACACTCTATTGACTTTCTGTAATGTACTGGATACAGAAAGATACAGATTTTGGGCACTACACTAGGACAGAGATAATATAATTTTGTCAATACACACTCTATTGACTTGCTGTATGGTACTGGATACAGAAAAATAACTTTTTTTAGCACTACACTAGGCCAGAGATAATGTAATTTTGACAATACACACTCTATTGACTTGCTGTAATGTAGTGGATACAAAAAAATACAGATTTTGGGCAATAGACTAGCATAGAGATTATGCAATTTTTACAATACATCCTGTATTGCCTTCCAGAAAGGTACTAGATACAGAAAAATACAGACTTTGGGCAGTACACTAGCCCAGATATAATGCAATTTTTACAATACACAACTTAATGGCTACCAGTCAGGTATTGGATACAGAAAAATACAGATTTTGGGAACCACACTAAGAAAGAAATAATGTAATCTTTAATATACGTACACTATTTACTTTCTATAATATACTGGAAACAGAAAAATACAGATATTGGTTAATACACTAGCCCAGAGATAATGTAATTTTTACAATACACAGTGTATTGGCTTCCAGTACGGTCCTGGATACAGAAAAATACAGATTTTGGGTACTACACTAGGACAGGGATAATGCAATTTTCACAATACACACTCTACTGACTCGCTATGATGTACTGGATACAGAAAAATACAGATTGTAATTTTTACAACACACACTGTACTGGCTTCCAGTAAAGCACTGGATACTGAAAAATGCAGATTTTGGGCACTACACTAACACATGGATAATGCAATTTTGACAATACACACTCTATTGACTTGCTATAATGTACTGGATACATAAAAATACAGATTTTGGGCACTACACTAGGACAGGTATAATGTAATTTTGACAATACACACTCTTCTGAATTGCTATAAGGTACTGGATACAGAAAAATACAGATTTTGGGCAAAACACTAGCCCAGAGATAATGTAATTTTTACAATACACACTGTACTGGCTTTCAGTAAGGTACTGGATACAGAAAAATACAGATTTTAGGCACTACACTAAGCCAGGGATATTGTAATTTTGACAATACACACTCTATTGACTTGCTATAAGGTACTGGATACAGAAAAATACAGATTTTGGGCAAAACACTTGCCCAGAGATAATGTAATTTTTACAATACACACTCTATTGGCTTTCTAGTAAGGTACTGGATACAGAAAGATACAGATTTTGGGCACTACACTAAGCCAGGGATAATGTAATTTTGACAATACACACTCTATTGACTTGCTGTAAGGTACTGGATACAGAAAAATACAGGTTTTGGGCAATACACTAGGCCAGAAATAATGTAATTTTGAAAATACACACTCTATTGACTTTTCTGTAATGTACTGGATACAGAAAGATACAGATTTTGGGCACTACACTAGGACAGAGATAATATAATTTTGACAATACACACTCTATTGACTTGCTGTATGGTACTGGATACAGAAAAATAAAGTTTTTAGCACTACACTAGGCCAGAGATAATGTAATTTTGACAATACACACTCTATTGACTTGCTGTAATGTAGTGGATACAAAAAATACAGATTTTGGGCACTACACTAGGAAAGAAATAATGTAATCTTTAAAATATATGCACTATTTACTTGCTATAATATACTGGAAACAGAAAAATACAGATATTGGGCAATACACTAGCCAAGAGACAATGTAATTTTTACAATACACAGTGTATTGGCTTCCAGTATGGTCCTGGATACAGAAAAATACAGATTCTGGGTAGTACACTAGGACAGGGATAATGCAATTTTGACAATACACACTCTACTGACTTGCTATAATGTACTGGATACAGAAAAATACAGATTTTGGGCACTACACTAGGACAGAGATAATGTAATTTTGACAATACACACTCTATTGACTTGCTGTAATGTACTGGATACAGAAAAATACAGTTTTTCAGTTCACTACACTAGCCCAGAGATAATGTAATTTTGACAATACACACTCTATTGACTTTGCTGTAAGGTACTGGATACAGAAAAATACAGATTTTGGGCAATACACTTGGCCAGAGATAATGTGATTTTGACAATACACACTCTATTGACTTGCTGTAATGTACTGGATACAGAAAAATACTGATTTTAGGCACTACACTAGGACAAGTAAAATGTAATTTTGACAATACATACTCTTCAGAATTGCTATAAGGTACTGGATACAGAAAAATACAGTTTTTGGGCAATACACTAAGACAGAGAAAATATAATTTTGTCAATACACACTCTATTGACTTGCTGTATGGTACTGGATACAGAAAAATACAGTTTTTGGGCAATACACTAAGACAGAGAAAATATAATTTTGTCAATACACACTCTATTGACTTGCTGTATGGTACTGGATACAGAAAAATATTTTTTTTTAGCACTACACTAGGCCAGAGATAATTTAATTTTGACAATACACACTCTATTGACTTGCTGTAATGTAGTGGATACAAAAAAATACAGATTTTGGGCAATAGACTAGCATAGAGATTATGCAATTTTTACAATACATCCTGTATTGCCTTCCAGAAAGGTACTAGATACAGAAAAATACAGACTTTGGGCAGTACACTAGCCCAGATATAATGCAATTTTTACAATACACACTGTAATGGCTACCAGTCAGGTATTGGATACAGAAAAATACAGATTTTGGGAACCACACTAAGAAAGAAATAATGTAATCTTTAATATACGTACACTATTTACTTTCTATAATATACTGGAAACAGAAAAATACAGATATTGGTTAATACACTAGCCCAGAGATATTGTAATTTTTACAATACACAGTGTATTGGCTTCCAGTACGGTCCTGGATACAGAAAAATACAGATTTTGGGTACTACACTAGGACAGGGATAATGCAATTTTCACAATACACACTCTACTGACTCGCTATGATGTACTGGATACAGAAAAATACAGATTTTGGGCAATACACTAGCCCAGAGATAATGTAATTTTTACAACACACACTGTACTGGCTTCCACTAAAGCACTGGATACTGAAAAATGCAGATTTTGGGCACTACACTAACACAGGGATAATGCAATTTTGACAATACACACTCTATTGACTTGCTATAATGTACTGGATACATAAAAATACAGATTTTGGGCACTACACTAGGACAGGTATAATGTAATTTTGACAATACACACTCTTCTGTATTGCTATAAGGTACTGGATACAGAAAAATACAGATTTTGGGCAAAACACTAGCCCAGAGATAATGTAATTTTTACAATACACACTGTACTGGCTTTCAGTAAGGTACTAGATACAGAAAAATACAGATTTTGGGCACTACTCTAGAACAGAGATAATGTAATTTTTACAATACACACTCTATTGACTTGCTATAAGGTACTGGATACAGAAAAATACAGATTTTGGGCAATACACTAGGCCAGAAATAATGTAATTTTGACAATACACACTCTATTGACTTCCTGTAAGGTACTGGATACAGAAAAATACAGATTTTGGGCACTACACTAGCACAGATATAATGTAATTTTGACAATACACACTGTATTGACATTGCTGTAATGATACTGGATACAGAAAAATACAGATTTTGGACACTACACTAGGACAGAGATAATGTAATTTCGACAATACACACTCTATTGACTTCCTATAAGGTACTGGATACAGAAAAATACAGATTTTGGGCACTACACTAGGACAGAGATAATATAATTTTGACAATACACACTCTATTGACTTGCTGTATAGGTACTGGATACAGAAAATACAGATTTTAGGCAGTACACTAGGCCAGAGATAATGTAATTTTGACAATACACACTCTATTGAATTTCTGTAATGTACTGGATACAGAAAAATACTGATTTTGGGCACTACACTAAGACAGAGAAAATATAATTTTGACAATACACACTCTATTGACTTGCTGTATAGTACTGGATACAGATAAATAAAGTTTTTTTAGCACTACACTTGGCCAGAGATAATGTAATTTTGACAATACACACTCTATTTACTTGCTGTAATGTACTGGATACAGAAAAATACAGATTTTAGGCACTACACTAGGACAAGTATAATGAAATTTTGACAATACACACTCTTCTGAATTGCTATAAGGTACTGGATACAGAAAAATACAGATTTTTGGCAATACACTAGCTCGGAGATAATGTAATTTTTACAATACACACTGTACTGGCTTCCATTAAGGTACTGGATACAGAAAAATACAGATTTTGGGCACTACACTAGTCCAGGGATAATGTAATTTTGACAATACACACTCTATTGAATTTCTATAATGTACTGGATACAGAAAAATACAGATTTTGGGCACTACACTAAGACAGAGAAAATATAATTTTGACAATACACACTCTATTGACTTGTTATAATGTACTCGATACAGAAAAATACAGATTTTGGGCAATACACTAGGGCAGAGATAATGTAATTTTGAAAATACACACTCTATTGACTTTCTATAATGTACTAGATACAGAAAAATACAGATTTTTGGGCACTAAACTTGGCCAGGGATAATGTAATTTTGACAATACATACTCTTCTGACTTGCTATAAGGTACTGGATACAGAAACATAAAGATTTTAGGCAGTACAATAGGCCAGAGATAATGTAATTTTGACAATACACACTCTATTGAGTTGCTATAATGTACTGGATACATAAAAATGCAGATTTTGGGCACTACACTAGACCACGGATAATTTAATTTTGACAATACACACTCTATTGAGTTGATATAAGGTATTGGATACAGAAAAATACAGATTTTGGGCACTACACCAGGTCAGAGATAATGTAATTTTGACAATACACACTCTATTGGCATGCTATATTGTACTGGATACAGAAAAATTCTGATTTTGGGAAATACACTAGGCCAGAGATAATGCAATTTTTACAATACACACTGTACTGGCTTCCAGTAGGTTACTGGGTACAAAAAAATACAGATTTTGGGCACTACACTAGGGCAGAGATAATGTAATTTTGACAATTCACACTCTATTGACTTTCTGTAATGTACTGGATACAGAAAAATACAGATTTTGGGCACTACACTAGGACAGAGATAATATAATTTTGACAATACACACTCTATTGACTTGCTGCATAGTACTGGATACAGCTAAATAAAGTTTTTTTAGCACTACACTTGGTCAGAGATAATGTAATTTTGACAATACACACTCTATTGTTTTGCTGTAATGTACTGGATACATAAAAATACAGATTTTGGGCACTACACTAGGACAGGTATAATGTAATTTTGACAATACACACTCTTCTGAATTGCTATAAGGTACTGGATACATAAAAATACAGATTTTGGGCAATACACTAGCTCGGAGATAATGTAATTTTTACAATGCACACTGTACTGACTTCCATTAAGGTACTGGATACAGAAAAATACTGATTTTAGGCACTACACTAGTCCAGGGATAATGTAATTTTGACAATACACACTCTATTGAATTTCTGTAATGTACTGGATACAGAAAAATACAGATTTTGGGCACTACAGTAAGACAGAGATAATATAATTTTGACAATACACACTCTATTGACTTGCTGTATAGTACTGGATACAGAAAAATAAAGTTTTTTTAGCACTACACTTGGCCAGAGATAATGTAATTTTGACAATACACACTCTATTGACTTGCTGTAAGGTACTGGATACAGAAAAATACAGATTTTGGGCAATACACTAGCTCGGAGATAATGTAATTTTTACAATACACACTGTACTGGCTTCCATTAAGGTACTGGATACAGAAAAATACAGATTTTTGGCACTACACTAGGGCAGAGATAATGTAATTTTGACAATACACACTCTATTGACTTGTTATAATGTACTCTATACAGAAAAATACAGATTTTGGGCAATACACTAGAACAGAGATAATGTAATTTTGAAAATACACACTCTATTGACTTTCTATAATGTACTAGATACAGAAAAATACAGATTTTTGGGCACTAAACTTGGCCAGGGATAATGTAATTTTGACAATACATACTCTTCTGACTTGCTATAAGGTACTGTATACAGAAACATAAAGATTTTAGGCAGTACAATAGGCCAGAGATAATGTAATTCTGACAATACACACTCTATTGAGTTGCTATAATGTACTGGATACAGAAAAATACTGATTTTGGGCAATACACTAGACCAGAGATAATTTAATTTTTACAATACACAATGTACTTGTTTCCTGTAAAGTATTAGATACAGAAAAATACAGATTTTGGGCACTACACTAGACCACGGATAATGTAATTTTGACAATACACACTCTATTGAGTTGATATAAGGTATTGGATACAGAAAAATACAGATTTTGGGCACTACACCAGGTCAGAGATAATGTAATTTTGACAACACACACTCTATTGGCATGCTATATTGTACTGGATACAGAAAAATTCTGATTTTGGGAAATACACTAGGCCAGAGATAATGCAATTTTTACAATACACACTGTACTGGCTTCCAGTAGGTTACTGGGTACAAAAAAATTCAGATTTTGGGCACTACACTACGGCAGAGATAATGTAATTTTGACAATACACACTCTATTGACTTGCTCTTAGGTAATAGATACAGAAAAATAAAGATTTTGGGCACTACAGTAAGCCCGAGTTACTGTTATTTTGACAATACTCACTCTATTGACTTGCTATAATGTACTGGATACAGAACAATACAGATTTTGGGCAATACACTAGGCCAGAGATAATGTAGTTTTTAATATACTTACTGTATTCGTATGTATTTCTATATTGGATACAAATTTTTCCCAAATAAAATGCATTCTCTGCTGGAATACTGTTTATATATATGATTGTGGCCTAAACGCACACACAGTTGTGCCCGAAACTAGTAAACTATGGCCAAAATATAAATCACTCTCTGCTGGAGTAATTGATATAACGGTTGCAGATTGAATGCACACAGAGATGTGGCACAAGTTAGGTTAATTTCCCCAGAAAAAAATATTTTTCTGATGGTCCAGTGTATATCTCAGTACCAGGTACACTATAGTGAATAAGCCCCTTTTTATAATGTCTGCCCAACACACTGCTTTATGATGGTGCAGTGTATATCTCAGTACCAGGCACACTGTAGTGAATAAGCCCCTTTTTATAATGTCTGCCCAGTACACTGCTTTATTATGGTGCAGTGTATATCTCAGTACCAGGCACACTGTAGTGAATAAACCCCTTTTTATAATATCTGCCCAACACACTTCTTTATAATGGCGTATTGTACATGTCACTAATCTGAAATCTTTCTGTCTTTTAGAAGTTTGGGTAGTTAAAAAAGCGATTTTCAAGCCCTGCACTATCTGTCCCTTCCTGGTGACACCTGACCCTCATAGTGCTGAAGCAAACCACATCTTTAAAAAAAAAAAAAAAAGGTGCTGCACTGCTGTCAAACACACACTGTAGTACTTAAAAGGACTGTTAGGTCTTTCAATAAGTTTTTTGGAGTAAAATCAGTAAGTTTAGAGCAAAACGCTATCTGTCCCTGCCTACTGTCTGCTCTCCCTGATGCTGAATGAGCCGAGCGCCGGACCTCAGCTCTTATATGAAATGCTATCACGTGTTCCGGGCAGCCAATCAGTGCAAAGACTTACAGCTAACTTGGCTATGGCCTTACACTGAGGGGAATTACTTAACTGGACCTTGATTGGCTGCTTAGAAGATGCCAAACATGCGGGGAAGAGACTGGAGCAATGTGATGAACACACCGGGTGCTTGGCTGAGTAAAGCCAAGCGCTGAGCACAGCTATGCTCGAGCCGAACCAATACTCGGCCCAGCATGGTCGCTCATCACTAGTGTCTTGTCATCAGCACATTGTCTTAAGAACTGCCTTGCCAGGGAACTCCATGGAGCTGGCTTTGGTGTGCTTGTTCCCTGGGTGCGGTGGGCAGCAGCAGGCGTACTGTCTAGGGGACGGCCGCTCTGCTTTTGCACCCTGTTCCCTCTTTTGCTGTGCTGTTGGCTCTGTGCGACCACCACCTCTTCCTCCGAACTGCACACGTCACTAACATGACCTTGATTCCATGTGGGGTCTAGGACCTCATCATCCTCCACATCATCTTCCACCCACTCTTCACCCCTGCCCTCCTTGTCAGTCTGCACACTCCAGAAAGCCGCAGCAATTGGCACCTGTGTTTCTGCATCAGAGAGAGACGTGCCAGGGTGGTCTTCCCATGTCCTCATCCGGAAATATAAGTGGTTGGGCATCGGTGCACTCAATCTCTTCCACTTCTGGGGCAGGGCTATGTGGATGGCCCACAGAAACCCTGCCAGCAGAGTCATCAAAAAGCATAAGAGACTGCTGCATGACTTGGGGCTCAGATTGCTTGACTGATTTGCAAGAGGGTGAGGTGAAAGACAGATGCCCATGGGCTGCAGCTGCCAACTCTGAGCTTTTAGCAGGGGACTGGGTGGGAGACAATGTGAATCGCCTGTACTTGTTCTGGCTTCACCATTCGTAGAGCAGAATTCAGGCCTACAAAATAACGCTGAACATTCTGTCGCCTACACGTACCTGAGGAAGGTCTTTTATTTGGGCTTGTAGCTGGCATAGATCGACCGTGTCCTCTCCCTACAACAGGAGCTCTACCAACACCAGCGGAACCACGACCAAGGCCACGTCCCTTATATGACGCTCTCCTCTTTCTTTGCGGTCACCCACCGAACTAGCAGATGGATTTACTACATTTATTTCCCTGTCAGGTATGCAGTACCAGTGTACTTAAGAGAAAAAATGGGTTTATGTCACCCAACAATGTAACAGACGAATTTAAGAAATGTATTTCACTGTCAGGTATGCAGTGCCGGTGTACTAATTTGTTTGTCGCCCACCAACTAACAGACGGATTACCGTACATATCTTGTTTATTTCCCTGTCAGATATGCAGCGCAGGCCACAAGGGTTACTTTACAGCAAAAAAAGTGAATTTGTTATCCCGCACAATCTAACTGATGGATTTACTGAATTTATTTCCCTGTCATATATGCAGCGCAGGCCGCAGCGGTACTTTACAGTGAAAAATGTGAATATGTCACCCCACAATCTAACTGATGGTGTTACTGAATTTATTTCCCTGTCAGATATGCAGCACAGGCTGCAAGGGTTACTTTACAGCAAAAAACGTGAATCTGTCATCCCACATAATCTAACTGATGGATTTACAGAATTTATTTCCCTGTCATATATGCAGCGCAGGCCGCAGCGGTACTTTACAGCGAAAAATGTTAATATGTCACCCCACAAATCTAACAGATGGATTTACTGAAATTATGTCCCTGTCAGATATGTAGCGCAGGGGTATTTCACAGCAAAAATTGTGAATATGTCACCCCCTGAATTCACAGACGGATTACCTATATTATTTTCCCTTCCCCTGGCACATATGTTGAGCAGGTGTACCTAAAAAATGTGTATATGTCACCCGCTGAACTACTAAAAGGTTTAAATTATTGTCCCTGGCACATATGCAGGTGTAAGTGCACTGCACACAAGAACTGGTCACCGACGCCGACCTAACTAACAGATGGATTAAATATTATTTTTGTGTGTCAGGGGTACAAAAATGTTGCATTGCACCCACAAAAAAATCGCTGAAGTTCACAGATTTAACAGCCAGTCTCCGTCACAGCAGCAGCCTGGTTCCTATCCCTGCACTAGTAAGAGCTGAAGTGACGTGCGGAGCTATGTGACATCCAGCTTATAGCTGGGTCACATGCTTCACTGGCCAATCACAGCCATGCCATTGGTAGGCATGGCTGTAATGGATTCTAAGGTATCACAGCTTAAATGCTTGTTGATTGGCTGCCCTGCAGCCTTTCAACAAACTTTTTTTTAACACCGAACACCTTACTCGAACCAGAACTTTTACAGTAAGTCCGGTACGAACCCGAACTTTACAGTTTTGGTTCGCTCAATACTACTGTTTGACATTAAAGAGTTTAAAAGGGGTTGAATACAGTCCTTCCAGACAACTGAGTGTTATTAAGGGCACTTTGATTCAGACCAAATTTATTTTGATCGAATCTAATTTAAAATTATGAAATTATATTTGTACTGTTTATCTCAAATGAAAATAACAGCATAAGGTAAATAACAGCAAAGGGATTATGTTTCCTATGGGGACCAACCATATAAATATACTAGCAGAGCTACCTGATATAGCAGGCTATATAAGGCAGCAATTTCACAACATCATCATATGTGGTGATATACAGTACTTGGCACTATCAATATAGCCTCACTGACTACACTACATGTATGGATCTAATATTTAAAACAGCTTAGTTATGACAGGCCATCAACAGCATATACTAGACTAAACCACCAATAGTATGTATACCACGAGGATGCAAGATTTGTAATGCAAACAGTTTTTATTTATTTATTGTGCACACAGTAGACTGAATAATTTTTATGATCGATAGCAGTTTTTTTGCCCTCACTTTCTACATAGTCCTTAAATTTCTGTGAATGTAAAGTCTCCAAAATTTCTAGTACTGTACATAAATGATAATTTTCATGTCTGTATGGTTCCAAGAGAATAGTAGATATATACCATATTACTTAAAATGCATCTTAGGGTAGTTTGTGGAACTTTTAAAGAAGTTGTGAACCACAAATAGAGATCTGACTAAGTTTTCCCACCTTCTTCAGAATTTCAGATGGATGTTCTATAGTATATGGTGTTACATTAAATCTGACCATGCTTTATGACTAGCACAATTTATTTATTAAAACTATATCTACAGTATTTGATAAGTAAGTGACATTTCTTATTCTTAGGTAAAAACATGGAGCAGATGAACTATTCCTCAGTGATGGAGTTTGTACTTGTCGGTCTTCCACACCCTGAAGTGATGAAAATTCCACTTTTCATGTTGTTTTCATTTATTTACTTGTGTACTCTTTTAGGGAATGCTCTCCTAATTTTAGTAGTGAAAGGAGATCCTAACCTCAAGAAACCTATGTACCTCTTTCTTCTCAATCTTTCTTTCTTAGACATTTGGTTATCGACAGTCACACTGCCCAAAATGTTGACAAACTTTTTACAGAAGGAAACCACTATCTCTCTCCAAGGATGTATTAGCCAGTTATATTTCTTTCACTTTTTGGGAGGCACTGAATGTTTTCTCTATACAGTCATGGCATATGATCGCTTTTTGGCCATTTGTAGGCCATTACATTACCCAAACCTCATGAACTTGAAGCTGTGTAGACAGTTTTCTGCTGGCATTTGGTTAATTGGCTCTCTTCACTCAATGATACATACTACGTTAACCTTTCGTCTTTCTTTTTGTGGTCCAAATAGGATTGACTATTTTTTTTGTGATGTAATCCCAATGTTGAAACTTGCATGTGCAGACACCACTCTAAACAAAGCCATAATAATAACTAACAATGGGACTGTTGCTTTAATTTGTTTCTTAATGATTTTAATATCATATGTCCATATAGTTAACACGATCATGAAGATAAAAAGTTCTGAAGGAAGACGTAAAACTTTCTCCACATGCGCATCACACATGATTTCTGTGTTTTTCTACTATGGACCTCCTGTCTTTATTTATTTGAGTCTCAACTCCATAGACTTTGCCATAGAAGAATCCGTTGCTGTGTTCTATACTGTTATAACCCCAATGTTAAATCCCCTCATTTACACTTTGAGAAACAATGAGGTGAAGACATCTCTAAAAAGGATGAAATGTGACAAACTGTATGAATAATTATTCATTGCATACTTCTATAACTATATTTTTGTGACAGGCGCAGCAGTATAAAGTGCCTTTTGCGTTGTGGCATTAGAATAATTTTGATATCTCTGACTTTTCTAGTCTAACCAGACTGTCTATTAGGGTTCATTCACACATCAGTATTTTACCTTCCCAGATATTCATTCTTTTTTTTCCCGCAAAATCCTTACGGTTTTTTCAATTGTACATCCATTTCCATTCCGTTTTTCAACAAAAAGCAAACAGATTTTAGAAAAGATGTTGCTAGGGTACCAAAAGAAAAAAAAAATGTTTAAATCAGAG
The DNA here is from genome assembly GCA_033119425.1 of Bufotes viridis. Lineage (NCBI taxonomy): Eukaryota > Metazoa > Chordata > Amphibia > Anura > Bufonidae > Bufotes > Bufotes viridis. The sequence goes on along the minus strand of CM065589.1, from coordinate 207,733,423 downwards.
GACATGTGATAGAACAGGCGCCATTTTATTGTGCTTTTGGTGTCATAAAGAGCTGTTTGAGAAAACTTTGTTTGGCTGGCATTGATTTCTACCCATTCTAAGCGATCATCATGGCAGAAGATATTCTGAATGAAGTATTATTTTATTGGATTCTTTGGACGATTTGGATGGCAGTCTGCTATGCTGGACGAAGAACCGGGGAGGAAGAGGAGACGGCAGTGGGTCCATCCCATTGTTGCTCAACGCCTTCAGAAAGGACAGTTCCATACCTTATACAAAGATCTACGACATGACCCCATAAGGTTTAAAAACTATTGCCAGATGTCCATGGAAGCATTCGATCATCTACTAGTCTCTCTTCATCCAGACCTGAATTTCATGGACACCAGGATGAGGTTCTGCATATCAGCTGAACAAAGATTGATTGTCACCTTGAGGTAAGTGATTTTAATATTTTTACATACTATAAATTGAATATATAACTAATATTACAACATTTTTTTTTTTTTTTTAGATTCCTTGCTACAGGAAACTCGTTTGCTTCATTGCATTATGAGTTTCTCCTTGGGATCTCAACAATCTCTGAGATTGTCTGTCATACCTGCAAAGTTATCTGGCAGCGTCTCAGAGAAGCGGTAATGCCCACCCCCAAGGCGGAAGATTGGCTACATATTGCCGAGGGATTTTACCAATCTGCTCAGTTTCCTAACTGTATTGGGGGACTGAACGGTAAGCACATCCGTGTGAAGAAGCTGCCTCACTCAGGGTCCGGGTACTTGAATTATAAACAATATTTTTCTGTGGTGCTGATGGCCTTGGCTGACAGTAATTACAAGTTTGTAATTGTGGATATCGGGGCCTATGGGAGCACTTCAGATGCCCGCATCTTTAGTCCTTCCAGAATGGGTGAACGGCTTTAGACAAACCAGCTTGCCCTGCCAGAGCCCCGTAGACTGCCCTGATCTGCAGGTCCGCTGGCTCAATTTGTGATCTTGGCAGACGAAGGATTCGCATTGTCACCTCACATGATGCGGCCCTTCCCTAGACGCGATCTGGATGACCGGAAGCACATCTTCAACTATCGATTGACTTCGTGCCCGTCGGTATGTGGAGTGCGCTTTCGGAATACTGTCCACAAAGTGGAGAGTATTCATGTCATCCATACAGATGAATCCGGAGAATGCCACCCTGGTGATACAGGCATGTTTATTCCAACACAACTTCACCAGGATACACGATGCCTCCACAGATGCAGAATTGGGCCTAAATATGATGTCTTCTGTTATTTTAGACCTGAGCCGGCCTCAACGCCCTGGAACGGCTGGGCTAGCTGTTCGGGAACTCTATGCCACCTACTTCTGCAGTCCTGAGGGGGCATTGTCGTGGCAGTTGGATGCCATCCGTGGAAGACTTTGATTTTAGCTGGAATCTGGTTCAAAATTGCTTAAAAATTAAATATTTTTAGCTTAGTTAGATCCCCTGTTGTTAGTTTAGATTAGGGACTCGCAAGAGAATGAGGACCCTTGACGTGGGCTTGCGGGCTGAGGTATTTTGTAAAATCCAAATGTATTTTAAAATTTGGTGTAAATACCTTCTAATACCTTATTTTAAATTGTCATTTAAAAATGCTTGTTGTCCAGGTTCAGAGCTGAACGCGTCCATGTCCCATAGATCTCAGAATTTTTTAATGGATATGTGTGTGTTCATCTTTGAACTTGAACAACACACAACGTAATCAGACCCGCAATCCACAAATAATTAAATTCTATGCAGACAAAGTAAGTATAAAACATCTGCATTTTTTTTAATGGGTCCCAAAAATCTGAACTAAGTCACAGGAAGTGTGAGCGGCTCCGAGGGATCTAAGTGCACTTACTATTATTCCTGGGCACTGCTCCGTTCGCCCACTCTTGGCCCCATTACATTCTCTGGTCGCAACAACAGGGAGGAGACGCCAGTGTCTCTCCTTCTCCCTGAGAGAAGCGCTGTCAAATCGCAGTGCTGGCAGTGAGAAGAAATGCCCAGGGAGAGAAGCTGATGTCTTCTCTCTGTTGTTCCGACCGGAAAATGTTACAGGAGCCAGAGCAGGCGAACGAATAATAGTAAGTGCACTTAGATCCCTCAGGGACGCTCCACACTTCCGGCAACTGGCAGTTGACAGCCTAAGTTGACAGCACATGATGATCCGTTCCAGCCATTGCATGGACTTGCCCGTGCATTGGGGAACACAAACGGTGTTCTCAAATGCACGGAAGGGCTGCATTAACGGCCATGTGGCTGAGCCCTCAGACTACAATAATTTTAATTAATGTAGAAAAAATATTTTATATTGGTGACCTACATAGATAATAGCTCATCAATATAAAATGCAAAACTAAATATTTTTTTTTGGCTACTTCCATACTGGCAGCAAGATGTTCTAGCGAGAGAACAGCCAGCCGAATCTGTGCAGAAGCTATACAACTTTGCTGCTAGATTTAGACTCCGGCCCCATTCACCAATGGTAATTGGCCAGAGTTAATGGGGCAAGAGCATAAATATTACATCATGGTGGGCAAGCTTCAAATTGGATCTAGAAGTCTGATCCCCTGTCAGAAGAGCCAGGCGGACTCTTCTGTCTCCAGTGTGAAAGCATAAGACCACTAAAAAATATATATATATACAAGACAATATTTTTACGGTAGAATAAAATTTTTAATTTAACAAAAAAAAATTTTTAAAGATCATACAATTCCCTTGTCAAAGGGCCAGGGGTTTTAATAATTGGTGGGTCTGGTCGTGGGACCCATGAACTGGTAGTTGCTTCATTTATATGTCTATCCTGAACAGCGTCCATTGTGTGAATGACCTCAATTGGTTCTTCTGGATGCTCATATAGGTTTAGCAATAAGGCCACCGCAGAAACGCAACGTGATTGCCGTTCAGCAGACACACAAGCTAAAACTTTTTAAAACCCTTTCATCATTTGTATCAGACCAATTTCGAATTAGATATTCAGGAACCCAAGCATCAATCAGGCCTCAAATATCTAATTTGGAAACGGCCGCTGGCCTGCGCCGTCGTCTACCTGCTGAAGGGCAAACACACTCTTCCGAAACCAGAGTAGTTTCTGTGATGGCCTCATTGTCAGGTGGTGGCATTATCTCGGGTTCCGTCAGCTCTTCCACATTTAAAGATTCTTCATGTGGCTCTTGAGATGCCTCTGAATGTGACGCTTCTCAGCTGCCCTCTGGATTTCGTTAAGACGAAAGATTGTCCACAGTGCTGTAGAATAAAGAATTTATTATAATTTTTACTTTATAAAAAAAAAAAAAATTGATGAAATATATACTTACCCCCTTAGTTCCATCACAGGTTTTATGAATTGTAGCTGTTTCGTGTAGAGGTGAAAGATCCTCGCCTGTGTGACCAAAAAGGGTCCTCGTGGAGCTGCGGGACAGGTTACGCGTGTCTCCACTGATGCACCAGCTCCGACCCCTCTGTGAACCAACAAGGGGAAGACCGCATGAGTTTCGGGGACAGCTGGGTCAGGCTAGTGGCACTATGCCGCGGCCGAGCTTGTCTCCGGTGCCTATTGCGGACTCTATTCTGGTGTCCATGTCGACGTGCTCGTATACTCCCGCAGAGCCTGTTGTGTGTCCGCGTGTACGTTCGAAAGCCGGTTCTCAAGGGGATACGCGGTTGCGCGTACTTGCTTCTTTTGCACTTCGCCGACCAGCAAAGGGAATAGCACCTGGCCGCAAGTGCAAAGTAGATTAGGGGGCCAGCATTGGTCTAATTGACTAATGACTGACCAAGCCTTGTACACAGGTGTAGGCAGGATCATGACCTATGGGGATTGGACGCTTTGCGCCCTGGGATTTGTTAGCAGGCACATAAAAGGTGGCCTCCCTGGTCGGTCAGTGCCCACTGTTATTCTTCCTATCCAGTTGCAGGTTAGTACTGCTTACTTCTGAGAGAAGATTGCTTGGACTCTGTCCGCTCCAGTGGGACCCAGGACCCGGGATTTTCCGTGAAGCATTCCTTCATCTGGCAACCAGCTCAGGGACTAATGCGCAGTTTGGGACTTCTCCTGGCTTTCCCACAGTTTTGTGTGCTTGTTATTTTGCTCCAGCAAGTTACCTGGACTTTTGGTTCATTTTTGTGAATAAACACCTTTGATTTGAACTTCACTGGTCTGTTTGTTGGTGCCTTGCATTACAAGAGGTAAGATTTATTTTTCAAAGATCCATCCCCACTAAGCAATTTTTGGTTTAGCTCCCTCCTGAATTGATCCCGGCAGGCGTACCACCTTTTCCTCAAATCCTTTACTGATAAAAAAAAAGAGAAAATAAATAGTTTACATCAAATTTATATTCACAAACTTCTAAAATTTAGATGAGACAGGCAATATGAATGAGCCTGACGCAATGAATCCCAAACCGTTCAGCTATAATGCGTCCATGCCCATGAACGTAAGGGCTCCGTGCCCATGCTGTGGACCACAAACTGCGGTCCGCAATGCACAGGCACAGACCGTGGGGTACCTGATCTGCATCCGCCGGTCCGCACCGCAATAAAGTAGTGCATGCACTATTTTTTTGCGGTGCAGAGGCATGGACAGAAACACCACAGAAGCACTCTGCAGTCCATCCTTCCGCAATGCAGCTCCCAGATCACCGACCCATTCAAGTAAATTGGTTCGTGAACTGTCATGTGGCATGCACACATGCATTGTGGACGCGACGTAAGAAGGCCGTATTACTGCCATGGGAGCACACGGTCGTGTGCATGAGCTTTAAAGGGTTCTATGCCTGTGACTCTGTACCTAAAATCCTCCTTCTGTCTCATCAACTATAAACTGTGAAAGAGGCCTATCTAATTGTTAAAATCAGCAATATAAAGGATTTCATAAAGTTTTAACATATATTTAAAATAAAACCACGGTTGCTATGCAACAAGTTGAATAATGCATTGCAGGTAGGAAAAAATGAAGGCATGCAATGCAATAAACATTAGGCCTCGGGCACAAAGTGTGAAAATCTATAAGTTATAACACAGTGAGTGGCCATATGTCCTGAAACAGCATAGAAAATGTTCAAATGAGAAACCCAAATTCACGATCACTCTAATGGACACTATCTATGCTATTCAAGGACATAAGGCCCACTCACAGACCTTATGTCTGAACCTATACATCAAATTTACACATTTTATATCTTAAAGGGATTCTGTCACCACATATAAGCCCTGTGAGCTAAACATATGCTCATGTCCAGTGTAACATTCTGATTTCTAAGGTGGCCTTATAAAAGATATTTGTGGCTTTATTCTACTAAAAAACAGGTTTTACTAACTTGTCAATCATTGAATTAAGGTGACCAAGGGGAGTTCCGTGGATCCATGGTGCCAGCCGCAACCATCGCTGTTCGGTGCCCAGTGCCGCCTTCCCAGTGTTCAGCGCCGTCGTCTACTCCTCTGTGTCGCCTCTCCCTCCCTCCCCCTCTTCCTGCTTTGAGATCCCACGCGTGCGCACATTCTCAGCCTGATGCGCCCGTGCGGACTGCTGGCATCGGCATCTTCTTGCGAAGTGCTCATGTGCTGGCACTTCGCTCAACCCTGGGATGACCAGAACACTGGCTGAGCCTGTGCGCACGCGCAAATCTCAAAGCGGGAGGAGGGGGAGGTGACACATAGGAGTAGTAGGCGGCGCTGAACACTGGGAAGGTAGCGCTGGGCACCGAACGGCGATGGGTGCAGCCGGACACCATGGATCCACGGAACTCCCCTTGAGCACCTTAATTCAATGATTGACAGGTTAGTACAACCTGTTTTTTAGCAGAATAAAGCCACAAATATCTTTTATAAGGCCACCTTAGAAATCAAAATGTTACCTTGGACATGAGCATATGTTTAGGTCACAGGTAGAGTTGAGCGAACCACATCTATTTGTCACTGATTATAATATTATTATAACTGCCGCATCAGAACCAAGGCAGAAGGCAGCCGGGCCATGAAATGGAGCATATCTATGTGTAATAATCTTAGAGACACGAAAACCAGTATCTGTGGTAATAAGCCCCATTCCTGCTATTCTTATATCTGACTGTGATCAAGTAGGTCTGTTCTTTTATATTTATTATTCTCCTGAAATTACCTCTGGGAGTTATTATTCTCAACTAGAGGCTGGAAGGAATTTATCATCCCCCTGAGAAGCCCAGCACAGGTGAAACGCGTTGGAGACAATCCAGGGATCTGTGTAATGTATGCCTCCGATATCTAGGTGGCATTAGCTGTCATATTATCTTTGAGACCTAATTAGGGTGAATCTAGGGTGTTTTAGGTTAGGGACAGGACAGGGAGATCCCACAATAAGGGATTGTCCCTGGGCCGAGGACTAGTTAGTTTTTTTATTGTAAATATCAAGTAAAAGTTATGTTTTAAAAGGGTCCTATATTTCAGAGTGAGAGTTGAGCGAACACCTGGATGTTTTGGTTTCGAGAAGTTCGGCCGAACCCGAACCCCATTGAAGTCGATGGGGACCCGAACTTTTGGGCACTAAAAAGGCTGTAAAATAGCCCTGGATAGGGAAATGACTTAAAATAAAATAAATAAAAATTAACCAATATCAATTGGCAACTTGGAGGAGGAGGTGGAATAGGAGGTTGGGGTGGCGTCAGGTGGGAATGCTATGGGAGTTGAAGTTCTCATCACAGCCAAAAAGGATTCATGTCTGCCTGCAGTGCCACAGGCCTCACTCACAGACTCAGGCCAATGGCAACCATACATGGGAGCTGAAGTTGTCATCACAGCCAAGAAGGAATCATGTCTGCCTGCAGGGCCACAGGCCTTTTTCAAACATTCAGGCCCACGGGACCCACAAAGAGGAGAGTTAAAATCACGCCAAGACAGTATTGATTTCACCCAGCAATGCCACAGGCCTCATTCACAGATTTAGACCCATGGCACCCACAAACAGGAAAGTTAAAATCATGCCAAATCAGTATTGATTTCACCCAGCAGTGCCACAGGCCTCATTTACTAATTCAGGAGGACCATGGCACCCGCAAAAAGGAGAGCGGTCCCTTAACAGCAACACAGGCCTTAGGTCAACCTGCAATGGAACAAGCCATTATCATTTATGTAGGCCCCTGACACCCAGACAGAGGTCATTTGACAGTAAAAAGAGTTTAATATCTCCCACCAAGACAGCATGCAATTAAACGAAATATAGGCCCCTGTGACCCACACAATGGTGCGGTCATTTGACAGTAAAACGAGTTTAATGTCTCCCACCAATGCAGCAATCGATGAAATGAAATATAGGCCCCTGACAACCAGACAATGGGGCGGTCATTTGACAGTAAAAAGAGGTTAATGTCTCCCACAAATACAGCAAGCGGTTAAACGAAATATAGGCCCCTGACAACCAGACAATGTAGAGGTCATTTGACAGTATAAAAAGTTTAATATCTTACAACAATACAGCAAGCGATTAAACGAAATATAAGCACCTGACAACCAGACAATAGGGCGGTCATTTGACAGTAAAAAGAGGTTAATGTCTCCCACCAATACAGCAGGCGATGAAACAAAATATAGGGCCCTGACAACCAGACAATGTAGAGGTCATTTGAGAGTATAAATAGTTTAATATCTCCCACCAATGCAGCAAGCGATAAAACGATATATAGACCCTGACAACCAGACAATGTAGAGGCCATTTGACAGTATAAAGAGGATAATGTCACCCACCAAAGCAACAAATGACTAAACGACATATAGGCCCCTGACTCCCACACAATGGGGCAGTCATTTGACAGTAAAAAGAGTTAAATGTCTCCCACCAAGACAGTAAGCAAGTAAACGAAATATAGGCCCCTTGACACCAACACAATGGGGCGGTCAATTGACAGTAAAAAGAGTTTAATATCTCCCACCAAGACAACAAATGATTAAACAACATATAGGCCCCTGACACCCACACAATGGGGCAGTCATTTGACAGTAAAAAGAGTTAAATGTCTCCCACCAAGACAGCAAGCAAGTAAACGAAATATAGGCCCCTGACACCCACACAATGGGGTGGTCATTTTACAGTAAAAAGAGTTTAATATCTCCCACCAAGACAACAAATGAATAAACGACATATAGGCCCCTGACACCCACACAATGAGGCAGTCATTTGACAGTAAAAAGAGTTAAATGTCTCCCACTAAGATAGTAGGCAAGTAAACGAAATATAGGCCCCTGACACCCACACAAAGGGGCGGTCATTTAAAGGAAAAAGAGTTTAATATCTCCCACCAAGACAACAAATGATTAAACGACATATAGGCACCCTGACACCCAGACAGAGTAGAAGTCATTCGACATGCAAAAGAGGATAATGTCACCCACCAAAAGGCAATTATCTGAAATGTAGGCCCCTCGCACCCAGACAGTGGAGAAAGGTCCCATAGCAGCAAAATAGGCATCATGTTACCCACCAATGGAACAGGCCACTTTCAGGAATTTAAGCCCCAGCACCCAGACAGAGGAGAGAGGTTTCATAGCAGCAAAACTGGCATCATGTCACCCACCAATGGAACAGGCCACTTTCAGTTATTTAGGCCCCAGCACCCAGACAGCGGAGAGAGGTCCCATAGCAGAAAAACAGGCATCATGTTACCCACCAATGGAACAGGCCACTTTCAGTGATTTAAGCCCCAGCACCCAGACAGAGGAGAGAGGTCCCATAGCAGTAAAACAGGCATCATGTTACCCATAGAGATGTCCCAAACTATTCACCAGCGAACAGTTCCTGGCGAACATCGCTTTTTCGCGTTCGCCACGACGGGCGAACATATGCGATGTTCGGTCCGCCCCCTATACGTCATCATTGAGCAAACTTTGACCCTGTATCTCACAGTCAGCAGACACATTCCAGCCAATCAGCATACCCTCCCTCCCAGACCCTCTGACCTGCTATAAAAAAGCAAGGACGGCAGCCATCTTAGATTCATTCTGAAGCTGCAGAGTTAGTTAGAGCAGGGAGAGTGCTGCTCTTGCTGAATTAATAGGGAAAGCGTCAGCTAAACCAGTGTTCTATGTCCACTCCAGTCCTCAAAGACTCATCTGCTGTAAGGACAGCGTCCTGACAGCACCCCAAAAATCCCTTTTTAGGGCTGGTACATTAGACATTTTTTTATATATATATGTTGCAGTTGCCTGCCTGTGTGTGAGAGGCCACATGCCCACAGATTGTACTGTGTGCACACCACTCATATAGGGTGGCACAGTACTTTGCAGAGAAAAAAAGTCATTTAATTTTTCCTATGTAATATAATTGCAGTTGCCTGCCAGTGAGTGTCAGGCCCACTGACTGTACTGTGCCCACTGCCAGTGCCCACCACTCATATCGGGTGGCACAGTACCTTGCAGAGAAAAAAAGTCATTTAATTTTTCCTCTGTAATATAATTGCAGTTGCCTGCCAGTGAGTGTCAGGCCCACAGACTGTACTGTGCCCACTGCCCACCAACGCCTGCAATCTCCTAAATGTGTGCACGAGCACAGTCACCACTACACCAAAATTTATGTCATCATGAGTGTGTCAAATATTGACAACTCTTTGCGGTTGTTTGCGGTGAGTTAAACCGGGGAGTTTTGGTCTGTCAGAGTTTGGTCTGTCACTGTGAAGCGGGTGTAACCCTTACACTAACTGATTGATACAACATCATACCTGATCGTGTACACACACTGGATGTTTTAAAGCACGTTATTCCAAACAATTTAGAAATGTTAGGTGATTTATGCCCTTTATGGATTAAAACCTGACTCTGTGTCAACTACGTAATTTTCCATGGGAATTTTGCCATGGATCCCCCTCCGGCATGCCACAGTCCAGGTGTTAGTCCCCTTGAAACAACTTTTCCCTCACTATTGTGGCCAGAAAGAGTTCCTGTGGGTTTTAAAATTCACCTGCCTATTGAAGTCTATGGAGGTTGGGCCGTTCGCGAACATTTGCGTAAATTCGCGTTCGCTGTTCGTAAACGGAAAATTTTATGTTCGCGACATCTCTAGTTACCCACCAATGGAACAGGCCACTTCCAGTTATTTAGGCCCCAGCACTCAGACAGAGGAGAGAGGTCCCATAGCAGAAAATCAGGCTTCATGTCACCCGCCAAAGCAGCAGACCATTGACAGAATTTTAGGCCCCTGACACCCAGATAGAGGAGAGGTCATTTGACAGCAAAAAGAGGTTAATGCCATGCACCAAAGCAGCAGGCGATTAGCTGAAATGTAGGCCCTGGCCACCCAGTAGTCAGCACACGTTAAAATGTGGGCAACTCTGCTGTCGTTGTGCAGGCACTGCAGCATGTAGTTCCTCATGTGTGTCAGGCTGCCCAGAGGTAAGGACAAGCTGTCCTCTGTGTAAGGCGTATCGTCATCATCCTCCAATTCCCCCCAGCCACGCACCAGTGATGGGCCAGAGCTGTGTTGGGTGCCACCCTGCTGTGAACATGCTTCATACTCATCCTCGTCCTCCTCGTCCTCCAGTAGTGGGCCCTGGCTAGCCAAATTTGAAAAGGTACAATAACAACATATATATTTTATTGAATCAAGTAAATACATACATAAAATAGTTGTGTTTAAAAAGTAGCAGCAAGAAAAACCACCATCCCAGTGGTACACTACATAGTAATGATAGTATAAGGGTCCACTTATATCAAAGGGTGTAACTATGGCCGAGTCTCCAGAGTACTATGTGACCAATATGACTGTGTGGGGCAGTGAAATCACTGCCACAACTGGCAGCAGCGGTATTCAGTTGTGAGCATCACAAAAACAAGTGAAGTCCAACAGCAGAATATGACCTCTAATTAACCGCTGGTCATGAAGAAATGAATAAATAATAATAGTAATCACCATATACAGAGTGGACTAACCCAAGGGTAGAAACACATACATTTTCACACACATACATTCATTTTACCTTATTTCACTTCATTTTCAGTCATTTTCACTAATCACACTTTTTTTTTACCTTCACATACACACAATCACCTCACCATTTTCATTTTTGTTTTTGTTGTTCACCATCATTTATATTATTTGTATATCATTTTATATAATCATAATTCATTTTTCACTCATTTATATTCACATGGACACTCATGAACACTCATGTGATGACCTTTTATATTTTACATTTATTTTTTTTGTGAAAAATGGGATAGGAATCAGTACTCTGTGTATACATTGATATATATAGGAATCAGTACTCTGTGTATACATTGATATAGATACTTGGTTGTTTGTATTACAAATAGGGCTTTCACATATACCTTGTATATAATTATTTATTAATATTATTATTAGTAGTATTCTTTTGTACTTTTTGTTATCATGAATTTTTCTGTTTAATTATGTGGGATGTGATCTTGTATTGTAACTGTATCTATGTTATTTATGGTTGTTATTTATTTATTTATTATGAAATCATGTGCAATATTTGTATTATATGTTTGATTTTTAAACTTATATTTATGCAATTTCAATATTATGTGCAATAGCAGAACATATCTATATACGTATGATGGGCGATAGATGCCCATGATAATAGATTGTCAGAAAGACGAAATACAATTGCCATTGGACATAGAACTGGGTTAAGTGCTTGTTCGCTTTACATATATTTTTACCCCTGTTACGTAAGGGCTGGCGCGCAGCACCTCCCACCTGACGTCTTGACGTCGACTGGTCACATGACGTGAGACGTCACGTGTCATGGGCAGTACGAGGTTTGTTATGGGAGCGGGTACTCCTTTATGGTTTCAATTGTTGGCCCCTTTATTTCTGCTGCAATATGTATTGTATGTACTCACTGTAGTTTGGGCATGAGGGACAACGTTGGTCTTAGATTGGTATTAACTGGCCAAATTTGTACCTGACCTCTGCTGTTGCAAAAAACACTCCCTCTGAGCCACTTCTAAAAGACTGGCCTGAAAGTGTTAGACATGACCCCTCTTCCTCCTCCTCCTCTTCCTGGGCCACATCCTCTTCCATCATCGCCCTAAGTGTTTTCTCAAGGAGACATAGATGCGGTATTGGAACTCTGATAAGGGCATCATCGCCATTGGCCATGTTGGTGGAGTACTCAAAATAGCGCAACAGGGCACACAGGTTTCGCATAGAGGCGCTGTTCCGCAGTGCAACTGACGCGTGCGTGCTGCAGCTGAAACTCTACTATGGCCTGCTGTTGCTCGCACAGTCTCTCCAGCATGTGCAAGGTGGAGTTCCACTTGGTGGGCACGTCGCATGTGAGGCGGTGAGCGGGAAGGCCGAAGTTACCCTGTAGAGCAGACAGGCGAGCAGCAGCAGGATGAGAACGCCGGAAGCGCGCACAGACGGCCCTCACTTTATGCAGCAGCTCTGACATGTCGGGGTAGTTGTGAATGAACTTCTGCACCACCAAATTCAGCACATGCGCCAGGCAAGGGATGTGCGTCAAACCGGCTAGTCCCAGAGCTGCGACGAGATTTCGCCCATTATCGCACACCACCAGGCCGGGCTTGAGGCCCACCGGCAGAAACCACTCGTCGGTCTGTTGTTCAATACCCCGCCACAACTCCTGCGCGGTGTGGGGCCTGTCCCCCAAACATATGAGTTTCAGAATGGCCTGCTGACGTTTACCCCGGGCTGTGCTGAAGTTGGTGGAGAAGGTGTGTGGCTGACTGGATGAGCAGGTGGAAGCAGAGGAGGAGGAATGTGAGTAGAAGGAGAAGGCTACAGGAGGCAAAGAATGATGCCCTGCGATCCTTGGTGACGGAAGGACGTGCGCCAAAGAACTCTCCGCCTGTGGCCCAGCTGCCACTACATTTACCCAGTGTGCAGTTAGGGAAATATAGCGTCCCTGGCTGTGCTTACTGGTCCATTTATCTGTGGTTAGGTGGACCTTGCCACAGATGGTGTTGAGCAGTGCACACTTAATTTTATCGGATACTTGGTTGTGCAGGGAAGGCACGGCTCTCTTGGAGAAGTAGTGGCGGCTGGGAACAACATACTGTGGGACAGCCATCGCCATCAGCTGTTTGAAGCTGTCTGTGTCCACCAGCCTGAATGACAGCATTTCAAAGGCCAGTAGTTTAGAAATGCTGGCATTCAGGCCCAGGGCTCGAGGGTGGCTAGGTGAAAATTTACGCTTTCTCTCCAAGGTTTGCGAGATGGAGAGCTGAATGCTGCCGTGTGACATGGTGGAGATGCTTGGTGATGCAGGTGGTGGTGTCGGTGGCACATCCTCTGTTTGGTGGGCGGCAGGTGCCAACATTCCTCCCGAGGCAGAGGAAGAGGCCGAGGCAGCAGCAGAAGAGGGAGCAGGGGGAGCTAGAGTGGGTTCCTTGCTTTTAAAGTGTTTACTCCACTGCAGTTCATGCTTTGCATGTAGATGCCTGGTAGTGCAGGTTGTGCTAAGGTTCAGAACGTTAATGCCTCGCTTCAGGCTCTGATGGCACAGCGTGCAAACCACTCGGGTCTTGTCGTCAGCACATTGTTTAAAGAAGTGCCATGCCAGGGAACTCCTTTAAGCTGGCTTTGGGGTGCTCGGTCCCTGGTGGCGGTGGACAGGAGCAGGCGAACTTTCTTGGCGGCGGCTGTTCTGCTTTTGCCCCTGCTCCCTCTTTTGCTACGCTGTTGGCTCGGTTTTACCACTGCCTCTTCTTCTGAACTATGAAAGTCAGTAGCACGACCTTCATTCCATGTGGGGTCTAGGACCTCATCGTCCCCTGCATCGTCTTCCACACAGTCTTCCTCCCTGACCTCCTGTTCAGTCTGCACACTGCAGAAAGACGCAGCAGTTGGCACCTGTGTTTCGTCATCATCAGAGACGTGCGGACTGCGATGAGGTGGTATTCCCATGTCCTCATCATCAGGAAACATCAGTGGTTGTGCATCAGTGCATTCTATGTCTTCCACCACTGGGGAAGAGCTAGGTGGTTTCCCTTGGGAAACCCTGCCAGCAGAGTCTTCAAACAGCTTCAGAGACTGCTGCAAAACTTAAGGCTCAGACAGTTTCCCTGATGTGCATGGGGGTGATGTGACAGACTGATGGGCTTGATTTTCAGGCGCCACCTGTGCGCTTTCTGCAGAAGACTGGGTGGGAGATAATGTTGTGAACGTTCTGGATCCACTGTCGGCCACTCAATTGACTAGCGCCTGTACCTGCTCAGGCCTTACCATCCTTAGAACCACCAAATATCGCTGTAAATTCTAGCAGGTACTGGAACCTGAGGTAGTTGGTTCACTAGGAGGTGTGGCTGTGGCAGAATGGCCACGTCCTCTCCAAGCACCAGAGGGTACACTAACACCACCACTACCGCGTCCGCGTCCCTTACTAAATGTTTTCCTCATTGTTACCATTCACCAAGCACCACAATAAGAAAAAAAATATTTGGCCCAATGTATTGATTTCAAATTTAGAGATGTCGCGAACATAAAATTTTCTGTTCGCGAACAACGAACCCGAACTTAATCAAATGTTCAGCAGGAACAGACTGAACAGGCGAATACCTCTATTAGAGCTAGTATTGGTCCTGGATGAATAGTAACCTTTTTGACAGATTTACACTTGGACATTCATAGCTAACCTATTTTATGATATCTAAATCTACCCTAACATTGTATTTTCTAACCTACTTTTAAATGCTAATTTAGTTATTTAACATATTTTAATTACTTGTAAAATAAAAAAAAAATCACTCTACACCATGTCAAAAGCCAGGTATGTGCAGGCTGACTATCTATCCATAAGACAGGGTGTCAGCATACCTTACAATGACAGGTTTGAGCAATTTAGACAAACAAACATAAGTTCTCAATCCAAAAGGAGAGAAATTAGTTAGAATTGGTTGGCTATCTAGAGGGGCCTGGACCCTAGACACATTATCATTAGGGCGACAAAAATTGTAATTTTATATGCCAGCCTAACTCCTCTCTCACTGCCTAAGAGAGCTGCATAAACATTTCCCAACAAAAATCCCTTTGCGGACAATAAATCTCATTTGCATACACATGACCAAGAAATGCTAATGAGCAATATAGCAGTATCTGCCTTGTTTGTAAACTGAAACACGATTTGCATAGCTTTCCCATAGTCCCATGTTATGCAAATGAGTTTATATGACAAAACAGAATAGAAAGATTATAAAGTTAGTCTTTAAAAATTGCAAAATCAAAAAAACTATGCAGCCTTCCTAATCATTGAGATGAGAGCTAGGTGGCATATTAAAAAAAAAAAAAAAAATGTTGTCACCCTAATGATAATCATCTATGTGCACAGGTCCCCTAGATACCTAACACTAAACAGACAATTTCCCTTCTGGGAAAACTGGATTAATACCCAGGCTGCCTTGCTAAGGTATGCTGATGATCTGTCTGTCTGATGGATTGTTGGCCCTGCATATACCTGGTGCTTGGCGGCCATAGGGAAGAACTGTTCTGTGTTGTCCATTAAATGTTTTATGTAATAATACAAATAATAATAAGATTTTATGGTAGGCAGGCTAGGGCAAATGTCTGTAAGTCTGTCTTTGTCTGTTTTATAAAATACAAATATAAGTTTTTTATTCAGCTAACTTACTGTATATGTTTGATTGAGAAATGCTGTTTTACTCCTATAGAAATATATATAAATATATATATTACTGTATTAGGATACTTGATCTCAGAAAAACTATGCTATTTTCATCAAACACTCTTTGCATAATGTATATAAAACGTTTTTATTCATAATTTTTATACTTTATAAAACAAACAAAGATAAAATTATTATTATTATTGTTGTTGTTGGTATTATTACATAAAGCATTCAAACAAAACAGTTCTCCCCTATGGCTGCCGAGCATCAGGTATATGTAGGGCCAACAATCCATCAGACAGACAGATCATCCGCATACCTTAGCAAGGCAGCCTGGGTTTTAACCAGTTTTTCCAAAAGGAAAATTGTCTATTTAGGGTTAGGTATCTAGGGGGACCTGTGCACATAGATGATTATCATTAGGGTGACAACATTTTTTTTTTTAATATGCCACCTAGCTCTCATCTCAATGATTAGGAAGGCTGCAACATTTAAAACTCATTTGCATACACATGGCCAAGAAATGCTAATGAGCAATAGCGTTCCCATAGTCCCATGGTATGCAAATGAGTTTATATGACAAAACAGAATAGAAAGATTATAAAGTTAGTCTTTAAACAATTGCAAAATCAAAAAAAACTATGCAGCCTTCCTAATCATTGAGATGAGAGCTAGGTGGCATATTAAAAAAAAAATAAAAAAATGTTGTCACCCTAATGATGATCATCTATGCGCACAGGTCCCCCTAGATACCTAACCCTAAACAGACAATTTTCCTTTTGGAAAAACTGGTTAAAACCCAGGCTTGCCTTGCTAAGGTATGCTGATGACCTGTCTGTCTGATGGATTGTTGGTCATAGGGGAGAACTGTTCTGTGTTGGTAATTGGATGTTTTATGTAATAATACAAACAACAACAACAACAATAATAACTAGAAAGTGCTGTTTCTGAAGAAACCACAGGATTTGGCTTGCAACAGCTGGGACACCAGATCTGTGGTATTGCTATTTTGGCAATTGAATTTCACCCCAGAACAAAATATACCCTTTTACGGACAGATTAACACTTGGCCTGCAACAGCTGGGACACCAGATTCAGGGTATTGCTATTTTGGCAATTGAATTTCACCCCAGAACAAAATATACGTTTTGACGGACACTATTAATACTTTGGCCTGCAACAGCTGAAACCACTAGATTTATGGTATTGCTATTTTGGCAATTGAATTTCACCCCAGAACAAAATATACCCTTTACGGACAGATTAACACTTGGCCTGCAAACAGCTGGAACACCAGATTCAGGGTATTGCTATTTTGGCAATTGAATTTCACCCCAGAACAAAATATACCTTTTACGGACACTATTAATACTTTGGCCTGCAACAGCTGGAACACCAGATTTAGGGTATTGCTATTTTGGCAATTGAATTTCACCCCAGAACAAAAATATACCCTTTTACGGACAGATTAACACTTGGCCTGCAACAGCTGGAACACCAGATTCAGAGTATACTATTTTGGCAACTGAATTTCACCCCAGAACAAAATATATGTTTTAGGACACTATTATACTCTTGCCTGCAACAGCTGGAACACCACTGATTCATGGTATTGCTATTTTGGCAATTGAATTTCACCCCAGAACAAAATATATGCTTTTACGGACACGATTAATACTTGGCCTGCAACAGCTGAGACCACCAGATTCATGGTATTGCTATTTTGGCAATTGAATTTCACCCCAGAACAAAATATATGCTTTGCGGGACACTATTATACTTGGCCAGCCACAGCTGAAACCACTAGATTTATGGTATTGCTATTTTGGCAATTGAATTTCACCCCAGAACAAAATATACGCTTTTGACGGACAGATTAACACTTGGCCTGCAACTAGCTGGAACACCAGATTCAGGGTATTGCTATTTTGGCAATTGAATTTCACCCCAGAACAAAATATACCCTTTACGGACAGATTAACACTTGGCCTGCAACAGCTGGGACACCAGATTCAGGGTATTGCTATTTTGGCAATTGAATTTCACCCCAGAACAAAATATATGTTTTGACGGACACTATTATACTTTGCCAGCCACAGCTGAAACCACTGATTCATGGTATTGCTATTTTGGCAATTGAATTTCACCCCAGAACAAAATATATCCTTTTGCGGACACTATTAACACTTGGCCAGCCACAGCTGAAACCACTAGATTTATGGTATTGCTATTTTGGCAATTGAATTTCACCCCAGAACAAAATATATGTTTTTGCGGACACTATTAATACTTTGCCAGCAACAGCTGGAACACCAGATTCAGGGTATTGCTATTTTGGCAATTGAATTTCACCCCAGAACAAAATATACCTTTTATGGACAGATTAACACTTGGCCTGCCAACAGCTGGGACACCAGATTCAGGGTATTGCTATTTTGGCAATTGAATTTCACCCCAGAACAAAATATACTCTTTTACGGACACGATTAACACTTGGCCTGCAACAGCTGGAACACCAGATTCAGGGTATTGCTATTTTGGCAATTGAATTTCACCCCAGAACAAAATATATGTTTTGACGGACACTATTATACTTTGCCAGCCACAGCTGAAACCACTGATTTATGGTATTGCTATTTTGGCAATTGAATTTCACCCCAGAACAAAATATATCCTTTGACGGACACTATTAATACTTGGCCTGCCACAGCTGGAACCACTAGATTTAGGGTATTGCTATTTTGGCAATTGAATTTCACCCCAGAACAAAATATATGTTTTGACGGACACTATTATACTTTGCCAGCAACTAGCTGGAACACCAGATTCAGGGTATTGCTATTTTGGCAATTGAATTTCACCCCAGAACAAAATATATGTTTTGATGGACACTATTAATACTTTGGCCAGCAACAGCTGGAACACCAGATTCAGGGTATTGCTATTTTGGCAATTGAATTTCACCCCAGAACAAAATATATGTTTTGACGGACACTATTAATACTTGGCCTGCAACAGCTGGGACACCAGATTCAGGGTATTGCTATTTTGGCAATTGAATTCTCACCCCAGAACAAAATATATGTTTTTACGGACACTATTAATACTTGGCCTGCAACAGCTGGAACACCAGATTCAGGGTATTGCTATTTTGGCAATTGAATTTCACCCCAGAACAAAATATATGCTTTGCGGACATATTAACTTGGCCTGCACAGCTGAACACCAGATTTAGGTATTGCATTTTGGCAATTGAATTACCCCAGAACAAAATATGTTTGGGACACATTACTTTGCCAGCCAAGCTGAAACACTGATTTATGGTACTGCTATTTTGGCAATTGAATTTCACCCCAGAACAAAATATATGCTTTTGCATGACACTATTAATACTTTGCCAGCCACAGCTGAAACCACTAGATTTATGGTATTGCTATTTTGGCAATTGAATTCTCACCCCAGAACAAAATATATGTTTTGCGGACACTATTAATACTTGGCCAGCCACAGCTGAAACCACCAGATTCAGGGTATTGCTATTTTGGCAATTGAATTTCACCCCAGAACAAAATATACGCTTTTACGGACACTATTAATACTTGGCCTGCAACAGCTGGGACACCAGATTCAGGGTATTGCTATTTTGGCAATTGAATTTCACCCCAGAACAAAATATACGCTTTATGGACACTATAACACTTGGCCTGCAACAGCTGGGACACTAGATTCAGGGTATTGCTATTTTGGCAATTGAATTTCACCCCAGAACAAAATATATGTTTTAGCGGACACTATTAACACTTGGCCAGCAACAGCTGGAACACCAGATTCATGGTATTGCTATTTTGGCAACTGAATTTCACCCCAGAACAAAATATACTGTTTTACGGACACGATTAATACTTGGCCTGCAACAGCTGGGAACACCAGATTCAGGGTATTGCTATTTTGGCAATTGAATTTCACCCCAGAACAAAATATATGTTTTTGCGGACACAATTAATACTTGGCCAGCCACAGCTGGAACACCACTGATTTATGGTATTGCTATTTTGGCAATTGAATTTCACCCCAGAACAAAATATATCCTTTACAGGACAGATATTAAACTTGGCCAGCCAACAGCTGAAACCACTGATTTAGGTATTGCTATTTTGGCAATTGAATTTCACCCCAGAACAAAATATATCCTTTGCAGGACAGTATTAACACTTGGCCAGCCACAGCTGGGACACTAGATTCATGGTATTGCTATTTTGGCAATTGAATTTCACCCCAGAACAAAATATATGTTTTAGCGGACACTATTATACTCTTGCCAGCCACTGCTGGAACACCAGATTCAGGGTATTGCTATTTTGGCAATTGAATTTCACCCCTAGAACAAAATATACCTTTTACGGACAGATTAACACTTGGCCTGCAACAGCTGGGACAACCAGATTTAGGGTATTGCTATTTTGGCAATTGAATTTCACCCAGAACAAAATATACCCTTTTACGGACAGATTAATACTTGGCCTGCAACAGCTGGAACACCAGATTCAGGGTATTGCTATTTTGGCAATTGAATTTCACCCCAGAACAAAAATATACCCTTTTGACGGACAGATTAACACTTGGTCTGCAACAGCTGAAACCACCAGATTAAGGGTATTGCTACTTTGGCAATTGAATTTCACCCCAGAACAAAATATACCCTTTTACGGACAGATTAACACTTGGCCTGCAACAGCTGGGACACCAGATTCAGGGTATTGCTATTTTGGCAAATTGAATTTCACCCCAGAACAAAATATAACCTTTACGGACAGATTATACTCTTGGCCTGCAACAGCTGGGACACCAGATTCAGGGTATTGCTATTTTGGCAATTGAATTTCACCCCAGAACAAAATATATGTTTTGGCGGACACTATTATACTTGCCAGCCAACAGCTGAAACCACTGATTTATGGTATTGCTATTTTGGCAATTGAATTTCACCCCAGAACAAAATATATCTTTTCCAGGACACTATTAATAGTTGGCCAGCCACAGCTGAAACCACAGATTTATGGTATTGCTATTTTGGCAATTGAATTTCACCCCAGAACAAAATATACCCTTTACGGACAGATTAACACTTGGCCTGCAACAGCTTGGGACACCAGATTCAGAGGAATCGCTATTTTGGCAATTGAATTTCACCCCAGAACAAAATATACGCTTTTGACGGACAAGATTAACACTTGGCTAGCAACAGCTGGGACACCAGATTCAGGGTATTGCTATTTGGCAATTGAATTTCACCCCAGAACAAAATATACCCTTTTACGGACAGATTAACACTTGGCTTGCAACAGCTGGGACATCAGATTCAGAGTATCGCTATTTTGGCAATTGAATTTCACCCAAGAACAAAAATATACCCTTTACGGACAGATTAACACTTGGCCTGCAACAGCTGGAACACCAGATTAAGGGTATTGCTATATTTGCAATTGAATTTCACCCCAGAACAAAATATATCCTCTACGGACAGATTAACACTTGGCCTGCAACAGCTGGGACACCAGACTCAGGGTATTGCTATTTTGGCAATTGAATTTCACCCCAGAACAAAATATACCCTTTTGCGGACAGATTAACACTTGGCCTGCAACATCTGGAACACCAGATTCAGGGTATTGCTATATTGGCAAGTGAATTTCACCCCAGAAGAAAATATACCCTTTATGGACAGATTAACACTTGGCCTGCAACAGCTGGGACACCAGATTCAGGGTATAGCTATTTTGGCAATTGAATTTCACCCCAGAACAAAATATACCCTTTTACGGACAGATTAACACTTGGCCTGCCACAGCTGGGACATTCAGATTTAGGGTATTGCTATTTTGGCAATTGAATTTCACCCCAGAACAAAATATATGTTTGGCGGACACTATTATACTTTGCCAGCCACAGCTGTGACTACTCAGATTTAGAGGTATTGCTATTTTGGCAATTGAATTTCACCCCAGAACAAAATATATGTTTTGGCGGACACTATTATACTTTGCCAGCCAGTGCTGGGACACCAGATTTAAGGATTGCTATTTTGGCAATTGAATTACACCACAGAAAATAATCTATCCTTTGCCAGACAGCAGACAGTATTTACTTGGCTAGCCAAAGCTGGAACACCAGATTTAAGGGATTGGTATTTTGGCAATTGTATTTAACCCCTAATAAAATATAGAAATTGCTATCCTGAGTTTCTAGGGGGACATCAGCACAGCCAAGCCCCTGATGTAGGATATAGCAAAAAAAAAAATAGTATTGATGGATTGATTGACTTGGTGGCAGCTTGTTCTGGTGTACCACAAGTCACAAAATATCCGTCGATCACCCCAGAAAAAAATTGACAGAAAAACACTCTGGGCAGTCTAAAAACCAGTGAGCAATTAACTAGCAGAAGTTGATTCATTCACAGCTGTAGATCGATCACTTCATTAGGTGCTTTTGCTGACTTTTCCCTGCCTAATCTCGTCCTCACAGAAGTTGCGTCCTCTCCCTACACTAATGAGAGCAGTGTGACGTGCGGCAATAGAGGCTGGGTCACATGCTGCACTTGGCCAATCACAGCCATGCCATTAGTAGGCATGGCTGTGATGGGCTCTTAGGTCAAGAAGTAAAACGCTAGCTGATTGGCTGCCGTGCAGCCCTTCAGAAAGCGGGAAGAAATCGCCGAACAACGGACCCAAACCCGAACTTTTTTGAACTATGCTCGAACTGTTCGCTCAACACTAGTTATAATGTTACACTATAACAACAATGTTATTGAAAAGAAAAAAATAATAAAAGCAAGGGGCAAAAAAGGGAAATAAAAGAAATAGAAAAGAGTCAACATGTATTTTCATCATTTGACTATGTCACCTGCATTCGTGGGAGACTGAAACGGAGGATCCAATAGAACCCTCATGATGCATGAAACTACTCAACAAAGGGATTGATAATGGTTGGAAAGGGTTGGAAAAGGGTGGCTACCATCAAGAAATGGGAGGATATCCTAATAAAATACAGGGTTATCCTAATAAAATACAGTTTTGGAACCAGGTCATAAGTTGAAAGCACTCTTTGATTTCTCATTGTGTATGGGTAGGATGAATTGCAATAAAGCTTTCCCAAACTTTTTCCATACTGGAGGTTGCTTCCACCCAATCAATCTTCATGATAAAAGATACTTTTTCCAAAAACAATTTGAATGGAGGTGGACCCGGTTGTATCCACATGTGTAAAATAGTTTTGATCTACACTGTGTGATCATGTGAAGTAGTTTTCTGGTACTTGGCGTACATGGAAAACCATTCTGTAACTTCGCACGAGAGTAATATATGCCCTATGGATCACCTGGAGAACCATTTCAGTATATTGGCTAGAGAGAAAATATTTAATACTGTGTTCAGTAGTGAGAAGTAATATAGAAGCTGTTAGGAATGATTGGCTTTCCATTAATTGAAAGCCGTTTGAACATTAGCATAGTCCAGTCGAACAGGAAGGAATTTATAATATTGTGAAGTATGTCCCTACAAAAGAGGCTGGATGAGATACTACTTTATGCAATGCTTTTTTCCATTCTGTTTGTATGAAGAAAGGAAGTATTCCAGATACGTAGCTATGAACTTGGAGATAAAGGAAGAACATTATTTGAGCATGAAGAAACTTAGTTTGGAGGTCAGAGAGAGATGATCTTATATTCCATATCCACAAGTTGTTTTAAACAAATGATGCCCCTACAATGCCAAGCATAAAAGGCTGTATAAGAGCAGTCATTTTAAAAATACAGGTTATCAATCAAAGTAGAGAACAAAGAATAGTTAGCTTGAAACATTCTATTGAGTCGTATTCTTTGCCAAGCTTACCAAGTATTCCTTAAGTGCATGTTATTTCTTTGGGACTCTAAGTTTGTCATAGGGAACATGTAGAAAGTTAGGGGCGGCTATTTTACACACTCTATCTCTATACATAATACAGTACAGCGGACATGTTATATGCAGGAATGTTCAGAAAGTTCAAACACCCAATAAGGTGAGGTTTCCTTTATAATTAGGGATGAGCGAACCCGAACTGGATAGTTCGGGTTACTACCGAATTTTGGGGTGTTTTCAAAAAAGTTTGGGTTCGGGTCCGTTGTTCGGCGATTTCTTCCTACTTTATGAAGGGCTGCACAGCAGCCAATCAGCTAGCGTTTCACGTCTTGCCCTAAGAAGCCATCACAGCCATGCCTACTAATGGCATGGCTGTGATTGGCCAAGTGCAGCATGTGACCCAGACTCTATGTAAGCTGAAGACACGTAGCGCCGCACGTCACTCTGCTCTGATTAGTATAGGGATAGGACGCAGCTGCTGTGAGGGCGAGATTAGGCAGGGAAAACTCAGCAAAACACCTAATGAAGTGATCGATCTACAGCTGTGAATGATTCAACTTCTGCTAGTTAATTGCTCACTGGTTTTTAGGCTGCCCAGAGCGTTTTTCTGTCACTTTTTTCCGGGGTGATCGGCAGCCATTTTGTGTCTTGTGGTGCACCAGCACAAGCTGCCACCAAGTCCATCAATCCATCAATACTATTTTTTTTTGCTATATCCTACATGAGGAGCTTGGCTGTGCTTATTGTCACCCCTAGAAACTCAGGATAGAAATTTCTATATTTTATTAAAGGGTTAAATTCAATTGCCAAAATACCAATCCCCTAAATCTGGTGTTCCAGCTGTGGCTAGCCAAGTATAATACTGTCTGCTGTCTGGCAAAGGATAGATTTTTTTCTGTGGTGAAATTCAATTGCCAAAATAGCAATCCCCTAAATCTAGTGCCCCAGCAGTGGCTGGCAACGTTTAATAGTGTCCAGCAAAGAATATATTTTGTTCTGGGGTGAAATTCAATAACCAAAATAGCAATACCGTAAATCTGGTGTTCCAGCTGTGACTGGACAAGTTTCATAGTGTCCGTCATAGGATATATTATTTTCTGGGGTGAAATACAGTTGCAAAAATAGAAATACCGTAAATCTGGTATTCCAGCTGTGGCTGGACAAGTTTAATAGTGTCCGGCAAAGGATATATTTTTTTCTGGGGTGAAATTCAATTGCCAAAATAGCAAAACTATTAATCAGTGGTTTCAGCTGTGGCTGGCCAAGTTTAATAGTGTCCGTCACAGGATAGATTTTGTTCTGGGGTGAAATTTAATTGCCAAAATAGCAAGACCCTGAATCTGGTGTTCCAGCTGTGACTGGACAATTTCCCTAGTGGCCATCAAAGGATATATTATTTTCTGGGGTGAAAGTCAGTAACAAAAATAGAAATACAGTAAATCTGGTGTTACAGCTGTTGCAGGCGTAGTTTAAATCTGTCCGTAAAAGGGTATATTTTTTTCTGGTGTGAAATTCAATTGCCAAAATAGCAATACCATAAATCTGGTGTGGCTGGACAAGTTTAATAGTGTCCGTCAAAGGATTTTTTGTTTCTGGGGTGAAATTCAACTGCCAAAATAGCAATCCCGCAAATCTGGTGTCCCAGCAGTGGCTGGCAAAGTTTAATAGTATCCGTCAAAAGATAGATTTTGTTCTGGGGTGAAATTCCCTTGTCAATATAGCAATACCCTGAATCTGGTGTTCCAGCTGTTGCAGGCCAATTGTTAATCTGTCCATAAAAGGGTAAATTACACTCAGCGTGCATCTCCAAGTATATTTCTTTCCGTAAAAGGGTATATTACAAAAAGTGTTACATTACGATTGCTGAAAGCATAATCCTGTAAACAGGGCCGGTGCAAGGATTTTTGCCGCCCTAGGCAAAAGAAAAGTTTGCCCCCCCCCATGTGACATCACAATGCCCCACCAATATGATCTGCCATATTAAAGGGGTTCTGCAGCTTATTTAAACTGATGATCTATCCTCTGGATAGATCATCAGCATCTGATCGGCGGGGGTCTGACACCTTGGACCCCCACCGATCAGCTGTTTGAGAAGGCAGCGGCGCTGGCAGTAGCGCCTCAGCCTTCTCGCTGTTTACCGCAGGCCCAGTGATGTCACGACCTGTATTACTGGCCTGGGCGGGGCTAAGCTTCATTCAAGTGAACAGAGCTTAACCCCTCCAAGGCCAGTGATATTAGTCGTGACGTCACTGCGCCTGCGGTAAACAGCGAGAAGGCCGAGGCGCTACTGCCAGTGCCGCTGCCTTCTCAAACAGCTGATCTGCGGGGGTCCCGGGTGTCAGACCCCTGCCGATCAGATGTTGATGATCTATCCAGAGGATAAATTATCAGTTTAAACAAAGTGCAGAATCCCTTTAACTAACGCCAGCTCTCTCTCTCCCCCCCTTGTCATTCTCTCCCCCCCCCTCTTGTCATTCACTTTCCCCCCCTTGTCATTCTCTTTCCCCCCTTGTTATTCTCCTTCCCTTTCTTGTCATTCTTCCCCCCTCCCTTGTCATTCTCTTTGTCCCCCTTGTCATTCTCTTTCCCCTTGTCATTCTTGTCCCCTTGTTATTGTCCCCCCCCTTGTCATTCTCTTTCTCTCCCCCCCTCTGCTACCTCTAGTGTAGCGTGGCCGAGCTCTGTATGGTCCATGGGTACAGGAGCTTTAGTTTCCTGTATCCGGGCGGACTGACAGGAAGTGCACTTCATGGAGACAGATGCTCCCTGTACCCGCAGACCATAGAGGGCTGGACCATGCTACAATGAGGGAGTAACAGGAGAGAGTGCTGAGTGCTTCCCTCCTGTCAGCTCCTCTCCTCTTGCTGCGCCCGGGCGGTGCACTCTCATGGATGCGCCAGCCTGGGCACTGCTGCAGCCGCCAGAGGCTCAATATAGAGCGTTCGGGCGGCTGCAGCATAAGGCGGGGCCAGCGCTCTTAGCGGCGCCCCTTCCCAAGGAGCGCTCTACGCGGCTGCCTAGTCCGCTTATAGGACGTGCCGGCCCTGCCTGTAAATCTGCACGCACTATTGTGCATCTCATAGTGTATTTCTGTCCATAAAAGGGTATATTACACTCAAGGTGTATATACAAGTGCTGAGAGGGTCATCCTCAATAACTTCACACGCTATCATGCATCTTCAAATGTATTTCTGTCCGTTAAAGGGTTTATTACACAAAGTGTTAAAATACAATTGCTGAAGGCATAATCCTACTTATTTTTTCACACGCTACTGTGCATCTCCAAGTGTAAATCTGTCCATAAAAGGATACCTTTCATCCAGGGCCTAAATACTAGGCCTACAATTGATATTCCCCTAAATCAGTGGTTTCTGTTGTGCCTGGATCAGTGTAATAAGGTACATAAATAAATAGGCAGATAGTGTTAGGTGTCTGTAAAAAAAGGCCTGAATTTGAAATCAATACATTGGCCCAAATATTTTTATTTCTTGTTGTCGTGCTTGGTGAACGGTAACGATGAGGAAAACATGGTGAGTTTATGTAAAATTTTATTTTTTGTCACAAGTTAGTGGAATATGAGACTTGTAAAAAAAATAAAAAATTTCCGCTAACTTGTGCCAAAATTTTTTTCCGTGAACTCGACATGCCCCTCACGGAATACCTTGGGGTGTCTTATTTCCAAAATGGGGTCACTTGTGGGGTATTTATACTGCCCTGGCATTTTAGTGGCCCTAAAGCGTGAGAAGAAAAATGCGTAAAAATGCCCTGTGAAATCCTAAAGGTACTCATTTGAATTAGGGTCCCTTTGCGCATCCTGGCTGCAAAAAAGTGTCACACATGTGGTATCGCCATACTCAGGAGATGTAGGGCAATGTGTTTTGGGGTGTATTTTTACATATACCCATACTGTGTGTGAGAAATATCTTTGTAAATGACAACTTTTAAAAAAAAATTATACAAATTTGTCAATTTACAGAGATATTTCTCTCACCCAGCATGGGTATATGTAAAAATACACCCCAAAACACATTGCCCTATTTCTCCTGAGTACGGCGATACCACATGTGTGACACTTTTTTGCAGCCAAGATGCGCAATGGGGCCCAAATTCCAATGAGTACCTTTTAGGAGGGCATTATTGCGCATGTTTCTTCTCAAGCTTTAGGGCCCCTAAAATGCCAGGGCAGTATAAATACCCCACATGTGACCCCATTTTGGAAAGAAGACACCCCAAGGTATTCAGTGAGGGGCATGGCGAGTTCATAAAAGATTTTTTTTTTGGCACAAGTTAGCGGAAATTGATTTTTTATTGTTTTTTCTCACAAAGTCTCCCTTTCCGCTAACTTGTGACAAAAAGTTCAATTTTTCATGGACTTACTATGCCCCTCAGCGAATACCTCTGGGTGTCTTCTTTCCAAAATGGGGTCATTTGTGGGGTGTTTGTACTGTTATGGCATT
This sequence comes from Bufotes viridis, assembly GCA_033119425.1. Taxonomy (NCBI): domain Eukaryota; kingdom Metazoa; phylum Chordata; class Amphibia; order Anura; family Bufonidae; genus Bufotes; species Bufotes viridis. Next base: position 207,705,481 of record CM065589.1, on the reverse strand, counting down.
TTGGGTGGGGCTAAATTGTGAGCAGCCCTGTAAAACCTAAAGGTACTCGTTGGAATTTGGGCCCCTTTGCGCACCCAGGCTGCAAAAAAAGTGTCACTCATGTGGTATCGCCGTACTCAGAAGAAGTAGGGCAATGTGTTTTGGGGTGTATTTTTACATATACCCATGTTGGGTGAGAGAAATATCTCTGCAAATTGACAACTTTGTATAACATTTTTTAAAAAGTTGTCGTTTACAGAGATATTTCTCACACAAAGTATGGGTATATTTAAAAAATACACCCTAAAACTCATTGCCCTGAGTACAGCGATACCACATGAGTGACAATTCTTTGCAGCCAAGATGCGCAAAGGGGCCCAAATTCCAATAAGTACTGTTAGGATTTCACAGGGCATTTTTACGCATTTGGATTCTCACGCTTTAGGACCCCTAAAATGCCAGGGCAGTATAAATACCCCACAAGTGACCCCATTTTGGAAAGAAGACACCCCAAGGTATTCCGTGAGGGGCATGGTGAGTTCACAGAAAAAAAAAATATTTGGCACAAGTTAGCGGAAATTGATATGTTTTACAAAGTCTCATATTCCACTAACTTGTGACAAAATACCTTGGGGTGTCTTCTTTCTAAAATGGGGTCACATGTGGGGTGTTTCTATTGCCCTGGCATTTGATTGTCTCCGCAATCATTACATGTATGGCTAGCATTAGGAGTTTCTGCTACTCTCCTTATATTGAGCATACGTGTAATGAGATTTCTTTTTTCCGTTCAGCCTCTGGGCTGAAAAAAAAATAAAAAAAATGAGCGGCACAGATTTCTTCATTCGCATCGATCAATGTGGATGAAAAAATCTCTGCCAAAATCAGTGACTGCGGTGGGCTGGGCGCTAACTACCTAACAAGTAGCTACTGTAACTAACTGGCGGTGATAAGGGACCCTTATGCCCCATTCACACGTCCGCAATACTGTTTGCGCGTCATTTCTATATAGTTCTTGCAATGTGCAATTTGTAAAGCACATTGCCGGTATACGTGTTTTTCGGATCCGCGAATCCGTGGATCCGCAAAACACGGACACCGGCAATGTGCTTTCCGCATTTTGCAGATTCGCACATTGCCAGAACTATATAGAAAATGCCTTTTCTTGTCTGCAAAACACATATGCACATGTGAATGGAGTCTTACAGGGGGGTGATCAGTGACGGGGGGGTGATCATGGAGTCTAGATGGGGTGATCAGGGGTTAACAAGGGGTTAATAAGTGACGGGGGGGTGTAGTGTGGTGCTTGGTGCTACTTTACATAGCTATCTGGTCCTCTGGTGGTCGATCCCAGCAAATGGGACAACCAGAGGACCAGGTAGAAGGTATATCAGACACTGTTAACAAAACAGCGTCTCACAGCAAATCTCGCCTCTTGCGAGATGACGCGCCGCCGCGTCAAGGAGGAACAAGTTTGCCACCTGGACGCAGCCCTGCGTTAGGCGGTCGGCAGGCGGTTAAACTTAGCCAGCCGCAGCTGAAACCACTGATTTACGGTATTGCTATGTTGGCAATTGAATTCCACCCCAGAACAAAATATATCCTTTGCCGGACACTATTAAACTTGGCCAGCCACAGCTGAAACCACTGATTTATGCTATTGCTATTTTGGCAATTGAATTTCACCCCAGAAAATTATCTATCCTTTGCCGGACACTATGAAACTTGGCCAGCCACTGCTGGGACACCAGATTTACGGTATTGCTATTTTGGCAATTGAATTTCACCCCAGCACAAAATATATCCTTTGCCGGACACTATTAAACTTGGCCAGCCACAGCTGAAACCACTGATTTATGCTATTGCTATTTTGGCAATTGAAGTTCACCCCAGAAAATTATCTATCCTTTGCCAGACACTATTAAACTTGGCCAGCCACTGCTGGGACACCAGATTTACAGTATTGCTATTTTGGCAATTGAATTTCACCCCAGAACAAAATATATCCTTTGCCGGACACTATTAAACTTGGCCAGCCACAGCTGAAACCATTGATTTATGGTATTGCTATTTTGCACAATTGAATTTCACCCCAGAAAAAAACTATCCTGTGCCGGACACTATTAAACTTGGCCAGCCACTGCTGGGACAACAGATTTAGGGGATTGCTATTTTGGCAATTGAATTTCACCACAGAAAAAAATCTATCCTTTGCCAGACAGCAGACAGTATTACACTTGGCTAGCCACAGCTGGAACACCAGATTTAGGGGATTGGTATTTTGGCAATTGAATTTAACCCTCAATAAAATATAGAAATTTATATCCTGAGTTTCTAAAAACTAGTATTGATGGATTGATAGACTTTGTGGCAGCTTGTGCTGGTGCACCACAAGACACAAAATGGCCATCGATCACCCCAGAAAAAGTGACTAAAAACGCTCTGTGCAGCCTAAAAACAGTGAATTAACTAGCAGAAGTTGAATGATTCACAGCTGTAGATCGATCACTTCATTAGGTGTTTTTGCTGCCTAATCTCGCCCTCACAGCAGCTGCGTCCTATCCTAGCTTAAATAGAGGCTGGTTCACATGCTGCACTTGGCTAATCGCAGCCATGCCATTAGTAGGCATGGCTGTGATGGCTTCTAGAGCAAGAAGTAAAATGCTAGCTGATTGGCTGCTGTGCAGCCCTTCAGAAAGCGGGAAGAAATCGCTAAACAACGAACCCAAATTATTTTTAAATGTTCGGGTACGGGTCCCGAACACCCCAAAATTCGGTATGAACCCGAACTATACAGTTCTGGTGCGCTCAACTCTTCACGGGACCTAACACTCACCTACCTGTGCCGTATGGGCAATACCAGGGGCCAGTGGGCAAAATTATAGGAATATAAAGACCGACTCACAGCAAACTCCTCAGTTACCTCCAGCATGTAACCATGCCTGCAACGGGAGGAGGGAGAAGGCTGTGAGCCCCACCCAAGACTGGCTGATTTGGCCCAGGCCTCACAGGTGCACCTAACTGTAGCCTGTGGATGGAAAACAGGCTACATTTACATAGGAGTTTATACACCTCCAAAAAATTATATATACAAAACAACTGAAAAGTGGCATGAAGCAGGATGTGCTCAACCCAAAAATGCAGTTGTGCATATATATACAGGGAAGCAGATCCTGCACTTGTGGCCCGTTGCTAATGGCGATCCCCAGCAAAAATGCATACGGTGGAGGATGCCCACAGCGGACCACAAGTACCACAATAGACCTCCTACACAAGATAGCAATTGTAAAAGAGTTACAAGAACAGGCAAAAAACATACTACAGTAGAACAACAAATCCAAATAAAGAAGAAATAAACAATTAAAATAAATCAGCTCAACACTACTTTAAACTGATTATCCCTTCCTCCCTATAGTAAGGTTAAGCAGGAGGGTCACCATCTCCCAGGTGAAAATGACGTTGTGCCTCCTGTTGGTTGTTAAAAACAGTTGTTGTCCAATTTCTCAGACTCCTAGCTTTTGCCGGTTAAACCAGATGGAATCTGAAAGTATGGCCATACAGGTGGCAACAGATAGCAGTAAACAGCTTTCTCTTTTGGATAACAGCTGCCAAAAATCTTGGAAGATTAAACCCCTAAAGACCGAGCCTATTTTCACTGGTTGTCGAGTTCTGATAGAAAGGGGTCTAAAGGGCTGCAGACCCAGGAAGGATTCCAACCTTGTCCTCCCAGAGGTGTTAGTACCACCACTCCTCCATTCACTTACCACCTCAGATGTAGGCTACCACGTGGTCCAGGTCTGAGGGAACCACCTCCACCACACCACCGTTCTGGTCCCGGTGTCCTCCAAAAGTCTCTTACCTGGAACCTGTGACAATGCTCCAGCTCCATTGCATTCCCTGTCTAGACAGGTAAATGCCACTTAATGTAGGTGCTGCAGCATGGGAGTCAACAATGAGTTTCGCGGGGAAAGTGATAGGTCATCACGTTGTGCTAGGCCTCGCTCTACAGGGATGTCTACGCTAGCACCACAGACCTCCTCCGGGAAAGAAAATATGTAGTCTGCTGTGGCTTATGGGCAGTTTGTCCAAGGATGGCAGCCCTGGGGGGCAGTTGAGACAAGTTGAAACAAGTAGAGATATGTGGAGAATGGGCACAAATGATTTAAACTATATATTTAATAAGCATATTCATTTTATATAAGGAACATAGCATTATTTCATATATTCTCTGTTTGCAGTGTGCTGTTGCATTGAATTTGCTTGTACTTTTGTATTTTCAGCCATGATGACGAGTACCTCCACATTTGCTTCATTTTACTGGCTGTGCTGACTAACTTTGTATTTTTGTCCTTTTGAATGGGAGCTGAACTGCAGTATCCTGGCGCTGCCACTACACTGTGGCAAGAGACATCTGCATCCAGCATCTTTCACTGTGTAGTTTAGCAGCAGCTAACTGAGATAGTTCTGATACTGGTGACTTATCCTGAAGATACATACAAACCCAAAAACAAAAATGCAATGGCACTCTGCAACCAGCACTCTGCCCTGCCTCCATGCTGGATGTTGAATAAGGCATTAGTGTACATTTTGGCGTAATAAGCCACTCACCACGTCAAGGTCGCCTCTATGAGTGGTCCCTAACACTAGTTCCTACCTGTTATGGGCCATGATATCCACTTGGGTCGTGCTGACTGAACCCCCACCTTTTTTTCTATCCTGAAGATAGTATCTTAGCAGCAGAAACCCCTTGAAATGCAAGCTTATTCAAGTAAAACTGCTGAACTTTACCAAGTCTGGACTTGACTTATTCCTCCAACTACAGCTCCTTTGATGGGGAGCGATGGTATCCAGGTAGGAGCACTGTGACCATGCCCGGCGCTAGAACCCGGCATACAAGGGCAAGTGCCGGGGCCCACTGGTTCTGGGGGCCCACTGAGCTGCTATGAGCACTTTCATCAATACAGATGGAATAACTTATTGCTGGAGCTGCTGTCATTTCACTTACGCACTACCCCTTGTGGAGGGCCCTCTGATAGTCAAATGAAGCTGCTGCAAAGACTCAGTGCTGCCTGAGGACAGTGAGGAGAGAAGATCGCAGGGCTGGAGTAGAAGAGTGAACACAGTTTGTCAGTGAGTAGTGAGTCTGCACTGTGACTGCCTTTTATCTGTAGGACAGGGAACTCTTCCAGGTGCTGCTGGATGTTGTAGCAGCCAAGCAGCTTCATGCTATTTGTTTTAATTCTTCATGAAGCAGTTTGCCTTCATGACACCTTCCCCCCTCATATCCTGCTGTCTTCTATCCTCCCTCGTGTATCCAGAGCTCCTGTCTCCTATTGCTGCCCTACACAGACCTCCTGCCACTACTTCTTTAATGAATCCTCCGCAGCCCCTTCCACCTGCTTGCTGTGTTAACCCCTCCTGTCCATCCATGGCCCCGGGCCCCTGTGTCACTCCTATGCCTCTTATTATGGTGGTGTCTAAACCACATTCACCATAAGGACCTTCTAACGTCACAGAGTAACCCATACTGTGCCCCTCAACCCATATTGTGCTCCCTTAAACCCTGCATTGTGCCCTCTTACCACACCCTGTGCAGTGCCCCTAGTCATTCCCTGTACTGTGCCCTCTTATACCCTTTTATCCGGTCACAGTATGGTGGTGTCATTATACTGTGTGTGGGGCACTGGGGGTCATTATTCTGAATGGAGGACCACTGTGGGGTCATTATACTGTGTGGGGAGCACTTGGGGTCATTATACTGTGACTACTAATTCCACTAAGTTGTTATGAGCATGAATTAACTGTGTATATATATACTTGCAGTTGTTCTGGAACAAAAACTCTGCCCCTATGTGGATGCATTTTCTATTACAGGCACAATTCTGGGTGAAGGGCTATCTACTAATATATAATTTGTATATTTTCCCATGAACGAGGCGATAATGGTGACAGTTTTGGTAGGTGTGGATGTTTTAATTTTTTTCTTTGATGATTTATATTTGATTTTATCTTTATTATTCATGAAAAAATATATGCTATTTATTTGGCATATTTAGGGTGGCAATTTTGTCACAAAGGTGTTATGAGGCAAAATCGGCGACTTTTCCCCATGTATGCGCGTACGCCTCTTTTCTCAAGTTACGAGAAAAGGGGGAGTGGTGGGGGCAAAGAAGAAGGCACACCGGGAGGCTAATCTTATTCATCATTTTCTATGCCTGTTTTTGGCGTACAATATCACTTAAATCTACGCCAGCTCCCTTGCTTTTATTATGTTGAAAGGCCACCGGATCATGCGCCTAAGTTATTTAGAGGCCGACGACTCTACATACATAACTTAGGCATATCAAGCAGACACGGACTAAGACCGGCATCTAAATTACCGGTCTTAGTAAATGTCCCCCTTATTTTTGACCATAATATGTTCCCCAATTGTTCATTAAAAATACACTTTTTTTGTGTTTTGTATTTTTTTCCACTCTAACTGAGGCATGTAAAGGAGCCCTAGTTGTGGGTGTAAATTGCCCTCTGTGAGTGCATTGTACACATGTAGAGCTGCAGCTCTTCTATGCCTGAGTTGCCAGTCAAGCATAGCCACTTCCTTTATTCACAGCATTGCGCTCATTGAACAACCTTCTCCTGCTAGGTTGCAGTAGCTATAATCTCTCCCTTCAAGCCCAGCACTAAGACTTCCTCAGAATTTCCACAACTTACCTGAGCAACAAAGTCACTTAGTTCCTTTCTGTCTATTTGTGAAGGTCTTTATCTTAGGATTTCATCTTGACTTTGTCTAGGACTATGACAAATGAGCGAGCTCTCCATTAACCAGTTCCCAACATTGCACCTGGCTGGCGCCCATATGATACATAGAGGTATTGGTAGCACTACACATCAGTGACGTAACTAGAAATGACTGGGCCCCACAGCAAATTTTTTAATGGGGCTCCCTCCCCCAGTAATTTTTTCACAACCCCTTCCTGTCATGCTGCCCCCTTTCCTGTGGCTAGTAAAGATCGCTCTCTCAGACCAGGCCCGGCAGCTGTTCCATCCATTTTCTATACTCTCTATACTGCCACTGTATATAATTTAATTGTGTAATAATGTTGAGGGGCCCTGACAAAATCTTTTAGTACTGCTCGTCCTCTTGGATGGGCCCCTTCTGGGTTAGGGCCCCAAAGCAGCTGCTTCCCCTGCTTCCCCTATAGTTACGCCCCTGCTACACATCTTAGGGTGGGTTCATGGCGGAATCCATAAAACAGAGGATGGATTCGTTCTGGAGCCCATAGACTTGTATTATGACAGAATGCAAAACGGAAGCCTTTAAAAGGCATTCCGTATGCTTTCCGTCATAATAGAAGTCTATGTCGACAGGACTTTGTTTTCCGTCTTGCATAAAGGGACCCAGAAGGATCCGTTATGCTTTCTCATAGACTCCTATTAGAACGGAGCAAAACGGAATGCCTCTTAAAGGCTTCAGTTTTGCATTCTGTCTTATGGACTTCGGTATTTTCCGTTATAACCATGTTATAACGGAAAGCCATAATGGAAACCATAACGCTAGTGTGAACCCACCCTTACACTGATGATGTCCTCAATGAAGCTAAGCTTTTTTTTATAAAGCTAGATGTTTTATATCCTCCTAACCCCACTTAAAGGCCTTCAGTGTGCAGTACGCATGTACAGTTACTTCAGACTTTAAGAATGTAGGAAGGTACCACAATTACAAGCCCAAAAATAGGGTAAGTATCATGCCAGTAATCTGGAAAAAATGTAGTGGGCAGCACTGCAGTATTTTAGTAAGAATGGAGTACCAGCGGCTGAAAAGGTGATCCACCAACTATACGTGTTCTGCCTCTCCAGTCTAAGCACTACAATGTGATCTCTGAACTTACAGTTGTGAGAGATGGCAATAACTGCAGTCTTAGGTGAATTGGCTGACAGTGACTTGATCCAAACGACACCTTGTAGATCCAAGAAGAAGTTTATTCCAAACTGTGCAGATTATACACCGATGAACAAATGGATAGGTCAAAAAATCCTGCTGTGAGCAGCTAACAGGAGCATGTAGCTGAGATGAGGGTTGAAGCGAGAATGAAGAAGAAGGTAGGAGACAAGAGAGAGAGCAAAAGCTAGGGGAAGAGAGAAGAGACACACATAGTGAAAAAGCAAACCATACATGTGTAACATGACACTCCCCGTCGAAATCTATGATTTCTAATAACATTTATCAATAATAACTTTGAAGTCCATGAATAATAGATGTTTCTCTACTGGAACACCTGCAACAAAAAAGAACAACAAAAAAGAGCATTGACAAGAAAAACATTACAATACTTGTACATGTGCCTTTTTGAAGAGTAGACAACAGTAGGAAGGATATAGTTCAATGCGTCATCTTCAGAGGGGAAGGCAGCAACAGCACCAGTCCTTCCTACCTCCCTTTAAAAAGTTGCCTTGAAGGTCAGTCTTCAGAGGGGAAGGCAGCAACAGCACCAGTCCTTCTTACCTCCCTTTGTATTAGGCCGGCGTATGGAGTTCATTTTCCTGTTTAGGCAGAAGCAGTACTAGCTCGTTTATGGGTCTGAAGTAGTGTCTAGCAGAACCTTCTTTTATTACTTTGACTTCTGCTTTCCGTACCTTGCCATCGTTACTTGGAATAGTCTTTGTGATAAGACCCATAGGCCAATTGTTACGATGAGCGTCCTTATCTTTGAGGAGAATGATGTCTCCAACTTGCAGGTAGGGTTTGCTTACTTGCCATTTTCTGCGACTTTGAAGGTCGCAAAGGTACTCCATCTTCTAGCGACCAGTTTTCATTGATGTTTGTAAACATTGGTACAATCAAAGTCCTGAGGAGGAATACTAGCTATCTCGATCTTTTGAGTTAGAAGGGTGGCCAGAGTCAGCAATACTGGAGACTCTGAGTCGGTGGAAACAGGAACCAGAGTTCTAGCATTGATTATGGCGGACACCTCGGCAAGGAAGGTGACCAGGACTTCATGTGTAAGCTGAGATTTGTGATCCAGGAGCATAGAGTCCAGGATTTTTCTCGAAACCCCGATCATGCGTTCCCAAGAACCTCCCATGTGAGAAGAGTGAGGCGGGTTGAATTCCCACTTACACTTGTTGGTATTTAAGAAGTTCTCTATTTTCTCTGCTCCTGTAAAGTTTGTTCCGCAGTCGGATCTAATTAACTTAACAGGGCCACGTATGGAAACAAATCTTCTGAAGGCATTAATGAAGCAAGAAGAGTCCATAGATTCTATAAGTTCAATGTGCACCGCACGAATGCTCAAACAAGTGAACAGCACGGCCCAATGTATATTAATGACTCCGCCACGGGTCTTACATGTAACTATAGTCCGGGGGCCGAAAACGTCAATACCGACACTGGTGAAGGGTGGTTCGGTACTCAATCTGTCTGTTGGTAGCTCTGCCATTTGTTGATTTAGATGCTTTCCTCTTAGTCTTTGGCACTGATGCATTTATGGAGTATGGAGGATATACATCTTATCATCCCGATTATCCAGAAACCAGCACACCTCACTGCGCCTTCTGTGAAGTGCCGGCCTTGGTGTTGAGCTTGCTCATGGTAATATCTGTTTATGAGAGCAGTAATGTGGTGATGGCCTAGAATGATGACAGGATTTTGTTCTTCGCTAATCACAGTAGACCTTGCAATGTGACTGCCAACGCGAAGTAGTTTATTTTGATCTATTATCGGATTCAACTGGTATAGAGGGCTATCCTTGGATAGGTTGAGTCCTTTTGACAAGTTATGGATCTCTTGCGAATAGTCGAAGGAATGAATGTCAAGGTCTGTTTTGTGCTTTATAAGCTCAGCAATTTCAACAGCTAACATGGCTGCACAGAGTTCAAGCCTTGGGATGATATGTGCAGGCTTTGTAGTTAGCTTGGTTTTGCCCATGACGAATCCTACTCCTATTTCACTGTTGGAGTGTACGGCTCGGAGATAAGCTACTGCAGCTATGGCTTCCTAGGCAACCAGTGGGAGGGGGGGTCAGAGAGAAGTTTAGCAATGGCTGCTGCAGCAGTTTGTTTTGATTGCATACAGAGCTTAGATTGACTTGCAGGTAGAATGCATGTGACAATAGTCTAGGAGTAGTGTTGAGCGAACAGTTCGAGCATCGTTCGGATACGTACCGAATTTTGGGGTGTCCGGGACACGGACCCGAACCCAGACTTTTTCAAAAAAGTTCGGGTTCGGGTTCGTTGTTGGTCGAATTCTTCCTGCTTTCTGAAGGGCTGCACAGCAGCCAATCAGCTAGCGTTTTACTTCTTGCCCTAAGAGCCCATCACAGCCATGCCTACTAATGGCATGGCTGTGATTGGCCAAGTGCAGCATGTGACCCAGCCTCTATTTAAGCTGGAGTCACGTAGCGCCGCACGTAACACTGCTCTGATTAGTGTAGGGAGAGGACGCAGCTTCTGTCAGGGCGAGATTAGGCAGGGTAAAGTCAGCAACAGCACCTAATGAACGGATCGATGTACAGCTGTGAATGATTGAACTTCTGCTAGTTATTTGCTCACTGGTTTTTAGGCTGCACAGAGCGTTTTTCTGTCACTTATTTTCTGGGTTGATCGGCGGCCATTTTGTGACTTGTGGTGCACCGGAAGAAGCTGCCACCAAATCCATCAATCCATCAATACTAGTTTTTTTTTTGCTATATCCTACATCAGGGGCTTGGCTGTGCTAATTGTCACCCCTAGAAACTCAGGATAGCAATTCCTATATTTTATTAAGGGGTTAAATACAATTGCCCAAATACCAATCCCCTAAATCTGGTGTTCCAGCTTTGGCTAGACAAATATAATACTGTCTGCTGTCTGGCAAAGGATAGATTATTTTCTGTGGTGAAATTCAATTGCCAAAATAGCAATACCATAAATCAGTGGTTTCAGCTGTGGCTGGCAAAATATAAAAGTGTCCGCCAAAACATATATTTTGTTCTGGGGTGTAATTCACTTGCCAAAATAGCCATACCCTGAATCTGGTGTCCCAGCTGTTGCAGGCCAGGTTTCATAGTGTCCACCAAATCATATATTTTGTTCTGGGGTGTAATTCACTTGCCAAAATAGCAATACCCTAAATCTGGAGTCCCAGCTGTTGCAGGCCAGGTTTCATAGTGTCCGCCAAAAAATATATTTTGTTCTGGGGTGAAATTCAATTGCCAAAATAGCAATACCATAAATCAGTGGTTTCAGCTGTGGCTGGCAAAATATAATAGTGTCTGCCAAAACATATATTTTGTTCTGGGGTATAATTTACTTGCCAAAATAGCAATACCCTGAATCTGGTGTCCCAGCTGTTGCAGGCCACGTTTCATAGTGTCCGCCAAAACATATATTTTGTTCTGGGGTGAAATTAATTTGCCAAAATAGCAATACCCTGAATCTGGTGTCCAACCTGTGCCAGGCCACGTTTCATAGTGTCCGCCAAAACATATATTTTGTTCTGGGGTGAAATTAATTTGTCAAAATAGCAATACCCTGAATCTGGTGTCCCAGCTGTTGCAGGCCACGTTTCATAGTGTCCGCCAAAACATATATTTTGTTCTGGGGTGTAATTCACTTGCCAAAATAGCAATACCCTGAATCTGGTGTCCCAGCTGTTGCAGGCCAGGTTTCATAGTGTCCGCCAAAACATATATTTTGTTCTGGGGTGAAATTCAATTGCCAAAATAGGAATACCATAAATCAGTGGTTTCAGCTGTGGCTGGCAAAATATAATAGTGTCCGCCAAAACATATATTTTGTTCTGGGGTGTAATTCACTTGCCAAAATAGCAATACCCTGAATCTGGTGTCCCAGCTGTTGCAGACCAGGTTTCATAGTGTCCACCAAAACATATATTTTGTTCTGGGGTGAAATTAATTTGCCAAAATAGCAATACCCTCAATCTGTTGTCCCAGCTGTTGCAGGCCAAGTGTAAATCTGTCCATAAAAGGATACCTTTCATCCAGGGCCTAAATACTAGCCCTAAAAGAGATATTACCCTAAATCAGTGGTTACTGCTGTGCCTGGATTAGTGTAATACGCTACATAAACAAATAGGCAGATAGTGTTAGGTGCCTGTAAAAAAAGGCCTGAATTTGAAATCAATACATTGGGCCACATATTTTTTTCCTTATTGTGGTGCTTGGTGAACAGTAACAATAAGGAAAACATCTAGTAAGAGACGTGGACGCGGTCGTGGTGGTGTTAGTGTACCATCTGGTGCTGGGAGAGGACGTGGCCATTCTGCCACAGCCACACGTCCTAGTGAACCAACTACCTCAGGTTCCAGTACCCGCCAGAATTTACAGCGATATTTGGTGGGGCCCAATGCCGTTATAAGGATGGTACGGCCTGAGCAGGTACAGGCGCTAGTCAATTGGGTGGCCGACAGTGGATCCAGCATGTTCACAACATTATCTCCCACCCAGTCTTCTGCTGAAAGCGTACAGGTGGCACCTGAAAACCAAGCCCATCAGTCTGTCACATCACCCCCATGCATATTAGGGAAACTGTCAGAGCCTCAAGTTATGCAGCAGTCTCTTATGCTGTTTGAAGACTCTGCTGGCAGGGTTTCCCAAGGAAATCCACCTAGCCCTTCCCCAATGGTGGAAGACATAGAATGCACTGATGCACAACCACTGATGTTTCCTGATGATGATGACATGGGAATACCACCTCATCGGAGTCCGCACGTCTCTGATGATGACGAAACACAGGTGCCAACTGCTGCGTCTTTCTGCAGTGTGCAGACCAAACAGGAGGTCAGGGAGGGAGACTGTGTGGAAGACGATGCAGGGGACGATGAGGTCCTAGACCCCACATGAAATGAATGTCGTGCCATGGACTTTTTATAGTTCAGAGGAAGAGGCAGTGGTGAGACTGAGCCAACAGCGTAGCAAAAGAGGGAGCAGGGGGCAAAAGCAGACCAGCCGCCGCCAAGAGAGTTCGCCTGCTACTGGCCACCGCCACCAGGGACCGAGCACCCCAAAGCCAGCTTCAAGGATTTCCCTGGCATGGCACTTCTTTAAACAATGTGCTGACGACGAGACTCGAGTGGTTTGCACGCTGTGCCATCAGATCCTGAAGCGAGGCATTAACGTTCTGAACCTTAGCACAACCTGCATGACCAGGCATCTACATGCAAAGCATGAACTGCAGTGGAGTAAACACCTTAAAAGCAAGGAACTCACTCTGGCTCCCCCTGCTCCCTCTTCTGTTGCTGCCTCGGCCTCTTCCTCCGCCTCGGAAGGAATGTTGGCACCTGCCGCCCACCAAACAGAGGATGTGCCACCGAAAACACCACCTGCGTCACCAAGCATTTCCATCATGTCACACCGCAGCGTTCAGTTCTCCATCTCACAAACCTTGAAGAGAAAGCGTAAATTCCCACCTAGCCACCCTCGAGCCCTGGGCCTGAATGCCAGCATTTCTGAACTACTGGCCTTTGAAATGCTGTCATTCCGGCTGGTGGACACAGACAGCTTCAAACAGCTGATGTCCATGGTTGTCCCACAGTATGTTGTTCCCAGCCGCCACTACTTCTCCAAGAAAGCCGTGCCTTCCCTGCACAACCAAGTATCCGATAAAATCAAGTGTGCACTGCGCAACGCCATCTGTGGCAAGGTCCACCTAACCACAGATACGTGGACCAGTAAGCACGGCCAAGGACGCTATATCTCCCTAACTGCACACTGGGTAAATGTAGTGGCGGCTAGGCCACAGGCGGAGAGTTCCTTGGCGCACGTCCTTCCACCGCCAAGGATCGCAGGGTATCATTCTTTGCCTCCTGTAGCCTTCTCCTCCTACTCGGCTTCCTCCTCCTCTGCTTCCACCAGCTCATCCAGTCAGCCACACACCTTCACCACCAACTTCAGCACAGCCCGGGGTAAACGTCAGCAGGCCATTCTGAAACTCATATGTTTGGGGGACAGGCCCCACACCGCGCAGGAGTTGTGGCGGGGTATTGAACAACAGACCGACGAGTGGTTTCTGCCGGTGGGCCTCAAGCCCGGCCTGGTGGTGTGCGATAATGGGCGAAATCTCGTCGCAGCTTTTGGACTAGCCGGTTTGACGCACATCCCTTGCCTGGCGCATGTGCTAAATTTGGTGGTGCAGAAGTTCATTCACAACTACCCCGACATGTCAGAGCTGCTGCATAAAGTGAGGGCCGTCTGTGCGCGCTTCCGGCGTTCACATCCTGCCGCTGCTCGCCTGTCTGCGCTACAGCGGAACTTCGGCCTTCCCGCTCACCGCCTCATATGCGACGTGCCCACCAGATGGAACTCCACCTTGCACATGCTGGAGAGACTGTGCGAGCAGCAGCAGGCCATAGTGGAGTTTCAGCTGCAGCACGCACGCGTCAGTCGCACTGCGGAACAGCACCACTTCACCACCAATGATTGGGCCACTATGCGAGACCTGTGTGCCCTGTTGCGCTGTTTCGAGTACTCCACCAACATGGCCAGTGGCGATGACACTGTTATCAGCGTTACAATACCATTTCTTTGTCTCCTTGAGAAAACGCTTAGGGCGATGATGGAAGAGGAGGTGGCCCAGGAGGAGGAGGATGAGGGGTCATTTTTAGCACTTTCAGGCCAGTCTGTTAGAAGTGGCTCAGAGGGAGGTTTTTTGCAACAGCAGAGGCCAGGTACAAATGTGGCCAGCCAAGGCCCACTACTGGAGGACGAGGAGGATGAGGAGGAGGTGGAGGAGGATGAGGATGAAGCAGTTTCACAGCGGGGTGGCACCCGACACAGCTCAGGCCCATCACTGGTGCAAGGCTGGGGGGATACGGAGGACGATGACGATACGCCTCCCACAGAGGAAAGCTTGTCCTTATCTCTGGGGAGCCTGGCACACATGAGCGACTACATGCTGCAGTGCCTGCGCAACGACAGCAGAGTTGCCCACATTTTAACGTGTGCGGACTACTGGGTTGCCACCCTGCTGGATCCCCGGTACAAAGACAATGTGCCAACCTTACTTCCTGCACTGGAGCGTGATAGGAAGATGCGCGAGTACAAGCGCACGCTGGTAGAGGCGCTCCTGAGAGCATTCCCAAATGTCACAGGGGAACAGGTGGAAGCCCAAGGCGAAGGCAGAGGAGGCGCAAGAGGTCGCCAAAGCAGCTGTGTCACGGCCAGCTCCTCTGAGGGCAGGGTTAGCATGGCAGAAATGTGGAAAAGTTTTGTCTCCACGCCACAGCTAACTGCACCACCACCTGATACGGAACGTGTTAGCAGGAGGCAGCATTTCACTAACATGGTTGAAAAGTACGTCTGCACACCCCTCCACGTACTGTCTGATGGTTCGGCCCCATTCAACTTCTGGGTCTCCAAATTGTCCACGTGGCCAGAGTTAGCATTTTATGCCTTGGAGGTGCTGGCCTGCCCAGCGTCCAGCGTTTTTTCTGAACGTGTATTCAGCACGGCAGGGGGCGTCATTACTGACAAATGCAGCCGCCTGTCCACAGCCAACGTGGACAAGCTGACGTTCATAAAAATGAACCAGGCATGGATCCCACAGGACCTGTCCCTCCCTTGTGCAGAATAGACATTTATAACTGCCTCCCTCTCAACCATGTATTCTTGTACTCCGGGGCACTTCTTTATTGAACCCTCATTTTTTTAACTTTACCATGATCTTGCGGTGCAACCAAAAGTTGAATTAACCTCTCCTCTGTCTGGGTGGTGGGGCCGAAATAACTGAAAGTGGCCTTCTCCGGTGGTGGTTGATATGACGCATGATTCCTTGCTGAGGGACCACTCTCCTCGGTCTGGGTGCTGGCCGAAATAACTGAAAGTGGCCTTCTCCAGTGGTGGGTGATATGACGCATGATTCCTTGCTGTGGGACCTGTATCCTCGGTCTGGGTGCTGGGCCGAAATAACTGAAAGTGGCCTTCTCCAGTGGTGGGTGATATGACGCATGATTCCTTGCTGTGGGACCTCTCTCCTCTGTCTGGGTGCTGGGCTGAAATAACTGAGAGAGGCCTTCTCCGGTGGTGGTTGATATGACGCATGATTCCTTGCTGAGGGACCACTCTCCTCGGTCTGGGTGCTGGCCGAAATAACTGAAAGTGGCCTTCTCCAGTGGTGGGTGATATGACGCATGATTCCTTGCTGTGGGACCTGTATCCTCGGTCTAGGTGCTGGGCCGAAATAACTGAAAGTGGCCTTCTCCAGTGGTGGGTGATATGACGCATGATTCCATACTGTGGGACCTCTCTCCTCTGTCTGGGTGCTGGGGCCGAAATAACTGAAAGTGGCCTTCTCCAGTGGTGGTTGATATGACGCATGATTCCTTGCTGTGGGACCTCTCTCCTCAGTCTGGGTGCTGGGCCGAAATAACTGAGAGTGGCCTTCTCTGGTGGTGGTTGATATGACGCATAATTCCTTGCTGTGGGACCTTTCTCCTCTTACTGGGTGCTGGGGCCTAAATAACTGAAAATGGCCTTCTCCAGTGGTGGGTGATATGACGCATGATTCCTTGCTGTGGGACCTGTATCCTCGGTCTGGGTGCTGGGCCGAAATAACTGAAAGTGGCCTTCTCCAGTGGTGGGTGATATGACGCATGATTCCTTGCTGTGGGACCTCTCTCCTCTGTATGGGTGCTGGGGCCGAAATAACTGAAAGTGGCCTTCTCCAGTGGTGGGTGATATGACGCATGATTCCTTGCTGTGGGACCTCTATCATCGGTCTGGGTGCTGGGCCGAAATAACTGAAAGTTGCCTTCTCCAGTGGTGGGTGATATGAGTCATTATTCCTTGCTGTAGGACCTCTCTTCTCGGTCTGGTTGCTGGCTGAAATAACTGAAAGTGGCCTTCTCCAGTGGTGGGTGATATGACGCCTTATTCCTTGCTGTAGGACCTCTCTCCTCGGTCTGGGTGCTGGGCCTAAATAACTGAGAGTGGCCTTCTCCGGTGGTGGTTGATATGACGCATGATTCCTTGCTGAGGGACCTCTCTCCTCGGTCTGGGTGCTGGCCGAAATAACTGAAAGTGGCCTTCTCCAGTGGTGGGTGATATGACGCATGATTCCTTGCTGTGGGACCTGTATCCTCGGTCTGGGTGCTGGGCGAAATAACTGAAAGTGGCCTTCTCCAGTGGTGGGTGATATGACGCATGATTCCTTGCTGTGGGACCTCTCTCCTCTGTCTGGGTGCTGGGCTGAAATAACTGAGAGAGGCCTTCTCCGGTGGTGGTTGATATGACGCATGATTCCTTGCTGAGGGACCTCTCTCCTCGGTCTGGGTGCTGGCCGAAATAACTGAAAGTGGCCTTCTCCAGTGGTGGGTGATATGACGCATGATTCCTTGCTGTGGGACCTGTATCCTCGGTCTGGGTGCTGGGCCGAAATAACTGAAAGTGGCCTTCTCCAGTGGTGGGTGATATGACGCATGATTCCATACTGTGGGACCTCTCTCCTCTGTCTGGGTGCTGGGGCCGTAATAACTGAAAGTGGCCTTCTCCAGTGGTGGGTGATATGACGCCTTATTCCTTGCTGTGGGTCCTCTCTCCTCTGTCTGGGTGCTTGGCCGAAATAACTAAGAGTGGCCTTCTCCGGTGGTGGTTGATATGACGCATGATTCCTTGCTGTGGGACCTCTCTCCTCTGTCTGGGTGCTGGGCCGAAATAACTGAGAGTGGCCTTCTCCGGTGGTGGTTGATATGACGCATAATTCCTTGCTGTGGGACCTCTCTCCTCTATCTGGGTGCTGGGGCCGAAATAACTGAAAGTGCCCTTCTCCAGTGGTGGGTGATATGACGCATGATTCCTTGCTGTGGAACCTGTATCCTCTGTCTGGTTGCTGGGCCTAAATAACTGAAAGTGGCCTTCTCCAGTGGTGGGTGATATGACGCATGATTCCTTGCTGTGGGACCTCTCTCCTCTGTCTGGGTGCTGGGGCCGAAATAACTGAAAGTGGCCTTCTCCAGTGGTGGGTGATATGACGCATGATTCCTTGCTGTGGGACCTGTATCATCGGTCTGGGTGCTGGGCCGAAATAACTGAAAGTGGCCTTCTCCAGTGGTGGGTGATATGAGTCATTATTCCTTGCTGTAGGACCTCTCTTCTCGGTCTGGGTGCTGGCTGAAATAACTGAAAGTGGCCTTCTCCAGTGGTGTGTGATATGACGCATGATTCCTTGCTGTGGGACCTGTATCCTCGGTCTGGGTGCTGGGCCGAAATAACTGAAAGTGGCCTTCTCCAGTGGTGGGTGATATGACGCATGATTCCTTGCTGTGGGACCTCTCTCCTCGGTCTGGGTGCTGGCCGAAATAACTGAAAGTGGCCTTCTCCAGTGGTGGGTGATATGACGCATGATTCCTTGCTGTGGGACCTCTCTCCTCGGTCTGGGTGCTGGCCGAAATAACTGAAAGTGGCCTTCTCCAGTGGTGGGTGATATGACGCCTTATTCCTTGCTGTGGGACCTCTCTCCTCTGTCTGGGTGCTGGGCCTAAATAACTGAGAGTGGCCTTCTCCGGTGGTGGGTGATATGACGCATGATTCCTTGCTGTGGGACCTCTCTCCTCGGTCTGGGTGCTGGCCCAAATAACTGAGAGTGGCCTTCTCCGGTGGTGGGTGATATGACGCCTTATTCCTTGCTGTCGGACCTCTCTCCTCTGTCTGGGTGCTGGGCCTAAATAACTGAGAGTGGCCTTCTCCGGTGGTGGTTGATATGACACATGATTCCTTGCTGTGGGACCTCTCTCCTCTGTCTGGGTGCTGGGGCAGAAATAACTGAAAGTGGCCTTCTCCAGTGGTGCGTGAAATGACGCCTTATTCCTTGCTGTGGGACCTCTCTCCTCTGTCTGGGTGCTAGGCCTAAATAACTGAGAGTGGCCTTCTCCGGTGGTGGTTGATATGACACATGATTCCTTGCTGTGGGACCTCTCACCTCTGTCTGGGTGCTGGGGCAGAAATAACTGAAAGTGGCCTTCTCCAGTGTTGAGTGATATGACGCATGATTCCTTGCAGTGGGACCTCTCTCCAATTGATATTAGTAAAAATTTTATTTATTTTATTTTATTTTAATTCATTTCCCTGCCTTTGGCAGCCCTCTAGCCCGTTCCTGGACTATTTTACAGCCTTTTTAGTGCCTAAAAGTTCGGGTCCCCATTGACTTCAATGGGGTTCGGGTTCGGGATAAAGTTCGGGTCGAGTTCGGATCCCGAACACGAACATTTTCGGGAAGTTCGGCCGAACTTTTCGAACCCGAACATCCAGGTGTTCGCTCATCTCTATCTAAGAGCTGATTATATAACAGTTGCATGAACAGTTTCCTCAATAATCTGTGCAGAAAACTGATGAATCTTATGCTGAGATTTACTTGCTGGCTGGAGTATACAGGCTTGTACATATATCCTGCTATATTCTAGTGTCCATATACATCTCACTATACATGCATAGCTAGCAAGGATCCCTTGAAAGATATTTGGCAGATCTTGTAAGATCCCTTCACTGATTTTTTGACTGTTCTGCCTCTCCAGTCTAAGCACTACAATGTGATCTCTGAACTTACAGTTGTGATGAGATGGCAATAACTGCAGTCTTAGGTGAATTGGCTGACAGTGACTCGATCCAAACGACACCTTGTAGATCCAAGAAGAAGTTTATTCCAAACTGTGCAGATTATACACCGATGAACAGATGGATAGGTCAAAAAATCATGCAGCTAACAGGAGCATGTAGCTGAGATGAGGGTAGAAGCCAGAATGAAGAAGAAGGGAGGAGACAAGAGAGAGAGCAAAAGCTAGGGGAAGAGAGAAGGGACACACATAATGAAAAAGCAAACCATACATGTGTAACATGACTATACGCAATAGAAAAATAAAATAAAAACTCCACAGTACATCCAAAAGAAAACTGCGTTTATTCACCAGAATAATAATATATGCACGTTTTCTTTTGGAAGTGCCGTGGAGTTTTTTTATTTTTCTATTGCAGAGTGTTTGCAGATGATGTCACAAGAGACAGCGGGATGTGGTAAGTCAGACATTAGGTAATCCAGATCTTGTGCTCTTTGTGGATGGATTGAGGTATGGCCAGGATGGCAGGTACTACACAGGTGGGTCAGTGGTTATTAAACAGTACACTCTTAAAAAAGCATAGTCCACACCACCACCCATGTCTGCTCAAGAAGTGGAGCTAAAGACTCTGAAGATGGCTTACAGATATACAGATAGAAAAACAGCCAACATTACACTGATTCCAGGTATGTCTTTGGGATAGCCCATAATTATGGGCCTAGTTGGAAAGCCAGAGACTTCGTGACCGCTTCAGGTAAACCCATCACAAATGGAGAAGCAGTAAGATGGAAGCCCTCATGTTGCTAGCTTGAGTGCCGATGACAACATAAAGGTCACTGTAAAACAGACTCAGAGGCGGCAAAATAGCTTCCAAATTGACTAGGCAGACCCCTGCCTTAGTGGCCACAGTTCAGGTCCCTAAAACAACTCCTCCTGTCTCACTGGAAGTGAAGACAGAACCAGATGGGGGAAGGCGTAAAGGCAATAGTGGATGAAAAAGTGGGGACTACAAATGAAGAAGGCCTAGTACAGTTCCAAGGGAAACTCTGCCATCCCAGGTCCCTCTACCCCACGATTAGTGTTGGGCGCGAATATTCGCGATGCGAATATTTCGCGCGAATATCGCATATTCACGATTTCGCGATTTTTTCGAATATCATGCCATAAATTCGATATATTCGCGTTGGTTAAATTAGATGATACACAATAAGTTCAAGAACTTCAGTTCACTTGTGTTGATAAATAAGTTTGAGTGACTCTGAGTTTCATTCATTTAAGGTGTTGTTTTGCATCAAGGCTCTTTTTCAAAGCCATAGCCAAAATCCTGCCTTTTTTGCGATTTTCCGTAATGCGATTTTTTTGACAGTGATGCGAATATCTAAGACTTGCTGACATGCCTGCGCATTGACTTGAAAATTGAAATATTGCCTTTATGCGATTTTTCCGTAATGCGATTTTTATTAAGCGATGCGATTTCTTTCACACGTGCTATTCTTCCTGCGCATTGATTGACTTGACCATCCCGGCCATGAAAGTTAAAGTGTTTTTGCGATTTTTCATAATGCGCATGCGAATATTAGCGATTATTTAATACATGGTAAATAAAGATTGAAAAGCAGATAACATGTACAGTAGATGGTATATTTTATTGCACTAGGTAAATATGATGTAATCGATTTTGTACGAATACTGCCTTTGCCTGCCAGTAACAATGATCTTGCGCAATATGCGCATGATCATACGCATTATGCGATTATCCGCGATTTTATATAAAAAAAGATGGCGATTAAATGATGACGAATACGAATATTCGAATTTGCGAATATATCGCGAATATTTTACGAAATATTCGCGAAATATCGCAAATTCGAATATGGGCATATTCGATCATCACTACCCACAATGACACAGAGAGCCCATGGTACACGCATGGTATGCCCCAGGGTTCAGCACTGTAACAGTCAGATGTACTCAAGGATGTATGATTTGTGCCCAGAACAACGTGTGTAAGGTAATTAAGGTATCCCAGAAATACACGTCTTGAAAAAGTGGGGACTAGAAATGAAGAAGGCCTAGTACAGATCCAAGGGAAACTCTTCCTTCCCAGGTCCCTCTACCCCACAATGACACAGAGAGCCCATGGTACACGCATGGTATGCCCCAGGGTTCAGCACTGTAACAGTCAGATGTACTCAAGGATGTATGATTTGTGCCCAGAACAACGTGTATAAGGTAAATAAGGTATCCCAGAAATACACGTCTTGCCCTTCGTATCTGTCTCAATGTTTGCCTTCTATATTTAACTGCCCAAGGTGGGCATGTATGATTATATATTGATGTGTGATGACTTGTTTGCAGGATGGCCAAAAGCATAACCAAAGAAGCAAAGAAGATTATGGCCAAAGTTGTATGCAGGTATGGGGTACCTGAGATCATTAAAAACAACAGAGGTGTTCACTGTACAGGTGAAGTGATGCAGGAGATGATGAAGGTTTTGGGTGTAGAACAGGCCTTAGATTCTTCGTACTATCCACAAAGCAGCAGTGGGGTAGGGGAAAAGGAACTGAACGGGACTCTAAAGTTAAAGATTCAAAAAGCCATGAACAAAATGCATGCTGATAGCCCTAAGGTATACGCCTAACCGTAAGACAGGCCTTAGTCCCTATAAGGTCCTTAGTAGGTCAGTCCCTAGGACAGGATTGTATTTCCCACAGTGGCTCAAGATACAACATGGTTGTCTGACAGATTAGATGATCAGTTTGCACAAGCATTTGACTAAAATATATTCTTGAGTTTTTGCTTCACTTCCAGATCTTGATAAAGTACCATGAACCCACCCACTTGTGTCTGGAGATGGGTGATGGTAAAAGGACAGATCAGATAAGTCCTCAAACCTTTTGATGGTCCATTCAAAGTGTTTTTGACCACAAGCACATCAGTGAAGGTTGAAGGGAAGCTTAATTCAACTCAAAGCATATGGATATTAATTGAGATTGTAAAAATAGGTTTTTGCACCGTGAAAAAGTTGCGTGTTGTGTCATCCCTCGCATTAGGAGGTTTTTGTTAAAAGTCATAGCTAAGGCTACCCCGGAGATGATCTATTGGTCCCCCCCTGCTTAGAACGCCACCTGGAGATCATCGACCATAGGGACAGACATCTGACCCCTATTTCTATAAAAACCCAGTGTCGGCAGAGCCTATCCACAAGGGATAGGTTGTTGCAGAAGCTGGAGAAGAGGATGCTGAGGCATTGGGGAAGATGTGCTAGGCTTTCATTAGGGAAAGAATGAGGTCCAAGGGGGGACTGATAGAGATGTGGACATCATTCTTTGATTCAGCTAAGAAAGCCCCCATGTACTCCAGCTCTTAGACAACATCTTATCTCCTCCAGAGCACGAAGGTTCTATCCTACCAAAGAAACTATGCCTCCTTGCTACATCATATATGCTTTTCTGCTGTTAGTATAGACTCCATTACAAGATGGCCACCATAGCTAGATGTTTACATACCAGAGTAAGGCCTCATGCACACGACCGTTGATTGTTTCCGTGTCCGTTGCTCCGTTTTTCGTGATTTTCTGCGGACCCATTGGTTTTCAATGGGTCCGTGGAAACCTCGGCAAATGCACCGTTTGTCCTCCGTGTCCGTGGTCCGTGATTCCAGTCCGTCAAAAAAATATAACCTGTCCTATTCTTGTCCGTGAAAAACGGTTCACGGACCCATTCAAGTCAATGGGTCCGTGAAAAATGCGGATGGCCATCCGTGTGTCATCCGCGTTCCGTGTCCGTTTTTTTTGCGGATCCCTTGGCAGGCACTTGGGAAACATTGTCAGCCTGTCTTTTGGTAAAATCTTTTGGGTCATGTCCGCTAAAAAAACGGAAGACACACGGAAGCACAACGGAAGGCAAAAACGGACACGGATCACTGAACAACGGATCCCCTTTTTGCGGACAGCATAAAAAAACGGTCGTGTGCATGAGGCCTTAGTAAAACAATGCACACTGCGCAGATGCCAAGTGTTATCTATTTTCATATTTTCATATTCCAGCCAATGTAACCATGCCACATGCCTCATAGGGAATGCCTCTCTGATGTCTATATAAACTGCTGTACTTCCTGTAATAAATTAGAAATTACTTTGACCCCAATGTGTGTCACTGTTATTTTCTCCATGCACGTAAAAGCCTTGGTTTACCACTAATTTGGAGCAGTAGAGCAAATATAATCAGACCCGATTGAGGGCATCTTTAACACCAGTAATTCGGATACATGGTAAAAAGGTCCAGTTTCAGGTGGTGCCCGTAGATAACAATCTAGGCTGAGGGTCCCTTGTAATGACAAACTGATCCGCAGCACTCTTCTAATGTAAAAAGTATGGTGTTTATTTAACCAGCATCAAATATTGTGTCGTTTCGACTAAAGAGGTTTTGACTAAAAGTCTTTATCTTGATAGTCAAAACGTCACAATTGGAGATGAGCGAATATTGATGAGTGAATATTTCAAATGTTCGATTCGCTGGTTTCGCCAAATTTTTCTGGAAAAATTTGATTCGGTACAAATATATTTGCGGCGAATTACATTAAAAAATAGCTATTTACTGGCTGCTGAGAGCCTTTATAGCGGTGTAGAACACTGTGCCTTGCAGTAACATGCATAGGGCACCTGCTTTGGTAGTGAAATAATACTGTGAGTCCATATGACTTGCAGATGACAGGCGTCGCTCTTAGAATCACTGCATAGAATAAATTACTTTACAGGGCCAAAACTGACCAAATAACTCAAGTATCAACTCAGCTTTACAGGTGGATGTTACCGTCAAGAAAAAGCGCACTCCTTTTACACCCTCGTCAGCTGATTCCACATAGATGTCTACAGAACCTGTACTATTTAACGATAATACAAGTAGACCCCAACATCAACAGCAACATGAGTAGGCTACAGAGTGGAAAAATGAGTGTTGAGGTAGCAGCAGCGTGAATAGAACAGAGAGTGGCACAATGACAAAGTCTGGAGGTGGCAGCAGCCTGAGTAAGCCACAAAGTGGCACAATGACAGAGTCTGGAGTTGGCAGCAGCATGAGTAGGCCAGAGAGTGGCACAATGACAGAGTTTGGAGGTAGCAGCAGCTTGATCAGGCCAGAGAGTGGCACAATGACAGAGTGTTTATGTGGCGGCAGTATGAGGAGGCCAGAGAGTGGCACAATGACAGAGTCTGGAGGTGGTGACAGCATAAGGATGCCACAGAGTGTCAAGGTGACATACTGTGGATGTGGGTGGCAATATCAGTACCTAATGAAGATGGTGGGTGAAAGAAGGAGCACTTGGCATCAGATGTGTGGCATCAGGCGGGTAAAATCCTGGCTGATACACGCCTGATTCATCTTGATGCAGTGTCCCACTAGTGTCCCAAATGTCCTATCAAATGTATTGTGCTATCATGCTGTAATTTCCTTTAACAGGTTGGCAGTGTCATTTACTTTTATTCGCTCCTAGGTAGTATTCGCTCCTATATTTAGCTGGGAGGGGGGTTTAAAGTTAGTGTGTCCGATGATAATGAAGAGATGAGGAAGTTAATGGAGTCGGTGGAAATTTGTATTTCCACCGAAATAATGAAAAAAATGAAAAAAATATTTTACCACATATAAGTGCAGCTTAATGCCGAATACAAGTTTTTTCTCCACTGAAATAATTCAAATGAGATTTTAACGTATACAGTATAAGTGCAGCACTTAATGCCGAATACAAGTTTTTTCTCCACCAAAATAAATAAAAGAAGATTTTGCCGCATATAACTGCAGGGTTGAACGCTGAATATCTTTTTCCACGTATATACGCCACTAAAGGCTTTTCAACAGAGGGTTATAGGCTGGCATTTTCAAAAAAACAACGCCGCCTGAGGCGGAGTAATCTGAAGTTAACGGGAAGTAGGTCCGCGCTAGAAGAGCAAGACGCGGTCCTTGTGTGGTTTCTGTGCTGCAGAAAAGTCCCCGTAGTGTCCAGTAAGCAATACCGCAGATAGATACGGGCTGGTGTGAATTAGTTCGCATTTTTGTTCAGGGTTAGTGAATAGTGTATTCACCTCTATTGGTGCGCTGCTCTTATGGACATAGTCACGTAATGGCGCAGCGTGTGAATCGTAAATACAAAATTTCAACACAACGTGATTCAGTCCATACTGCAGAAAGGACTTTCCCACATATAACTGCAGCGCTGAAAGCTGAACATATCTTGATGTTTGTACAGAAATACGCCACTAAAGGCTTTACCGCATATAACTGCAACAGTGAACACTGAATATATATTTATTTTTCTACATCACTAAAGGTTTCTCAAGATATAAGTGCACCAGCGATTGGCGAATGTATATTTCATTTCCCACTGCAATACGCCAGTAAAGGCTTTACCAGATATAACTGCAACAGTGCAGTGCGTATATATTTTTCTTGTTATACTGAAATACGCCCCTATACGCTTTAACCGGAATTAAGTGCAGAAGTGACCTGAGAATATATATTTCTTTTTGGACTGAAATAGGCCACTATTTGCTTTTACCAGAAATAACTGCTACAGTGCAGTGCGTATATATTTTTATTTTTTTACTTTAATAGGCCCCTATACCCTTTCACCAGAAATACCTGCACAAGTGACATGAGAATATATATTTCTTGTTGGACGGAAAAAGGCCACTATACGCTTTAACCAGAAAACAATTAAAGAGTGAAGTGCATATATATTTTTCTATTTTGAATGAAATACGCCCCTATACGGTTTCAATAGAAATCACTGCAACACTGCAGTGCGTATATATATTTAAATTTTTTTACTGTAATAGGCCTCTATACCCTTTCACCAGAAATAACTTCACAAGTGACCCGAGAATATATATTTCTTGTTGGACGGAAAAAAGCCACTATACTCTTTAACCAGAAAACAATTAAAGAGTGAAGTGCATATATAATTTTTTTTTTATTGAATGAAATACGCCCCTACAAAAATCACTGCAACAGTGAAATGCGTATATATTTTTCTTTTTTGCCTGAAATAGGCTCCTATACGCTTTCAATAGAAATAACTGCAACAGTGAAATGCGTATATATTTTTCTTTTTTTACTGTAATACGGCCTTATACCCATTCACCAGAAATAACTGCACAAATGACCCGAGAATATATATTTCTTGTTGGACGGAAAAAGGCCACTATACGCTTTAACCAGAAAACAATTAAAGATTGAAGTGTGTATATATTTTTCTTGTAGTACTGAAATACGAGTCTATACGCTTTCAACAGAAATGACTACAACAGTGCTGTGCGTATATATTTTACTTTTTTTAATGAAATAAGCCCCTAGACGCTTTCAACATAAATCACTGCAACAATGCAATGTGTTTAAATGTTTTGTGCATTACTGAAATAACGCCCTTTACTCTTTCACCAGAAATGACTGCAAATGTTTTTAGCGTAAATAACAACAAAAGTGACCTGTGTATATATTTATCTTTTTCCTCAGATAAAAGCCACTAAAGGTTTTCAACATAGCACTTGCACCCCAATAACTAATTGAAATGACAGAGCTGTACTATGAGACTATATGGATTCCCAAGTAATGTTTCCCTGCACTTGTAAATCGCTTTTCTGCACAATGAGGATTTTCCTATGACTCTCTCTAGGATCTGCACACATCCCTCCCTGCCTGTGAAATGATTCTTCTCACTATCCTTTCCCTTCACTTGTAAATTGCTTTTTTCCACAATGAAGATTTTGCTATGACTCTCCCGAGCATCTGCACATATCTCTCCCTGCCTGTAAATTGATTCCTCTCACTATCCTTTTCCTGCACTAGTAAATCGATTCTTTCCTTTTTTTTTTTTAACAATTTGTTTTTCTTTCACTCTCCCTAGCGTCTGCATACACGTCTGTCCCTGAACAAAGTACGATTGTGAATGGCAGAATCTAAGATGGCCACCGTATTTATAGGGCTGTGACATCACCGGGCTGGCTGCTGATTGGCTGCATGCATGGCATTATGGGTCATCCCTCCTTCCCAGAGTACTTTGGGCCATGTCCTCACATGTGTAGCTGCCATTTTATCCGCCATTGTAGCCACCATTTTAGGAAAAATTAAGATTCGTTACCATGAAGCGTAAGGAAATTCGCATTCGTTGTAAATCAAATTTTTCCTGAAATTCGAAACAAATTCCACTTTTTCAGCTTTGATTCGCTCATCTGTAGTAACAATGTTTGCTGCTGGTTAAATAAACACCAAATTGTCTACACTGGAAGAGTGCTGCAGATCTTTCAAATAGTTTGGTACCAATAACCAACTACTTTAGAAGGAATTTAAGGGGAAAGAATCACTAAAATACCTTGCTACACATCTTGTGACTGCAACTTCCAGCATTTTTTGTTCAGTACTCTGATACCTAGTGCTTTAACTTCTCTACCTGGTACACATCTGGAATTAAAAAAAGACATTAAACCACAATTCTGCCCCATCTACCAAAGATTAACATTATAAAGGGTACAGCCATTCCATAAATATATTGAATTTTTTGCAAGGTGATTCAGTAGTTGTATGACTACTCTCTAATATACTGCACAAAACAACACCTTCCCCCAAAGGGAGATTGCAATAGTTAAAGAGGACTACCTCCTGACATGCCTGTTTTAATAGCTTCATGCATTCCCCATGTAATAACAATTCTGGAACATCTATTCTTATGGTTCTATGTTGTGCCATTCCTGTATTATTCCTGCAAGAAGTTATGAATAAATTTCTACCAGTCTGCAGTAGGGGGGGGGGGGTTGTACCTGCACAGTCTGACAATGGCAGTACTGATTGGATAGGGTGAGACTGTGAAGGTACACACCTCCAACTGGTTACCACCCCTCCATACCCTTACTACAGAATGCTAGGAATTAATTCAGAACTTCTAGCAGGAATTATGTCAACATGAGTTGAAATAATAAAGGAATGGTACAACATAGAGCCATAAGAATAGATCTTTACAAACCCCTTCTGGTCTGTTACATCCTGTACAGTGCAAATGAGCGGATTTCCAGCACCGTTGTTCACCAATAAAATTCACGTTTATTCCAGACATTAAAAGACGTTACATAGTCATTGATGTGAGTTATACTTTGCGACACAAGGTCTTAATCATAACCAGCTAGTTACATAGTGTAATGGATCGCTGAAGCTCTCTCAGTGGGGAGGGGGGGGGTGTTGGAGACAACGGAATTAAAGTCCAAATGAGGCTTTATTTTGGAACCAGCAAAAACATGAACAGAATGAAATAAGCTCCTGCCTATCTGGGCTCTAACTAATACAAAGTTCTTTTCCCTGACTCACCTCTAAGCACATCTTATACACAGGGTCTCAGGCTCCAACCCTTAGCAGGTCCGCTCATCAACCCAAGTCCAGACAGGGAATAGATCCGGCTTCACACTGCCTTGTCGCCCCTCAGCCCGCCTGGCTGAGACCACTCAGAGCCTCTGCAGGTCTCTGCTTCCAAGTCCTCTCTCCCCAGACTGACACACAGAGGGTTGGTTTTATACTTTCTTGATTACAGCAGGCCTCATCTGCGATCACCTCAGCTTAGGGGAAAAATATGCCCTGGAATGGGGTGGACTGGGAAGGTCCCACTACTAAACCTACCTTCCCAGTCCAAATAAAACCAGTCCTTGTACTAATAAACAAAAATAGCTCCAGGAACTATGTTTGCTAGCGATGCGAGAGCTAGCACATGCACAGTCCGTTCCCTGAGGCTGATGCCAGCACAGGGAAGGAACACTGTGCATGCGCTAGCTTGTGCACCGCAAGATTACGGCGCTCTGGCTTACTGACGTCAGGGAGCAAGGAGGAGATTCTGAGGATGCGGGGCAGTGCTGGGCTCTTTCATGCTGGACTCATCTCAGGTTAATTTGCATATGTATCAAATCTTTTTTTTGCACAATAAAAGCACACAGAGCTATGGGGACTGGATATTGCGGATGTGCTAGCGGCCATCTAGCAACCCATGTCCTCAGCTCTGTACACAAAATCCTGGTGACAGGTTCTCTTTTAGTCAAGACTTCATTTAGAGTCTATTAAGATTGTAGAATGGAAAACAGTCCCTTGGTAAAACTGAATACAATTTCTCCCTGGACTACTTGAGGATATAAATCCTCACTTAGCAAGCAGATGATCAGGAAGGAGGAAAATAGAATGGAATGACTATTGCTGAGTTGTAGGCTAATCTTGGGCTCTACACAGATTAGAGGTGATGAGGTCATATGGGTAAATTCACCATGGTCTATGGTGTCTATGACCGAAATTTCCAATAGTTTCATATTTCTAGTCACATTTATTAAGAATTCTAAACAAACCTTCCTGAACGATATCATCATTGTAATAGTAATATTGAGCATGTCTTCATTCCCTTTCTAACTCCTCAAATTATGATGTTCAGGACACTGGATGAAAGAAATTCATCTCTGCTAGTGGACTTCATACTGAAAGGACTTCCATGTATTAATGAGCTACGAATTCCTCTGTTTCTGCTTCTTACTATCATCTACACCTCCACTATAGTGGGAAATGTTCTCATTATTGTAGTGGTTAATGGCACCACGTCTCTACATACTCCCATGTATTTCTTTCTGGCTAACCTTTCCTTCTTGGACATTTGCTTGTCTTCTGTGACTTTACCCAGAGTACTTGCTAATGTTTTATCCATAAAGACGATTTCCTTTAGTGAGTGTGTATCACAGTTATACTTTTTCCATTTCCTAGCGAGTGCTGAGTGTTTCTTGTACACGGTCATGGCGTACGATAGGTACACAGCTATATGTCGACCCTTACATTATAGCAGCTTCATGAGCTGGAAGGTGTCCTTGTGCCTTGCATTTGGATCCTGGTTAGCAGGTTCGCTACATTCGATCACTCATACAATGCTAACGTTTCAGCTTCCATTCTGCCATTCTAATGAAATAGATTATTTCTTTTGTGACATTTTCCCAGTGCTGACGTTGGCATGTGCAGACACAACCCTGAATAAAACTATGGTACTGGCTAATATTGCCTCCATCTCCTTAACCTGCTTCATTCTAATCATGATTTCCTATATACACATAATTATAGCCATAATAAGAATAAAAAGTACAGATGGGAGGAACAAGGCCTTTTCTACCTGTATATCCCATGTTACGGTGGTGGCATTATTTTATATTCCCTGTGTATTCACTTACATGCATCGAGACTCAGGCTCTTCCTTTGATATGGCTGCTGCTGTATTTTATACATTAATCACTCCTTTTCTAAACCCCATTATCTACAGTCTGAGGAACAAACAGGTGAAGGAAGCTCTGAAAAAAATATTAAAAGAAAAAATAGATTTTCTCCAATATGTTGCCTGAAAAAGCCCAGCGAGTCGCCATTTGTGAGTGGGTCATTCACAACTATCAATTATGTTCCAATGGACCGCGCGGATATTGTTGCTTTCCACTCTTCCTGTAGAGCCTTTCAAATTTGTGCACATAGGTTAACGCGTGCCTGAAAAAAATATTCTTGATTGAAACTATCCTTTAAATTGGCTTTCCAGGACATATACAATATACGGAGCTGTACTTGGTAAGCTGCAAGGAGGCCACAGCGTTCGGGCAGTTGGACCCCCACCAACCTCATAATGATGACTTATCGAAAGGATAGCTCCTCAATATGTGAATATAATTTGATTAAAATCATTTGTGCCCATTCACCACTGCAAGGTGACTTTTCTTGGATGGAAATCTACTCTATAGTATACCTCTCCATGTGCCAAAAGACCTCAAATATACTTTTGTTTTTTCAGCCATGGTGATGCACATTTTACAGGATGTTTTAACTTACTTTGGGTTTTGCAGTATACATTTGGAGGTGTGGCTGCCTCCATTTTAGTTATGTACGCCTAGCAAACCTATCTTTCCCACAGGCTGATTTTAGTCTTTAGTGCATTATATTGTTTCAACCTGCTCTCCCTAAATTCATTTGATGCCAGTTGGCACATGGAGAGGTTTATATAGTGTAGGCTCCGTAAATATGTGGAGGCATCCAAAAGAGGTCACCTTGTCGTGGTAAATGGGCACAAATGATTCAAAATATATTTGTTAAGCAGAATAATATTATATAGTGGATGTAGGATTATTTCATATATTCAATGTTTTTAGAGTGCTGTTGCATTGTGTTTGTTAGTACTTTTTAACCATGGCGACGCATACCTGCACATGTACTGCATTTCACAGTATGTGCCGACTAACTTTGTGTTTTATCTTTTCAATATGGGGGCTGAGGTGCAATACCACAGGCACTGCCACTACACAGTGGCTAGACACTTCTGCATCCAGCATCGTTCACTGTGTAGTTTATATGGTTATATAGTTTGCGGCTCCGGCAGCTGCCGAATATAGCTGATCACTGGGGCTGCCTGATATCAGACTTCAACAATCTGATACTGGCAACTTATCCTGAGGATAGGCCATCAGTATTTAAGTACCGGAAAAACCTATTTTAAACCATCTGTATTTTAATAAAATGTTATTCTTTATTGATTGTACTTAAAGGCTACACGCACTCAGGCAACCTTTTTAGGGTGGTTTCACACATAGCTTTCAGGGAAAGATTTTGCATTTTTATGGTATCTTTGCTGGCAATTTTTCCTTTTATGGCATGGGGGGGGGGGGTGTTTTTGGTATCTTTTTTTTGTAGCAGGATTTGGTCATCAGGTGTTTTTTTCTTATAGGCTTCTCTACAGCACTTGAAAAAATGACAGAAATAACAAATTTATACATTGTAATGAACCAACAAAAAAACACCAAAAAGTGTGTGGAGGCCTCATAGTGAAAATAATAAATGAATGATCTGTAAATTGTCGTGCTTAAAGGGAACCTGTCATCAACTTTATGCTGACCTCACTGAGGACAGCTTAAATTAGTGACAGAAATGCTGATTTCAGCTGTGTGTCACTCATGAGCCAAAAGTAAGTGGTTGCCGAGAATCAGTATCATTATTATTTCAGCACAAGCCTTGAAAAGAGTCAGATCGAGTCATGGTTATTCATAATATTCTGCTCTCCCCTCCCATCTGCTGATGATTGGCAGTTCTCTCCTAGACAGAAAGAGAGAAAACTTGGTAGAAGACTGTCAATCATCAGCAGGTGGGAAGGGAGAGCAGGAATTTACAAATAACCATGACTCTTCCAGGCCCAGTCTGCAATGATTGTGATGTTGGTTCTCGGCAACCACTAAAAGAAACTATTGTATAGAGCTCTATACAATATGATAAGGAGATACCAAGACCCGAATACCGGACTTACAACTCCATATATTTCTTTCAACCATTTCGGGTATAAAAAGGACGGAGGCTAGTGAGTATGGGGGCACCACTGAGGAAGGGACCGGCAAAGTCCCGAAACGCATCTGGGCTGTACCACATACTTGCAGGAAGACCTCCGTAAAATCTAGCATGGCCATGCGATAAAAGAGAAGGAGCAAAAGTCACAGCACTTGGATATTCGACTGCCACTCTCCCTGACCATACATCGCCCAGGTAACGATCAAATTATCGCACCTACTCTCGCGATACCCTGGGAGCGGGAGCACACGTAGTACGTCGGAGAACGCCGACTACACACTACCTTACCCGCGGCTCATCACATACACGGTCGGACGGAGAGGTAAGCCAATGCTTGTCCCAAACCACACTGAGGACTGGTATAATTGAAAAGTAATATATGAGATGACGTTAATACAATATTAACTCCTGCAGAGAATCTATCAAAAACGTACATTAGCACGTCCTGATTTAACTTCTGATTTGCTGGGAATAATATTCCATCTACTGTTTGGAGCAAAATCTGAATTTAGCACTATGGACTCTCTGTTGGATTAAAAATATCTTTACAGGATTAGTCTGAAGATTTAGATGGATGCCGATATTCTGACTTATTGATTTCTAAGATATTCTGATAATCTGGTGTATTGATCTGTCAGGCCCTACATTTGGGGTATGCTTTATGTTTTGTGTTTTTAAATTCTTATGTTATAACCTTTGTTGCACTTGCATAGTGTTTTTAATAAATGTGAATCAATTATTATTATCCATTCATCTTTCTGGTTATTACTAGCCGGGTGTTGTGTGCTCACCCCACCAAATGTGGTACCAGTAGCAAAACTTTTTGAACAGAGGAGTGGTGTACTCTGCCTAGGGCTGAAGCACCTAGTCCACATACCCATCTGGAGTGAGCCACCACATTTTTCTATTTGGATTTTTCTGATAAATTGGTATCTGAAGACACCTTGAAACAAATGTTACTGGCACTTATAGCATCTATGCAGATCGATTTAGCAGCCATAATTGCTCCCTTGTCCTCTAAAATCCATGAAGTGGACTGTAAGATCCATCATATTGAATCTAAAATGGCCACCTTTGCGTCTTCGCAAAACGAAGTAACTGACGAACATAACAGCTTAGCGGATGAGTTGGAGTGTGTCAAATTGAAGTTGGCAGATATGGAAGACCGTTCGTGATGGAACAATATTAAGTTCCAAGGCATTCCAGAAACTGTCTCTAACTCTGACCTATCTTCATACATTCAGAAGTTATTTCTTACTCTGATACCTGATCTCTCACCTCAAGAGCTTATCATTGACAGGGCTCACCAGGTGCCTAAGCCAAAACACTTGGACCCAGATGTTCCCAGAGAAACCCTTGCCAGGGTTCACTTTTTCCCAACCAAAGAGGCAGTGCCAGGAAAATGGAGTCTCTCCCTACTCCCTATCAGTCAGTGCGGTTATACACTGATTTGTCAGCTGCGATGTTGGAATTACGCTGCGACTTACTCCCAATCACTCTTTCCCTGCGGAAAAATGTCATACCCTACAAATGGGGCTACCCTATGAAACTACCTGTTTCCAAAGAAAACCACACACATCTTGTACGTTCTCTTGAAGAGGGAAAATCACTACTACATTCTTGGCAGATCTCAATCTCCGCAGTTGGGGCGCGTTCACCTCCTTCACAGGATCCTTGTCCCGAGTCATGAACTGACTTTTCCCAATTTTACCCTGATTAAACTTCTTCATGCAACATATGGCCTATGTTGAAGACAGCTGTCGGCAAGCCGAGAAGATCTCCGCCGGACTAATCCTCACCTGTGCTCTGCATTACTGAACTTAGCACAAATAGGTTCCCATCCTCCTGTTATTGAGGACTTTACAGTTAGTTTCTGACCGTTCACCGTCATGTTTTACGTTCCGATGGATTTTCATATCACCTGAGTTGCACTACTTAGCTTAAAACATGGCTGTGCAGTTCTAGTTTTACTGATCTCACTTATGTTATATTTAGCTCCAGCACTTGGTTTCATGCTGGCATCTGTGCCCCGCTGGGCAGATGGGGCCCTTGCTTTATTTTGCCTTCTTTACCTAACTCTTATTTTCAATGCTTTTCTGTATGCTGATTTTGATGTTATGCCTTTCATTTTAATTTCTCTTCCAGATCTCCCTGAGCACCACAGCAGTCTCCATCAGCAGACGTATCCACAGCTATGGGATTGGCGATACTGTCTCTGAACTCCAAAGGGCTGAACTGCCCACAAAAAAGATCGTATATCTGGAAAGAGGCGCTGTCTAATAAGGCTGATATACTCTGCATTCAGGAAACTCATCTGTTGCAGAAGGACGCGTTCAGGATTAGACATCGCCTGTTCCCATTTGTCATCCACTCTCATTCTGATAAGAAGAATACAGGAGTTTTTATTGCAGTTAAAAATTCTGTTTCATTCTCTTTAACCACTCAGTCAGGTCACTGACCCGCGCAGCAGGTACGTGATATTGGTATGCGTAGTGAACATCCAATATACCTTTGTGAATACCTATGCCCCTTCCAAACGTCAGATCTCTTTTTTGCGTAAGGTCATGCGGAGGATTCGCACTGTTCTGCAAGGTAAACTAATCATCTGTGGAGACTTTAACAACATTCTAGATCCATCCCTTAACTCAACTAACCCCAATAGGCGCCACACCTTGGACCTATCTTCCCTTCTCCATTCTGAGGGTTTGATTGATGTTTGGCGTGCTCAACATGGCCAGGAAAGAGATTATACATTCTTTTCTCCCATTCATCAAACTTACTCTAGAATAGACATGTTTCTAGTGGACCAAACCACCCTCTTTCACTCTCTAACCTCTTCTATTGGTTTGATTAAATGGTCAGATTATGCCCCTATCCTGTTGCAACTGATAGAAAGTTACCAACACTCTATTCCCCTCGTTTGGCGAAATAATACTTACCTGCTCTCAAATCCAAAGCATAAAACAGTAATTGAAAAAGCCATACAGGAATATTTTCAGCTTAATATCGGCTCTGTTTCAGATCCGCTTGTAGTTTGGCAAGCCCATAAAGCTTTTATTAGAGGGATTTTAAAAAAATTAGGCCACCTTGAAAATAAAAATCGTGTCACACTGGACAAAATACGGAACTTAGAATCCAATAACAAATGTAACCCGACTAGGTCTAATTGGAAAGACCTACGAGCTGAAAGGGACAAACTTATGTATCTTTTTGACAAAAACTATCATAAAAAACTCCGTTATTCTAAAGCTAGGTATTATGCACAGGGAAATAAGCGGGTAAGCTCCTAGCGTCTAAGCTTAGACTACAACATATTAAGTCTAGAATTCCCTACATAATACATCCCACATCCAAGGTCAAACTAATAGACCCTAGAGACATAGCGGAGCAATTTCGCTTGTACTATAAGGACCTATACAATTTGAAGGATCATTCCTCCTTACCGCCGGACTTTGATAACTTGGTCCAAGATTTTCTACAGAAGGCCAAATTACCCCGGACAACTTGCATTTTTCATTGGTATAATTTTGGAGTAAATGGCGATTTTGATCACTATTATGTTTTTTCAGTGGCAGCTAAGAATAAATGAGCAATTCTGTCTTTTTTTGTTATAATTTTTTTACGCCGTTCACCATAAGGGATAATTTATGTGATATTTATGTAGTCCGGGTCATTACAGATGCAGCAATACCAAATATAAAGTGTATTTTCAATGGAGAAAAAAAGTGTTTTTTTTATGGGATTATTTTTATTTTTAACAGACAGTATTTTTTATTGCTTTTAAAATGCAATGCATTATCCCAATAATGCATTGCATTTTAATAGCAATGCTATTTTAACATTGATCAGCCGGCTGTGCCAGAGATGCGCAGCCTGCTGGAAATTACTGCAGCCGGGACCAGGGTCTACATCGGAAGCAACATAGTAACATAGTACATAAGGCTGAAAAATGACATCTGTCCATCCAGTTCGGCCTGTCATCCAGAGGAAGGCAAAAGAAAAAACTGTGACTTGAGAGAAGCCAATTTTCCCCACTTAAGGGGAATAAAAAATTCCTTCCCGACTCCAATCAGGCAATCAGAATAACTCCCTGGATCAATGACCCATCTCTAGTAGCTATATTAGCTCTGCTATGTCTGCCTTGTTCACAGGAGCCCAGAACTGTACACAGTACTCCATGTCTGGTCTGACTAGCGATTTGTAAAGTGATAGGACTATGTTCTCATCACGGGCATCTATGCCCCTTTTGATGCAACCCATTATCTTATTGGCCTCGGCAGCAGCTGCCTGACACTGGTTTTTGCAGCTTAGTCTGCTGTTTATTAAAATTCCTAGATCCATGTCAGTGTTACCAAGTGTTTTTCCATTTAGTCGGCTCCCTCTGTCACTGCTTTACATGCAGTGTTAGAGCAGGGGAGCCGTGCAGCGCTTAGACTGGGCTGTCTTAAAAAAGCGACGGCCCATCCTAAGGCCCCTTAGTGACCGCCGTAAAAACACGTATCGCAAAGGGGTTAATATAACCTTTGTTGAAATTCTACACCATTTTCTATATTTCATAAGCCATGTCATTCTTTCTTTGCTGTCCACACAGAGGTCCTGTCCATAAGATGACCACTGTTGGAGGGTTATGTGACCAGGCAAATCGCCTCCATATGATGTCTCTTCCATTCAAATACACTGCACCTGCCATCTACACTTGTTCTTTTGGGTGTTTAGTGCAGGGGCAGTGTGTGCAATGCAGGGACATCGCATTGAGGTGATTTGCCTGGTC
Organism: Bufotes viridis; assembly: GCA_033119425.1. Classification (NCBI taxonomy): domain Eukaryota; kingdom Metazoa; phylum Chordata; class Amphibia; order Anura; family Bufonidae; genus Bufotes; species Bufotes viridis. The sequence goes on along the minus strand of CM065589.1, from coordinate 207,667,827 downwards.
TCATGACCCTCCATCAGCGGCAACCTTATTGATAGGACCTCTGTGTGGACAGAACAGATTTGTCCAACAAGGGTGCATACCTTATGAAATATAGAAACGGCACAGAATATAAAGAACAGCTATATTAGTAAGTGCCATATAATCATCTTAGAAACGCATTGGTCAACAGTAGCCAGTAAGTGGCTACTGCTTTCTATATACAAGTTTTATGCCGACCCATATGTTTACCTGGTCACAGACAACAAAGAAACCTTATGTATAGGCTGATCGTGCAGTCATTAAAAGGGTTGTCCAATTTATTTTTTTGTTCTTTGTATGTTTCTAACTAAGCAAATGTAGGGGATTTTCAATTCACTTCCTTCAACTACGTTGTTCCTTTTCTTCTAGTTAGCTGAGGGTCACATGATCTGTGATGTCACCTTTATTCCCTGATCTGATGACGTTCCATACACAAACCTGAGTGAGCAGGAGGAGCAGGTCTGCCTCTGTGCACAGAATGTCACTGTGAAGCCTGTGCTAGTTGGAGTGATCAGCCATTAAGCCACGCCCCTTGCACTTCCGATCTGCTGGCTTAGCTGTCTGCCCTGTATCTTACCATCCACTACAGCTCCGAATATGAGACTACAATCATTTTATAGATCATTTTGGCTATCTCATACATAAATTGGACTGTTAAGCATATGATTAGTTATGAAGATTCTTTTATTTAAATGCATTGCTATTGTATTGCTCCTGGTGGTGGAACAATCTTTTTCTTTTTGTAAACTACAAATTACAACCTGTTCTCACATTCCCTAATAGGTCAGTGTGTTATTAGTTTGATTCCCAAATGAAAGGTCAGTCAGGAGCAGTCATGTGCAGTGTCCCACTATGTGTGAAAAGGAGACACTTCAAACCTTTGTGTATGTCATCTTATGCCATTGTCTATTTCCTCTGTAGGAGCTGCAAATTCCTCATAACAGGCTGGCAACCGCATTTACACAAAGTCATCACTAGGTGGTGCTATCACAGCACCTATATAAAACAGGTCAGTCACAGGAGAGTTAGTTGGGAGATTAGTGAAGGAGAGGAGAACAGGAAGTTCTGATCTGTGCCCCTGCGCCAATCCCAGTGGGACAATATATATATTTATCTAGGAATCCAGACACAGGACTTATTGGATTGTTATAGAGCCACTAGTCAGAAAGGGAGTGGATTTACGGAAGCAACCTGTTCAAATAATGGAGCAGATGAGCAATGCCTGCTGCTAGGGACACCGCCCTGCTGGTTGCCAAATCTTAGTTCAGAAGATCCAAAGTACCGAAAGGCTAGGTTGTCAGAGCAAGCCCAGGAAGAAAGGAAAGCATTACCCTCTCTCTTTTAGATTGAGTTGGAACCTGTATGAAACCATCTCACCGACTCTGTTGTCTGGAGTTGCAACTCATTCCCATTTTTATGTACCAAGGCGTTATTTGCGTGGATGCTAATTACTTTAAGGCAACTATTTAAAGTTCCTGTTGGTTCAACTCCAGACTCTCTCCTTATTCTACACAATCTCTCATTGCACCAACTGCAATAATAGTGAGATCACATACATCCATGCAAGCACCGTGCAATGCATGTTACACAGGTCTGGAATGGTATCCTCATAAGAAGCATCAGCTCGAGTTTGCGGTATGAACAGTGGACAGTAGAAGATTGGAAACGGGTGATTTGGAGTGATATGATGAAAGTCAATAGACTGGGCTCTGAGGGGTGCAAATGGGTATGGAAGAAACAACTGAAAAGGGGTCAAACGTATCGATAAATTGAAGGAAGTCACAGAAAATAATGCACTTTAATAATAGATGCAATCATAACATATGAACTAAGCCCTCACTCTAATGATAAAATCACAGCCAGTACATTTTGATCAAAACACATCTGTGCCCACCTACCCAGCGCCAAGGTGGTCTATGTTCAGGCAGGTCCTACGCTAAACCTACCTATGACGTTATGCATTAATTTTTAGGAGCGTAGACCCTGCACATATAGGTGTGTTGCACCTCATACATAAATTGGACTTGCAACTATTTAGCATATGATTAGTTATGCAGATTCTTGTCATGTAACTGCAATTTTACGGTTCATCATCCTCCCATCATCCTCCCATCTTCTGAACAAAACATCCCACTACCTCAAATACTGTGCCGCTGTGGTTCCCAATAGTGCCCCCAATAATAAGTGCCTCTCCCCCATCATCATGTGCCAGTAACAACTGCCAAACCTCCCCATGTGCCAGTACCAAGTTCAAGTGCCAAACCTCCCATGTGTCAGTATCAAGTCCAAGTGCCAACCCCCCCATGTGCCAGCATCAAGTGCCAACCCCCCCTCATTTGCCAGTATCAAGTGCCAACCACCCCCATGTGCCAGTAATCTCTTCCCCCCAGTATCAAGCGCCAAAATCTTTAGCACCAACCCCCCCCCCCCGCATCAAGTGCCAAAATCTGTTCCTCCACCCCCCCCCCAGTATCAAGTGCCAACATCTCCTTCTCCACCCCCCCCCCCAGTATCAACTGGCAAAATCTCTTCCTCCGCCTCTCCCTCTCCTGCTCCGCAGCACAGCCATCTGTATCACTGCATTGCTGTATCGCTGCATTCATGACTAGAGTTGAGCGAACACATGGAAGTTCGGGTTCGGCCAAACTTCGTCGCAAAGTTCAAGTTTGGGACCCGAACTTGGCCCCGAATCAAAAACAAAAGCAAAATGGGGGTAAGAGCTGGACAATTGCCATGCAAACAAATGTGGATAGGGAAATGATTTAAAATAACATAAAATACATAAAAATTAAAAATAATAATCTTGAACTAGGAAAAGGAGGTCTATATGGAGTAGGAGGTTGAGGAGTCGGTGGACGTGGCACTGTAGGTGGAAGCGGTGGTGGTGGAGGAAACTCGCCAACAACACTGTTTTTTGCTTTTAACTTTTTATGTTTTGCTTTTATTAATTCGGGTAGACCCCAAAACATTGGGAAATATAGAAAAGAAAACAAAGAGAAAGTGTGCTGGAGTATAACAAAGGCTGGGTGAGGCCGGTATACCTGTCTATTCTGCACAAGGTATGGACAAGTCCTGTGGGATCCATGCCTGGTTCATTTTAATGAACGTGAGCTTGTCCACATTGGCTGTGGACAGTCAGCTGCGCTTGTCTGTGATAACACCCCCTGCCGTGCTAAAAACTTGTTCAGACAAAACACTGGCCATGTGCCCAATTTGGAGACCCAGAAGTTGAATGGGGCAGACCCATCAGTCAGTATGTGTAGAGGTGTGCACACATACTGTTCCACCATGTTTCTGAAAATCTGCCTCCTGCTAAGACGTACCCTATCAGCTGGTGCTGCTGGTTCTTGTGGCGCGCTAACAAAGCTTTTCCACATTTCGACCATGCTAATCCTTCCTTCTGTGGTGCTGGCGGTGCCCCAGTAGCGTTGGCAACTTCTTCCTCCTCCTCTGCCTTCGCTTTGTGCTTTCACTGAGGCCCAGGTATCAGGTGGGAATGCCATCAGAAGCACGTCTACCAGCGTGCAGAATATATTTCCCAGTTAGGTATGCAGGGTAGGGGTAGTTGGAAAGAAAAGAGTGCTACACATCCCCCAAGCAATCTAAATGCCTCCGAATTTACAGAATATATTTCCCAGTCAGGTATGCAGGGCAGGGGTAGTTTGAAAGAAAAAAGCGGTACAGATCACCCGACAATCTAAACGCCGCTGAATTTACCGAATATATTTCTCAGTCAGGCATGCAGTGCAGGGGTAGTTTGAAAGAAAAATGGGTTTATGGGGCATCCCCATCATCCAGCATCTATTCGCCCTGCTAAAGGATTATTTTGAAAGTGTGTAGAAGCCTCACGGGGCCCCCACACTGCAGATTTATCATGGGTACATCATGGAGATTTTACAGCATATAACTACAGCACCCAACAATCTAAACGCCGCCAAATTTACAGAATATATTTCTCAGTCAGGTATGCAGTGCAGGGGTAGTTTGAAAGAAAAAAGGGGTACAGATCACCCAACAATCTAAACGCCGGCGAATTTACAGAATTTATTTCCCTGTTAGGTTTGCAGTGCAGCAGGAACACACCCTCCAAGCCACTTGTGAATGACTGGTCTGATAACCATGGAAATGTCCATCCACAATCTAAGAGCTGGATTTACTGATAAAATTTCACTCTGAGAAATGCAGTGCAGGCTGCAAATGGCGTAAAATTAAAAAAAATTATTTGTCTCCCCAGAATCTAAAAGATGGATTTACTGAATTGATTACACTGTCACATATGCAGCACAGGGGTACTTTACAGAAAAAAATGTGAATATGTCACCCCCCTGGGTCCATAAACTCACAGATGGATTACCTATATTATTTTCCCTTCCCCTGGCACATATGCAATGCAGGTGCACTTAAAAAATGGGTATATGTCACCCACTGAACTACAAGAACAGGAATAAATTATTGTCCCTGGCACATATGCAGGTGCAAGTGCACTGCACTTTCACAGAATGGCCGCCGACGCCCACCTAACTAACACATGGATTAAAACTTATTTTTCTGTATCACTGGGCTCAGGGCAGGGTACAAAAATGTTGCATTGCACCCACAAAAACAAAAATCACTGTAGATCGCAGACTTAACACCAGGCTCTGATATTAGATTCTTTCCTAATCTCTCCCTCACAGCAGCAGCATCCTATCCCTACACTAGTAAGAGCTGACGTGACATGCGGAGCTACATGACTCCAGCCTTTGTAGAGGCTGGGTCACATGCTGCACTTGGTCAATAACAGCTATGCCATTAGTAGGCATGGCTGTGATGGCTTCTAAGGACACACATCTTAAATGCTTGTTGATTGGCTGCCCTGCAGCCTTTCAACAAGCTTTATTAAACGGCCAAACAACGAACTTCAACCCAAACATTTGCGGAAATGTTCGGGTTCAGCTCCCGGTACCAAAAACCCTAAAGTCCGGTACGAACCCGAACTTTACAGTTCGGGTTTGCACAACACCATTCATGACCCCATGATTATCTGTTGTCTCTAGTGGTGTCTGAATCAGTTTGTATATATATTCATAAACACTTCCTACTTTGCTCTTGCTATATAAACTGTATGCTGGGAACTGTGAATAATGCTTTCTAGTGCAATGCATTAGTTTAAATGTCAGTTCTTTGTTCCTCTGTCCATGGCATCTTGTATTGCTCCAAACAACATTTCATTGTTTTGTACATTGTATTTCATTGTATTGTACAGTGACAATAAAGGCATCTTATCTTATAAAGACCCACCCCTCCACCCGAGAAGCCCCGGGTGGCAGAGTCAGGTGAGCCCGGTATATGGCAGCGTCGGGTGGGCGCTTTGTATGGCAGCATCAGGTGGGCGCCGTGTATGGCAGCAGTGGCCTTATGTTTAGTGTATGATGCTGGATAAATGTAAAATTGTCTACATTTATTTCTGCATGGGAGGCTAGCATTGGTTTCCCTGCAGAAATATCAGCCTCATAATGTTATGTGGGCCTATGCATTATATATATATGAACTAGAAGAAGGACCCGGCTTCGCACAGTTATATTTCATCTATTTCATTTAATTTTTGTGTGTGTCATTAAAAGATATCGACAGTATCCCCATAACAGTGACCACTACAGCACCTCGCCCCTATAACAGTGACCCCCACACAGTGCCCCGCCACTTGGGATGGGACCTCCACAGCAGCCCATCCACTTAACTTTGACCTTCCCAGCAGCCCACCCCTTTAACAGTGAGTTTCACAGCACCCCACTCCCTTGACAGTAACCTCCTCAGGGGCTCGCCCCCTTAACAGTGACCTCACAGTACCCTGCTGCCTTAACAGTGACCTCCACAGTGTCTGCCCTTTTTACAGTGACCCCCACTTAGGCCTGCCACCTTAACAATAATATCGACAGTGAACGCCTCTTTAAAAGTGACCTCCACAGTGCCCACCCCTTTAACAGTGACCTCCACAGCGCCCTGCCACTTTAATGCTAGGGCTAAATGTAAAAATGTGTCGCGCGACATTTTGTCTTATCAGTTTTTATAGTGATAGGCTACTGTGTCGTACTGCGACATGTGACATGCTGTGGCTGTGACACGACAGTCGCAAAAAATTCATCCAAGATTGCCTGATCTTTCGTACTGATCAGGGGAAAAAGTGGATCCGTCCTTTCCGTTGTAATCTGGAAAGACAGATCCGGTATGTAAAACTAAAAAAATAGTGATAAAGATCAAACATTTTCAATCAAGTATGCTAATTTTAGTTAACTAACAAAAAGAGATGTCGCTAAAAAATAACTTTTAATATGCTTTAAAAAGCTAATATGCGGAATACGGAATATTTTTAAAAAAACTTTGTCCAGTCCCTCAATGATCTAGGGTACCATATCGGGGGGGCAGCCAGCCAACGTGTGGGCACTGCTATCCCTCCAAGGACAAACAAGCTTGTGAGTGCAGTATACGGGCACTTTAATACCCGTTTACTACCAATCTGTTATGTTCCTTTAAGTGTTTCATATAATTGCCTGCAGCAATGTGAAGGTCGTCATGTAGGTGTTAGACCACTAGGGGAACTGGTGAGCAGGGATATATATAGCTAGGCCAAGGCAGGCTAGTGTTAGTGCAGACCCTGGAGTCTGTGAAGGCCACATGTCACAGGCCTAAGCAAGTCAGCAGAAGTCAAGCAGAGGCAATCCCTAGAGCAAGAGGTACTCAAATGTCAAGAGGAGGTACACTGTCAACTGGAGATTCAAGGATATAAGCCAGAAGTAGGGCATTGGGGCCTTGAAGCATCAATTCCAGTCAGGACAAGTCAGGAAGAAAGTGAGGTTCACCTGCAATTCTAAGTCCTGTTATTTTACCCTCTGTTTCACCTTGCTGGATGTAAGCCTGCTGTAACTGCGACTGTACAAAAGTCTATTTTCTGCAACAAGAACTGTGTTAAGAGGTTGCCTGCTGTATTTTCCACTGTTTCAGTAAAGTTGGAATTCTGTTTTCAAGCTACAAGTCTGCACCTCTGTTATTCCTACTATAAATACGGTGTGCCACCGTTTACTGGCACTGGCGTCACGACACATCAGGGACTTAGCCATAGGCACGTTAAACTACAACACCAAGGGCACCTCACATTCCACCTGGCTGTGTCCCTCAAGAACCCAGAGAGTGCCCCAGAGGAACAGCGTGCCGGCCTCTCCATCACTGGCATTCCCCAGGTTAGTCCCACACATTGCCCTGACTTGGGGATGCTACATTTTGGCGTCACGAACAGGATACGCACGTTTACGGACTGTGAGCAAAAGCGTGAACTTTGTGCCTTAACCAGTTTGCCAAGTGACAAAACGCCTGTTTATTTGAAGTAAACTTTGAGGAATTAAAACGTACAGCAAAGTGTCCCAAAAACCTCTAAAAGCGCTGTGCAGTGTTGCGCTATCAAGAGGAAGAAAATCGCCACTTCAAAGTGCATTTTTGTGGACTTTTATGCTGTTTTACTACCGCTGCTTGCTGTCATTGAATTGATGCATCATGGCGCCCAAGATGGCCGCCTGAACTGTGGACTTATCTACTGCGCCATCACTACTCATTGCTGGCGGGAAAACTTAGCGCCAAACTCTGCAGCGTCACCACTTTATTCAAATTTCCCAAGCTGGACTCCACCTACCTTGGACTTGGAAGAACGCAGATGCTGTTCCCCGTCGGAGCAAGTCCGGAGCTCCGCCCCTCCAGCCCGACGTCCTCGCGGGAAGGGACGCTGCGCAAGGGATTCCCGAAGACGTCCTTCCGGATCTCGCGAGATTTGGACCGCCTGCACCGGAGTAAGTACAAACTCCTGGGTGAAATAACTCTATACCGGAGAGGGGTCACCGGGTTAGTGAGGCCTAAAAAGGGGATACCGGACTCTGTCCACCGATCGCACTCACCGGCCAGTAACCCCGCCAGCACGACATCGGACCTATCGCTACCTCTTAAAGGGACCACGCAACCAATTAACCTGCATCATGTCGGACTCGGAAGTAGCGGAGCAGCCTGCCCCCAGGGAGCCAGTGGCCCCCAACGGTATTGCGCCTGCCAACATGATGCCGCTGACGATACCATACTACTTTGGGGCCCCATGGTTTCCCCGTTATGCCGGAGAGGCTCATAATTTAAAAGACTTCCAGGACAAAATCCTGGCTCTGTTCCGGCTCTTTCCTATTAACCCGGAGCAGCAAATGGAGATTCTGTTAGCCCAGTTGGAAGGAGCGGCCCGTCGAGAAGTCATGTCCTGGCCCAGTTCTGAGAGGAGTACCATAGAGCAGATCTTTGACCGCCTCAGCACTACCTTTGAAGTCAGGACGGTGTCTGAAATAAAGATGCGCTTCTTCAGTAAGAAACAAAAGCCTGGTGAGTCACTCCGTGATTTTGCTTTATCCCTCCAAGAGGCCTGGAGGGCCGTCATTCATATAGACCCTAGAGAGGTTGACACCCAGGATCAAACTCTGAGAGAACAATTTATTGCGGGTGTGAATAGCGAATCTTTAAAAACACAATTGAAAATGTTGTCGGCTCAGCACCCTAACAGTATTTTCCTGGACTTTAAGGAACTGGCCATCAGTATTCTGGGACAACATCTGCCAACGGAACCAGTGGCCCATCCCGAGCCTTCTGTCCGTAATCCTAAGCTGACGGATGCCAGCCTGCCAGGGGCCAGTCAAGCCGCCCAGACTCCAGTTCCTGATACGGTAGCTGCCCTGATGGAACAGGTCAATTACCTCACTAAGAGCCTGGAAAAAGTCTGCAGGAAACTGGAAGAGTGGGAGAAACCCTTAATGCTGGAAGATGAACTCCTTCTGCCTCAAAAGCCTGGCCCCCTGCGTATCAAGAAGTTTATCCCAGAGATCCTGGAAGACGTTCAAGTGACCGGTTTAGGAACCGTAAGCGGCCTTCCTGTAACTACTGCAAGAAGTTGGGTCATACGGAATCTACTTGCTGGCAGTTAAACGGGTCACCCTCGAGGCTGAGGACCGCCCCTCGGGAGGTAGAACAACAGGTCCAAGGGATCCAAACTGGATGCCCCGTTATGTGGGGTCCCGTCCCAAAATAAACGTCCGGATCAATGGAGTGCCTTTTGAAGCGTTGCTGGACACTGGATCTCAAGTCACCACTATTCAGCAGTCCACCTTTAATCAGTTCTGGAGTTCCAGCCTGCTTACCCAGCCACCTGAGTCCTGGCTGGAGATAATTGCAAGCAATGGTAAGCCCATAAAAGTCCATGGATACTGGGAACCCACTCTCCAGGTGGGAGAAGCCACTTTACCACAGCAAGGAGTGATCGTGGTGCAAACCGGGGATAAAGGGGTCACCCTGTGATTGTTGGGACTAATGTTTTCAAAAATTGCTACCCTGAGGTACTTGAAGCTCTCCATCAGTCCCTGCCTGCAGCTTCCTCTGCCTCCAAGAAGGTCCTCCAAAAGACTATCAGCGTACTGTGTGCTCAGCAGAGGTTTGCAAATGAAAAAGGAGAGATCTGCACCGCCAGGATCCGTGATAATAGACCAGTGACTCTACCTCCAAACTCCCAAACCCTCCTGTGGTGCCGTGCTGTCCTGGGAGTCCAGGGCCAAGACTATCCGGCCCTGGTGGAACCTGTCCAGATGGAGAACTACCCATATGTGAGAGCTGCCAAGTGCCTGGCGACCGTCTCCCAAGGTAAAGTACCTGTCCGTCTGATTAACCTCAGCGATCATCCTGCTGTGCTTACTAAGCACTGTCCTGTTGCCCAGCTTTCCCAGGTATCCTTCCAGGATGTCATCCGCCTGCCTGTCACCGAGAAGCCATCAGCTGCCACTCGAGGACCTCTTCCTGCGGACGACTCTCCAGTGCCCTGGTGGAAGGAACTCCATGTCGGGGACGAAGCTACCCCGCAACATCAACTGGAGGGACTCCTGAACCTAGTAAAGCAACACCATCAAGCCTTCAGTAAGCATGCAACGGACTATGGAGAGGTCAGTGTCATCCAACACACCATACCCACTGGCTCTCATCCTCCCATTAAAGAGAGGTATAGACCCATACCACCAACTTCATACCAAACTGTTAAAGAGATGATCCAAGAAATGAAAGACTCAAATGTAATCCGGGACAGTCGTAGTCCCTGGGCTGCCCCCCTGGTTTTAGTAAAAAAGAAAGATGGTGGCATCCGGTTTTGTGTAGACTATAGAAAGATAAATCAGATCACTCACAAAGATGCTTACCCATTGCCACGTATTGAAGAGTCTCTAACTGCTCTAGGCTCCTCCGCCTATTTCTCCACCTTAGATTTAACCAGCGGATATTGGCAAGTGCCCATGGCCCCTGAGGATAGGAAAAAGACTGCTTTCACCACCCCTATGGGCCTGTTTGAATTTAATTGCATGCCATTTGCACTGTGTAATGCCCCCGGGACCTTTCAAAGATTAATGGAGCGGTGCTTAGGCCATAAGAACTTTGAGACGGTGCTGTTGTACCTGGATGACGTTATCATCTATTCTAAAACGTATGAGGACCATTTAAAGCATTTAGCTGAGGTGTTTGAAATCCTTATTAAATACGGCCTCAAGATTAAACCGTCCAAATGTCACCTGCTGAAACCTGCTGTAAAATACTTGGGACATGTTGTAAGCGCAGAGGGGGTCCAGCCTGATCCTGATAAGTTGGCTGCTGTCCGAAGTGGCCGGTCCCCACTACAGTGAAGGAAGTGAGGAGTTTCCTTAGCTTCGCTGGCTACTACCGGCGCTTTATCCCCACTTCGCTCAAATAGCGGATCCAATCCAGGAACTCCTGAGGGGGCAACCAAAAAAGAGCCCAAAGACTCCTGTCCCCATTGAATGGAATGAAGAGAGGGAGGTTGCATTTCAGTTGTTAAAGAAGAAGTTGACTGAACCTCCTGTGCTGGGGTACCCAGATTACAGTAAGCCATTTCACCTTTACACAGATGCCAGTAAGAAAGGCCTGGGAGCAGTGCTGGCTCAAGTGCAAGAAGGGAAAGAGAGGGTGATAGCTTACGCCAGCCGGTCCTTAAAGGGAGCTGAAAAGAATGATCAGAATTATAGCTCTTTCAAATTAGAGTTTCTGGCCTTAGTGTGGGCGGTAACAGAAAAATTCAAAGACTATTTGGCTGCCACTCCATTTATTGCCTTCACTGATAATAATCCTCTGGCCCACCTGAATACCGCCAAACTGGGGGCCTTAGAACAGAGATGGGCCTCCCGCCTTGCTAATTACGACTTCACTGTAAAATACCGGGCTGGCCGTTCAAACGATAATGCTGATGCCCTGTCAAGGCTCCCCACTGAGATAGCACCAGATGACAAACGGGATGCCTGGGAAGATGTAGAGATGCCAGCATTTTATAACAGGTTTGCTCAACAGGACCAAGCTCAAGCTGCCAACAGTGGAACCTCTGACCCTCCATCCTTTGATAAGCCTGCATCCAGAGAAGAAAAGTGGATTAAGTTGCAATCAGAGAGTAGAGTTCTCGGCGAACTGCTGGACTTCTTCATCAGTGGCAGAACCCCTGAAAGAATTCGGCAAAAGACCGCAGACCCAGAACTCATCAAATTGTGGAGGCAACGTCAACAACTGTTCCTTCGAAAAGGCCTGTTGCTGCGACGAAGCCTGGATCCAGTGTCAAATGACAGAGTGCACCAGATCCTCATCCCACGTCGTGATGCAGGTATGGTTCTAGAAATGTATCATGATAGGTCTGGGCATTTTGGGGTTCAAAAGACTGAGGCCACTGTCCGTAGGCGGTTCTACTGGGTTGGAATCAGGGAGGACATTGAGAAGTGGTGTCGGGAATGTACAGCCTGTGCCCTAAAGAGAGGTGAACATCATGATCAGAGAGCACCGCTGCATCCTATTGTAAGTACCGCCCCTCTTGAACTGGTTGCTATTGATCACGTAAAGTTAGAGCCCAGTCCCTCAGGGTATACCTATGCTATGACTATTATTGACCATTTCACTAAGTTTGCCGTAGCAGTGCCTGTGAAGGACCTGACAGCCAAGATGACCGCTGAATTGTTCTGGAAACACTTCCTCCTGCCTTACGGCTGCCCAGAAAAGATCCTCACCGACCAGGGGTCTGCGTTTGAGTCTCATCTGTTCCAGGAGCTGTGCCGACTACACAATTGCCAAAAGGTCCGGACCACGGCCTATCATCCACAAGGTAATGGACTCTGTGAAAAGATGAATCAGACCCTGATTGAAATGTTGAGGGCCGTGCCTCCTGAGACCAGAGGAGATTGGCCTAACCTGTTACCACAGCTCATGTATACGTACAATAATACTATCCATTGTTCCACTGGATACACTCCTTTCTACCTGTTGTTTGGGCGTCAGGGTAAATTGCCTGCAGACCATTCCCTGGATGTACAAGTGCTGGATGACATTAATCCCCTGCCTAAAACTGACTGGGTAACGGAACATCAAAGGCGCTTGCTTAATGCCAAAGAAATTGTCCAGGAGCGCATGGAAGGTGCCCGGGAGCGACAACAAAAAGACTATGATGTGGTGGCCCATGCAGAGCCCTTGGCTGTGGGGGATACCGTGTGGTTAAAGAACAATCACCGCACCAGTAAGTTGGACAGTAAATGGGAGAGGACTCCTATCTTGTGTCTGCCATCCCTAATGCTGAAACCCATACCTATGAGATCACCAGGGAGGGTAAGGGTCCCCAAATTGTTCACAGAAACCGCCTAAAACTCTGCAGTGACAAGGAGGCTGTTGTTGGAGATTCCGGATCCGAGTTTTCTGAGTCAGATTCCATTGCTCGGCCTGCTGAACCTATGCAGGCCATAGCGGATTTGCTGAATGATCCTGAGCCGCTCCACTGGTTCCTTACACCCTGGTTAAACTTTGGGGTGCCTGCCCCGGCACCTGCTGCACCTGCAATCGTAGCAGGCCCCGCTCAGGGTGCTACGGAAAGGGGTCCCACTGACGGGGATCCTTCTTGTCCCCCTGTACCCGGACAAGAGGAGACCTTGGTTCTAAGGAGGTCTACCCGGTCTACAAGGGGGCGCTTACCAGTACGTTTTGAAAACTATGACTGTACTGGAAGTGTTTCCCGACAGGAAACCTCTGTGTGAGCATCATCCTTTTTAAGTCTATGCGCCCAGAGATGGACTCCCTGTGTGCGAGCCTCTGTGATATGTTCTTATTATGGACTTATACATTTTCATATGGACTATGTGATGTTTTATTATGTTCTTATTATGGACTCTGGCATTCTCTTATGGACTATCCTGGTGTTAACCATTGATTTGCTGTACCAGGTCAGCATCACAGCTCTGCATTAATAGCCTGCAAGCAGAGGACGTCGCCGCGCTCCACCTTTTCCAGCTGGACCTGATATGATTACTTATGCAGATGTCATTTATATGTGTCTATGTATGCCTGCATGTTTCCTTTTGTCTTTCAGGAGAAGAATCCAGCTGGGTGGGCCCCTGTGGGAGTACGAGGTCGTACTCAGTTTAAAGTCGTGGGGTATGCAGTATACGGGCACTTTAATACCCGTTTACTACCAATCTGTTATGTTCCTTTAAGTGTTTCATATAATTGCCTGCAGCAATGTGAAGGTCGTCATGTAGGTGTTAGACCACTAGGGGAACTGGTGAGCAGGGATATATATAGCTAGGCCAAGGCAGGCTAGTGTTAGTGCAGACCCTGGAGTCTGTGAAGGCAACATGTCACAGGCCTAAGCAAGTCAGCAGAAGTCAAGCAGAGGCAATCCCTAGAGCAAGAGGTACTCAAATGTCAAGAGGAGGTACACTGTCAACTGGAGATTCAAGGATATAAGCCAGAAGTAGGGCATTGGGGCCTTGAAGCATCAATTCCAGTCAGGACAAGTCAGGAAGAAAGTAAGGTTCACCTGCAATTCTAAGTCCTGTTATTTTACCCTCTGTTTCACCTTGCTGGATGTAAGCCTGCTGTAACTGCGACTGTACAAAAGTCTATTTTCTGCAACAAGAACTGTGTTAAGAGGTTGCCTGCTGTATTTTCCACTGTTTCAGTAAAGTTGGAATTCTGTTTTCAAGCTACAAGTCTGCACCTCTGTTATTCCTACTATAAATACGGTGTGCCACCGTTTACTGGCACTGGCGTCACGACACATCAGGGACTTAGCCATAGGCACGTTAAACTACAACACCAAGGGCACCTCACATTCCACCTGGCTGTGTCCCTCAAGAACCCAGAGAGTGCCCCAGAGGAACAGCGTGCCGGCCTCTCCATCACTGGCATTCCCCAGGTTAGTCCCACACATTGCCCTGACTTGGGGATGCTACATTTTGGCGTCACGAACAGGATACGCACGTTTTACGGACTGTGAGCAAAAACGTGAACTTTGTGCCTTAACCAGTTTGCCAAGTGACAAAACGCCTGTTTATTTGAAGTAAACTTTGAGGAATTAAAACGTACAGCAAAGTGTCCCAAAAACCTCTAAAAGCGCTGTGCAGTGTTGCGCTATCAAGAGGAAGAAAATCGCCACTTCAAAGTGCATTTTTGTGGACTTTTATGCTGTTTTACTACCGCTGCTTGCTGTCATTGAATTGATGCATCATGGCGCCCAAGATGGCCGCCTGAACTGTGGACTTATCTACTGCGCCATCACTACTCATTGCTGGCGGGAAAACTTAGCGCCAAACTCTGCAGCGTCACCACTTTATTCAAATTTCCCAAGCTGGACTCCACCTACCTTGGACTTGGAAGAACGCAGACGCTGTTCCCCGTCGGAGCAAGTCCGAGCTCCGCCCCTCCAGCCCGACGTCCTCGCGGGAAGGGACGCTGCGCAAGGGATTCCCGAAGACGTCCTTCCGGATCTCGCGAGATTTGGACCGCCTGCACCGGAGTAAGTACAAACTCCTGGGTGAAATAACTCTATACCGGAGAGGGGTCACCAGGTTAGTGAGGCCTAAAAAGGGGATACCGGACTCTGTCCACCGATCGCACTCACCGGCCAGTAACCCCGCCAGCACGACATCGGACCTATCGCTACCTCTTAAAGGGACCGCGCAACCAATTAACCTGCATCATGTCGGACTCGGAAGTAGCGGAGCAGCCTGCCCCCAGGGAGCCAGTGGCCCCCAACGGTATTGCGCCTGCCAACATGATGCCGCTGACGATACCATACTACTTTGGGGCCCCATGGTTTCCCCGTTATGCCGGAGAGGCTCATAATTTAAAAGACTTCCAGGACAAAATCCTGGCTCTGTTCCAGCTCTATCCTATCAACCCGGAGCAGCAAATGGAGATTCTGTTAGCCCAGTTGGAAGGAGCGGCCCGTCGAGAAGTCATGTCCTGGCCCAGTTCTGAGAGGAGTACCATAGAGCAGATCTTTGACCGCCTCAGCACTACCTTTGAAGTCAGGACGGTGTCTGAAATAAAGATGCGCTTCTTCAGTAAGAAACAAAAGCCTGGTGAGTCACTCCGTGATTTTGCTTTATCCCTCCAAGAGGCCTGGAGGGCCGTCATTCATATAGACCCTAGAGAGGTTGACACCCAGGATCAAACTCTGAGAGAACAATTTATTGCGGGTGTGAATAGCGAATCTTTAAAAACACAATTGAAAATGTTGTCGGCTCAGCACCCTAACAGTATTTTCCTGGACTTTAAGGAACTGGCCATCAGTATTCTGGGACAACATCTGCCAACGGAACCAGTGGCCCATCCCGAGCCTTCTGTCCGTAATCCTAAGCTGACGGATGCCAGCCTGCCAGGGGCCAGTCAAGCCGCCCAGACTCCAGTTCCTGATACGGTAGCTGCCCTGATGGAACAGGTCAATTACCTCACTAAGAGCCTGGAAAAAGTCTGCAGGAAACTGGAAGAGTGGGAGAAACCCTTAATGCTGGAAGATGAACTCCTTCTGCCTCAAAAGCCTGGCCCCCCTGCGTATCAAGAAGTTTATCCCAGAGATCCTGGAAGACGTTCAAGTGACCGGTTTAGTGTCATATGGACAGCAGGCTAGCGCTAATCCTGCAATAGTCTCGTACACTCTGCCTCTTAACAGACATTCACCTCATCTACTTTCAGACCCTCAAGCACTGGCTACGAACATATCATTGTTGTATTTATTTAACTGTCTATGACTGCTGGATGTTTAACATTCATACACTCAACGTTTCTGAGGCTTATATTCATTCCAAAGCCTCGTCATCAGGAGCGTTTGCAAACATTCAGACAGACAGATATTAACATTCTGCACGCTGTAGGTCTCACACGTGCAGCACATAGACACATAGCCTGCGGCGCTGGGACAGCCGTAGCGCGGCCGATTCCTGTGCCTCTTATCAAGGAATATCCCCGCCCCCTCTGTGCTGTGTCGGCATCGCGGTTGCCTATCAGTGCAGGGGAGTGTCATGTTCGGCACTCCCCTGTCCCGCCTCTTCAACGCTGAAGCGCCCGAGGGTAAGTACATTCACGAAGTGACTAAAAGGCGGTCATTAATAAACAGTGATAGTACAGCTCACTCAAGAGCCAGCCGAGGGATCACCCAGAGGCACTGGGCAGAAATTAACAATAATCAGCGCAATACTAGTAATACCAGTAATAGCAGGCACGATCATCCCCCCACCAATGTACATGGGGGGGGGGGGATGGTTTACCCATAATAGCAATACATGGATATAGATTGGACCCCTGTAGGGATCCATGTGAGATAGTGAGTGACAGACTGTCACATTCAAATATGGAGACACAAGAATGAACCCATACCCCAATCTTGTGAGGTGAAAAATCACGATGGCAGCATATTACAGATCACGACACGATAGGTAAGAGATATGAGGATACAGTACGTGCATCCCTTGTTGTTGTATACGGGACCACTCGCTGACTTCCAGGGTATATATGCTAGATGAAACTGGCATATGATATAAGATCATTAAGCCCAGTGAGAAATATGGGAATACAGTACGTTCATCCCTTTTTGCTGTATACAGGACCACTCTGCATCTCGCTGACTTCCAGGGTATATATGCTAGATGAAACTGGCATATGATATAAAATCATTAAGTCCGAGGGGCTTCACCGTTTGAAGGGTAAATGTCCATTGGGCCTCCTTCCGTAGGAGGACATTATCAATATTCCTCCCTCTGGGAGATGCCCTAATGTGTTCTATACCCTGGAATTCAATACAATTTTGCTTGCCCTGGTGGCATGTGGCCACATGCTGGGCTATGGGAGTGTCAGCTCTATTCTCAATATCACGTAGATGTTCACCTATCCGTCTTCTGAATTCACGCTTGGTTTTGCCTACATATTGTAGGCTACATATACATGTTGCCACATACACGACACCTACAGTCCTGCAGTTTATGAAGGACCTGATTTTGAAGTCCCTCTTGTTGGCACTGCACTTGACGGTATTCCCCTTTCTGATCGCCTTGCATGCCACACATCCGCTGCATCTGAACGTGCCACACGGTTTATCCGGAAACCATGTAACAGATGCCGGAGTGGAAAATGCACTGTGCACCAATTTGTCTCTGAGGTTTCCCCCACGCTGATAGGTAATGAGGGGAACTTCCCCCACAGTATGGCCTATATCGGGGTCTGACCTCAATAATCCCCAATGGTCTTTAAGTAGTGTGCGTATTTCAGCATGTGCCTCATCAAAAGTACCGATGATCCTGATATTGGAATCATCCCTTGTACGACTCTTGGGGTGCAGCAGGGTCTCTCTATAGCAGGTAGCTGCGTGCTGATATGCCTGTCTCAGGATTTCATTGGGATATCCCCTCTGTTTGAACCTAGTCTGTAAGTCTGTTGCCGCATTCCTAAAATCTGTCCATTCAGAGTAATTTCGTCTTGCTCGCAGATATTGCCCTTTAGGAATGCCACGTTTCAAGGACAATAGGTGACTGCTTTCCCATCTCAATAACGTGTTCGTGGCCGTGGGTTTACAGAACATTTTAGTTTTGATCTTTCTATCCGTACCCACACTGATAGACAGGTCCAAAAATGTCAATCTCACCTCATCTATCTCGCATGTGAAGAACAAGCCTAGATTATTATTAAGGAGGACACGAACTGTTCAAAGGCCGATCTTGTATTGTTCCAAAGAATGAATATGTCGTCGATGAACCTCAGCCAAATTAAAATTGACGAGGTCCATCGACTCATGCCTTCCCCAAAGACCACCTCTTTCTCCCACCAGCCCAGGTAGAAGTTTACGAAGGTTGGGGCACAGGGACTGCCCATCGCTACTCCCCTGAGCTGGTGGAAGATCTGCCTGTCAAACATGAATATGTTGTTACGTAGAATGAACTGTAGAAGGGTAATGATGAATTCATTATGTGCTCTAAGATGTGACTCTCTCTCTGCCAGGAAGGCCTCTATAGCCTCACATCCACGCTCATGTGGGATGGAGCTGTTGAGTGCCTTCACATCCAGGCTGGCTAGTAGCACCCCTTCTCCTTCTTCACAGTAGATGTCATGGAGGCGTCTCAGCACGTCCATTGAATCCCTCACATATGAGGGCAGACTTACGACAAATGGACGTAGGATCTCGTCTACATAGGTACTGATCTTTTCTGTTAACACCCTATACCAGATACAATGGGTCTGCCTTTAACCCCCTTATGAACAGGTATAGATATTCATTGTTTCCAATCAGTTTCCTATGTTTCGCTTGAGACAAGATCCTTTCTAGGTCGTTCTTAAAATCCTGACAAGGATTTCTGTCTATCCTTGAATAACAGGTGTTATCATTAAGAATACGTAAACACATATCCCTATAGGTCTCAACCGCCAAAATCACCACATTCCCCCCTTTATCCGAGGGTTTAATGACAATATTTTTGTCGTCAGTTAGGGAATTCAAGGCTTCATTCTCACTAGGAGTCAGGAATTTTCTTTTCCATCCCTGTACATTAAGAGAGCACAGTTTATCAGTGACCACTGTCAGAAATGCGTCAAGAGGCGAATATTCACTAGTAGGAGGGCTTTTTCTGGATGTTGGTTTGAGTTCGGTGAAGGGACCAGTACCTATTGGCCTCTGGCCTTCTTCAAGAAGGTCTGCTAATAGCCGAACATTACTTAACTCTTCCTCCTCTATCCCCAGCCTGTGACATTGATCTCGGTCGTGGGTAGCAAAGAATTTTTTCCATTTAAGGCGTCTTATGAACAAATTCATATCTTTCACCCAGTTAAAGGGTTTATATTTCGATGTGGGAACGAAATATAGCCCCTTCCGGAGTACCTCCATCTCCGCGTCCGTCAAGTTACGCTTGCAAAGATTAATTATTTGGAGGTCTTCAGTGTTTCTAGTTGGATTTATGGGTTTTTCTGTTTCTCAGATGGTAGTCTGAACCCATTCCTAAAAATAAAACCTCCTCTGGGACCACTGTCGCCTCTGCCTCTTCCTCTGCTTTTATTTGGTCGCCTCCCACGATACCCTGTTATTTCCTATATTACTGAATGTGCTGTGCACGAACGTTTCTGCGTCCGTATCACCCTCAGAGGAAGATATGTCCGTTTCAGTTTCTGGGTTATTTTTGTTGTATTTCCCAGTGAAATCAAATATCTTACCCTCTTTGAAGTCCCTGGTGTCACGGACGTATAGGCAGTGTTTCCTCTCTCTGATATAACTAGTGAATTTTTCCACCACTTGTAGTGCTATCTCTCTTTTTTCAAAGTCAGATGCCTGTGCAAGACTCTAGAAAACTATTTGAAGAATAAGATTGTACCAAGAGGTTTAAGGAGTCCTGTTTTGCCTACTGCGAGATTGAGATCTGAGGATCTCATGAGAAAATGGGAGAAGGAATCCATTGAGTCCTCCCTATGTCTCATGAGACTCCTGCTGGAAGAGGAAAAAACCTCTTAGCAAAAAGTAGCACAGAACTACAGGACAATATTGAGGCAGCAAAGAAGTTTGCACAGGCATCTGACTTTGAGAAAAGAGAGATAGCACTACAACAAGCGTTGGAAAAAAATCACTAGTTATATCAGAGAGAGGAAACACTCCCTATACGTCCGTGACACCACGGACTTCAAAGAGGGTAAGATATTTGATTTCACTGGGAAATACAACAAAAATAACCCAGAAACCGAAACGGACATATCTTCCTCTGAGGGTGATACGGACGCAGAAACGTTCGTGCACAGCACATTCAGTAATAGAGGAAATAACAGGAGTCGTGGGAGGCGACCAAATAGAAGCAGAGGAAGAGGCAGAGGCGACAGTGGTCCCAGAGGAGGTTTTTTTTTAGGGATGGGCTCAGACTACCATCTGAGAAACAGAAAAAACCCATAAATCCAACTAGAAACACTGAAGACCTCCAAATAATTAATTTTTCCAAGTGTAACTTGACGGACGCGGAGATGGAGGTACTCCGGAAGGGGCTATCTTTCGTTCCCACATCGAAATATAACCCCTTTAACTGGGTGAAAGATATGAATTTGTTCATAAGACGCCTCAAATGGAAAAAAATAGCCTACAAATAGTTAAAAAATGAAACAAGCTTATACTCACCTCTCTACTCAGCCAATCTCTGGCTGAGCCGGGTCTTCACTGCAGCCAATGAGCAGCATTCCCCACCATGTCAGGACAGGCGCCATTGGAACAGCTGTAGTGGAGAGTAGCAAGGTAAATATAAGCTGTGGAAGACCCCTTTAAAAGTTCATGAGAAGACTGAGAAAGCTAAAGAGACTTTGTTTACAAACAGCAATGACATCTATATTACATATTCTTTTCTGCCTTTATTTGGACTAAACAAACATTTTTGAATTTTAAACGTTTCATCACATCAGTTAATCTAACACCCATGGAAAAATACATACTGTATACATCTTTATTAGAAAAATACGTGAAAACACAATAAAAAAGTTACACATACAGGGACATAAATACAGTAATGCCTCAGTAGTTAGTAAATACATATAAACAATACAGCATACCCTATAAGACCCCCTCATGTGTGAAAGAATAGTTCCCCACATAACATAGTGCGCCGATAATCAGTTTAGAGGTTAGTTTACTTATTGGTGTATTATGTTAAGTGGGGAACTATCCTTTATGGATTTTTCTAATAAAGATTTATATGTATTTAGGCCCCTTTCACATCAGCGTTTTTGCTTTCGGTCCGAGTTCTGTCCTCGGGGCTCTAGGACGGAAAGATACTGATCAGGATTATCCCAATGCATTCTGAATGGAGAGAAATCCGTTCAGGATGCATCAGGATGTCTTCCGTTCAGTATGCAAACGTTTTTTGGATGTTGACAAAACCGCAGCATGCTGCGGATTTGTCTCCGTCCAAAAATCTGGAAGACATGCCGTAATGCCGGATCCGGAATTAACGCCCATTGAAAAGCATTAATCCGGATCTGACTTTAAGCTAAACGTAGTTTCGGCGCATCGCCGGATCCGACGTTTAGCTTTAAAGAATGGTAACCATGGCAGCCAGGATGCTACTAAAGTCCCGGCTGCCATGGAAAAGCAGCGGGGAGCCGGGGGAGCAGCTATTTACCTTCCGTGCGGTAGGCGGGGTGCTCCTCGATGACGTTACCGGGTCCCTGCGTCGCATGGTTCACATAGCTATGCTAGGTGAGCAATGCACCGTATGGATCGTACGGCGCATTGCTCACATAGCATAGCTATGTGATCTATGCGACGCAGGGACCCGGTGACGTCATCGAGGAGTGCCCGCACGGAATGTAAGTAGCTTCTCCCCCGACTTTCCGCTTCTTTTCCATGGAGGCAGGGACTTTAATAGCGTCCTGGCTGCCATGGTTACCTGAAAGCATATTGAAGACTGATCAGTCTTCAATATGCTTTCAGTTATCTTGCGTTGTGACGGATCCGGCGGGCATTTCCGGCGACGGAAGTGCACGCCGGATCCTCACAACGCAAATGTGAAAGAGGCCTTAGCGATTTATCTCTCCTGTGCAGTTTTTGTGGGCTTTAACTTTTAAAAGTGTTAGAATTATAAATTGCCCACTAGAGGGCACTGCTAATTAAGATAAGAGACAACATACAGTAATAAATTTGTTCTGCATAAACTGTGATGACTAACCTACATATAGTAACATAGTATATAAGACCGAAAAAAGACATTTGTCCATCCAGTTCAGCCTGTTTCCTACAAGTTGATCCAGAGGAACGCAAAAACCCTTGTGAGGCAGAAGCCAATTTTCCCCACTTAAGGGGAAAAAAATTCCTTCCCGACTCCAATGAGGCAATCAGAATAACTCCCTGGATCAACGACCTCTCTCTAGTAGCTATAGCCTGTAATATTATTACACTCCAGAAATACATCCAGGCCCCTCTTGAATTCCTTTATTGTACTCACCATCACCACCTCCTCAGGCAGAGAGTTCCATAGTCTCACTGCTCTTACAGTGAAGAATCCTCTTCTATGTTTGTGTACAAACCTTCTTTCCTCCAGACGCAGAGGATGTCTCCTCGTCACAGTCACAGTCCTGAGGATAAATAGATGATGGGAGAGATCTCTGTACTGACCCCTGATATATTTATACATAGTTATTAGATCTCCCCTCAGTCGTCTTTTTCTAAAGTGAATAACCCTAATTCTGATAACCTTTCAGTACATATGCTCATATACACTAAAGGAAAGTACCAATATATATATATATATATATATATATATACTTTTGCAGTCTGGGTGTGTTTGTTAACCCCTATTGGACACAGTCTACATTAGTACTTACAGCTCGTAGATAGGGTTGAGCGAACTTGTATTTTAAGTTCGGCGTCCAAAGTTCGGGTCCGTGTTATCGAAAAATTCCATTATGGACCGTGGTAGCGGAATCCATTACAGGATTCTTCGATAACCCCAACCCGAACTTTGGACGCCGAACTTAAAATACAAGTTCGCTCAACCCAACTTGTAGACTGTTTTGTTTTTTTATCTTCACATTTCAAAAGCCATAACTTTTTTATTTTTCCGTTGTATCTTTTAGAAGGTTCTTTAGAAATTGTAGGCACACATGAAACCAGATGATCCTGATGGGTTTTTGAGGTTCTGAAATTCTGCTTCTTTTCAACTGCTACTATCATATGCACTATATTGCCCCCACATCTACAACAGAAATATATTTCTTGGAAACAGCATTCCATTCATAGCTAATGTATGTTTATGGTCAATTTATTGGTGTCAGCATGCATATTTGTCCAATCTGAGAAAGCATGTTTAGGGTGCCCACACATATTAATTTGGATATGTTGTTTTTAGTTTTGTTCCCTGCAATTTTTGTAGCATTTTCTGTGCAGTTTTTTCTGGTAATTGTTTTTGTTTTTCAGTTTATTAATTCATGGTGTTTTTCTTCAATATAGAAGTTGATGTGAAAACACCGGAAAATAAGCCAGTGCATTTCTTAAGAAGCCAAAAAGGCAAAAAAGAATTCTAATTAACAAAAATGCAAATAGCACAAATGGCTGTGTGGCCTTGTTTTCTCCCATAGTCCTTCAGGTAATGCAGCGAGCCCCTCAGGAGCCAGTGCAGAGGATAGAAGAGGTAGTGGTCTTGATGAGCTAGTGTGTCAGGATGTACTCCCTCAAGCCTTAAAGTTGAAGTGAAAGGATCAGGCAGACGAAGAACAACAAATACTTTTCTTTACTTAGTGCAAAGGATGAGTTAAAAGAAAAAGAAATAAAGTCTGGGACGAGTTAAAGTACATCCAGCTGTAGTCTGCACAAGGTGCAATGTCTCCCAGCTGAGGTATGGTAGCAGGCAAGATGGCAGATAATAGCACTCTGGAGTAGGCCTTCTCTCTCTCCTGATTTCCTTTCGCTAATAGCAATAAGCTAGTACTTGTGACTATAGGTGTCCACTTGCAAAATTCTGGCTTTTTAATATGCCTGTCCTGAACTATGGTGATGGGTGTCTTAACTTGTTACCCTTACACCTTGAAGCGGAATCTGTATAACTGTAGTGCTGATCACTCTGCTGAATTTGTATACTGTGCTTGCAGATTCTCTGGTAGCCTGGGACCCTGCAGTCTCCCTGGATAGTGAATAGAGATCAGTGAATCAAAGCATGCGAAGTGTAATTCGATCCGAATTCTAGGAAAAATTTGATTAACAATTAGGCCCTATTCACACATCCGCAATGTAGTCCGCATGTATTCCGCAATTTTGCGGAATACATGCGGACCCATTGACTGTGAATGGGGCCGGGAACGATGCGGAGAGCACACACTGTGCTCTTCGCATCCGATTTTGCGGAGCGCGCCGCCGATTTTCCGGTCCGCGGCTCCGCAAAAAAAATAGAGCATGTCCTATTCTTGTCCGCAATTGCGGACAAGAGGAGGCATTTTCTATGGAGTTCGGGCAATGTGCGGTCCGCAAAAATGCGGAATGCACATTGCCGGTGTGTCCGTGTTTTGCGGATCCGCGGCTCCGTGGATCCGCAAAACAGAACGGATGTGTGAATAAGGCCTTAATCTGATTGTCTAGTTTACCTGTTATACATAGACTTACTGTGCGTCAGACTTAGTCTCAATAGGCGCATTTATCTAGTTCACTTGCTGTGCCATTAGTACTTAACCCCTTAGTGATCAGCCTGTTTTGGGCCTTACTGACCAAGCATTTTTCTTCCTTTTTTCATCGTCGCATTCCAAGAGCTATAACTTTTCTAGTTTTCCATCTATATAGCTTTATGAGGGCTTGTTTTTTGCGGAACAAGTTGTAGTTTTTATTGGTGCCATTTTGGGGTACACATAACTTTCCGATTAACTTTTATTAACTCTTTCTGGGAGGAAGATGGGAAAAACAGTAATACTGCTACTGCGTTTTTACAATCTAAATTTTACAGCGTTCATTTTTCGGTATAAATAACATAATAATATCTTTATTCTCTGGGTCAGTACAATTACAGTGATACCAAATACATATATATTTTTTTAGGTTTTACAATTTCTTTACTTTTACTTTTATATTTTTCTTTCTATGGAGTTGTGTGAGGGCTTGATTTTTGCGGGAAGTCTTTTGTTTTTCATTGGTATCATTTTGGAGTAAATGGCGCTTTTTGATCGCTTGTTATTAAGTTTTTTCGGTGGCAACTAAGAATAAATGAGCAATTCTGTATATTTTATTTATTTATTTATTTTGCGGCGTTCACCGTAGGGAATAATTTATGTGATATTTATGTAGTCTGGGTCTTTACGGATACGGCAATGACAAATATACGGGGGGAGATATTTTTTTCTATTTTTTTTCATTGAAAAGCGTATTTTCAATGTGAAAAAAAAGTGTAATTTTTTAATGTAATTTTTTAAATTTAATAAATGTTTTTTGTTTTTGTTTTTTTACCACTTAATAGTCCCACAAGGGGACTATCACAGACAGTATTTTGATTGCTTTTAAAATGCAATGCATTGTCCCTATAATGCATTGCATTTTAATAGCAATGCTATTTTAACATTGACCAGCAGGCTGCGCTAGAGAGGCACAACCTGCTAGAAATGACTGAAGGCTGGTCTGGGGCCTTCATAGACCCCTGCCAGCCTTCACACACATCGGCACCCCGCAATCGCATTTGCTGATGTGATCGCAGTGCCGATGGGAGACAGAGGGAGTCCGCTCCCTCTGTCACCGCTTTACATGCGTCGAAGTTATAAACAGTCCGGATCGGCACTCCTGCCATATCCGACGTTTAGCTTCAAAGAATGGTAACCATGGCAGCCAGGGAAAAGAAGCGGGGAGCCGGGGGAAAAGCCACTACCTTCCGTGCGGCGGCCGGGGCGCTCCTTGATGACGTCACCGGGTCCCTGCGTCGCGAAGTTCACATAGCTATGCAATGCGCAAGCTATGCTATGTGATCCATGTAACGCAGGGACCCGGTGACGTCATTGAGGAGCGCCCCGGCCACCGCACGGAAGGTAGTAGCTTTTACCCCCGGCTCCCCGCTTTTTTTCCATGGCAGCCGGGACTTTAGTAGCGTCCTGGCTGCCATGGTAACCTGAAAGCATATTGAAGACTGATCAGTCTTCAAATGTTTTCAGTTGTCTTGCATTGTGAAAGATCCGGTGGGCATTTCCGGCAACGGAAGTGCACGCCGGATCCTCACAACGCAGATGTGAAAGAGGCCTAACAGATGGATTAACTATATTATTTCCCTGTCACGTATGCAGTGCAGGTGTACTTTACACAATAAATGGGTATATGTCGCCCACCTAACTAACAGATGGATTAACTATATTTATTTCCCTGTCATGTATGCAGTGCAGGTGTATTTCACTCAATAAACTGGTATATATCGCCCACGTAACTAACAGACGGATTAACTATATTTATTTCCCTGTCATGTATGCAGTGCAGGTGTACTTCACACAATAAATAGGTATATGTCACCCAACTATCTAACAGACGGATTAACTATATTTATTTCCCTGTGACGTATGCAGTGCAGTTGTACTTCCCACAATAAATGGGTATATGTCACCCACCTAACTAACAGACAGATTAACTATATTTATTTCCATGTCATGTATACAGTGCAGTTGTAATTCATACAAAAAATGTGTATATGTCACCCACCGAACTTACAGACGGATTAACTATATTCATTTCTCTGTCACATATGCAGTGCAGGTGTACTTCACACAAAAAATGTGTATATGTCACCCACCAAACTTACAGACGGATTAAGTATTAAATTTGTGTGTCAGGGGTAAAAATATGTTGCATTGCACCCACAAAAAAATCGCTGTAGATCACTCACAGAATTAACAGCCAGATTTATTATTATCTTTCTGTGTCAGGGATGCAAAGATGGTGTATTGCACCCACAAAAAATCGGTAACCCACAGAATTAACAGCCCGATGAGATTCCTAACACTCTCCCTCACTTCAGCTGCCTGCCTCCTGTCCCTGCACTATACAGAGATGATGGCCGGTGCTACACATGATCCAGCTTATATAGAGGCTGGGTCACATGATGCAAGGGCCAATCACAGCCATGCCATTAGTAAGCATGGGATTGATGGCTTCTGAGTGCCCACATCTTAAAAGCTTGTGGATTGGCTGCCCTGCAGCCTTTCAACAAGCTTTATTAAATGCCCAAAGTTTGGGTTCGGGTCCGTGTACCACCTTTACAGTTCGGGTTCACTTAACACTATTTACTAGCTATTATCTTGCTTGGCTCAAACAAGTTCCAAGAAACCAACCTAATTACTTGGGTTATGTTGGGTTATATTGGGTTATCCTAGCAACCGACGAAAATATTTCACAGAATCATTTAAAACAAGGTTTAATATAAGGACAGATAACAGTAAGAGCATGGCTTACCTGGATATAAATGATGTTCATCTGGAAGATGCTGCCATTTATTACTGTGCTCGAGAATGGTAGTTGTGACTTTGATGATGGTGGTGGTGCTCACAGTTCACTGTCGCTGTCTCCACTGTGGCGCTCCCTAATGCCACCCAGTGACTGAAGGGTGCAGTCTTTGTTCCCTTGTGGCACACCCTGACCTTGAAGCTCCCTCCTGGTGTTAGTTGGGGTGCCTGTGGTGGTGGAGAGTTTATCAGGGTGCAATGCAGCAGGGCTGAAGTAAAGGGCCAGCAGATATATACGAAGGAGCCAATAACCAGGCCCATTAGTGTCAATAAATAAGTCTCTCTTTACTAAAGTGCAAATGGGAGTAGTAGTACATATGGCACTAAAAGTAATGCAATGCTTCCTATTCATTTTGTGAAATGTCTTTCTTGTGAAAAGGTAGAGAAGACATTGATTGTGGTCATGTGACCCTGTAGAGTTACCACCTCCAGAAGTCACATATATACAGTATATGCCGTATACTGTGCAGTAAGAGAAGAGATGAAGCTTATTCTCAGCAGCTTTCTTCTGCTCCATTACTTGGGTAAGAGAACATGTGATGTGAGGGGAGATATGATGATAATGGGGTCCTCAGTATAGACATTACTTTTTTATATCTCAGTTTTTTCAGGAGTCAAAGCTCAGGTTCAGCTTCTTCAGCCACAATCACTATCTGTACAATATGGAGGACACGTCCAGTTACCATGTACTACTTCTGGATATCAGTTTTCTAGCTATTGGCTTGCTTGGCTCAAACAAGTTCCAAGAAATGAACCTGATTACATGGGTAGTATATATCCTAACGATGGAAGGAAATATTTTACAGAATCATTTAAAAAAGGATTTAATATAAGGATTGATATTAGTAAGAGCATGGCTTATCTGGATATAAATTATGTACGCCTGGAAGATGCTGCCATTTATTACTGTGCCCGAGATCCACAGTGATCATGTCACTCATCATCTCATACACTAACCTCCTGTACACATTGTGTTCATATCACTGCCACAGAGTCGGGTACAAACATCTGTGATAGGGCACAATATATAGAACAGGTGTCTGCTGTCTGCCTTCTCATAAGTGGGCTGTGTGGCAGGAGCAGCACCAGTGCCTTATGCGCTGTGGCATTAGAAGAATTTTGATATCTCTAACTTTTTAGTCCAACCAGACTGTCAATTACTCTGTAATTCCTCTAGCGCCGTTCTATTGAAGCAGTAGGTTTAACCCCTTCAGGACACATGACGTACCAGTACGGCATGTTTCCCGAATCCTTAAGGACACATGACGTACCGGTACGTCATGTGTAGTTCCGATCACTGACGCACGGCTGACAGTGATCGGAACTGGGTGCCTGCTTAAATCCTTCAGCAGGCACCCTGTGACAATGCGCGGGGGGGTCCTGTGACCCCCCCCGCATTGCCAATCTCTGCAAACCGCAGGTCAATTTAGACCAGCGGTTTGCAGCGCTAATGCAAGTTTCTGATCCCCGCGGTCCGTGACTGCAGGGATCAGAAACTTCAAATAAGTTTTTATAATATAGTTAACCCCCCTCCTGCAGCCCTGTGTCAATTGTGCCTGCGGGTGCAGCAGGGGAGGAAGGATTGCGGGCGGTGTGGGAGGCGGGCAGAAGGCGTGCGGCAGTGTGGGAGGCGGGCACGCGATCATCCTTCCGCCCCCGTTCATTCTCAGGATGGCCGAGCGGTTAGATCAGAGTGTCAGCTCATTTCTGACACTCCGATTCAAACGGCTGACATCTGTGCAGATGTCAGCCGCTTTAACCCCTTCCATACCGCGGTCCGTAGGGACCGCTGTATGGTAGTGGTTAACAGGGAGGGCGCTCCCTCCCTCTCCCATCGGGGGGCTGCTGTGCCTTTGCAGCCCCCGATTCTTGAAAGGGAGCACAGATGGAGGGAGCCTTCTCCTTCCCCTTCCCCCTCTGCTCAGTTGTGGCAGACGGGGAAGGTTCCCATGGTAACAGGACACCTTCTCAGGCATCCTGCTGTCCATGGTGCTGAACAGATCTGTTCTAAAGGCAGAAATCTGTTCAGACAGAAGTGTAAGTGAAATACAGTACAGTATACTATATAGTGTACTATACTGTATTATACAGACATCAGACCCACTGGATCTTCAAGAACCAAGTGGGTCTGGGTCAAAAAAGAAAGTGAAAACACATTTATCACTGATTAAAAAAAAAAAAAATTCCCTACACATTGTACATGTTATATATCACCGCGTCTGTAACGACCTGATCTATAAAATGGTCATGTTATATTCCCTGCACGGTGAACGCCATAAAAAATAAAAACTATGATGAAATTGAAATTTTGCCCACCTTACTTCCCAAAAAAGTAATACAAGTGATCAAAAAAGTCGTATATACGCCAAAATAGTACCATTCAAACCGGCGCCTCATCCCGCAAAAAATGAGCCCCTACATGAGACAATGGCCCAAAAAATAAAAAAAACTATGGCCCTCAGACTATGGAGACACTAAAACTTTTTTTTTTTGTTTCAAAAATAATATTATTGTGTAAAACTTAAAAAAAATAAAAGAAAGTATACATATTAGGTATCACTACGTCTGTAATGACCGGCTCTATAAAAATATCATATGACCAAACCCCTCAGATGAACACTGTCAAAAAAATAAAATAAAAACGGTTTAAAAAAAGTTATTTTTTGTCACCTTACATCACAAAAAGTGTAATAGCAAGCGATCAAAAAGGCGTATGCCCTCTAAAATAGTGCCAATCTAACCGTCATCTCATCCTGCAAAAATGATGCCCAACCTGAGACAATTGGCCAAAGGCTGAAAAAACTGTGGCTCTCAGAATATAGAGACACTAAAACATGTTTTTTTTTTGTTTCAAAAATGATATTCTTGTGTAAAACCTAAATAACTAAAAAAAGGTATACATATTAGGTATCCCTGCATCCGTAACAACCTGCTCTATAAAAATAGCACATGATCTAATCTTTCAGATGAATGTTGTAAATAATAAAAAATAAAAACGGTGCCAAAACAGGTATTTTTGGACAAATTTTCCATTTTAATCCATTTTTTCCCGTAACAAAGCAAGGGTAAACAGCCAAATGAAACTCAATATTTATTGCCCCGAATATTTAGTTTACAGAAACACCCCATATGTGGTCGTAAACTACTGTATGGTCACACGGCAGGGCACAGAAAGAATGGAACGCCATATGGTTTTTGGAAGGCAGATTTTGCTGGACTGGTTTTTTGACACCATGTCCTATTGGAAGCCCCCCTGATGCACCCCTAGAGTAGAAACTCCAAAAAGTGACCCCATTTAGGAAACTACACCACTCAAGGTATTCAAAACTGATTTTACAAACTTTGTTAACCCTTTAACTGTTCCACAAGAGTTAATGACAAATGGAGATGAAATTGTTACTTTGCTTCACAAAAAGTGTAATATAGAGCAACCAAAAATCATATGTACCCTAAAATAGTACCAAAAAAACTGCCACCTTATCCCATAGTTTCCAAAATGGGGTCACTTTTTTGGAGTTTCTACTCTAGGAGTGCATCAGGGGGGCTTCAAATGGGACATGGTGTCAAAAAAATAGTCCAGCAAAATCCGCCTTCCAAAACCCATATGACATTCCCTTCCTTCGGCACCCTGCCGTTTGGCCATACAGTAGTTTACGACCACATATGGAGTGTTTCTGTAAACTATAGAATCAGGGCAATAAATATAGAGTTTTGTTTGGCGTTTAACCCTTGCTTTGTTACTGGAAAAAAAATTATTAACATTGGAAATCTTCCAAAAAAGTGAAATTCTGAAATTTTATCTCCATTTTCCATTAAATCGTATGGAACGCCTAAAGGGTTAATAAAGCTTGTAAAATCTCTTTTGAATACCCTGAGGGGTGTAGTTTCTTAGATGGGGTCACTTTTTGGGAGTTTCTACTGTAGGGTTGCATCAGGGGGGCTTCAAATAGGACATGGTGTCAAAAAACTAGTCCAGCAAAATCTGCCTTTCAAAAACCACATGGTGCTCCTATCCCTCTATGCCTTGCCGTGTGGCTGTACAGTGGTGTACGACCACATATTGGGTGTTTCTGTAAACCGCAGAGTCAGGGCAATAAATATAGAGTTTTGTTTGGCTGTTAACTGTTGCTTTGTTAGTGGGAAAATGGATTAAAATGAAAAATTTGACAAAAAAAATTAAAATTCTGAAATTTCATATCCATTTGCCATCAGCTCTTGTGGAACACCTAAAGGGTTAATAATGTTTGTAAAATCAGTTTTGAACACCTTGAGGGGTGTAGTTTCTAGAATGGGATCATTTTTGGTGGTTTCTATTATGTAAGCCTCACAAAGTGACTTCAGACCTGAACTGGTCCCTAAAAAGTGGGTTTTTGTAAATTTCTGAAAATTTTCAAGATTTGCTTCTAAACTTCTAAGCCTTGTAACGTCCCCAAAAAATAAAATGGCATTCCCAAAATGATCCAAACATGAAGTAGACATATGGGGAATGTAAATTAGTAACTTTTTTTGGAGGTATTACCATGTATTATAGAAGTAGAGAAATTGAAACTTGGAAATTTGCAAAATTTTGGTACATTTTTTTTTTTTTTTTTTAATAAATAAAAATGAATTTTATTTACTCCATTTTACAATATGTGACGAAAAAACTATCTCAGAATGGCCTGGATAAGTAAATGAGTTTTAAAGTTATCACCACATAAAGTGACACTGGTCAGATTTGCAAAAAATGGCCTGGTCCTTAAGGTGAAATATGGCCGTGTCCTTAAGGGGTTAAAGAGCACACCAAATGCTTGAAATAACTTCTTTATTAACTTCAACTTTTCTTCATATATAACACTGCCACTTCTGCAGCAGATAGTCCATGTTATGTACAAAACACGTGTAGAGTAAAGTATCACAAAATGGCGGTTCAATTGTTCAATCTTGTCATTCAACAAAAAATGGTGGATATATTTCTCTCTTCAGTATCTGTACTCTCACTTTAAGTTATTTAAGCACTCTATGATCTCTCTGAGAGGTATATCTGAGGTTGGGAGGCGACCGTTGTTTTTGCAGATACCAACTCGTCATGTACCGGGCCCATTGTAATGTGGGCCCGTTACATTGATGACATTTTCATTATTTGGAATAGCTCCAAATCGGCATTCCAAACTCTGGTAAATCCGTTAAATCAGAATGAGATTGGCCTGAAATTCACCATAAAGTTGGTGGTGATTTGCTTCCATTTCTAGACATCCAGATATGCAAAAACAGCTTCGGATCCCTCACGACTAACATCTATCGTAAACCAACTGCCACGAACTCGGTCTTACATTGGTCCAGCAGCCACCCCTTCCCCCTAAAAAGAGGGATTCCACGAGGCCAATACCTCCGCCTCAGACGGGTGTGCTCTGAGGAACAAACTTTTATTGAACAGGCCCAGATATTGGGGCTATCCTGATTCGGTCCTTAAACCAGCTTTTCGGGTTGCCCTCTCATCCTCAAGAACTGAACTTCTTACCCCCAGACAAAAGCCTGATCCACCACAAAAGATCAGACTCATCGCCACGTATGATGAAGCATCTGAGAAAGTACGGTCAATTTTAAAAAAAACATTGGCCAATTTTACTAATGGATCCAGATATTAGGGATACTATCTTTGATTATCCTCAGGTGACGTTTAGACGGGGGAAAAGCCTGAAAGACCTGCTGGTACACAGTCACTACAAACCTGGACCCTCTGGTTGCTCCTGGTTACAGCGCAAACCACAGGGCTCATTCAGATGTAGTGGCTGTGTAGCCTGTGCCTCCATTCAAACTGGAAAGTCCTTTTTCAGCAACAATCTGAACAAGTCCTTTAAAATCAAGGACTTCATTAATTGTCGCACAAGAGGGGTCATCTATAAAATCACCTGTACTTGCCGATTGGAATATATCGGCAAGACCAAAAGAGAACTACGTCGACGTGTGGGGGAACACCTCTGCGATATCTCAAACAAAAAAGATACAGCGGTGTCCCGCCACGTACATGAGTTCCATGCTGGGGACACTTCAAGTGTTAACTTCATGGGTATTGCCACCATCCCCCCCCCCCCCCAATACGAGGCGGTGACTGGGACAGGTCTCTGCTCCAGCTGGAAGCACGTTGGATCCATACGCTTCGCACAGTGTATCCAACAGGTCTCAATGAACAACTCAATTTTGCCTGCTTCCTCTAAATAGTGCCGATACAGCGTCTAATCATAGGTCATCTGTTGCACCAACACGGTATGACCTGCTATTTGTAAGTTTTATTTATTACTTTTAGCTTTTAGTGACGTCCTTATTGTGCCTAAATCTGCGCTCTATTTGGCAGTAAAACACTGAGTTGTAAGTCCAGTGATGCTACACATCCCTCTTTGTTCCTAACCAGGATGTCCATTTTGTTTGTTTCTCAACTGCCATCAATGCCCCTGTTTTGGGCTATATACTATTCCGCACCATTGCTAGTGTGGACTGTTTGTTTCCCCTCCTGGCAGCTTCCCTTCCGGTTGCTAGGCGACGGAACAACACAGTGCCTGTGCACATCGCGTCACTGATGACGCTATGCGCAGCCTGCAGCAGGTGACTAGTCATGTGACCGTGACGTCACCTCGCGCCACGCCCCCCGTCACACGCGATGCTATCGGACCGCGTGTGAGGCTTGGGAACCGGCAGATGACGTCATCAAGCGCCGACTGCCGGCGTCTTCCCACACACACGTGGGTATAAAGGTCCATAGTGAGTATTATTCCATGTAGGACATCATCTGTCACGTCTTTAGCGGCCCATCAGCTGGTTGGACGGACTGCCAGTTCATCATATACTGGAGCCCGTCCCCTGTAGAGGGAGCCCTCATCAGTGGGCGCCCCCCCTTCTGGACGGCCCTCATCTCTGGACAGCCCTGGCTTATACTTTTGACCCTGATTTTTTCCCTGGGGGCGTTATATTTGCCCTCAAGAATGGTTTGTTAATCTAATAACTTTATGTAGGCATGCCTATCATTCCCTTCTGTTTCTCCCCTGTGTACACCACACCCCTGATGATTCTACCTGATGAAACGTGCATGTAGGGTCTAGCTGCACTAGGGTCTTAAAGGGTCCCCAACCGTTGAAGGATAGGTTCCGGACGGGGTCGTTCTTTTCAGGACGGTTACTCCGTGGTTAGGACCTTTAGGGACAGAGTACCCCCCTAAACTAGGGAATTCTAGGGCATTTACTAATTCTTGCCCCTTTGTCTTTCTCTGCTCCCCCTGAATTGCCTCGTCCGGTCCCTACCATTCTATCCTGATGACATCTACAAAGGTAGGACCAACGGTTTATTTATATATTTATTTTTCTTTACCGTATGGTGCCACGGTGCACACTTATATCCATCAGATGCCTTCAAGTATCTTTAAGGTATTTATGTCGTCCATTGGCATGTTACGTGTTTGGCAATAATTTGTGCTTTTGACTATATTTTTATCAATTAAGGAAAAGAGTATTTTTATTGTAATGAGAAGTAAAAGTTAAGTTTTAGGTTGTTACCACGTTCTTTGATTATTTGATTATTCCTGTGGTTGCTATAGCCGCCAGAATCTATCTCTGGATTCAGTATTTTCCCATATCTGAGGTTTAACCAATATTTCTATTTGCTCTACTTGGTTTGCAGTTTGGTCTATACAATTGCTTTGAGTAGTTTGCTTTTATGGCTCAATATGATCTGGTATGAGCAGTTCGCAGATTGGTGGAACTGTAAGCAAACACATATAACTAGTTCAGTATACAGTTCTACGTTATCAATAGGAACATACATTATATACAGTTGCAAGAATAAGTATGTGAACCCTTTGGAATGATATGGATTTCTGCACAAATTGGTCATAAAAATGTGATCTGATCTTCATCTAAGTCATAACAATAGACAATCACAGTCTGCTTAAACTAATAACACACAAATAATTAAATGTTGCCATGTTTTTATTGAACACAACATGTAAACATTTACAGTGTAGGTGGAAAAAGTATGTGAACCCTTGGATTTAATAACTGGTTGAACCTCCTTTGGCAGCAATAACTTCAACCAAACGTTTCCTGTAGTCGCAGATCAAACGTGCACAGCGGTCAGGAGTAATTTTTGACCATTCCTCTTTACAGAACTGTTTCAGTTCAGCAATATTCTTGGGATGCCTGGTGTGAATCGCTTTCTTGAGGTCATGCCACAGCATCTCAATCGGGTTGAGGTCAGGACTCTGACTGGGCCACTTCAGAAGGCGTATTTTCTTTTGTTTAAGCCATTCTGTTGTTAATTTACTTCTATGCTTTGGGTCGTTGTCCTGATGCAACACCCATCTTCTGTTGAGCTTCAGCTGGTTGACAGGTGGCCTTAGTTCTCCTGCAAAATGTCTTGATAAACTTGGGAATTAATTTTTCCTTCGATAACAATCCGTCCAGGCCCTGACGCAGTAAAGCAGCCCAAAGCCATGATGCACCCACCACCATACTTTATATTTGGGATGAGGTTTTGATGTTGGTGTGCTGTGCCTCTTTTTCTCCACACATAGTGTTGTGTGTTTCTCCCAAACAACTCAACTTTGGTTTCATCTGTCTACAGAATATTTTGCCAGTACTGCTGTGGAACATCCAGGTGTGCTTGTGCAAACTGTAAACATGCAGCAATGTTTCTTTTGGACAGCAGTAGCTTGCTCTGTGGTATCCTCCCATGAAATCCATTCTTGTTTAGTGTTTTACATATTGTAGATTCGTTAACAGGGATGTTAGCATATGCCAGAGACTTTTGTAAGTCTTTAGCTGACACTCTAAGTACTTCTTCACCTCATTGAACTGGTGTGTGTTTTTTTTATAGGGCAGGCCAGCTGTAACCAACACCTCCAATCTCATCTCATTGATTGGACTCTAATTGGCTGACACCTCACTCCAATTAGCTCTTGGAGATGTCAATACTTTAGTGGTTCAAATACTTTTTCCACCTGCACTGTGAATGTTTACATGGTGTGTTCAATAAAAACATGGTAACATTAAATTCTTTGTGTGTTATTAGTTTAAGCAGACTGTGATTGTCTATTGTTGTGACTTGGATGAAGATCAGATCACATTTTATGACCAATTTGTGCAGAAATCCATATCATTCTAAAGGGTTCACATACTTTTTCTTGCAACTATAACTGATTTTAATACCTATTACTTTGTTTCCATAAAACTCAGCTCTGGCTGGAGTGAAAATCTGTTCAGCTTCTCTTCTCTGGTGTAATGAATTCCAGCAGTTCCTGTTAGGGAATTTCCTACATAGACTGAGTGTGAGGCTGACTGTGATTGGCCAAGACTCCTGCTCAGTGTGGGATTGACTGTGATTGGCCAAGACTCCTGCTCAATAACAACAGCTTAACTCTATGCTTTCTGGTAATAATTGTTCTGTGTCATTGAGCTTACCTTACAGTCCTATAATAAATCTTAAAGGCATATTATCTTTTCTGCTTTTGTGAACACAATATATAACTGTTACATGACATCCAAAACATGAAGTAAATAACTCTGCTTTTGTTTTTAATATATAAACATATGAACTGTGTTAAGGTTATTGGCAGGTCTAGCTGTATACACATATAAGTAATATTAGCAACCTAGGACAGGTCTTAGCTGGCCAGCTATAGGCTGCCAGTGCCAGTTTTGCTTGTTGGCACTTATCAGGGACAGTGATGGGTTTTGTTGCCAGAAATCAACTGTTGATATAATTGTGACTTTTTATTTTTGGTACCTGAAATTCCATTTTCACTTTTCAGTTTATATAATAGAATTTTGTTTAACATTGCATTTCTGAAAACTGTAAGTGATGAAAGAACCCCTCTTCCTCCATAACTGCAACGTTCCCCCTCACCCTAACAATATGATGCTGCTGCTGCTAGGGATGGGTGATATGGCCGCTATAGTTGCTGAGTGGTGCTCTCTAAACCTGAAGTAAAGGTGGAGGTGCTGGTCACTAGTGTGATGAACAGTGAATCTTTCATGGTTAGAGTTGAGTGGACACCTGGAAGTTCGGGTTCAGCAGAACTTTACAAAAAAGTTCGGGTTCGGGACCCGAACTTTTCCCCAAACTTTACCCCAAACTGGAACCCCATTGAAGTCAATGGGAACCCGAACTTTGGGGCACTAAAATGGCTCTAAAATAGTCCTGGAAAGGGTTAGATAGTGAAATAACATAAAATACACAAAAATGTAAAATAAATGTTCTAAACCTGAGCACAAGTGAGTGACAGTGGCACCTGCCACCCCGCAAACAGAGGATGTGGCAGCAACACCACCACATCTTTCACTATCACCAATCATCTCCACACTATACCATGGAAGCATTCAGCTGTCCATCTCCCAATTAGAAAAAAAATAGAAAGATAAAGTACCCCCTACCCACCCGCGATCCCTGGCCCTGAATGCCAGGATTTCAAAATTCCTGGTCCTTTGAAATGCTGTCATTCTGTCAGGTGGAGATAGATAGAGACTTTTAAAAAACTTATGGCGGTGGCTGTCCCATAGTATGTGGTTCCCAGCCTCCACTACTTTTCCAGACGAGCCATCCCTTCCCTGCACAACCAAGTGGCGGACAAAATCAGGTGTGCACTGCACAACGCCATCTGTGGCAAGGTCCACATAACCACTAATACGTGGACCAGTAAGCACAGGCAGGGAAGTTATATCTCCCTAACAGCACACTGGGTAAATGTAATGGCGGCTGGGCTAGAGGCGGATAGCAGTTTGGCGCATGTCCTTCTGCCCCCGAGGAATGCAGGGAATTTCTCTATGCCTCCTATTGCCTCCTCCTCCTACTCCACTTCCTCCTCCTCTACCACCTCCTCATCATTTTAACGTAACACCTTCACCATCAACATCAGCACGGCCAGGGGGAACGACAGCAGGCTGTTCTGAAACTCATCTGTTTGGAGGACAAACCCCACACCGCGCAGGAGCTGTGGACGGGCATGGAACAACAGACCGATGAGTGGTTGGTGTCACTGAGCCTCAAGCCCGGCCTGGTGGTGTGCGATAATAGGCAAAGTTGCTGCCGGTGGGCCTCAAGCCCGGCCTGGTGGTGTGCGATAATGGGCGTAATCTCGTAGCAGCTCTGGGCCTAGCCAGTTTGACACACATTCCTTGCCTGGCGCATGTGCTGAATTTGGTGGTGCAGAAATTCCTGAACACCTGACAGTGAAAATCAATTCAGTTAATCTAGCTCTTAGATTCTGGTGGGACAAATTCACTTTTATTGGTGCTCAAGGTCCCCTGCATTTCCACTGTTATCAGGACTTTTTATTATAAATCGTAACAAAAACCATACAAGGAACATTTAAAAAAGAGAAAATTAACCCGACCAGACTCCCACCCTAAACCCCCACCCCCTTTCACTCAAACCACTCATTAATGCCCATTCACAAACTATTTACACATTTAGTTATAAACATATTTAAATAACTATAAGTCAGATAAATAAAATAAACAAACAAAAGTATATAGAAACATAGAATGTGTCGGCAGATAAGAACCATTTGGCCCATCTAGTCTGCCCAATATACTGAATACTATGAATAGCCCCAGGCCCTATCCTTAACTTATTAGGCCAATGATATATAAGTGGGTGGGTGGGTTCCTGCACCAACATAGAGGAGGAGGAGAAGAAACCGTGTTCACAGCAGGGTGGCACCCAAAGCAGCTCATGGCTATCACTTGAGCATGGCTGGGGGGATACGGAGGACACAGATGATACACCTCCCACAGAGGACAGCTTGTAGTAGCCTCTGGGCAGCCTGGCACATATAAGCGGCTACATGCTGCAGTGCCTGTGCAACGACTGCCGAGATGACCACATTCTAACTTGTTCACTGGGTGGCCACTCTGCTGGATCCCTGTTACAAGGACAATGTGCCGTCCTCAATTCCGTCACTGAAGCATGATCGGAAGAAGCGAACGCTGGTAGACGCGCTGCTGATGGCATTCACACCTGACACGGGGGGCTCAGTGGAAGCACAAGGCTAAAGCAGAGCAGGAGGAGAAAGAAGTCGCCAATGCAGCTGGGTGGGCCCCCCCCCCCCCCGCACCTAAGAAGGCAGAGTTAGCATGGCCGAAATGTGGAAAATCTTTGTCACCACGCCACAACAACCAGCACCACCAGCAGATATGGAACGTCTTAGCAAGAGGCAGCATTTCCGCAAAATGGTGGAATGGTATCTGTGCACACTCCTACACGTACTGACTGATGGGACTGCCCAGGGTCGTAGCTACAGGGGAAGCAGGGAAAGCGGCATCTTTGGGGCCTTGACCAAGAAGGGGCCCATCCAGGAGGAGGAGGACTAAAAGACTTTGTCAGGGCCCCCTAAACAGAATTATACAATAAAATTATATACGGTGGCAGTATAGACAATGTTGAAAACGGATGGAACAGCTGCCTGGTCTGACAGAGCAATCTTAAGTAGCCACAGGAATGGGGGAAGCATGAAAGGAAGGGGTTGAGAAAAAATTACTGGGGGAGGGGGGCCCCATTCAAAAATTTCCTGTTAGACCCAGTCATTTTTAGCTACGTCACTGGGTCTGCCGCATTCAACTTCTGGGTCTCCAAATTGGGGACATGGCCTCAGCTTCACCTTTACGCCTTGGAGGTGCTGGCCTGCCCTGCAGCCACTGTATTATCTGAATGTGTGTTTAGCATGGCTAGGGGCGTTATTACAGACAAGCGCAGCCGCCTGTCCACAGCCAACTTTGACAATCTCACGTTCATTAAAAAGAACCAGGCATAGATCCCACAGGACTTGTTCCTACCTTATGCAGAATAGACATGTATCACCCAACCATTGTTATACTACAGCACACTTTTACTCTGTTTTCTTTTTTATATTTCCCAATGTTTTGTGGTCTACCCCAATTAATAGAAAAAGAAAGGAAAACAAAACACATTGTTGTTGGTGATTACCTTTGACTTCACAGCCAAAAAAGGCTTTATGTCAGGCAACAATGCAACCACCAATTGTAATGAACTAAGTTCCCTGTCTGTTATGAAAGAAAGAAGGGGTACAGATCAGCCAACAATCTGAACGCCACCTAATTTACAGCATATATTTCCCAGTCAGGTATGCAGGGCAGGGGTAGTTTGAAAGAAAAAAGGGGTCATGGAGCGTCCCCGTCATCAGGCATCTATTTGCCCCGCTAAAGAATTATTTTAAAAGTGTATAGAGGCCACAAGGGGCCCCCCGCTTCAGATTTATCACGGAGACATCATGGAGATTTTACAGCATATAACTACAGCACCCAACAATGTAAACGCCACTGAATTTACAGAATATAATTCCCAGTCAGGTATGCAGTGCAGGGGTACTTTGAAAGAAAGAAGGGGTACAGATCACCTAACAATCTGAAGGCCACCAAATTTACTGAATATATTTCCAAGTCAGGTATGCAGAGCAGGGGTACTTTAGGGCCCAAGAATGTAACACACGATTTTTAGAAATTTACCTCCCTGTCACCTATGCAGAGAAGGGGTTTGTATATGGCAAAACTGGCAAAATGTCACCCACCAATGTAACAGATGATTTTTTGAAATTTACTGCCCTGTCACTTAGGCAGAGCAGGGGTTTGTATACGGGAAAACTGGCAAAATGTCACCCACCAATGTAACAGACGATTTTTACAAATTTACGTCCCTGTCACCTATGCAGAGCATGGGTTTGTATATGGCAAAACTGGCAAAATGTCACCCACCAATGTAACAGATGATTTTTTGAAATTTACCGCCCTGTCACTTATGCAGAGCAGGGGTTGGTATACGGCAAAACTGGTAAAATGTCACTCACCAATGTAACAGATGATTTTTTGAAATTTACCTCCCCGTCACTTATGCAGAGCATGGGTTTGTATACGGCAAAACCGGCAAAAAAACAGTTTTTTCAGCGTTGTATGCAAAAGTGCTCTGTGGCACAACAGTGCAGGCTTATTCCCCCAACTACAGAAAAGCAGTTTTTCACAGCAAAATTTTAAAATATTTTTTTCAGCGGTGTATGCAAACGTGATCTGTGGTACGACAGTACGGGTTTATTCCACCAACTACAGAAATGCACTGTCACCCCAAAATTATAAAATTGGTAATGTAGGGGGACTTGACCTGCCAGAAAAAAGGAACTTTTCCTCCACTGAGCTACCAAAAAATAATTAGACTGATGTCCCTGGCAGGCTGGCACACATGCAGATCACATGCAGTTCCAAGAACACTGCAGTTGCTAAAATGGCCGCCGACCCCCACCTCAGTAACAGATGGATTAAAAATTATTTTGCAGTATCACTGGGCTAAGGGCTGGGTACAAATATGTAGCATAGCACCCTTGATAGTTGCTGTAGTTTGAAGATTTAACACCACCAAGTTCAACAGATTTCTTCCCTAATCTCACCCTGAGAGCACCAGCAGCAACCTGTCCCTACTCTAAGAGCAGCAGAGTGACGTGCGGCACTACATAACTCCAGCTTATATAGAGGCTGGGTAACATGCTGCACTTAGCCAATCACAGCCATGCCAATAGTAACCATGGCTGTGATGGCTTCTTAGGGCAAAGTAGTGAAAAGCCTTTCAAAAAGCGTGAAGTAATCGCCGAACAACGAACCCGAACTTTTACGGAAATGCTCGGGTCCGGGTGCGGAAAACCGTAAAGTTCAGTATGAACCAGAACTGTATAGTTCGGGTTCGCTCAACTCTAAAAAATGGTTATATAGTTACAGTACTAAGTAAAGGTTGAAAAAAGACCTAGAAGGTCCATTAAGTCCAAACTAGAATCCTACTTCTAATCAACAGGAAGGCAAAAACACCTATTAAACAGTCATTAATTAGTCTTGTTTCCCATCTGCGTCATGCAGATCTGGATGGCTGTTTCTACGTGGTGACGTAATGACGTCACCACTTCATTACACTGATTACACTGATTGTGTTCATTACACTGATTATGTCGCGCTGACGTGGTGATGTTACATGTCACCACACATGAGATTTCACGTGGTTTATTTAATAAAGATGGCCACAATAGCCTCTCCCCGAGCAAATGGATAAGATGAGTATGTTTTTTTTAAACTCCATTTCAGGAAGAATTGATTTGTTACTAGAGATGAGCGAACATTAAAAAAAAGTCTGGTGTTCGGCGTTCGGGTTGTGGTAAGTCGCGCATCTCGTTATGGATTCCACTATAGCGGCATATGGAATCCATAAGGGGCGGCTGCCACCAACCCGAACTGTTGAACAGCCGAAGGACCTGGGGTGACGTCACTGTCATGTGATCAGTGCAGGGGGTGTGGCTCAGCACTGGATTTGATCCCGTGCTGAGCCACGCCCCCTGCACTGATCACATGACAGTGACCTCACCTCAGGTCCTTCTGCTGTTCAACAGTTCGGGTTGGTGGCAGCCGCCCCTTATGGATTCCATATGCCGCTATAGTGGAATCCATAACGGGATGCGCGACTTACCACAACCCGAACGCCGAACACCGGACTTTTTTTTAAAGATCGCTCATCTCTATTTGTTACCACAAAGTCAATTCTATGCACTTCTATTCATTCAACACTACTGATTGTACATCATCAGGATTTCATTATGCCTGTGTGAAAGAGGGCATAATAAGGTCTCCCCTCCCTCCAGTGCCTGGCTGCCATTTTAAATACCTTATAGGCTATTTATGTCATTATCTTCTACTGAACCCTGGCAAATAGTCATTTTTTCACCTACTGTTTGTGCATTATTACAAGAATTCAGCCTGGAAATAAATAGATAGATTTAATTTTAAATGATCAAAATATTCTTGTAAACTGGTATACATCCTAGGAAAGTTTTAGCTTAAATGAGTCTTTGGATTAAAGAAAAAATACAAAAGCTACCACATATGTCAAAGCAATAAACAGCAGATGTTACATAAATTAAATACAGAAGTATTGATATATAAAAAATAATGCCGCGAAGTTTAAGAATTTGAGGGAAATCTTCTATGTTCTTCAATTATATAAATGTTAAAAAGTATAAATCTGAATGTGTCGGCCCTTTAAAGAGTAATGAGGGGTGAGTTGCAGAGAGTGACAAGGAGTAAGCAAAGCTGTTAAATATTTTTTTCTCTAATGTATTCACTGAGGAAAACAAACTGTCAGATGAAATGCTGAATGTAAAAATAAATTCCCCATTAAAAGTGTCCTGTCTGACCCAAGAAGAAGTACAACAGCGACTTAAAAAGATTAAAATAGACAAATAGCCAGGACTGGATGGCATACACCCCGTAACCTAAGGGAATTAAGTATTGTCATAGCCAGAACCTTATTTCTGATATTTGGTGCTTAGCAAATGTGGTGCCAATATTTAAAAAGGGTCCAAAAATAGAGCCCGGAAACTATAGGGCAGTAAGTTTAACATCTGTTGTGGGGAAACTGTTTGAAGGTTTTCTGAGAGATGCTATCTTAGAGGATCTCAATGAAAATAAGAAAATAACGCCATATCAGCATGGCTTCATGAGGGATCGGTTAATTTCTATGAGAAGGTAAGTTCTAGACTTGACAGCGGCAAATCAATGGATGTCGTATATCTGGACTTCTCCAAAACATTTGACACTGTACCACATAAAAGGTTAGTATATATATGAGAATGCTCGGACTGGGAGAAAATGTCTAAGTGGGTGAGTAACTGGCTGAGTGATAGAAAACAGAGGGTGGTTATTAATGGTACAAACTCAGATTGGGTCACTGTCACTAGTGGGGTACTTTAGGGTCAGTATTGGGCCCTATTCTTTTCAATATATTTATTAATGATCTTGTAGAAGGCTTGCATAGTAAAATATCAATTTTTGCAGATGACTCTAAACTGTGTAAAGTAAATAACACTGAAGAGGACAGTATACGGCTACAGAGGGATCTGGATAGATTGGAGGCTTGGGCAGAGAAGTGGCAGATGAGGTTTAACACTGACAAATGTAAAGTTAGGCACATGGGAAGGAATAATGCAAGTCACCCGTACATACTAAATGGTAAAACACTCTGTAACACTGACATGGAAAAGGATCTAGGAATTTTAATAAACAGCAAACTAAGCTGCAAAAACCAGTGTCAGGCAGCTACCGCCAAGGCCAATAAGATAATGGGTTGCATCAAAAGGGGCATAGATGCCCGTGACGAGAACATAGTCCTACCACTTTACAAATCACTAGTCAGACCACACATGGAGTACTGTGTACAGTTCTGGGCTCCTGTGAACAAGACAGACATAGCAGAGCTGGAGAGGGTTCAGAGGAGGGCAACTAAAGTAATAACTGGAATGAGGGATCTACAGTACCCTGAAGGGTTATCAAAATTAGGGTTATTCACTTTAGAAAAAAGACAACTG
Organism: Bufotes viridis; assembly: GCA_033119425.1. Taxonomy (NCBI): domain Eukaryota; kingdom Metazoa; phylum Chordata; class Amphibia; order Anura; family Bufonidae; genus Bufotes; species Bufotes viridis. The sequence goes on along the minus strand of CM065589.1, from coordinate 207,623,123 downwards.
AGGGGAGATCTAAAAACTATGTATAAATATATCAGAGATCTCTCCCATCATCTATTTATCCCCAGGTCTGTGACTGTGACGAGGGGACATCCTCTGCGTCTGGAGGAAAGAAGGTTTGTACACAAACATAGAAGAGGATTCTTTACGGTAAGAGTAGTGAGACTATGGAACTCTCTGCCTGAGGAGGTGGTGATGGTGAGTACAATAAAGGAATTCAAGAGGGGCCTGGATGTTTTTCTGGAGTGTAATAATATTACAGGCTATAGCTATGTAGAGATGGGTCGTTGATCCAGGGAGTTATTTTGATTGCCTGATTGGAGTCGGGAAGGATTTTTTTATTCCCCTTAAGTGGGGAAAATTGGCTTCTACCTCATAGGGTTTTTTTTTGCCTTCCTCTGGATCAACTTGCAGGATGACATGCCGTACTGCATGGACAAATGTATTTTTTCGGCCTTATATACTATGGTACTATGTTACTATTCTTAGGTCCTGTGCCGTACATATATGGCCGGATACCCAACAGCATTACAGTAACAGACATAATAGGGGTCATTTATTGAGGCCAGCGTTTTATCCGTATTTCTGGATAATAAATGACCCCCTATATTTTGCAATGCAGAACTATTGCAGTGTATTATGAATTATGTAAGGGACTAAAACATTATATAAGCAGTTAAGTTATGTAGGGGGACTAAACCATTTAAAAATGCTTAAAATATGATAAAAAACTATCCATCCCATTTAAAAAAAAAAAGTTTAAACACCTTCAGGGCTGGCCTATTCTTGGGCCTTTAGGACAAGTAATTATTATTATTATTATTATTATTATATAATTTTTTTTCATTTTTCCTTTAGTGAATTCCAATTGCTATAACATTTTTATTTTTCTGTCAACATATCTGTATGAGGTCTTTTTTTTTTTGCAGGATGAGTTGTATTTTTCAGTGGAACTATTTATGGGTACATATAACTTTTATTAACTTTTTCTATTAACTTTCTATTTTTGCATTTTGCAGCATTCGCCGTGTGGTATAAATAAGATGTTACTGTTATTCTAAATCCAGTATACTATGTTTTACTACTCTTTTGCCCAATAGATTCATCCTAAGCAAAAAAAATTTGCATCTAGAGGATGATTGGTGTGGCTGATGTCTGTTTCTACAGTAATACCTGCAAAAGGTATTATGTTTGGTTTTGACCATTTCCAGAAGAAGTATTTAGAAGATGGGCGGCGTGGCTGATGTCTGTCTCTACAGTAATACCTGCAAACGTATTATGTTTGGTTTTGATCATTTTCAGAGGAAGCATCTAGAGGATAGGCAGTGTGGCTGATGTCTGATATAGTAAGTCAGATACTGGATCATCATTAAATATATCATGCTTCTGATAACTGCTTTGCTTCTATTCCTGTGCATGGGTAAGACATGGTAAAAAATGAAACAAAAAACATGGAAAGTCCAAATCTTACACCACAACTCACTGTTATGTCTTTAAATTGCAATCTACAGGAGTGACTTACAATGTCTTATTGAGTCAACACAGCACTGAATCTAAGTTCTATGGAGAACCTGTGCTCATATCATGTGAAGCCTCTGGATACGAGTTTACTACATACTGGATGGCCTGGCTAAAACATGTTCCAGGAAAAAAGCTTCTGTATGTAGGACATATTGACCCATCTGATGGCTACACTAGAATTACAAATTCATTTACTTCAAGATTTGAATTAAAAACAGATAATGGAAAAAAACATGGGGTACATGAAAATAAAGAATGTCCAGTATGAAGATGCTGCAGTGTATTATTGTGCTCGAAGACCACAGTGTTCAAGTTATTAGCATGGAGTCATACAAGAACTATTGTATGAGTCAGTGGCGGATCCAGAGCCTGGTCTCGGGAGGGGCACTTCCGGCGATCGATACGCCCCTGCTCCGATCGCTACAGAAATACAACCCCACTCACCGCTTACATCCAGTGACGTCTCCTGTGATGTAGATGTTCTCTGTCCTCATCTTCTCCTTTCAGACCAGAACAACAGTTTTCATCTCTGCAGTTTGACAACAAAAAAAAAAAACTCAGTTTACTACTTTTCCATCATCCTCCCATCTTCTGGACAAATCATCCTACTACCCCCAATACTGTCCCCCTGTGCTCCTCAATACTATACTGCAGATACGGTAATACCCCTGATAATACTAGTACCACACAGAGCCCCCCATATAAAATACCCCTTCTTTGTGGCCTCAGTAAATGTCCCCATAGTGCCCCCCAATAATGTGCCAGTAAGAGGTGCCCCCATAGATGCCCCCAATCATGTGCTAGTGAAAAGTGCCTGTCTCCTCTCTCCCCCCATCATGTGCCAGTCTCCTCTCTGCCCCCATGTGCCAGTCTCCTCTCTGCCCCCATGTGCCAGTAATGTGCCAGTCTCCAGGGGTGCATGACGCAGGGTACTTTAATGCCTACTAATAATAACTTATAAGACCTGGAGAGCTGCAGGGCAGAGACAGTTCTTAAGGCTACATTCACACGTCTACAAGTGTTTTACGGATCCACGGATCCGAGAAACCTGGAGACCGGCAATGTGCGTTCCGCATTTTGCGGACCGCACATCGCCAGAACTATATAGAAAATGCCTTTTCTTGTCCGCAATTGCGGACAAGAATGGGACATGTAATATTTTTTGCGGACCAGAAGTGCGGATCCGCAATTCCGTATCCAAGCAGGACATAGTCTGTCCCCATAGAAACAAATGGGTCTGCAATTCTGTTCCACAAAATGTGGAACAGAATTGCGGACGTGTGAATGGGGCCTAACACTAGGGCTCTCCTTTCCAGCAGCAGCACTGCTGGGCGGCATACTGCCTCCCACTTTGTGCTGCTTTACTGGCATTGCAGGGCTCTATTGGATCCCTATTCTATAACATTGTGTTTTTCAAGGATATTGAATTTTAAGCTATTCCCATTTCCACAAATGTTGGATATACGGTATACAAGTCTAGATTCTGCACAGTGCTTGTGCTTCCATTGAGAGAAACTTTTATAACATCTTTTGCTTATTCCCACGTGAGCTGAAGTCCTGGACTGTGTAAAATTTAACACAGTCCAGGAGGACTCCAGCTCACAAGGGTTAAATTATGTTGCTCTGGAAACACAGGCAGGCACTGTGCAGAATCTAGACTTGTATATCCACCATTACTGGAAGAAATGGCAATAGCTTAAAATTCATTATCCTTTTAAAGTTATAATTATAGTATTTGATAGATGAAAGATCATCATCATCACAGACCCACAGACCTCACCTCAGTCCTCACTTGAGTGACTTGTAAATTTAAAACAGGCGCGCCGGCGGGCCCAGACTGGCTGCAGGTTGCAGCTGAGCTCAAGCAAGATGGCAGGCATATGGTCTCAGGTTCAGCAGTGCTCTCTCCACACAACTCTGACTGACATGCCTCTGCCTGCTGGCTCCGCCCAGCACCAGTCCAGACCACTCCCACACTTCCTGGCACTGGCAGGGAAGACTATGTCAGTCCAGCCTGCGTGCACCGCCGGCCCTGCGTCCGCTCCTGTGTTACTTCCAATAGGCTCCGCCCCTAGAAGGTAACCTTGTCCTGCCATCGATGCACCACTGAGCGCTGAGCACAGGAGCTTAGTGGGTGCGTGCGCGCCGCCGGCAGCCGGCAGGGAGGGATGAATCATGGATGGATGGATGGAAATTCTCGGGCGGCAATTGCCCCATTGCCCCCCCCCCCCTGGATCCGCCATTGGTATGAGTGCAGTGACATACATAGAGAAGTAAGGGCCCATAGCAGTTGCATGGTCTGCCGCTATGGTAGTTACGCCCCTGTATGAGTGATTTTCATAAAATAGTCAGTTAGGGTCCATTCACACGTCCGCAATTCCGTTCCGCATTTTGCAGATCCGCACTTCCGGGTTCGCAATTGCGTTCCCAAAAAAATAGAACATGTCCTATTCTTGTCCGCAATTGCGGACAAGAAAAGGCATTTTCTATGAGAGTGCCGGAAAATGCGGAACGCACATCGCCGGTTTCCGTGTTTTGCGGATCCACGGATCCGTGGATCCGCAAAACACACACGGACGTGTGAATGGACCCTTAGAAAGCAAGAAGACAAAAATAGTTAAAAATCTTTGCTCCTTACATGGATATGTGCACACAGATGATTTTTTTTGTATGTAAAAAAAGGTTTACAATATCTATATGTTCACATGATGGAATTTTTATGTGGCTTGTGTTTTATGCCCCAAAAACCGTGTGGCGTCCACTGAAAATATGCCTTCAATAGGAGATCTGCAATACAGGAAAAAAAAGACAGCATGTCACTTCTTGACGCTGTTTCCGATTGCAGTCTATGTGGAAACTGTGGTGGCTGGCCACATAAGGATTAACACAATTGAATGCTAAATCTGTGAGCAAAGCTGCATCTTTACAACTGCAAATTCGTGGCAGGAATCTGAGTAGCTGTGGATTTCACTGCAAATATGAGAAACTGATTTTCCCAATGTGTCTGCGAATCTTCTGAACATACCCTTAACGAATGATACTTGTAAGTAAGAAATATGTAGGATACTTATTCTTAATTCTGCTCTATGCGGTTACTACTAGAGATGAGCGAACACCTGGAAGTTCGGGTTCGGGAAGTTCGGCCGAACTTCCCGAAAATGTTCGGGTTCGGGATCCGAACTCGACCCGAACTTTATCCCGAACCCGAACCCCATTGAAGTCAATGGGGACCCGAACTTTTAGGCACTAAAAGGGCTGTAAAATAGTCCAGGAAAGGGCTAGAGGGCTGCAAAAGGCAGCAAAATGTAGGTAAATCCCCTGCAAACAAATGTGGTTAGGGAAATTAATTAAAATAAAATAAAATAAAATGAATAAAAATTAACCAATATCAATTGGAGAGAGGTCCCACAGCAAGGAATCATGCGTCATATCACCCACCACTGGAGAAGGCCACTTTTAGTTATTTTGGCCCCAGCAGTCAGACAGAGGAGAGAGGTCCCACAGCAAGGAATCATGCGTCATATCACCCACCACTGGAGAAGGCCACTTTCAGTTATTTCGGCCCAGCACCCAGACAGAGGAAAGAGGTCCCACAGTAAGGAATCATGTGTCATATCACCCACCACTGGAGAAGGCCACTTTCAGTTATTTCGGCCCAGCACCCAGACAGAGGAGAGAGGTCCCACAGCAAGGAATCATGCGTCATATCACCCACCACTGGAGAAGGCCACTTTCAGTTATTTCGGCCCAGCACCCAGACAGAGGAGAGAGGTCCCACAGCAAGGAATACGTCGTCATATCACCCACTACTGGAGAAGGCCACTTTCAGTTATTTCGGCCCAAGCACCCAGACAGCGGAGAGGTTCATTCAACTTTGGGTTGCACCGCAAGATCATGGTAAAGTTAAAAAAATGAGGATTCAATAAAGAAGTGCCCCAGAGTACAAGAATACATGGTTGAGGGGGAGGCAGTTATAAATGTCTATTCTGCAAAAGGGAGGCACAGGTCCTGTGGGATCCATGCCTGGTTCATTTTTATGAACGTCAGCTTGTCCACGTTGGCTGTGGACAGGCGGCAACGTTTGTCAGTAATGACGCCCCCTGCCGTGCTGAATACACGTTCAGACAAAACGCTGGCCGCCGGGCAGGCCAGCACCTCCAAGACATAAAATGCTAACTCTGGCCACGTGGACAATTTGGAGACCCAGAAGTTGAATGGGGCCGAACCATCAGTCAGTACGTGGAGAGGTATGCAGACGTACTGTTCAACCATGTTAGTGAAATGCTGCCTCCTGCTAACACGTTCCGTATCAGGTATTGGTGCAGTTAGCTGTGGCGTGGAGACAAAACTTTTCCACATTTCTGCCATGCTAACCCTGCCCTCAGAGGAGCTGGCCGTGACACAGCTGTGTTGGTGACCTCTTGCTCCTCCTCTGCCTTCACCTTGGGCTTCCACCTGTTCCCCTGTGACATTTGGGAATGCTCTCAGGAGCGCGTCTACCAGCGTGCGCTTGTACTCGCGCATCTTCCTATCACGCTCCAGTGCAGGAAGTAAGGTGGGCACATTGTCTTTGTACCGGGAATCCAGCAGGGTGGCAACCCAGTAGTCCGCACACGTTAAAATGTGGGCAACTCTGCTGTCGTTGCGCAGGAACTGCAGCATGTAGTCGCTTATGTGTGCCAGGCTCCCCAGAGGTAAGGACAAGCTGTCCTCTGTGGGAGGTGTATCGTCACCGTCCTCCGTATCTCCCCAGCCACGCACCAGTGATGGGCCTGAGCTGTGTCGGGTGCCACCCCGCTGTGAACCTGCTTCATCCTCATCCTCCTCCACCTCCTCCTCATCCTCCTCGTCCTCCAGTAGTGGGCCCTAGCTGGCCACATTTGTACCTGGCCTCTGCTGTTGCAAAAAACCTCCCTCTGAGCCACTTCTAACAGACTGGCCTGAAAGTGCTAAAAATGACCCCTCATCCTCCTCCTTCTCCTCTTGGGCCACCTCCTCTTCCATCATCGCCCTAAGTGTTTTCTCAAGGAGACATAGAAGTGGTATTGTAACGCTGATAACGGTGTCATCGCCACTGGCCATGTTGGTGGAGTACTCGAAACAGCGCAACAGGGCACACAGGTCTCGCATGGAGGCCCAATCATTGGTGGTGAAGTGGTGCTGTTCCGCAGTGCGACTGACGCGTGAGTGCTGCAGCTGAAACTCCACTATGGCCTGCTGCTGCTCGCACAGTCTCTCCAGCATGTGCAAGGTGGAGTTCCACCTGGTGGGCACGTCGCATATGAGGCGGTGAGCGGGAAGGCGGAAGTTGCGCTGTAGCGCAGACAGGCGAGAAGCGGCAGGATGTGAACGCCGGAAGCGCGCACAGACGGCCTGCACTTTATGCAGCAGCTCTGACATGTCGGGGTAGTTGTGAATGAACTTCTGCACCACCAAATTCAGCACATGCGCCAGGCAAGGGATGTGTGTCAAACCGGCCAGCCCAGAGCTGCGACGAGATTTCGACCATTATCGCACACCACTAGGCCGGGCTTGAGGCCCACCAGCAGAAACCACTCGTCGGTCTGTTGTTCAATACCCCGCCACAACTCCTGCGCGGTGTGGGGCCTGTCCCCCAAACATATGAGTTTCAGAATGGCCTGCTGAAGGATGTGCGCCAAGGAACTCTCCGCCTGGGGCCCAGCCGCCACTACATTTAGCCAGTCTGCAGTTAGGAAGATATAGTGTCCCTGGCCGTGCTGGCCGTGCTGGCCGTGCTTACTGGTCCACGTATCTGTGGTTAGGTGGACCTTGCCACAGATGGCGTTGCGCAGTGCACGCTTGATTTTATCGGATACTTGGTTGTGCAGGGAAGGCATGGCTGTCTTGGAGAAGTAGTGGCGGCTGGGAACAACATACTGTGGGACAGCCATGGACATCAGCTGTTTGAAGCTGTCTGTGTCCACCAGCCTGAATGACAGCATTTCAAAGGCAAGTAGTTTAGAAATGCTGGCATTCAGGCCCAAGGCTTGAGGGTGGCTAGGTGGGAATTTACGCTTTCTCTCCAAGGTTTGTGAGATGGAGAGCTGAACGCTGCCGTATGACATGGTGGAGACGCAGGTGGTGGTGTAGGTGGCACATCCTCTGTTTGGTGGGCGGCAGGTGCCAACGTTCCTCCCGAGGCGGAGGAACAGGCCGAGGCAGCAGCAGAAGAGGGAGCAGGGGGAGCCTGAGTGAGTTCCTTGTTTTTAAGGTGTTTACTCCACTGCAGTTCATGCTTTGCATGTAGATGCCTGGTCATGCAGGTTGTGATAAGGTTCAGAGCATTAATGCCTCGCTTCAGGATCTGATGGCACAGCGTGCAAACCACTCGGGTCCTGTCATCAGCACATTGTTTAAAGAAGTGCCATGCCAGGGAACCCCTTGAAGCTGCCTTTGGGGTGCTCAGTCCCTGGTGGCGGTGGCCAGTAGCAGGCGAACTCTCTTGGCGGCGGATGGTCTGCTTTTGCCCCCTGCTCCCTCTTTTGCTACGCTGTTGGCTCGGTCTCACCACTGCCTCTTCCTCTGAACTATGAAAGTCAGTGGCACGACCTTCATTCCATGTGGGGTCTAGGACCTCATCGTCCCCTGCATCGTCTTCCACACAGTCTTCCTCCCTGAGCTCCTATTCGGTCTGCACACTGCAGAAAGACGCAGCAGTTGGCACCTGTATTTCATCATCATCAGAGACGTGCGGACTCCGATGAGGTGGTAGTCCCATGTCCTCATCATCAGGAAACATCAGTGGTTGTGCATCAGTGCATTCTATGTCTTCCACCACTGGGGAAGGGCTAGGTGGATTCCCTTGGGAAACCCTGCCAGCAGAGTCTTCAAACAGCATAAGAGACTGCTGCATAACTTGAGGCTCAGACAGTTTCCCTGATATGCATGGGGGTGATGTGACAGACTGATGGGCTTGGTTTTCAGGCGCCACCTGTGCGCTTTCTGCAGAAGACTGGGTGGGAGATAATGTTGTGAACGTGCTGGATCCACTGTCGGCCACCCAATTGACTAGCGCCTGTACCTGCTCAGGCCTCACTATCCTTAGAACCACCAAATATCGATGTAAATTCTGGCGGGTACTGGAACCTGAGGTAGTTGGTTCAATAGGACTTGTGGCTGTGGCAGAATTCTTGTGGCAGGCCTTTTTTTACAGGCACCTAACACTATCTGCCTATTTATTTATGTAATGTATTACACTAATCCAAGCACAGCAGTAACCACTGATTTAGGGAAATATCTCTTTTAGGACTAGTATTTAGGCCCTGGATGAAAGGTATCCTTTTTTGGACAGATTTACACTTGGCCTGCAACAGCTGGAACACCAGATTCAGGGTATTGCTATTTTGGCAATTTAATTTCACCCCAGAACAAAATATACCCTGTTAAGGACAGATTTAAACTAGACCTGCAACAGCTGGAACACCAGATTCAGGGTATTGCTATTTTGGCAATTGAATTTCACCCCAGAACAAAATATATCCTTTGCAGGACACTATGAAACTTGGCCAGCCACAGCTGAAACCACTGATTTATGGTATTGCTATTTTGGCAATTGAATTTCACCCCAGAACAAAATATATGTTTTGGCGGACACTATTATACTTTGTCATCCACAGCTGTGACACCAGATTTATGGTATTGCTATTTTCGCAATTGAATTTCACCCCAGAACAAAATATATGTTCTTGCGGACACTATTATAGTTTGCCAGCCACAGCTGTGACACCAGATTTATGGTATTGCTATTTTGGCAATTGAATTTCACCCCAGAACAAAATATATGTTTTGGCGGACACTATTATACTTTGCCAGCCAGTGCTGGGACACCAGATTTAGGGGATTGCTATTTTGACAATTGAATTTCACCACAGAAAATAATCTATCCTTTGCCAGACAGCAGACAGTATTATACTTGGCTAGCCAAAGCTGGAACACCAGATTTAGGGGATTGGTATTTGGGCAATTGTATTTAACCCCTTAATAAAATATAGAAATTGCTATCCTGAGTTTCTAGGGGTGACAATTTTCACAGCCAAGCCCCTGATGTAGGCTATAGCAAAAAAAAACTAGTATTGATGGATTGATGGACTTGGTGGCAGCTTGTTCTGGTGCACCACAAGTCACAAAATGGCCGCCGATTACCCCAGAAAATAAGTGACAGAAAAACGCTCTGTGCAGCCTAAAAACCAGTGAGCAAGTAACTAGCAGAAGTTCAATCATTCACAGCTGTAGATCGATCACTTCATTAGGTGCTTTTGCTGACTTTTTCCTGCCTAATCTCGCCCTCACAGCAGCTGCGTCCTCTCCCTACACTAATCAGAGCAGTGCGGCTCAGCAATACGCTAGCTGATTGGCTGCTGTGCAGACCTTCAGAAAGCGGGAAGTAATCGCCGAACAATGAACCCGAACTTTTTTGAAAATGTTCGGGTTCGGGTCCATGTCCCGAACACCCCAAAATTCGGTACGAACACGAAATATTCTCGATTTGTTCGCTCAACACTAGCTACTACACGTTTCAGCTTATTGTTACTATAGTCCTACTTTAGCCGTATATTAGACTATAATGGTGAGATTACATGTGGAACATTTGTTGCAAAATTTTCAGGGACTGTCTTATTGAGCTGAATAAAGTTTGCTGACATCCATACACACATCACAGAAACAACCTCATTCAGATGTGCATAGATTTCTACAACTCATCTTCTGTATCTCATGTGTGAATTCACAGTAAGACCTCTGACTTAGTATGATCACACTGAAATCTCTGACATGCTCCACACTTTATATTGTAGTTTAAAAACGATAATGCAAAAATATATATACTACCAATATAAAAAAAAAAAACTTTGTAAAAAAGGTTAAGGGGTTTCCAAATGTATTATAAATAAATCTTAAAGGGCATGTCCAACATGGACAACCCCTCATTTGAAAGCAGCCACCATAATGGTAAATTTATATTAAAAATGAATGGTTTGTCTCATGAAAACATGAATAATCGTTTTAATTCTTCTTATTCATTGTGTGAAATGTCTTTCTTGTAAAAAGGTAGAGAAGACGATGATTGCGGTCATGTGACCTTGTACATCTATGACCTCTAGTAGTCACGTATATAAATGTAGGAAACATTGGGTGGTAGGAGAAGAGATGAAGCTTATTCTCAGCAGTTTTCTTCTGCTCCATTACTTGGGTAAGAGAACATGTGATATGAGGGGAGATATGATGATAATGGGGTCCGACCTCAGTACAGACATTACTTTTCTATTTCTCTGTGTTTTCAGGAGTCAGAGCTCAGGTTCAGCTTCTTCAGCCATAATCACTATCTGTACAATATGGAGGACACGTCCAGTTACCATGTACTACTTCTGGATATCAGTTTACTAGCTATTATCTTGCTTGGCTCAAACAAGTTCCAAGAAATGAACCTGAATACATGGGTAGAATATATCCTGATGGTGGAAGTCCATATTTTACAGAATCATTTAAAAAAGGATTTAATATAAGGACAGATAACAGTAAGAGCATGGCTTACCTGGATATATATGATGTACGTCTGGAAGATGCTGCCATTTACTACTGTGCTCGAGATCCACAGTGATCATGTCACTCACCATCTCATACACTAACCTCCTGTACACATTGTGTTCATATCACTGCCACATACACGGGCACACACATCTGTGATAGGGCACAATATATAGAACAGATGTCTTCTGCCCCCACCCCACCCCACCCTCTGATAAGCCTGCCTTGTTGGCAGTTACCAGAGACAAGAATGAGTTTTGCTCCTAGAAATCGATCTTTCATATAATTTTTGACTTTTGTTTTAGGTACATTAAATTCCATTTAGCTCCCCCTAACAATGTTCCCCCTCCCCCTAACAATGTGATGCTGCTGCTAGGAATGGGTGATATGGCCCCTATAGTTGCTGAGTGGTGCTGTCTGAACCTTAAGGTGGAGGTGCTGGTCACTAGGGTGATGATCAGTGAATCTTACATTATATAATTACAGTCTATACTTAATAAGGATGAAAAAAGGCCTAGAAGTCCATCGAATCCAACCTAGAATCCTAATGCTTTGATCAACAGGAAGGCAAAAACATGTATGACGCAGTCATCAATTACCAATAGTAAGTCGGTTTGACATTTGCGTTTAAGAGATCCAGCAGGCAGTTCCGACAAGGAACAGCCTGCTGGATCTCTCTGCATCCCCGCATTGCCAGAGGCAAATTCATTGCCGCCCTGCCCATTCACGATAATGCGGACTATAGGTGATGCCCACAGTGGTTTTCGTCTGGCCACTTCTCAGCATGTTTGCCGGTGTGTGGCCGGATCTCAGCCAGTCCCCCTTATAGTGGATGGCGCCAGTGGGTGTCAGCAGGCTCGGATTGGCCCACATGGGTACAGGGGAATCCTCCGGTGGGCCCCTGAGCAAGATGGGCCCCTAGTCTCCCACCCCCTGCACAAGTGGCACATAAAACATTAGATTTACTGCCCTACATACATACATTCAATGTACAGCACCTCAACCAGCCTATGTTCATACAAAAAAAACGTTTTAAATTATTTATTTTATTTGACTGTATCAATACGGTGGGCCCCCAAAAGAAATTTTACTGGTGGGCCCTTGGTACCCCAGTCCGACACTGGGTGTCAGGTAGATTCCGGCACTGGCAGTTCCAGATCTGGATATTTCTGGCAGGCTGCTTCCCTGCTGGAGATAGTAAACACAAATGTGTAACTCTCTGGATCAATATCCCTTGTAAAGAAATCTAGAACCTCTTTTTTTCTAGACATAGATGATGTCTTTATTATGTCTCATGCTTTATGGTTTTATATGCATGGTTTGATATGTTATTGTAGTACAGTATGTTTTCTGTAAGTTTATCCCTCTATACAGGAGCGTAGCTAACGACTCATGGGCCCTGGTGCAAGAGTTCAGCTTGGACCCCCCTTGCCTCAGTGCTTTGTGTGTCTTCTTATGCAGCACAAGGGTCTTTGGGCCCCCTCAGGCTCCTGGGCCCGGTAGCGACTGCTACCTCTGCACCCCCTATAGCTACGCCCATGCCTCTATAGCTAGGCTATGATTTAATCAGCCCCCCTCCACTTCTTCCTGCCATTTTACATACTGTATAGTCTGTCTCATCATCCTCTACTAAACCCTGGAAAAGAGTCATCTCTTCACCCACTGTTTATGGAAAATCAGCCTGGAAATAAACCACATCTGGATTCTTCATACATGTATTTAAGTGGAATTGATATTGTCTGGTAAATAGTCAGGAGTTAGTAGTACTGGTCAATACAGACAACTACAGCCGTCTCATTAATCTTAATACTTATGGGATCATTTATTCAAATCATTTATTCACAAGTCATATAGAGCCACCAGTCTCTACATAACTATGGCTACTTTCAAACTAGCGTTTCAATTTTGCAGCATTGAGATCAGTCATAGGGTGTCAATACTGGAAAAAAACGCTTCAGTGTTGTCCCTATTCATTGTCAATGGGGACAAAATTTAACTATAACCTACTCAGACCACAAACAACTCTAGTCAATATAAAATCTCTTTATTGGAAAAATTTATAAATACACATGATTACAATAAATAGAAGCAAAAAAGTGCAAGAGAGAGCCAGGTGTTACAATACACACCCGAGACAGAGAAAATATTGACTGGGGGGTATTGGTCAGTTAGTCAATGCTAGTCTCCAAATATCTATCATTAGAGTACATATCCCCTATCTATACATTCAGTATATCTCAGATAAATATCAGTCCAGATGGGGGTTCCTGACGAAGCCTGGTGGTGAAACACGTGTCGAGGTGCTTTTTTGACTGGGGCTGGTCTACATTGAAATACTATGGGTACGTACTAATCTGGTATCTGTATTCCCTTTTTTGGTAAAACACTTGTGTGCTATTATAGCTTTACCCTAGTTATCTCCGTCCAGATGGTGGTCACTTTTGGTATTCACCATTCATCCTTTCCTCACATTTTTTGTGATTTCTAGTGTCCCTGACCCCCATCTGGACTGATATTTATCTGAGATATACTGAATGTATAGATAGGGGATATGTACTCTAATGATAGATATTTGGAGACTAGCATTGACTAACTGACCAATACCCCCCAGTCAATATTTTCTCTGTCTCGGGTGTGTATTGTAACACCTGGCTCTCTCTTGCACTTTTTTGCTTCTATTTATTGTAATCATGTGTATTTATAAATTTTTCCAATAAAGAGATTTTATATTGACTAGAGTTGTTTGTGGTCTGAGTAGGTTAAAGTTTTGGTTGTCGTGTGACCACGGATGTATGTGATGCTTTATGAGGTTGTGTAGGTTGACAAAATTTAACTAAACAGATCGGAATGCTCCAAAATGCATTCGGGTCCGTTAGTTTGAGCATGCTGCTGTTTTCTTTCCGTCCTGGGATGCGGAGCAAGACAGATCCGTCATGACCCACAATGCAAGTCAATGGGGACAGATCCGTTTTGTCTGACACAATCTGACACAATAGAAAACGGATCCGTCCTCCATTGACTTTCAATGGAGTTCATGACAGATCCGTCTTGGCAATGTTAAAGATAATACAACTGGATTTGTTCATAATGGATGCAGATCGTTGTATTATCAGTAACAGAAGTGTTTTTGCTAAACCCTGCCGGATCCAGCAAAACGCTAGTGTGAAAGTAGCCTTAGGCCCATCCACCGCCGGCCTAAATTTAAGCCAGCTCCCTTGCTGACATAGATTTAGGTGTTTTTTCTACACCTAAAACAGGCGTAGAACATGGCATGAGTGGGGAAAACTCAGATTCATACCTTTGAGACCAAATCATAACAACTGTAACTCCAACACAGCGTAGATTCTTCTAGCAAATTCTCTGCCACACTTAAAAGCATCCTGTCTATGTGACATCATGTTTGAAAGTAATGCTGCACAGTCTGTACAGTCAGAGGAATAAGAGGACATTGATCTCAATTTACAATCCAATGAGCAAGCCAAACACTCAGCTCATCCTTCATGGAAAGTTACAGATAATCTTGAAATTCTTGAAATTATGAAACCACATAAACTTTCTTCCAAAGTCTCTGTCCTATGGCAGACTGCAGACAACTGGCAAACCACATTCAACACTTGTCACCTGGCTTACAGATAAAACACCGAAACCATTTTTTTGTGGGTGAAGGGTCGGTCACAGCTTTATTTCAAATCCTTTTTTTTAAATTTATAAACACCAACCATTGTTCAGTACGGCCATAGGCCGCTCACCGGAGGGTGAGAAGCGCTATGCCTCACTGAACCCCCAGTGGGCAAGTCCGCCTTCTCCTCCGTTATCCTTAACATTAATTTTCGACCTCCAGCTGTGACTTATACATAAGGTAAAACAGGAAACCTGAAGCGAACAGTTCACAAACAATAATAAAACGGGAGGGAGTGTGGGAGGGATAAGCTCCCTGATGAGTGGGTCCAGGATCAAAGAGACCAAGGCATGGGGGCTCTCATTTCTCTGAGAGAGGCCCAGACTACCAACTGAGCACTGAGGAAAAGTGGAGGGGGAGGGAGAGCTAACTACACTGGAACTCTCAGCTACTGACACCCCTACGTCCACTGTAATAAGGTAGCTGCAGGCAACAGGGGATTTAACTCCCAAGTGCCCAAATCAGTGTCTGCAGTCTAAAACGCCTACGCGACCTGCTGTGGCATTAAGCAAAACCTGCCTCTCATACTCCATCTCTCAGCCTGCATGATTAATCACCACTAGAGGCAGTCTCTAGGACAACTTCATACTGCACTAGAGCTTATTCATTGAAAAGTATTTCGGGTTCTAAAGAACAGAATAATCCAGATTCTATAGAAGAATTCCAAGGCTTTCAATATCTAAGGGTACTTTACATGAGGCATGGCTATCCGCAGGCTGTTACGGCCGTGAACAGCCCGCCAGATGCATCATGCTGTTAGTGTCGTCGCTGCCGGTGCTGCTTCATCCCGAGATCACCGGACTAAGGCCCCTTTCACACGGGCGAGTTTTCCGCGCGGGTGCAATGCGTGAGGAGGACGCATTGCACCCGCACTGAATCCGGACCCATTCATTTCTATGGGGCTGTGCACATGAGCGGTGATTTTCACGCATCACTTCTGCGTTGCGTGAAAATCGCAGCATGTTCTATATTCTGTGTTTTTCACGCAACGCAGGCCCCATAGAAGTGAATGGGGCTGCGGGAAAATCGCAAGCATCCGCAAGCTAGTGCGGATGCGTTGCGATTTTCCCGCATTGTTGCTTAGCCACGGGACCCGATCTCTATTATTTTCCCTTATAACATGGTTATAAGGGGAAAAAATAGCATTCTTAATTAAATGAAGTAACTTACCTTAGCCACTTGATCGCGTAGTCGCGATCTCTCCTCTCTTTCCCTACAGCATCTAAGATCTAAAGGACCTGTGATGACGTCACATCACATGGTCCAATCACATGGTCCATCACCATGGTAAGACGTCATCACAGGTCCTTTAGATCTTAGCTGATGCATTTAACAATGCATTTTTTTATTAAGAATGCTATTATTTCCCCTTATAACCATGTTATAAGGGAAAATAATCAATTCTCCAGAAGACCTGAAACCGGACTTCAGTGATGAAGTCCGGCTTCGGGTTGGGTACCAAACATGGCGTTTTTTCTCACGCGCGTGCAAAACGCGTTACAAACGTTTGCACCCGCTCGGGAAAAACGCGCATATTCCCGCAACGCACCCGCCTCTTATCTGGGCGTCAAACATGACGCCCGTGTGAAAGAGGCCTAAAAGTACTGCAGGTCCGACTTTTTAGTCCCGCGATCAGCACACGGGTACTTGAAGCCCAAAATATCATCAAGAATCGCAAAATTAAAAGAAATGTCATCTTGCACTTCTAAATTCAACAGGCTTTCTATAATACTATCTATATCACAATCTTCAAAACATTCCACAATCAGTGAGCAGAGTGTACAGATAAGGCCACATACAGAAGCTGACACTACCAAGGAACAGGCTGCGTGTGTGCAAAAAAGGGCTGAGATTGAAGCAACAGCACAGCCAAAGCAGTGCGCAAAAAGAACTAAATAGAAACAAAAATGGTACACAAAAAGGCAGAAATAGAAACCCTACAGATACCAAGTACATGCCACCGCAAGGTTAAAGGTTTTAGAACAAGCTGCCAGTGGAAGTAAGGCCTCATGCACACGACCGTTGTTTGTTTCTGCATCTGTTCCGGTTTTTTTCACGGATAGATGCTTCCCCATTCATTTCAATGGGTCCGTCAAAAAATGCGGATTGTCAACCGTTTTTGTTCCGCATCCGTGGTCCGTGTTTACATTCCGTCAAAAAAATAGAGCATGTCATATTTTTTTTACGTTTGTGGACAAGGCTAGGCATTATTACAATGGATCTTCCAAAAAAACTGATCCGTCAAAAAAAAACAGTCAGTCATCTGTTTTTTTTGACGGACGCAAAATTTGCGGTGGCACGCAACGGTCGTGTGCATGTAGCCTAAGAAAGACAGCACCAGTTTAAGTGAAGTGGATGTAGTGGAACCCCTTAGTCTCTTGTGAGCTTATGTACTAAGCCAAAACAGTGAACCTCTGATTGCTGAAAATGATCCTAACACTGTGCATATGTAGTACCCCAGAGCGGGGTCTCTAATGCCTAACCAATTTGTGACACCACTATGCCTTTTGTTTCCAGATCTGTCTAGAAGGTGCTATTTTACTGTTATTTATAGTATTTCATGCACTGTGCCTGGTTTACCAGCAGGTGGCAGTGTGTCTGGCAGTAAGCTATAGGTAGAATGAAACTAACTATTCTCTCCTCCTCCTTGGGGAAGTGGGATCTTCTAGATCTTCCAAGGGGTGTCACTTAAGAGTGAGTTGAGAGTTGGAAGGGGACGAGAGCAGACATAGCGCAGTGAAGGGAGCACCCCTCATCCTGCAGTAGGAGCCTACCAGATGAAGCAGCTTGTACAGCACCACAACTCCTTGCAGCTTATAGACTAGGTATTATGAGGGGGTCAACGGCAGAAGGCACCCCACTCAAAGGTAAAAGGCCCAGATACCAGACCAAAGCCAGAGATTAGTACAGCAGAGAAAGGCAAAGTAAAGTGTCCGAGCTGACCTGCCAGTGCACCCCAAAACCTGCTGGAGCCAGAGAAAGATCAAATATAATATGGATGCAAGTTTATTGAAGTAAAGCTTCAAAGCAAAGGGGTTGGAGCCACATTGGTCTGTACCGTATAATAATAATCTTTTCATGTATTCCCTGATGATTTTTCATGCTATTTATTGAACTTTGGCACTTTGATACCATTCATTTTGATCATCTACTATGTTCCCTCCACCCCTTTGTTCATCAACTGATATATATATATATATATATATATATATATATATATATGTATGGGTTTGCACTATGCTGGAATGAATGTTAGTATTTAATACCCTTTAAGGGTGGGAACTATTCTATATACAATTCATAAATGGGATTTACTTATGGACATGTGACATATATAGTGTGGCTCTTTTCTTTTTATATACCACTGCTGCTGATTTTATATTGTGTTTGATATGAAATGAACCCCTTCCCGACCAGAGCTGTAATAGTACAGCGCTGTCCGGATCTTTAAAGATGGCGCCAGCTCTTGAGTGCTGCGGGCGCCATAGCTGCGGGTGGCCGCCTGCTTCTTATAGCAAACACCCGGCAGTAATGCCGATCGCGGGCATTTAACCCCTCAGATGCTGTGGTCCATCCTGACCATGGCATCTGAGCGCACTGAAAACCAAAAGCGTGCGCTTCCGGTGGTGCTCTGGCTCCCCCGTGCGGCAATCGGAGGAGCCGGAGCTTGTGTGCAGCAGCTCCTGTCTTTGTGAATGACAGGAGGCTGCTGCATAGTATTTCCTATGGAGCCCTTGCCTGTAATAGGGCTTCATAGGAAACAAGCAATTTTCCCTATGGTAACTATAAAAAAGTGTAAAATAAAAGTTTTAAAAAAAAAAAAATAAAAATTTCAAATCACTCCCCTTTTCCCAAAATAAAAATAAAAGAACTAAATTTTTTTTTAAAATACACATCATGGGTGCTGCGATGTGCTAAAACGCCCATAGTAAAAAATATATTCCCCATACGACAAAAAAAAAAAAAAAAAACTCCGGGGTGAAAGGGTTAATAAAGAATATATATTTTGATTAATTGTATCCTGTGCACTGGTAATTTTGGTGTGAAGTAAAGCTGTGGAACTTTATCAAGTCTGGACTTGGCTTATACCTTTTACTACAGCTCCTTTGAACGCTGCAGAGCCTAACCCTGGAGTGCGATGGTATCCAGATAGGAGCACCATGACACACAGAACTAGTAAGGCTGCATCACCACTCTGCATTTCCTACACACTGGGACCCCGATCGTTCCATGGGGGGCGGCACTTTGCAGATGGTTCTCTAGAACAACAAGGCACAGATCCTTCTGCTGCATTGCACATCCAAAGTCAGTACAATTCATTACCCATGTGGCATCCCGATTCCTGACCCTCCGTCACACACCTCATAAACCTCAATATGCAGATGACCAGGTGCAGTTAAGTATGTCAGCAAGTCAAGAAACAGCATCATGCTGTTGGGGATGCTTTTCTTCAGCAGGGACAGAGAAGCTGCTCTGAGTTGATGGGAAGATGGATAGAGCTAAATATAGGGCAATCCTGGAGGAAAACCTGGTAGAGGCCGCAAAAGACTTGAGACTGGGGCAGAGCTTCAACCTCCAACAGGACAATAACCCTAATCATACAGCCAGAGCTACAATGGAATAGTTTAGATCAAAGAATATTCATGTGTTAGAGTGGCCCAGTCAAAGTCCAGACCTAAATCACATCTGTGGCAAGGTTTGAACATTGCTGTTCACAGATTCTCTCCATCCAATCTGACTGAGCTGGAAAAAAAAATATCAACCTCTAGATGTGTAAAGCTGGTAGAGACATACGACAAGAGATTTGCAGCTGTAATTGCAGTGAAAAGTGTTCCTAGAAATTATTGACTCAGAAAAGCGAAATACAAATGCACGCCACACTCTCCAAACTTTGTTTTATTAAACAATTTGAAACCATGTATCATTTTCTTTTCGCTTCACATCTACAGTACTTGCTACTTTGTGTCTATCACATAAAATTCCAGTAAAATACATTTAAGTTCGTGGGTGTAATGTGGAAAAATTCTAGAGGTATGAATACATTTTAAAAGCACTGTATATTGGAGAAACAATGTGTCTTTAAGAGACTACAACTGTCACGGGTATAATCTGTGTACTTGTAAATATGCTCTGATGAAACATTTTGCTTCTCCCACTCCTAATAAAACCAAAACAGAAATATAACATCAATCTCTTGGCCGCATCTAGCAAAGCAAAGGCCCACCAGTTAGACATCACCTGCCCAAGGAGTCTTTTCTAAGCAGAGTGTAACGGCAATCTTGTATTTAGGAGAGAGAATGCTGGACTTTCTACTCCGGCAGTAGAATCTCTCTTACTGTAATCATCCTGTGACGCTTCTTTTATATTGAAAACTGCTTATGACCGATAGATGGCTCTGTTTAAATTAGTTTTGTTTTGTTCATTTCCAGATTTTATATAGAAGAGGAAACATTTAACAAAGTTACAGTGTATCTGATATCTGTCTCTACTGTAACACCCCATATCCTTATATTAAGTGAGATATGGGATTGTCATTAGATTAAACATGTTTCTGATAAAGGCATTTCTTCTCTTCCTCTACATGGGTAATACATAGAAAGAAAATAAAGGAAAACTCTAGAAATCCTTAATATCACACCAGAACTTGTAACTGATTATTATGTCCTTATATTTCTTCTCCCAGGACTAGCTTACAATGTCTTATTGAGTCAACACTTCTCTGAAAATAGGATCTATGGAGAACCTGTGCTCATATCATGTGAAGCCTCTGGATATGAGTTTACTACATACTGGATGGCCTGGTTAAAAAATGTTCCAGGAAAAGAGCTTCTGTATGTAGGACATATTGACCCATCCAGTGGTTACACTAGAATTACAGATTCATTTACTTCAAGATTTGAATTAAAAACAGACAATGCAAAAAACATGGGGTACATGAAAATAAAGAATGTCCAGTATGAAGATGCCGCAGTGTATTATTGTGCTCGAAGACCACAGTGTTCAAGTTATTAGCATGGAGTCATACAAGAACCATCCTCCATGGTTTTCATAAAATATTTTATTTTAATTATGAAAAAGCAAAACAAGTATGATTAAAAAGCTGAAATGACCCCTTCTAATTTAGCAATAAGATCGCTAGTACTAATGGTCTATAAAAGAAAAACATCTTTGTGGTCCTTAGGACATTGGTCTTGACCATGTGGTTTTCCAGCTGATGAGAAACACCCAGCATCTACAAAAGCTGGAGAACCACACTTTGAAGATCCTTCTCAAATCTGATTTTCAAATATTGTAAGATAATTGAAAGAGTTAATTATGATGTGAATTTTTCCATTTGGATTCTGTCACGTATTCCGCACCAAAATCCACACTGGATCCGCTTACAATTCACATTTCTTTGTGTTCTATGGAAAAACATCATGAAAAAAAGAGGCAAGTCACTTCTTGCCATAGTTTCTGCCCAGAATCTGAATGGAAACTGCAGCGGACGATCACACACAGATAAACCTCTTTAATTTGGAATAAATTCATGGACAAATACCCATAAGAAATACAAGGGTCGGTGTTGGATTTGTGCTGTGGATTCCACTGCAAATGCATCACATTTTTCCAGTATGGCCTTTTTCACACGGGCATCACGTTTGACGTGATGGACCATGTGATTGGACCAAGTGATGTGATGTCCTCACAGGTCCTTTAGACTACAGTTAATAATTGAAGAGAGAAGAGAGATCGCCAACTACGCGATCAAGTGGCTAAGGTAAGTTAAGTTTTTTTTATTTTTAACCCCTTAATCCTCATTCAACAAAGCATTATTTATTAAGAATGCTATTATTTTCTCTTATAACCATGTTATAAGGGAAAATAATGAAGATCGGGTCCCGTCGCTTAGCAACCATGCGGGAAAATCGCACTGCATCCGCACTTGCTTGCGGATGCTTGCGATTTTCCCGCAGCCTCATTCACTTCTATGGGGCCTGCGTTGCGTGAAAAACGCAGAATATAGAACATGCTGCGATTTTCACGCAACGCAGAAGTGATGTGTGAAAATCACTGCTCATGTGCACAGCCCATAGAAATGAATGGGTCCGGATTCAGTGCGGGTGCAATGCGTCCACCTCACGCATTGCACCCGCGCAGAAATCACACCCGTGTGAAAGGGGCCTATGTATTTAACTTGGATGACATTACCTGCATGAACACAACAATATGCACTGTTTTTTGGCGGCCGTCACACAACCACTTTCAGAACTGCTGCAGTCTATAGGGCTATTCACATGACCGTTTTTTAATGGCCAGTGAATAGCGGTTGGAGAGACTGCCTCTGTGCATGCAAGTAGAGGAGGTGAGCGATTTTTATCTTTTTTTTTTCATAAAAAGAAACATAACAGCTGATGTCCGCCATGGGGGACGTTGGGGGCCACTGTGGGGGACATTATTACAGCTAAGGGCCATTATTGGGGTCATTATGGGCCACTTTGGGAAATGGCATTATTACTGCTGGGGCCACTATGGGGGTCAATATTGGCCACAATAGCAGACATTATTACTGCTGGGGGCATTACTCTTACTGGGGGCACTACTGGGGGCATTACTGTTACTGGGGGGCACTAATGGGCTCATTATTTATTCTGGGGTGCACTAATGGGGGCATTGCTCTAACTTGGAGGCACTAATGGGGGCATTAATATTACTGGGGGACACTAATGGGGGCATTGCTATTACTGGGGGCATTCATATTACTGGGGGGCACTAATGGGGGCATCATTAATTTTAGGGGCACTAATGGGGGCATTAATATTATTAGGGGACACTAATGGAGGCATTATTATTATTGGGGGACACTAATGGGGACATTATTAATTTTGGGGGGTGCTAATGGAGGGATTACTATTACTGGGGGAACTAATGGGTACATTATTACTTCTGGAGGTGCTATCGAATGCATTACTATTACTGGGGGCACTAAAGGAGGCATTAATATTATTGGGGGCACTAATGGGGGCATTAATATTACTGGGGGCACTAATGAATGCATTGATATCACTGGGAGCCATGGTATGACAGTGACTTGACGCCCAGTA
Organism: Bufotes viridis; assembly: GCA_033119425.1. NCBI lineage: Eukaryota > Metazoa > Chordata > Amphibia > Anura > Bufonidae > Bufotes > Bufotes viridis. The sequence goes on along the minus strand of CM065589.1, from coordinate 207,600,299 downwards.
TTAAGCCACGCCCCTATAACCACACACCCTTTTGGGTGTGGCTTGACTTGGCCGGTATTTTTTTGTTGGGAAAGGTGGCAACCCTATGGCCCCTTTCACACGGGCGAGAATTCCGCGCAGGTGCAATGCGTGAGGTGAACGCATTGTACCCGCACTGAATCCGGACCCATTTACTTCAATGGGGCTGTACAGATGAGCGGTGATTTTCACACATCACTTGTGCGTTGCATGAAAATCGTAGCATGTTCTATATTCTGCGTTCTTCATAGAAATAAGTGGGGCTGCGTGAACATCGCATAGCATCCGCAAGCAAGTGCGGATTCAATGCGATTTTCATGCATGGTTGCTAAGGAGATGATGTAAGTAAATTAACTAAACTCAATTTACTATATTATTTTCCCTTATAACGTGGTTATAAAGGAAAATAATAGCATTCTTAATGCAGAATGCTTACTAAAATGTGACTTGAGGGGTTAAAATTTTTTAAAAATTACCTCACCTCATCCAATTTGTAGTTTTTATTGATCAATTGATATTGATTTTGGAGTGTGTGTAACTTTTTGATCACTTTTTTTGGGTAAGAGAAGCAATGAAAATATGTCAAATTGGCCATTTTGACCCTTTTTTCAGTTACGAAATTTGCCATATTGGGAAAAAATTTTTATATTTTAACCCCTTAAGGACGAAGGGCGTACATGTACGCCCTTCGTCCGCACTTTAAAGATGGCGCCCGCTCCCGCACGGAGCGGGCGCATGAGCTGCGGGTAAACTCTTGATTCATCAAGCTGACACCCGCAGCTCATGTCCGTGACCGGCAGCGATGCCGATCGCGGACATTTAACCCCTCAGATGCCGTGGTCAATCCTGACCACGGCATCTGATGGAGCACAAACCGAAAGTTTCACTTTCGGTTTGTGCCCGGCTCCCTGATGGCCACAAGGGGGAGCCGGGCATGCATGTAGTAGCCTAGGTTTCTGTGAATGAAACCTAGGTTACTACATAGTATTCCTATGGAGCCTATGACTGTAATAGGCTCCATAGGAAATATGCGATTTTCTCATATATTCCAATGCTATTGCATTGGAATATATGAGAATAGCAATCTGATGATTGCATCTTATAGTTCCCTGAGGGAACTATAAGAAATTGGTAAAAAAAAAAAAAAAAAAAAGTTAAAAAAAAAAAAAAATATATATATAAAAATGCAAATCACCCCCCTTTCCCCAAAATGAAGATAAAATAAATAAAAAAATAAAAAATTACACATAATGGGTGTCGCAATGTGCGAAAACGCCCATACTATAATAATATTAAAAAATATTCACCATACGGTAAACATAAAAACGAAAAAAAAGCGTCCAAATGGCTAATTCGCCATTTTTGGACGCTTCATTTCCTAAAAAAAAATGAATAAAAAGTGATCAAAACACTATACGCACCCCATAATGGTATCAATTAAAGGTTCAGATTGCCCCGCAAAAAATGAGCCCCTACACTGCTCCGTACGCATAATTACAAAAAAGTTATAGGGGTCAAAACATGGCGACAAAAAAATAAAATAAAAAAATTCCCACTTTTAATTTTTTTTTCACTATCAAAACGCAAGAAAAACTATACTTATTAGGTATTGCCGGATTCGTACTGACCTGAAGAATAAAATTAACCAGTCGGTTTTATCGCAAATCAAACGTTGTAATTTAAAAACCCGTAAAACTGTGGTGAAATTGCTTTTTTTTAGCAATTTCACCCCATTTGGAATTTTTTTCCCGTTTCCCACTACATCACATGCAAAAATAAATGGTAGCATTAAAAAGTACAACTTGTCCCGCAAAAAACAAGCCATCATATGGCTATGTGAGCGGAAATATAAAAATGTTATGGCTTTTGGAAGGCAGGGAATGCAAAACAAAAACGCAAAAATCCCAAAACCCCCGGTCCTTAAGGGGTTAATAGTACGGGAGTTTTTGGTCGCGGTGATACCCAAGATGTTTATAATTTTTGTTATTTATTTATGTATTTATTTTTTTATTACACGGAAAGGGAAGTGATTTAAACTTTTATATTTTTTATATATTTTTTATGTTTTTTTACTTTTTTGTTATGATTTGGAATCTTGTATTTGAGCATACAAATCTATTTAAAAAAAAAATCTGAACAATAATGTATTTTTAAAATCCATTTATTACTGAGAATTGCTAATTTCTTATGTTCGCCTGCCAGCGAGACCCAGCACATTGAAATCAATTACCGGCATCCTCATTGGCCACAGAGGATGCCAGTAAAAAGCCCGGAAGCGCATCCTTTGATCACGGCATCTAAAGGCTTTAATTACCGGTCACTGTAATTAGCCGTGGGTCTCTGCTGTTTAAAAGAGCAGAGACCCGCCGGCCATTACGCACGTGCGAGAGGATGCGAGAGGATGCCATGTTTGCACATCGCTCCAGTCCCATACATGTATGGTGCTGGTAGCGAAGGGGTTAAAATCCCAGAAAACCCCTTTAACAAATGACTTGTGACTTTACAGGGTGTGTTATGGGGAGTAGAGGCCGGCAGACTCACATTACTTCTGACCTGTTCCTTTGACCACTATATGCTTAGTGGCTGCTGAACTTTCATCCCTCTGAACCTGCACCACTACACACAGGTCACTGTCTGAGCCCAGCAATGTCATGTCTGCTCCTCCACTGTTAGGGTCCATTCACACGTCCGTGTGTGTTTTGCGGATCTGCGGATCCGCAAAACACGGACACCAGCAATGTGCGTTCCGCATTTTGCGGACCGCACATCGTCAACACTATAATAGAAAATGCCTTTTCTTGTCCGCAATTGTGGACAAGAATAGGACATATTCTAATTTTTTTCGGGAATGCAATTGCGGACTCGGAAGTGCGGCTCCGCAATTGCAGATGCGCGCAGGACATAGTGTGTCACCATAGAAATGGATGGGTCCGCAATTCTGTTCCGCAAATTGCGGAACAGAATTGAGGACGTGTGAATGGACCCTTAGTGATGTTCTCCAGATGCACATAGTGCCATATACACTCCATGCTGCTGCTGCTGTGGAGGAGAGCAGGAGCCTTTACTGAGCGTGACGTGCTCATGCAGGCTCCAACACACAGTGAACAGAGGGTGTGATCAAGGGGAGAAAAGGGCTCAAGTCACTACATAACAGGACATTCAGCAGACTGCCCGAGACTTTACCACTGCACCTCTAGGAGTGCTATTTCAATTTCGGTTACTAGTTACAAGAACTGTATATACAGAATGTTGGAGGAATTGTCAAGTATTGTGCCTTTAAAAACAACTATTAAGAGCAATTTGACACTAAGTGATGCAACTTTTACGCTGTGTACTTCTCTTAAGAAGTGTACTGTACTTGTGAATATGTTTTTATGCAACATTTGGCTTCTTACACCCCTTACAAACAGGAATTACAAAATAAAGTATGTCAGGTAAAATTCTTATTGTAACCAAAACACACAAAAAATGTTACTTTGTGCTGACTCTAAGGAATTACTGGTCTACGACCTGCAAGGGGTGGAAAAAACCATGTACCCCACCACCACACCATATTTCCTTGCTAAATACTTTGTGTTCAGTCCAGAAAATGTAACCAGTCTAATTCTGCTTGGGACTGGTCTGCATGCTGCCAGGAGGAGCAGAGCAGAGCCAATGAAATTGCAATTTGCAAACCAATAGTGACTGTGGCTGGAGCTTGTGCACAGAGGTCAGTAGCAGGCAGGCAGGCATTAGGGGCGGATTGGCCATAGACCTTACAGGGAAATTTCCCGGTGGGCCAATGTCGAGGGGGCCACCTGGGCCCTCCTCATAGCCGGCCAGTGGAAGTTTTTCTGCATGTATTTTGTGCTGCTGGCAGTATTTTGTGATGGACTGTGGTATTTGGCTCTTTTGGGGTGGTATAATGTGCCACAATATGGTATTGCTGGCCCTGCCTTCTATCAATTTGGACCCAACTACAAAACAGGGTCACTTTTATAATTTTTCCAGAGCCACTTTAAGTTCCCTGTCCGCCCCTGGCAGGCAGGCACAGCCTTTGTAGTCCTGAGGTAACAGTCACAACTGAGCAGTGAGCAGCAGAGCTGTAGTCCACAGTATGCTTTCAGTGTAACTGTAAGTTGATCAGTTCAAAGGAGGCAGAGAGGAGTCCAGGGGGACTTTTCCTGCCCACCTATATCCAGGGGCATTGCTAGGTTAAAACATTCGGGGCCTGGGTCCCTGATGTATTGTCCCCGACCCCGAATGTCCTGCCTGCCAGCTAGATAAAACTGTATTGCCATCCTCTGAAAGGCAATATAATTGAATCTAATGCACTGTAAGAGCTGAAGGACCTGTGATGACATCACAGGTCATGTGACCAGTAAAACAGGCAGTGGTTGAGTAGGACCTAAGTGATGTCACCATCATGTGAACAGTGCAGGAGAGGACGTCATTGAAGAGGTGAAGACCTTGGGGAAGAAGCTTTGGTGGTGTCTGCTTCATGAGGAGAGGTGAGTGAAGGGAGAGCCAGAGCAATGCTGGGAGTTGTGGTTATTTAACTGGGACTGTATGTTAGGGCTGAAGGGAGGGATGTTATTTACATGGGACTGTATGTTGATGGTGGCTGTAGGAGGGAGTGATGTTATTTATATGGTACTGTATGTTGGAGGGGGCTGGGGGAGGGAGTAATGTTATTTACGTTCGACTGAATGTTGAAGGCAGCTGTGGTAGGTAGTAATGTTATTTTCATGGGACTGTATGTTGATGATGGCTGTGGGAGGGGGTAATGTTATTTACATGGGACTGTATGTTGAAGGCGGCTGTTGGAGGAAGTGATGTTATTTACATGGGACTGACTGTTACAAGGGCCTGAGGGAGGTAGTGATGTTAATTACATGGGACTGTATATTGGAGGGGCCTGGAGAGATGGTGTGATGTTATTTACATATTTACATGGGACTCTGTGGTGGAGGGAGGGAAATAGTGTTATTTACATGGGATTATACTGGAGGGGCTGAAGGGAGGGGAGTGATATTATTTACATGGAGCTGTATTTTGGATGGGGCAGGAGAGATGGTGGGATGTTATTTACATGGGACTGTATGGTAGAGGGAGGAATATACCTGCAGGGGCCATTATAAATCCTGGGGATACTTCAGGTTGACCATTATACCAGTAGGAGGCAGTATAAATACTGGGGACACTGTAGGGGTATTATAAATTCAGGGAACATTATAGGCGTTCTTATTATTACTGAGGGTCTGTAGATAGCTTTATTACCACTTGGGAAACAATAGGGGACCTTATTTCTACTAGGGCTCTGTGAGGGTATTATTAATACTGGAGGGCTCTTCTACTAATGTGGGCACTCTTGAGAAGCGTTATCATGGTTGGGGGCACTGAAGGGTCAGTATTACTAATGAGGGCATTCAAGAAGGGAATTACTATTGGTGGGACTATGAGGAGCACTATTTCTATGGGGGGCACTCATTTTCCTATAGGATAGTATTTGGGGGTATTGGGGAGCACAGCGAGCAGCAGGATAACACTGTGGGGACTCCAGGTTGGGGGATGATAATAAAAATATAAGAAAGCTAATATTTCTGTGTGTCACACTCTTCAGAGACGAGGCAGCTGAAATACGTTGTATGGACCCAATGGAGAAGATGATGAAAGAGAAGATCTACATTGGAGGAGACGTCACATGGGAGGCACTGGATGTGAGAGGTATGTGCTGCTCTATAACAAGTACAGCAAAATGCAGTGTGCGGGGGGGAGGGGGCGACTTAGAGAACTGGGCCATATTTTTGGGTCTTGGGCCGGAATCTTTTGAGACCCTAGCAACTCCCCTGCCTATAGTCTAGTCTCAGCCATTTTATATTGCATGCTTAGCAACACTTGACCTGGTAAAATCAGGGCATATAAGCCCCAACTCAGGAACACCCTGAACCCGACAGGAAAACACCTACTTGTGGGTGGAGTTCGTGTAAACCCTGCCCATATACAGCCTTGGACAGCGTGAATCTGCCAGGACTGTCTGTGTAAATGAGAGACAGTCCTTGCAAATTCGGGACGGTTGGCAAATATTTTATTGTATTTTCTCACTCTCTGTATTGTGACACCACTCCTTCCAGGACTGAATGTCTCCTTAGCCTGTGCTCAGCCATTTCTTAACTCTTTCTTATATGTATGTATATATATATATATATATATATATATATATTAAAAATATATACACATATCAGAGCAGAGGCAAGGGGGTATTCAATCCTACAATCCTAGGGGCAAAAAAATGTATAATAAGTTTCTCACCTTTTTCTAGCTACTATCTTGCCTTTCGACTGCTTAACCACTTCAGCCCCCCTAGCTTAAACACCCTTAATGACCAGGCCACTTTTTACAATTCTGCACTACACTACTTTCACCGTTTATTGCTCCGTAATGCAACTTACCGCCCAAATGAATTTTACCCCCTTTTCTTCCCACTAATAGAGCTTTCATTTGGTGGTATTTCATTGCTGCTGACATTTTAACTTTTTTTGCTATTAATCAAAAATTACCGAAATTTTTGCAAAAAATGACATTTTTCACTTTCTGTTGTAATTTTATTTTTTTTTTAAACTACATTTCTATATAAATTTTTCACAAAATTTATTGTTCTACATGTCTTTGATAAAAAAAAAATCCAATAAGTGTATATTTATTGGTTTGGGTAAAAGTTATAGCGTTTACAAACTATGGTGCAAAAAAGTGAATTTCGGCATTTTGAAGCAGCTCTGACTTTCTGAGCACCTGTCATGTTTCTTCAGGTGCTAGAATGTCAGGATAGTATAAATACCCCCCAAATGACACCATTTTAGAAAGAGGACACCCCAAAGTATTCGCGGAGGGGCATGGTGAGTTCATGTATCATTTCATTTTTTTTCACAAGTTAGCGGAAAATGACACTTTCTGAGGAAAAAAATAAAAATAATAAAGTTTCCATTTCTGCTAACTTCTGGCAAAAAAAATAAAAAATCTCCCACGGACTCACTATGCCCCTCAGTGAATACCTTGGGGTGTCTACTTTCCGAAATGGGGTCATTTGTGGGGTGTTTGTACTGTTCTGGCATTTTGGGCGGGCTAAATTGTGAGCAGCCATGTAAAAGCTAAAGGTACTCGTTGGAATTTAGGCCCCTTTGCGCACCCAGGCTGCAAAAAAGTGTCACTCATGTGGTATCGCCGTACTCAGAAGAAGTAGGGCAATGTGTTTTGGGGTGTATTGTTACATATACCTATACTTTGTGTGAGAAATATCGCTGTAAATTGACAACTTTGTATAAAATTTTTTAAAAAGTTGTCATTTACAGAGATATTTCTCGCACCCAGTATGGTTATATGTAAAAATACACCCCAAAACACATTGCCCTACTTCTCCTGAGTACGGCAATACCACATGTGTGACACTTTTTTGCAGCCAAGATGCGCAAAGGGGCCCTAAAACCAATGAGTACCTTTAGGATTTCACAGGGCATTTTTACGCATTTGGATTCTCACGCTTTAGGACCCCTAAAATGCCAGGGCAGTATAAATACCCCACTTGTGACCCTATTTTGGAAAGAAGACACCCCAAGGTATTCCGTGAGGGGCATGGTGAGTTCACAGAAAAAAAAAAAATTTTGGCACAAGTTAGCGGAAATTGATATATATATATATATTTTTTTTACAAAGTCTCATATTCCACTAACTTGTGACAAAAAATAAAATTTTACATGACCTCACCATACCCCTCATGGAATACCTTGGGGTGTCTTCTTTCTAAAATGGGGTCACTTGTGAGGTTTTTGTACTGCCCTGGCATTTGAGGGTCTCCGCTATCATTACACGTATGGCCAGCATTAGGAGTTTCTGCGATTCTCCGTATATTGAGCATACGGGGAATGAGATTTTTTTTTTCCGTTCAGCCTCTGGGCTGAAAAAAGAAAAAAAAATGAACGGCACAGATTTTTTCATTCGCATCGATCATCGTGGATGAAAAAATCTCTGCCAAAATCAGTGACTGCGGTGCGGTGGGCTGGGCGCTAGCTACCTAACAAGTAGCTAACTAACTGGCGGTGATAAGGGACCCTTATGCCCCATTCACACATCCAAAATTCTGTTTGCGGAACGGAATTGCGGAACCATTCATTTCTATGGGGACAGACTTTGTCCCGCTCGGATCCGGAATTGCGGATCCGGACTTACGGGTCTGCATTTCCGTTCCGCAAAAATATAGAACATGCCCGAAAAAGCATTTTCTATATAGTTCTGGCAATGTGCAGATCTGCAAAATGCGGAAAGCACATTGACGGTGTCCGTGTTTTGCGGATCCGTGGATCCGCGGATCCGCAAAACACATATGGACATGTGAATAGAGCCTTACAGGGGGGTGATCAGTGACAGGGGGGTGATCAGGGAGTCTATATGGGGTGATCAGGGGTTAACAAGGGGTTAATACTGGTTATAAAGTGAGGGTGGGGTGGGGGGTTAGTGTAGTGTTTGGTGCAACTTTACAGAGTTACCTGGTCCTCTGGTGGTCGATCCCAGTAAATGGGACCACCAGAGGACCAGGTAGCAGGTATATCAGACGCTGTTAACAAAACAGCGTCTGCTATACCACTTTGATCTAATTTATTTTACATTTACAGCCTGCCAGCAATTGATCATCGCTGGCAGGCTATAGAATCACTGCGCAGCAAATCTCGCCTCTCGCGAGATGACGCACGGATGCGGCCAGAAGGAGCAAACTTGCTACCGCCTGGATGCATCCGTGCGTGAGGCGGTCGGCAAGCGGTGAAAGGACATCTGTCGGCCGGTTTGTACCTATGAAACTGGCTGACCTGTTACATTTGCACTTGGCATCCCATGTTCATATGTGTCCTCATTGTTGAGAAAAATGAGGTTTTGTATATGTATATGTATTTGTATATGCCATTACACCTAGAGGCTCTGCTCTCTTTGCAACTTCCGCACCCTCTGCAGTTTGATTGACAAGACTAGGCGTGATGGCGTTTATACTGCCTGGCCCTGTCAATTAAAGTGCAGATGACGCAGCAGTTTCAGACAGATCTGAGCCTCTAGATGTAACAGCAACGCCCCCATTGCTCCTTGAGGCTCATTTGCAAATCAACACGGATGCCTTCAACTGCGCACAAAGGCACATGCAACAGGTCAGCCAGTTTCACAGATATAAATCTGCTGACAGATGCCCATTAAGGAATGATATATGTGGCTGCAGTAGGGTCTTAACTATGCAGCACCATTTTTAAATGACTTCTTCATTAAAGGGGTTGTCCAAGTAATTAAAAATCTTTCCCCAGTAATATTTGGGGTGCTGCACATTTTAACCCCTGTGCACGTCGGGCCACCCGCGGGACTATTATCCCGCACTCATATGAGTGGAGGACAGTAGTCCCGGGGGTAGCCTGACGTGCTTAGCATCATTATAATCTATGATGCTGTGCGCTCCGTTGCGCACGATCGATGCCGCTCTGGGACATATGGCCCGATCACGGACCGTATGTCTCGGAGGGCATACGGTCTTGTGCAAGGGCCCTTACCAAGGGGTATAGTGAGTATTTTGACACCACAGATGTATTAAAAATTAATTCACAGCAGAAGGTGCAATGTGAAAATTGGAATTTTTACACAGAACTGCCGAATATGTTGTGCCTAGTGTATGCCAGTGTGGAAAGTAAACCATGCTTCCTGGTGTTATATACACCCTACATGCCTGGGCATACAACAGGAGTCAGGAATAAATGAGCACCATGTGCATTTGAGAAATGTGCTCAACTGGTGCTATTTGAGACTCACTTATCACTTCTAGAATTGTTAGACATGTTCTATTGCATATAGAAATGCTATAAATGTGGACATAAGTTGCTGTATGGGCAAATGGCATGGCTCACAAGGGCTGCCTTAGCAGCCATTGGCACCCCGTGATTACATTGCAGGGAGCTGATGGGGAGAGAGAGCGAGCTCCCTCTGTTAACCCCTTAATATTGATTGTGGCATTTTAGGGGTTAATTTGCTAGGATCCTGCGTGTCATTCATTTACGGCAGAGGTCAGGAAGTCAATTCCCGCTGCGTCATATACATACGGTGTAGGTTGGGAAGGGGTTAATTAATAAATTACACGTTTTCCTGAATCTCTTCCCACAATATTATATATGGCACCCAATGTTCTTTTTACACCTACCATAACAGTGAGCGCTGCTTCTTTTTACTGCTCTGTATATAATATAAAATATATAAAAAGATGTTATAAACCACTTGAAGTCTGTTGTACAGTTGTTACGAATGTAAATATTTTTTACTGTAACAGCCATATACAGTATACCCCATATGTAGTATGTATTATACTAGATGGGATTTCTCACATTTAATGGAAATAAAGCTAAAAAGGGATATTCAACCGGGACAACCCCTCCTTACAATACAACTGCTCCAGTGAGAATTTAGCCTTCAGTGTCTATTGTATAGTTTGGTCCATAAAAATGAATGACGGTATCAATGTTTCCTGCTCAGTGTGTAAAATGAATCATATTACAAAGATACAAAAGATGATTGTGGTCATGTGAACCTGCACATCTATGACCTCTAGTAGTCACGTATATAAATGTAGGAAACATTGGGTGGTAGGAGAAGAGATGAAGCTTATTCTCAGCAGTTTTCTTCTGCTCCATTACTTGGGTAAGAGAACATGTGATATGAGGGGAGATATGATGATAATGGGGTCCTCAGTACAGACATTACTTTTCTATTTCTCTGTGTTTTCAGGAGTCAGAGCTCAGGTTCAGCTTCTTCAGCCACAATCAGTATCTGTACAATACGGAGGACACGTCCGGTTATCATGTACTACTTCTGGATATCAATTTGCTAACTATAGAATTGCTTGGCTCAAACAAGTTCCAAGAAATGAACCTGAATACATGGGTAGTATATATGCTAACAGTGGAAATAAATATTTTACAGAATCATTTAAAAAAAGATTTGTTATAAGTACAAATAACAGTAAGAGCATGATTTACCTGGATATAGTTGATGTACGTCTGGAAGATGCTGCCATTTACTACTGTGCTCGAGATCCACAGTGATCATGTCACTCATCATCTCATACACTAACCTCCTGTACACATTGTGTTTATATCACTGCCACATACACGGGCACACACATCTGTGATAGGGCACAATATAAAGAACAGATGTCTTCTACCGGCCTTTAACTGTGTTGCCACTTACCAGGAAAGGTGCCAGGTTTTTAACTTCTACACCAGAGAAATGTTTCTCCTTTGGTTTAATAATGAGACAGTGAAGAAAGTTGGGTACGTAATGAGGATTAGTAGATCATTTCTGTGCTCCATGGAAGAATACACCTTGTGATGGATTTGGAACATGGCACAATTTGTTATTCCATGAAAAAAATCTCTGATTGTACATGGTACAGAATGGCCCTTTTCTTTATTAGGCAGGGCCCCGATTGACACTGCCATATTTAGGATTCACATGACAATGATTTTAAACATCTGCCTGTTAAGGTCACCTCTCAAAGATGGGACACTAAAATTACTCACCTTTCTTTGGGTCTAGGCCTTCAAATTTACTCAAGGATAGTAGTATCCAGCTATATTCTTCTCTACTTAAAAACAGCCTTGGACAGATGGTTGGATATGCAGGAAGCGCAGAAAGGGAGCGGAGGATAGGAAGAGTGGTAGTAGCTATGATGATGGTAGTAGAACTCAGTTCATGAAGGTTATCTTCCCTTTGGCACTCCCTGGGCTGCACACAGTGAATGGAGGGTGCGCGCCTTCCTTCCCTCGGAGCACCTTCTGGGGCTACTGCCTGATAGTAGTTGGGGCACCCTTGATGGGGGATAGTTGGGAAGATATAAGGCAGGAGAGCAGATGTAGGGATCAGCAGATGGTGGAGTTAATACCCAGGCCAATTGGTTGCAATAAATAAAGTCTTTCATTACCTCATTGATGTTGGGAGGACTAGTAAATATAGCAGTGAAGTCTCAATGCCATAAATAAGTAAATACCTTGCTGTCTGATGATTTCACTGTCTGGTAAGATATACTGTAGACCTTCTAGGATGTCTGGTCTACCCAGGGCTGGGACAAGGTCCACCACCAACAGAGGCTGAGCTGCCCAAGTGCGCCCCCTGCCATTTAGATATGTATGTTTATTATTAATCCTGTCAACAGGAAACCAGATGGATCTGTTATGATTCCTATAGACTTCTACTATGATGTAAGCAAAACGGAATGCCTCTTAAAGGCTTCCGTTTTGACCTCTATCTTATAGATTCCGTTATTTTTTGTTATAACTATGTTATAATGGAAAGCTGTGTAACGGAATCCATAGCGCTAGTGTGAGCCCACCCTTAGGCTGGATTCAAACGTCCATGGAACACGGTCTGTGTGATACCGGCCTGGATTTCTTCGGAGTGCACTGCGCAAGTGGTTGCTATGACGCCATGCGTTTCCTGCTGCCACCGCAGTACAGTATTGCACTGGTTTGATCTGTACGAGAGTATCACTGTACTGCGGCGGCAGCAGGAAGCGCACAGCATCATAGCAACCACTTACGCAGTGCACTCCTGCACTCAGAAGAAATCCAGGCCGGTATCACACAGACCGTGTTCCACAGACGTGTGAATCCAGCCCTGTGAATCCAGTGTGTAGTATATGCACAGGTGGTTATTATAGCCAAGTGATAATGTCCAGGGAAGATCCTCCATATTGGACTGGACTTTATCTCTTGGCTATAATAGCCTGCTGTGCATTTACTACACTCTGCACCGTATACATTACACACATCTTACACTGATATATGTAGTACACTGTGTGTGATGTATATGGTGCAGAGTGTAGTAAATGCACAGGTGGTTATTATAGCCAAGAGATAAAGTCCAGTCAATATGGAGGATTTTCCCTGGACATTATCTCTTGGCTATAATAACCACCTGTGCATATACTACACACTGCACCATATACATCACACACAGTGTACTACATATATCAGTATGTGATGTATGTAAAGCAGGGTGTGTGATGTATGTTGTGCAGTGTGTAGTAAATGCACAGTCCAATATGGCGGATCTTCCCTGGACATTATCTCTTGGCTATAATAACCACCTGTGCATATACTACACACTGCACCATATACATCACACACAGTGTACTACATATATCAGTGTGTGATGTATGAAAAGCAGGGTGTGTGATGTATGTGGTGCAGTGTGTAGTAAATGCACAGTCCAATATGGCGGATCTTCCCTCCACATTATCTCTTGGCTATAATAGCCACCTGTGCATTTACTACAGAGTGCACATACATCAGTGTAAGATGTGTGATATATGTACTGCAGTGTGTGATGTATGTACTGCAGTGTACGCCGGCCTATCAGGAAAGTGACACACCTCCTCTCCCCTGCTCCTCGGATCCTGTATCGCCGCCGGCCGCTCCATATTCCGCCACAGACCGCAGTCTGGGGCCTGGGGGGGATTTTAACATAGGCTGTCCCCTCGCATTATTTCCTGGGGGGGATCCGTGTCCCCCCCGCTTCCTACGCCCATGGATGTGGTCAGTGGCCTGCCTGCCGGCTGTCGCCCAGAGGCTCCTGCGCCCTGAGGCTGGAGCCTCCCCAGCCTCTGTGTCGGCCTGGCCCTGGGTCTACCAATTTCAGCAACTTCTCTGGTAGCTGTAGCTTTCAGATGCTTGCACATATAAGGCATCTTTCACACGGGCGTCATGTTTGACGCCCGGATAAGAGGCGGGTGCGTTGCGGGAATATGCACGTTTTTCCCGCGCAGGTGCAAACGTTTGTAACGCGTTTTGCACGCGCGTGAGAAAAAACGCCATGTTTGGTACCCAGATCCGAAGCCGGACTTCATCACTGAAGTCCGGTTTCGGGTCTTCAGGAGAATTGATTATTTTCCCTTATAACATGGTTATAAGGGGAAATAAAAGCATTCTTAATAAAGAATGCATTGTTAAATGAAGAGGAAGGGGTTAAAAATAATAAAAGTTAACTTACCTTAGCCACTTGATCGTGTAGTCGCGATCTCTCCTCTCTTTCCCTGCATCTTCTAAGATCTACAGGACCTGTGATGACGTCACATCACATGGTCCAATCACATGGTCCATCTTACCATGCAACCATGTGGGAAAATCGCAACGCATCCGCACTTGCTTACAGGGTATGCCCCCTTTTAGGCATTCCTCCTACACAGCGGTTATGGCACAATTCAAGCCGCTTAGTTTAGTTAGTTAGGCAGGTAGACGGTTACGTGTCATGTAGCCTACGCATCACAGGTAGCCCCGACCACAAATGCAAATATATATATATTGTGGTAAGGTGCAAGGTACCGTTGTCGAAGGGAGGTATGTGTCACCGAGGTTCCTGGCCTCGGTGAGGTAAGAGCCGGGTTTTTTGTGTCAGCAGCAGCTAGTGCTGCTTGACAATTTTGATACTTAGTTTGGCTGCAAAGCCAATCCGGGCCGGCTCTTTCTGGGAGTAGGCAAAGAGTTGGGTGGGTGCCTACTCCCCACGGTCCAGGCCGGACTTTATCCGGGCCTTTAAAAGGCAGCCTCCTCAGCAGCTGAGGGTGTGATTGGAGCTGCTGTAAGGCTGCGGAATCATTTGAGTTTGGGAGTTCTCTGGACTGGAAGCAAGAGCCCAGCAAGGAGGAGTGCAGATGGCCTGGAAGCCTGACGTCGCTTGTCTTGCGGCTGGACTGATAGCCAGGTGCGAACCTGCACCTAAAACCTCCCAGGTGACTGGAGCCTGTTTTGGACTGTCTTGTTTTTCCTCATGATTTCTTATGTGTGTGAACTAACACCAAGAGACTGTTTATTGTTTATTTTGTGCAAAGTGTGAGTAAAACACTGGTTATTGCACTTTCTGGACTCCTTGTTTGCCTCTGTACTGCACCCGCACCGCTATCTACCAGAGCGACTCCCCACAATATATTATATATATATATATATATATATATATACCCCAAATACCTGTTTTTCATGTCTGTGCTTTCTTTCCCCCTGTCCGGGCATGAGACTACAGTATGCTGGCAGATACGTTTATATTTTCCTTTTCCTGTTTTGTTAATTACATACCCTTATTGATAAAGCCTGGCTGCTCTGCAGAGTGATAAGTCTCAGGCTGACCCCTCCCCCTTGGCCTGTGATACACCTGAGATAACACCATGATCAGCCCAGGGAACACGGGCCGTGTGCAGGCCGCATCTCCCAGGCCGACCACACTCCCCTGACCTGAACTGACTGCATCATAGTAATTTATGATACAGCCAGTCTCTATCTGTTTGTGGGGTATGTACACGAGATGAGGTGAGAATCTGAAAATTGCTCCGAACATAGGTAAAGACTGGCTGTATCATGCCTTACTGTCATACAGTCAGGGCAGCCCCAGTCGGCCTGGAAAATGTGGCAACACATGGATTGTGATCATGGTCATTTGCATGAGCCCTATAAATGTCATGTTTCGTCCTGAACTCCCATCTACAGTGCTCCATAACAGTGACATCCACAGCGCCCCCATAACCATGACATCCACAGTGACCCCCATAACAGTGACATCCACAGTGACTCCCATAACAGTGACATCCACAGTTCCCCCACATCCCATAGGGAACTATAACAAGCAATTATTAGATTGCTATTCTCATAGACTCAAATGCATTAGGTCTCCATATTCAAAGACCCGGCCAGTGCCGTACTAGTACAGGGCTGGTCGGGGTTAAAATATAAAAATATTTTCCCCATACTGCCAATGGCAAAATTAGAAAAAAAAGTCAAAATGGCCAATTTGCAGTTTTTTTTGGGTCGTTTCACCTCCCACAAAAAAATGTATAAAAAAGTGATCAAAAAGTCATACACCCCAATGGTATCACTGAAAAGTACAGATCGCTCCGCAAAAAATGAGCCTTCACACAGCTCTGTACACATAACTGCAAAAAAGGTATAGGGGTTAGAATATGGTTATGAAAAGAAAAAAAGTCAAAGTTTTTTTTTTTCAGTATTAAAACGTAAGAAAAATTATACATATGTGGTATCACCATAATCGTACTGACCTGGAGAGTAAAGCTAACAAGTCAATTGTACTTCAAAGGCAATGGTGTAAAAAAAAAAAACATAAAACTGTGATGGAAGGCTTTTTTTTTTTTAATTCCACCTCATTTGGAATTTTTTTCCCGCTTCCCACCATATTTTATGCAACCGTAAATGGTGCCATTAGAAAGTGCATCTTGTCCCTCAAAACACAATCTCATACAGCTATGTGAATGAAAAAGTTATGGCTTTGGGAAGGCTGAGAGCAATAAACGGAAAAAAAAAAAAATTAAAAATCCCCCGGTCATTAAGGGGTTAACAAGATGTTATAAGACTTCTGTGTTTCTGCACATGCTAAATCCAGACATCCCAAATATATGTTGGAGACTACAGTAAGTGGAAAGTTAACTTTCACATATTTGGTGGACCTGCTCACAAGGAGCAAGGTCGAAAGGTCTCCATATCATGGAGCACTTCCATCAAGTCTCCATACAGGGCTGGTCTCTATAAGGAGATTGAGTACCCTGACCAAAGCTGCTCCAAGTTTTTAAAAGTCTGGAGGGAGTGCAGGAAGACAGGGATTTCTGATGTACTGCTTTGGGTTCATGGGCACTACATGTGGCCTTTATTGGTCCTGACATCCTAATCTTTCCCGTTTCACCTGTTCAGTTAGGCCTCTTTCACACGGGCGTCATGTTTGAGGCCGGGATAAGAGGCGGGTGTGTTGCGGGAAAATGTGCATGTGTGCAAACTGTCGTAATGCGTTTTGCACGAAAAATTGGCATGTTTGGTACCCAGACCCGAAGCCGGACTTCATCATTGAAGTCCGGTTTCGGGTTGAGTATTCTGTATATTTTCCCTTATAATATAGTTATAAAGGAAAATAATAGCATTCTAAACACAGAATGCTAAGTAAAAAGGGCAATAGAGGGTTAAAAAAAAATTAACTCACCTCCTCCAATTGATCGCGTAGCTGCCGGTCTCTTGTCCTGTCTTCAGCAGGGGGGGTAAAGGACCTTCTGTGACGTCACTGGGTCATATGGTCCAATCATGGAAGCAGGTGATTGGACCATGTGACCCAGTGACGTCACCGAAGGTCCTTTACCCCCCCAGCTGAAGAGAGATAAGGAGACCGGCAGCTACACAATCAACGCATTGCACCCGTGTGGAAATCACGCCCGTGTGAAAGGGGCATTGGAGGAGCTGTGAGGCTCTGGGCCATATCAGCCGGTCTCGGGTGGGGCTCACAGGCACCTCCCACCTCCCATTGCAAGCATGGTTACATGCTGTAGGTCACTGGTGAGCTGTCTGTGAGTCAGGCCTTATGCTCCCGTAATGCACAACGGCTCCTGGTATCGCCCATACAGCTCAGGTAGGTTGAGTGGTAGGGCCTCGGGCTACTTGAGGGACCTTGCCGTGGTGTCCGAGCTTAAGACATGTCCTCCTAGTAGGATATGTCGAACTAACCCCTCAATTTTATCAGCGTGAGGGTTTAGTATTGCCACAGAGTACACCTGCTTTTGCTATGGTTATGTTTTTGATTGTTCTCCACATCCACATTATCGCTATCGTATGTAGGATGGTTATTGTGGTACTTGTAGTCCGTTGCTGGCATCTTCCATTGTATGCATTTTTTGCTGTTGATTGCCCCTAGCAACGGACTACAAGTGCAGGATGTGCTCCCCTAGATACATGCACAACTGCATATGGGTTAAGCATATCCTGCTTGTTAAACACCACACCACGTTTTCTTATGGATTATAAAGGAAAATAATAGCATTCTAAACACAGAATGCTAAGTAAAAAGGGCAATAGAGGGTCAAAAAAAAATGAACTCACCTCCTCCAATTGATCGCGTAGCTGCCGGTCTCTTGTTCTGTCTTCAGCAGGGGGATAAAGGACCTTCTGTGACGTCACTGGGTCATATGGTCCAATCATGGAAGCAGGTGATTGGACCATGTGACCCAGTGACGTCACCGAAGGTCCTTTACCCCCCCAGCTGAAGACAGAACAGGAGACCGGCAGCTACACGATCAACGCATTGCACCCGTGTGGAAATCACGCCCGTGTGAAAGAGGCATTAGTGTTACTCCTCTCTACCTTTTTTTTCCCTCTTTCTCTCTCTACTACATCCCACTTCTTCTCTACTTTTCTATTTTCTCCTATTTCTTTCTCTTTTAATGTTTTTATAGTTTTTAGATTTATTACTAAATAGCTCAAGATGGCATGATTACAGAAAACACTATCAAATGGATTCTCCTCTAGGACTGGGACTTCTTCCATGGTATCACTCTTTCTTAAGCCACCTGTACATGTTGCAGAATACCCGTGTGGATTCACGTGCAGAAAAAACTCAGTGTATTACAGTACCAGCAAAGTTGGCAAAAAACGTCCAGCTCCTTTTCCTTAAAAACCAATGCTTTATTCTTTGACATATTCCACATTTCCAACTATAGTTTCTCTGTTTGTACACATGGATTATAAATGAATATGTGAAAGAATAAAGCACTGGTTTGTAAGGAAAAGGAGCTGGACCTTTTTTGCTATCTCTGGATTGTTCACCTGGCCACGTCTGGACCAGTATAGTCCGTGTCTCCTTTAAAAAACTGGAGGTGAGTGCTGTAGTAAATGAACTGTTTCTTAGTACCAGAAAAGTGTATGATTAATCTCATGTACACTGATTTACTCCCTGCAGATATTGACCTGCCATGCGGATTTCCAAACTTATAGCATGTTAGTTATGTTTGCGGTTTTAGCTGCAAATTTCACCCTTTTCAATGAAAGGGTGATATCTGCGGCAAAACCACCCCTAAAACCGCACAAAAAACTGCAATAAGACATGTGCAGGTGGCCTTAGAAGACTGGAAGTATTTAAATCAACCACAAATTACTTGATTACAAATCTTCAAGTGGGATGGGAATCGGCATATGCTGTCAATGAGATTTTTTTTTTATTTGTTCCTAATGGATTTCAACCCTTTGAAGACAAAATCGTCACTTTAAAGGTTGAGGACACACATGAGCGCAGCAGGCACCATAGCCGCTCGCAACAATAGTAAAAGAGTTCAGGTCCGTGCTATCTCTTGTTCACCAAACACATGAGCATGTACGGCTTCCCACCCACAATGTCCTCATCCGTCTTGTCTCAAATTCCGACTGACACTTTCTGGATTGTAAGAGCACCCTTTCATAGAAACAGAAACACCATGGAGCAATACCTCTTGTATAAAAAGTAGTGACAATTTTATTATACTCACAAAATGAGGCTTGTATTCAGCATATAAACATAAAAACCGCCTGACCCGGGTTTCGCTTTGTTGCTTTTTTAGGGGCTGTTTGTATCCACGCACCTGAGAAAATGTAATACCTCCATGCTACACCCGTAAACCGAACTTTTTTCGCAACTTCCGTTCCATGGCAATTTATCTTCACTTCGCTCCAGCCCGTAGGCAGAAAATCCTTTCCGTACAAATAATCGCTAAGAAGGGAAAACGGGGGAAGAGAAAGTCAACTCCAGGTTAATGCTGTCTTCTCAGCCGCTCGGTTTTCCCTCTTTCAAACAGCAGAGGCCTCTTCAATCAAGATGGCCATGATGGCCTCTCTGCAAGCAAATAGGTAAGGTGAGTATGTTTTGGGTTTTTTTTTTACTGCTGTTTAAGGAAAACTAGATTCCTTACCACAAAGCACAAGGAAATTCGGCTTCATGGAGAATTAAATTTTTCCTGAAATTCAGATCAAGGTCAATTTTTTTACTTTGATTACCTCAACACTATTATTTTTGTAAAGTGATATGTTACATGTGTGCTACTTGGTCTTATAATGCCAGGAAAGGTCAGCTGAAAGTACTACTCTAGGAGGGTAAATGCCCTTGTCAGAAAACGTAGTTTGCAAGGCTGCAGGACGTCACCTATAGCAGTCACTTTTCCCAGTTCCTAATCACCGTTGATGTGCTCTGTGCTCAATACTGTTTACTTTAATGGGACGGAGCAGTTGTAGTTGTACTGCAGCATGCAGGTAAATAGTGAAGAGATTTCAGCACTTACAAAAGCACTGTGGTTTCTTCAATCAGCTGATTGGCGTGGTGGGCTGGGAGTCAGTCTTGTCAGCCTATCTGGTCATCAGTATGGGAACACCAGACAACTCCTGCAATAATACATATTACTAGCTGCATGTATTAGGCTGTAAATCGGCAGCTAGTAATAAATAGTGGCTTTAAGTGGGTAATTTCCAAAGATTTGTACGCCAAGTTTTTGATGTAAAAATGTTGCACAGCCCCCTTATTGTGAGTTTTTGAACACCCGTAGAACATTATTTTGTCGCACAGGTGGTTTTTGTGCCGCATTCTACACATAGGAGTGTTGAGGCTGTGGTGGGTGCATGATTGGGGACGGGACTTCAACCCTGAAGATTTACCAACATTTACACCTAGAAATGGTTGTAAATATAGGTGAAAAACTACTCCAGCCAGGGGCTGGTGTAGTTTTTCCTACAGGCGCACGGGATGCTGAAGATGCACCTAATTTATGACAAGGGGCATGCCTCGTTATAATTTAGGCATATCTTGCGCCAGGACAGCCTGTCTATAGATTGTGGCTGGGATTGCAGTTCATCAGCCTCTAAGTGAATACCAGATAACCCATAGACAGACGTGGTGCAGTTTTTGGAAAATAGCTAAAAAATAGCAGACGTATCTGTCACGACACGGGAAGTAGGGAGGAAGTGCACCCACCTGACTTCCACCCCAACCCTGTCCCTGCCTACTTGCACTACCCGCCCTAGGCGACGGGGCACAACTGGGCGGTGGTCCCTAACTTGCGTAAGTGCAGAGCAGAGAGGACAGGAAGGAGACAGAGCAGAGACAAGGGAAGATGCTCCTGCAGGAAGCGGACGGAAAGAGAGGAGCGAATACAGGCAAAATCTCCCACAAGGGAAGACAACAGGAGGTCAAACGAGCAGAGGTCAGTCCGAGAGGTCGCGTCAAAAACCGAGAGACAGAGGTAGCGAAAGTACAAGGAGCAGGCGGTAGATAGGTCAGGGGACAGTCACTAGTCAATTCCAAAGGTCAAACACCAGCAAGAAAATATGGACACAGCCTGAGTGAGTAATTACAGGCAACCTGTGGTCAGCAGGCTGACTATTAATATAGTGGAGGAAAGGGATCATGTGACCTGGCCAGCGTCACATGACCCCCTCTCCCTGCTACTAGCCGAGCACCGAGTACTAGCTCAGCGCTCAGCCCTACTTGGTGCCCATGGCGACGGAGAACGCCAGTCGCCCCTGCAGGAGGAGCGCAGCCGGGCGCGCCGCGTCCCCTGTCGCCATGACAATGGAGATGCCGGGCAGCCGGAGACGCAGCAAGCGTCCCTCCTGTAGTGATATCAGGGGCTGGCGGCGCAGGAGAGCGGAAGCCTGCCGCCCGCGTCCCGTGACAGTATCTTTCTAATCCTGAAAAATTCCTTTAAAAGCTAAATGTGGATGTTTTTACTTTTACTAGTGGTAATAGCAGCTCTACTATCAGAGAACAACTACAACGATATTAGTTAAGTAGATGTAAATGGAGGAAGAATTTGCCCATATAAGGGTACGGCCACTCGGTCAGGTTTCTGCATGCCGTTTTAAAATCTAAAATCAGGAGTGGATTATAAAAGGAGAGAGCGTAGGACAGATACGACATTGCCTCTCTTTTTTTTTAGTTCACTCCTGGTGTTGGCTTCCAAAACTTCATGCAGAAACCTGACCGTGTGGCCATACCCTAAGGTTGGCATTACACCACTACAGTATGTATATATAAGTCAGGTTTACAGCTGTACAGCTATAAGGTCATTTAGTTGGAGGTTATTCAGAGGAAAATAGATGTCAGTAGCTTCTCTTGTTTTTGTCACTAGGTCTTGCCTTTTGCTTTGTAGTTCACTTGCTGTTTCTGAGCTATAAGTTCTGAGAGACCTACAGTACCTGCTCTAGTGTGAAGTTTTACAATGAGGCTGAATACCATCCTCGCTTTTAAGATTTTATTTTGGGGTAAGAATAAGATGTATACACAAAATGGTATTTTTATATTATAATATAATGTGACTACTGTTTAACTGTTTATATTATATAACATTTACAGCGCTGGCCAACATGCAGATGGTGATTCAACCTAAATCTGAACTGGTGAGAAAAGAAGGAGATTCAGTAAACCTTACTTGTACTTATAGAACTGGATATCCTACACTCATGTGGTACCTACAAGACACAAGCAAATCTATCACATTCATACTAGATGACCAGTCCTCACCTGAAGACTTGCAACCAAAGTTCAGACACAGGTTCTCAGCTTCAATCTTCAGAACACGCCAAACATTTGTCCTTACTATATCACCAGTCACTGTGGAAGACTCTTCTACCTACTACTGTGCGGTCAGACACACCACGATGCATAGGTATTACACAGGTGTACAAGATCTGAGAAGACTGGTGGGGAGTCACTCTCATCTTTCATCTCACATCAAAGTGTGCTATGCTGGCAACAGTGACTATGAGGAATGTGACAGAAGAAATAGTTACAAAGTACAAATTTATATATAATATATTCTATGTATATACTATGATATGAATAGAAGAAAGCAGCAGTTGGAATAATAGGAAAGCTGGGGGCTAGAAAACAGGCCCTAGATCAACTTTTGATGAAGTTCAATAGGGATCCAATGTGCTATGTGTATTTACTTACCCATATCAATACAGCAACGTTCTCTCCAGAGCCATTTCAAGCAGGGTGATAAAAAGTGTTCATTTGATATATTAAAAATTGACATAAAAATAGAAATATGCATATAAAGGCAATATGAATATTTTAGTTTTTAAAGGGAACCTGTCCCTTCTGCTATGCTGCCCATGAGTCTATAGTGATAGACCTAATTACTCAAAAGAAACGGATGCTTAAAAACAAAATACTTTATTAAAGTCAATTATGATATAATTATAATTATAAAATATAAAATGGGGAGACCATATAGGTAATTGGTCCCCTACAACGCTAACTATAAGCCTATTCAGTCAATAGAGGTACACTACATATCAGAACTCACTATGGATGCTCACTAGATGCAATACCAAATATTGGATGCACTGAAAATGCCTAGACTCTATATGTGATAATAGTATCATAAACCAGAGTATTAAAGTAGTGGATAATACCCAAAGGGTCGAGTGGCAGAGGAAATGGACAGGGGGTCAACAAGGCCCAAATATAGTCAAAACAACCCTAATTTAACCTCTGCCCTGATACAACCCCTGATGCAGTTTATGAAGCCAAAACAAGGATTACATTTTAATAAAGAGTGGTTGTATATGTTCCTAATGCTTTCTCTGCCTTTATCATCCACATATGCTTTTGGCTTCAAAAACTGAATAAAAAACCTGAATGTGTGGCAGCCCCCATAATAATCATAATAATGACTAAAATTGCCCGAATTGTCCTGATGAAAAGTATGTTGATAACATACCAGCAAGTTGACACACACATTTTAGGGTACTTTCACACTTGCGTTGTTTGATTTAAGCAGGCAGTTCCGTTGCCTGAACTGTCTGCCTAATCAGGCAAACTGTATGCAAACGCATGTAATTTTCTCTGACTGGTCAGGCATTTTTCAGACTGATCAGGTCTGAAAAATGCCTGATCAGTCAGCAAAATGCATTGCAATACCGGATCCGTTTTTTCCGGTGTCATCTTGCAAAACGGATCCGGTATTTATTTTTTTCACATTCTTAAAGGTCTGCGCATGCGCAGACCAGAATGCCGGGTCCGTCATTGCGGTATTTTTAATGCCGGATCCGGCACTAATGCATTGCAATGGAAATTAATGCCGGATACGGCATGTGTTTTGGAATTTTGGACGTAGATAATACCGCAGCATGCTGCGGTATTATCTCCGGCCAAAACGCCATTCAGTGACTGAACTGAAGACATCCTGATGCATACTGAATGGATTTCGCTTCATTCATAATGCATTAGGATATAACTGAAGGGTTTTTTTCTGGTATTGAGCCCCGAGAACGGAACTCAATGCCGGAAAAGTTTAATGCTAGTGTGAAAGTACCCTTAGGTCCATCAAGGGATAGATGGGGATGTGAATTTTAGAAAAGGTGAGTGAGACCCAGATTTCGACACATTTTCATAAGCATTAATGTTATTTACTTTTGAACTTTTAATATCAAGCCATGGTCAAGTAGATCAAGAAAGATTTCCAACACAACTGCCAGAAAACTTTGTTGTGATTCAGCATTAACTGAAATACAAGCTTCTCTGAAACAAGAATTGTTTGGCAATGGGCAAACGTATCTGTCTAATACCACCACCTGCCTATGAGTTTTAGATTCTGTTAACCAGAGTCGCCTGCACAAAGTCTAACTATGAAAGCTCAATTGCTTAAAAAAAAGATTATCCGTGAAACCATTACATATTAAAATCTAAGTCCAGGGTACTGCTTTGGAAGAGCAACTGAACACAATCAGTAGGCCCAGGAAATGGAATACCGAGTTGGCTTCCTGATTGGTTGGGTCAGTGTGGAAACAGCCAGTGTGGGTGTGTCAATGCACATGGCCCATTGCCTGGGTAAAGCATCTCTCTGCTTCTACAAGCTGCTTGTTGTTCATTGGGAACATCTACCGCCCATGTGTCCTGCTGTCTTTCAAGACTGACTATTTTTCACTCTACTGTCAGAGATTCTTTTGGTCTTGGCCTCTCCTCCTCCTTCTTAAAAAAAAAATATATTCCATCCTTCAAAGGCTGGTCTGACTCAAAGGCTGACCTTCCTTTGCAGGAACTGGAGCCAGTATAGATCTCTTATAATATTAAATAATATTAGTATTTTACCAGAAAAAGGTTAGTTGTAATCCACATACAAATTGATATTTATAAACCACTGGCAAAAAGTTATCTAGCCCACAAGCAAAAGGCTAAATGTAATGTAGCACTACCTTTTGTTCCCTTATGATGCAGCACATGACAAAGTAGCAGCTGATTAGATGATTATAAGGTACTTAGCAAATATATCTTGATTAAAATCATTTGCGACCACCCAGCCAGTACAACAAGTTGACCTCTTTTAGATGGGACCCTACTCTATATGATACCTCACCATATGCTAACTGGCCTCAAATTAATTCAGGGAAAGTAGGCTCCTGCTATATAGTGCTCTAATTAAAAAAGCCTTGAAAAGATGGCTGTGTAGGGTGCTGAACCAAAATGGAAACAGCCACACCTCCAAATGCACAATCCAAAATCAAAACACAAAGTTATTCAGCACAGTCTTTAAAATTAAATAAATACAACTTGCTTAAATGCAGACTTCAAAGGTGTTTTAAAACATTAATTCAAAAGATTTAAGAATGAATAAGCTTAAACAGGCTAAGTGAATAAATATATTTACTAAGTGTAAATAAATAGAAGGTAAAACAGACAAATCACATACAGAGTAGTAAAAAGTAATAATCATCAATGGCCTACACATTCAATATTGGGTGGCACTCCGGTCACCATGTTGTATCACATGGACAACACCCCAGGGTGTACAAGAGATAGGGATATCTTAATTTATTCTACTTAGAATAAAGTTCAGAGTGGGAATGCCCACTAATTGTCGATAAATCCAGAGTTATACCTTATAGCCCCCTTCCAGTGTGCAGCACGCATGTCTCTGAGATAACCACTCAGGAATGTGGCCTTAGCACAATGGGGGATGGGTATGATCTAACTATCCCTAACCCACTGCATTACAAGAAATATATTTACACTGAATATAAGAGGGGAAATAATTAAAAGGGAAAGAACTAATTAGCAATTAAAAATACTGGTTCTTTCTCTTTAATTCATTTTCCCCTATTACAAAATATAACATCATGATATATTCTATATAACATAGTATAAACCCTAATCAATTAACAGAAAACCACTTTGGAACCATTGGATTTCTAACAAAAAAAAAAAAAAAACTCTGTGTTCGTCTAAGAAGAAGTGTCTTTCACTGATGTTTTCTTCACTTTCTGATCTTCCTGGATACTAAACTTAGAAAGTCTCTGGTGCAAAGTTCATTCTCCAATTTTTGGTGCTCTGTGCACCGTACACCTCAACACAATTGTTGTTTCCAGCTCTTTACAAAGTTCACTCTCTTACCCCTCCATTCTCTGTGTTGATGTGGAGGGGATTGCAGGTATAATCCCAATCCTGAGTGCAGGTTTCAGAGCCTCTTTTTGGTGGGTGTAAGGCAGTCTATAGCCTTGTCTGTGGGAGGAGCTTTGACACTGGAACCTCCTCCCCTCATTGGTCTGCAGGTCATTGCATCAGCCCTGCTGGTTGTTCAGGAAGTTTTTGGCAAAATATTACCTTTGAAGTCCACCCCTGGACAGCCTTAGTACAAAGCAGCAAGGCCTTGTTCAGCATGGCAGACTGGTGGCTGAAGTCGTTTCTTCTTGGGTAGCAGTCAGATCACAGAAAACTGAGTCTTTCCACACCTGGTCATAAAAGTGTGCAGCCCCTGAAAACTTCTGAGGTTGTCAGTCCCGGCTCTGTTAAACAGCTAATACTGCACTTAGGAAAGAGGCACTTGAACAGTTCCACATATTGTGGCAGATTCAGTTTCATTCTGTTTAAAAATTCAATTCAAAAAGCTCCGTCCATAGTTTTAAACCAAGTCCAGGATAACTCAGTCTATGGCAGGAAGAGCCGCTGATGAAATCAATTTGGTTTTCTCTCCACCCCTGCATCAAATGTATCAAGCAAAACAAACTAACAAAAGTCCTTATAACTTTTGTCAGTCCAATACTATACTTAAATAAAAATTTTGATACCATAGAGGCCCTCTGCCAAAGCAAAATTAACTTTGCTAATTCCTATACCTCATCTAATCCTATCTATATTTAAAAAAAAAAGTATACATGTACCAATTTACACACCATGATAATCCTCATTATTGTCACAAAATAAGACTGTACAATAACATTTATCACAATTCCTTCCAGTTATCTTTCATTTGCATGTTTATATCACATTGTGGTGTGAAACCTTAAACATACATTTGTTGTAATATGTCCTCATTCATGGGTATCTCCTTCAATGTAAACCTTTGTAGATAATAAAACACGGAACCTTTTTGGCATTTTGGTTTTCAGATGTACCCAGCTTTTCTTGATGTTGAAATGAATAGACTTTTTTCATAAAGGCATTCACCAGAACACAAAACTTATCTTATTTCATGGGGTTGTCCTGTAATTAGAGGATGGGCAAAATGGCTTTCTTTGTGTCTGTGACATCTACCCTATCCTCCTCCCTTCCCTCTAGGTCATCTAAGTCCACCCTTTCTGGTCGTCGATCATCCCTCTTCTGTCAGAATACTCTTAACTAGTATTGATCGAGCATCAACACTGCTCTGTTATAGGAGCAGGAGAAATGAAAGTACGCATTCGGCACATAACTGAGCCGAACAGAGCCTAAGGATCCCATACACTATAATGGCGTCCGTTAGGTGTCCGCTCCGAAGATGATTTTGGAGAGGAGATGAAAGTTGTGCATGCAGGACTTTTGACTCCTATCCAAAATCATCTTCGGAGTGGATACCTAACGGACGCCATTATAGTCTATGGGATCCTTAGGCTCTGTTCGGCTCAGTTATGTCCCGAAGGCGTCCTTTCCTTTCTCCTGTTCCTATAACAGAGCAGGAGAACGGAAAGGCCAAACACTGATGTGAACTTAGCCGAATGGTGTCCAGTGACATGGAGGGGGAGAAATGTGACATGGAGGGGGGTCATGTGACATGGAGGGGGGTCATGTGACATTGAGGGGGGGCGAAATGTGACATAGTGGGGAGAAATGTGACATGGGGGTCATGTGACATGGAGGGGAGAAATGTGACATAGGGGGAGAAATGTGACATGGAGGGGAGAGACATGTGACATGGAGAGTGGAGAAATGTGACATGGAGAGTGGAGAAATGTGACATGGAGGGGGGAGAAATGTGACATGGGGGGGGAATGTGACATGGAGGGGGGCGAAATGTGACATGGAGAGGGGAGAAATGTGACATGGAGTGGGGAGAAATGTGACATGGAGAGGGGAGAAATGTGACATGGGGGGAGAAATGTGACATGGAGAGGGGAGAAATGTGACATGGAGGGGGGAGAAATGTGACATGGAGGGGGGAGAAATGTGACATGGGGGGGAAATGTCACATTTCTCCCTCTCCATGTCACATCCCCCCCCCCCCCATATGTCACATTTCTCCCCTCTATTAATATTATGTAAAAACATTATGCTCACCTGGTCCTGATCCCATCTGTACAGCTCCTCTTCTCCTCTGTGTGGCACTGGCCCTGGTATCTTCTTTCTGGCCTCCCAACAAGTTGTTTGAGGTCTTGAGGACCTTTCCCACTCAGCCAATCAGTGGCCACAGTTATGTCATGTGTCAGGCGAGTGATTGGCTCAGCAGGAAATCGCTGTCCTGACATGTGACACAGCTGCAGCCACTGATTGCCTGAGTGGAAAAGGTCCTTAAGACCTTAAATAACTTGTCGGGAGGCCAGAGAGGGCGGCCGGCGGTGCGCAAGTGAAACTAAAGTTAAATAGGGCTTTAGACTGTCTCTCCTGGAGGGGGCCCCGTGGGCTCCCCTGACTTAGGGGACCGGTCGCAATTGCGACCGCTGCAACCCCAATAGCTACGCCACTGCTACTGGCATTACAGTGATTGGCTGGCCGGAACGCGTCAGCGAGTGCTTTTAAGGACTATTGTGTGTGACAGCAGCAATATATATTTTTAGCACATCTTGCGCTAAATAGCATCTAATAGACCGCTGCAGACAGTAAAATTATCCGCGCCACATCTCCTGTGTAAAGTGTGCGCATCCCTAAAATATCATTGACATCCAGTGTACTTTTTCCGTAGGTGATGTCCGCTGCGGTCAGTTAAATTATCCGCGCCACATCTCCTGTGTAAAGTGTACACATCCCTAAAACATCAGTCACATCCAGTGTACTTTTTCAATAGACAGTGTCCGCTTCTGAGAGTGACATGATGGGGGTATGAGTTACCTGCCGTCCGACCCCTCAAAACTCACCTCCCTCTTCTTTTCTACCCCGACCCTCTCCTTCCCGATCCATCTCTACCCAGCATTTGCTAGTCCATCCCCCCCCCCCTTAATAAACAAGGGGGAATGAATCGGCCACAGCAGCCGTTTATTAATATACAACATTTAAAATATATAACCATAAATATATATATATAAACCATAAAATATATATATATAACCATAAATATATCCAACAAACACTATGCCTTTTTCCCTTTCCCCTTTCATTCCGCCCCAATTGGGACTCCAGCCCCAACCGCGGAGCCCTCCCATTATCTTCACCAGCAAATAACATAAACTTCAAGGAACCCCCCCACACCAATGCTCAGACTTGACCCCTTAAGTCTGCGCGTCTCTCCAAACTCCTAGAGCCATTTCGATACCTTCCTGCAACGCCAAACTCCACATGTCCAGACCAACGGCATTTAAATGCACACTATCCAGTGTGCATTTAAATGCCGAGAAATGCCCAGAAACCTCCTTCTCCCTTCTCAAGCTCCCTATGCCTCACCGCCACTGCCCCATTTCTGGCCATAAAGAGAACCATCGCCCGGTACAACTTCACTCTCACCCTGTTCACCCACACCACTGATCTAGCGCCCCTGCACACTATCCACGGAACAACGTCAGACCATACTGTCACCAATTTTGGAAACAGAGCCCACAACCTCAATAAATCAAACTTGCGCAACAGCTCCCTCAATGGCCGTGATGCCAAGTCGTTGCCATCATCATGAAGCACCAAAACATCCGGAGCCCTATCCAGCCTACTGAAACGGTGTACTTCCACCACAACCACCACAATGGGAAAAAGTTCCAGCAAAGCTAAATTTTTTAACCAGCCCCTGTCCGCCCAACTCCCTGGTCACCTCCCCGCACACAAGCACCCCCCCCAATAAACCCCCAAACCCCCACTCCTTGCCACGTTGGAGAACAGCTCACAATCAAACAAGTTCACCACCTCACCCATGAATAGAGAGCGACCGTTATAATTCTCCAAAAAGGAGCTCAAAACCTGCAAGTCCGCTCTCAATTCCTGACCCAAACGAATGTAGTGATGTGGTCAAAAAACACCCGCCGTTGCCCCCTTTAACCTCCTACTAAAAACCCTCCCATAGGCATAATCCAGCATGTGAAATTGAGTTTTCCAAGGAGTGATTGGTGCCGTGCAATTTTATCTTCTTTAACCGAGCCGCCCTCGCCACCTCCCTTTTTAAGTCCTCTAACTTGTCCCATGGCAGCCTACACTCCATCCTGAGGGTATCAATGACAATCCCCAAAAAACTCAATTCAGTGACCGGCTCCACCGTCCTCTCTGTTGCCAATAGAACCTCAAACGCCGCAAACAACATGCCCACATATGCAACAATAGCGCACACACATTTAAATCCGGGGGGCCCATACAGAGGAAATCGTCCAAGTAGTGAATGATAGTCACACCCGGACACATCCCTCACTGCCCATTCTAAAAAAGAGCTAAACGCTTTGAAGTAGGCGCATGACAAGGAGCAACCCATTGGTAGGCACCGATCCACGAAAAAGCCCCTCCCCAAAAACACCCTAACAGATGTAAACAATCTGGATGTACTGGCAATAGCCTGAACGCCGCCTTGCTGTCAGTCTTCGCTAGCAGCGCCCCCCTCCCCCACTTCTTAACCCACGCAACTCCCACGTCAAATGAGGTATAGACTACGGAACACAAGTCTGGATCAATACCATCATTGACCTAAACTTATTCATCTCTTTCTTCAGAACCACCCCCAGGGAGACACTCGCAAATTGTCAAATGGCGGATCCAAAAACGGACCCGCCATCCTCCCGAGCCTAACCTCTCTATCAAGTTTTTCTGCCACTACCTTCGGATGTTCCCTGGCCGACCTTAAATTCCTTTTTAACAAAACTGCATCCCCCGGTACAAACGGAATTTAAAAAGCCCTTGAAAACCCACCTGCAACAAAGCCTTATCTGGGTAGCCTCCTTATCTGGGTACCTATCTAGGAAAGGCTCCATCCTCTGCAAATGGAGCATTCGTGCTTAAATTTGCACTTAGCTCCAAATTTACAGGTCATTAAATGCAAGGGTGACACTGGACGGACCCCCGCTTCCTAAGTCCCCCCGTAAGGACTGCCCCGACCTAACGGACGCAGTCACCTTTAACCACAAGGCTATATCCTTATGGTCCCACCTCATCTCTGGGCGCACCGCTTTATGCTGCCTGAACTGTTTGTTGTATCGCAACCACGCTACTCCCCCATATACCCGATATGCTTCGCCAATGGCATCCAAATAACAAAACAGCGCCAAACAGAAGTCCGACGCCTTCTCCCCTATCACACTCGCCAGTATCACAAACACCTGAAGCCAGTTCTGAAAGGTATGCGGTATCAAACGATATCTGCGCTTCGTTTATTTCTCCGCCACTCCCCCCGCCTGCGTTTGCAATGACGCAATAGTATTCCCTATACCAAAACTACCGCCCCTTGCCAAACCGAACTCCATGGGACCCCCCCCCGCCCCCCACCCCGGCAACGGGGATGTCTCCTCCATACCCCAACCTGCCAATAAACCCGCCAAACCCCCCAACAAGTGCCCTAAACCCCTACCAAGGTCCGCCAGGGCCCCCCGCCCCTCTAGTGACCGCCGCTAACTGCGCTAAGGGTCCCCACGAAATCTCACCTGGCTGCCTAGGTGCTGTGACCCCATCAGCCGAAGATCCTGAGTCCAGATGACCGGTCCTCTGCGCTGCTCCTCCAGGTTCCGACCAAACCAATTCCACTTGCTGTTCCCTGGCTGCGCTCCTGCCAGGAACGTCATGGCTGCTCTGCTCCAAGTAACGGTCAAAGGGGGTGGAGCTTCCTGCTGACTGCAGACTCTGTGATGGCATTGGAGGCCTGCTGCATGCCTATCCATGACTCTCAGTAGCCCCGTTCCTCCCTGCAACTTGATCATGCTGGGGGAACCTTCCCTCCCAAGACTCTGGAAGATGCCCACTGTACCTGGTCCGGTTTCAACGCTGCTCACGGATGAAGGAGAAGGTTACTGGGGCCGGCCACCTCTTGGACTCCTCCTGCCTATCGGATTCCTCCCACCCCCCCGGCATGGAGGGTCCTCTGAAGGGCTCCGTCTCCGGCACTGACCCCAGGGGGGGGGCGGGGTTGGACTGCCGGCTAAAGTGCGCCGGCGGTCTGGGCCTCAGCCACCCCCCCCCCAACAGCTGCTGCAGTTGCTCTTGAACCCAGCCAGGCCCCTGAACCTCTGCAGCCTCCCGTAACCTCCGAATCGCATCCTCCAACTGCTCCATCTTGGTAAGTCGTCCCAGCTGTCCTTTAGACTGTCACTCTCTATAGTATCTCTATAATGGCGTCCTTCTTCTCCATTCTGGGTTCTCCCTGAACCCAACCCCCCGTCATGGTGTCCTTCCCTAAGGCTTCCCCTCCAGTTTGGCCACAACTTTACCAGGGCCACATCTAAAGTGTAAGTTGTGCGTTTAAAAATTTGGTCTGTAACATACAGTGTACTTTTTCCGTAGACGCTGCGAACAGTTTCCTCATCACAAATATAAGTGACATTCCCTGTAATTTTTTATTAGCCGCTGGTGACAGCATTGAGATTATCTGCGCGATATCTCCAGTGTAACATGTGCGTTTAAAAAAAAATTCTGTGACTTACAGTGTATTTTTTCAATAGACGGTGTCCGCTTCTGAGAGTGACATTACTAGGGCCACATCTAAAGTGTAACGTGTGCATTTAAAAAATGTATCTGTGACATACAGTGTACTTTTTCATTAGACGGTGTCCGCTTCTGAGAGTGACATTACCACATCCACATCCCAAATACCTTTGTTAATTTTTTTGCGCATACACTTCCAAATCCTACTCTACTGTACGTGTGACATACTTTAAAGCATATATAACATTTAAAATTAAGAAGATGAGCAGTAAGAGAGGAGGAAGTGGCCGTGATGATGATGGTGCACGCAGAGGCCATGGCCCTCGGCGCGTTGAAACTGTGCCTGCTGCCAGAGCACAAGAAAAACAATCATCCACGATACCTAGCTTCATGTCCCAGTTTGCAGGGCGGCGCAGGACACCTCTCCTGAAGTCAGACCAGTGCAACCAGGTGGTCGGTTGGATTGCAGCAGATAATGCTTCCAGTCGGTTAAGCACCACCCTGTCTTCCACCAAGTCCAGTCTCATTAGTCAACACAATCCTCACCCTACTTTATATACAAGTAAATATACAGCAAAGAATGTTTCTTAACAATTTTTTCTTTTAAATCAATTTTATCTTTGGTTTTGAGCGTATTATTGTCAGTCTGTAAAAGTGGCGTACTACTCAGGCATCATCGTTCTCAGCAGCGACCTGGTAGTTTAAGATGCATCCAGACATCCTTCTCATGCTGTTCCCGAACCATTTCGGTAGTCTTCAGAGCAGGGGTGCCTGGTTTAGTACTCGGGTTCTCCCATTGACTTCCATTATACTCGGGTGCTCAGTAGACTGGAGGTGAAGTCTGATCAGTAGTGTTGAGCAAAGTAAACCATTTGAAGCTGAATTCCATCCAAAGTTTAGAAAAACTTTGATTCACAACAAATCCGAAGTTCCTCGTGCTTCTTGGTGACTCATCAGTTTTTCCTAAAATGGTGGATGCCCATGTTACAAAGTGAAAGTAAGAAGCCCGGGAATGCGAGATCACCCATAATGCCATGCAGCCAGCAAATCCACAGATGACCATCCCGGGTGATGTCACAGCCTGATAAAACCCTCATCCCGAGTGGTCTCCACCATTGTCCTGTGAGCTGAGCATAGGAGAGACGTGGCAAGCATGCAAAAGGATTAATAGAAGATTATTGGAGACTGCAGGGACAGTGCAGGGAGACTTATGCTGTGTCAGTTTAATTTATGAATTCCTAGTTTTACTTATTACATCAGCCGTAAACTAAGATGTCTAATTCAATACCAATAAGATGGAAGCGTTTATTATTCTGGTGCCAGTGTGCCAACCAATATCATCCAGTCTGCACCCCTTGGGGGCACCAGGTCTTAATGATGACGTTCCTCATTTTTTCCTGGCTTTACTTCTTCCAAACCATCCTTCAAAGTCTCAATGTCAGAAAAATGCAGAGAGTTGAATGTTCCTGGTGACATCTTCTCATCAATATCAGATGATGTGGAAAAGGAGGAAAAGCAGAAAGCAGAAGAAGGGCTCCCACCTGTAGGGCAGAAGAGTGCTGTGGTTAGAGACATGAGTATGCCAGAGCTGACTAATGTTCAGTGTTTACTGTCAAATAACCTGCAGGAGATTGCAAGTCATAACAGCAATAATTGGAATACTATGCCCCCACCTAACCAGCCAAACCTCATAACAGCCACAGTCCCTGTTTAAAGGTGTTGCGTGGCAATGATCATATATCGCTTATCTCTAATAATCAGTATTGAAGGAGACCTTTGGGGATTATATAGCCATGGATATGACATATGGAGATTTATTGACCAATATGGTAAAATCGAGCCAGATAGGCTTCTAAGTATTGAGAGACTGGCTCATGTACACCTACACTGAATCAAAATTGCACCAAAATGCTCTCCAAATTAGATTGCAAAATATTTCAGCAAGAAAGTAATGTGTGTCAATCTATAGTAGAAGCCAAGGCTAATAGGCTATGCTGCTGCTTTCTATGTCATTCTTGGTCTGTGGAGGCTTTCGCACTGACAATGTATTAACTTGTATAACAGGATTGTGTCATATTTTGGCCAATTCGCCACTGAGAAATCACATATGGCACAAATTCTAAATTATCACTTTTTATCTCTAACTTTTTTTTCTCCAAATTAGATTGCAAAATATTTCAGCAAGAAAGTAATGTGTGTCAATCTATAGTAGAAGCCAAGGCTAATAGGCTATGCTGCTGCTTTCTATGTCATTCTTGGTCTGTGGAGGCTTTCGCACTGACAATGTATTAACTTGTATAACAGGATTGTGTCATATTTTGGCCAATTCGCCACTGAGAAATCACATATGGCACAAATTCTAAATTATCACTTTTTATCTCTAACTTTTTTTTCTCTTGAATATCTTAATAGGGTTAAAAGAAATACATATTGATCTATGTATGAAAGACTAAAGATCCCACCTACGGACAATATACATGTACTGTACTCTGCAGGAGACTTTGAAGGAGCATATTTCACAGTGGTCATTCTGG
Source organism: Bufotes viridis (assembly GCA_033119425.1). NCBI lineage: Eukaryota > Metazoa > Chordata > Amphibia > Anura > Bufonidae > Bufotes > Bufotes viridis. The sequence continues at coordinate 207,564,909 of CM065589.1, read as the reverse complement.
AAATCAGGAAATTCAAGGGCGGACTTTTGGAAATGGAACCTTATGTCCAACTAAGTGACAGAAATCTTCATATTCAATGTATGTTTTTTTTATATATTTGTTTTATTTTCCTTTTCCAATTATTTCAAGCACGCAGGACTTGTTTCTCTGCTAAAAAAAAATATTCTTCAAAACATAAACCAAACAGATCATATTACAGTAAATAGGATCTGTAAGGTTATGTTCATGTCAGTAATGTGCCAAGCCCAGGACTTCCGTTATCTTCTTTCATCTGCTCCTACAACTGAGCAGAAGAATGGCAAATATTACAGTTGATATGAATGAACCTTAAGTGTTTGCGACTTTTATTACTAATTTAGATAGCTAAATTTAATTAAAGATTGAATAAAACATTATCTTTATATACAGCATTGCTTCTTTACATAAATGATGTAGCATTTTAAAGGTATTTCCTACATATGACTCTGTCATTGCTTCCAGCATTTTACCTATAATTTATAGTTCAGATTATTATTTTTGGTCTAGCAAAATGTAGTGGAGAGATACTCTTATAGTCGGATTGCTTTTTTCATATAGGTTATCCAGATAATTTATGTGACATTTAGAGGAAAATTCATCTTCACAGCATATGCTGCTATTTTCTTTTACCTTTTATATCATGGCAATAAAAACACCTAGCTTTATTTAAAAATAAGCACTTCTTCACATATATATCCAGAGTTCCAGCCCACTTTCCTACAGTGTGGAGCACAAGACAACATAGGGAAGCTAAAGCTAGAACGGATCATAGTTTTCTATGGGATCGTTCATGTTCATCTGGCACACCAGTTGGGATGGTGGATGTCAAATAGCACCAGACACAAAAACACTACTGTGCACATATATCAGTTTTGTTCGGCTCCACAGAAATACAAGCCAGACACAACTGATCAGCATGCCACATGAAAGCCTCCTGTTCACTGTCTATATGCTCATACTTCACTAGTCACGTACACAGACACCTGTCGCTAATGAAAGTAATAGTAAATTAACAGATATTGTAGAATACCATTTCCAGTTCATTATAATAATTCTTACAAACCCTATTACTAAGCAGCAGCGGTTTACGAAATGCTGTTTTAGTCGTCACACGTGAAGCTGTGAATAGTATTTGCATATTCCTCTACCTGGGGAACAGGTTGATAAGAACAAAGCAGTTACCCACGGTGCATGTCGGAGTAACCTACACAAACTCTATGGTGTTTGGATCGGGCACCAAGCTAACTGTAGAACCAGGTGAGAACACTGAATTTTGTAAGTAAAAACCGTATAATATTATTAATATGATATCTACTCAAGCTAAAAGGAAATAAAGCAAGAGATAGGTAGAGAGCACAGATACCTGCAGAAAGTAATTACTAGTTATTATGTAGGGAAGCACCCATTAAAGAATATTGATTAGTAGTAAGATATTCGAAAGAGGATGCATAAAAATAATAATAATTACTGCTGTGTACGAAAAATAATTTCTAGAAATGTATCCAGCAGCCACTTACGGTACTTAGGGAATCTGTAGTAAGTGATATAGAAACCTATTTTAATTTAGAGGTGTGAGTAGAAAGAGTTAATGTTTCAGTGTCTTCTGCTGGCTATAGCTCAGCTCCTTAACAGAGGCAGAGGCTACACAAAGCCTGAAGCTGAGCCAGGTAACCCTCAACAACTATATTACATTGACTGTCTAATATATATATATATATATATATATATATATATATATTTGCATTATAGGTGCAAAAATTGGTCTTTGTCTTCCAGGCAAGAAACCACCCACAGCTCCTGAAGTCTTTGAGTTGAAAACTAAAGGGGAAAATTCCTCCACCGCTTGCCTGGCAAAAGATTTCTACCCTAAGGATATTGAAATCTCTGTTAATAAAATCAAACAAGAAAATATTACCACCATCTTGTCTACGAACGGATTGTACAGCGCAGTCAGTGTTCAGAATGTAAAGTCAGATGTCTTTGGATGTGAAGTCAAGCAAATCCTGGACAAGACTAAAATTTTCAAAGGTAAAGTAGAATTTATTATCTATGTTTGATTTTCCACAAAAACTTAAATGTGTTAGCCACTTTCTGCTTACAGTTGATTAATGTGTATGTAAGATGACTATACGGCTCTTACTAATAGATACCTTGGTAGCATTGTGCATTATTTTCTATATTTCATAAGTTATTCCCCCCTCACAAGACTTTTGTGCTGTCCACACATCGGTCCTATCCATAACATGGCTGCTTTAGGGAAAGGGGGCATGTGACTAGGCAAATCACTCATTCTCCTTCATTCAAATACAGTGGAGGAGATTTATCAAACTGGTGTAAAGTAGGACTGGCTTAGTTGCCCATAGCAAGCAATCAGGTTCCACCATTCATTTTTCACAGCTCCTTTGGAAAGCCAGTTCTACTTTACACCAGTTTGACAAATGTACCGCCATCTGCCCTTTACTGTTGGGAATTTAATGCATGGTGTTTAAATGGAGGAGGCTGAGTGATTTTCCTGGTCACATGACCCTCCATCACCGGTCATCTTATGATCAGGATCTCTATGTGGACTTATAAGATATACCCAAGGTGGCATTTCTTCTGGAATAAAGCAAATGCAAAGAATAACAAATAAAGGCTATATTAGTAAGTGCCATTTAGTCATCTTACATACATATTGGTCAACTGTAGCCAAAAACTGGGCAACCTCTTTAAGTTATTCATGTATTAATTTTTTTAGACTGTTTTGGACTATAAGAGGTCTACACCTCGTCAACATTTAAACTGAAAAAGGGAAAAATGTAAAACAAAGCAGCCCCTTCTTTAAAGTTCTTCTCTGGTCTCTATATGTCATAAGTCATGATCAATTGCTGGGTATCCAACAACCAGCACCCCCACTAATCAGGCTGTTTTCAGCAACCATTGGAGCTGGAAACAAAACAGCGGAAGAAGCCGGATGCACAAGCCACTCCATAGTGAATTAAGCCTTCTGCTTCCAGCTCCATCCACTGTTTTTCTTTTTTCGGCGGATGACAAAAACAGCCGATCGGCGTGTTACCTGTCTGGTATGTGTTCCTGCACAGTCTAACTCCACCAACTGGTAATACCAAGTCGGACTGTATTGCAGACTGTTGGCAGTTTATTCATAAACTTCAAGTAGGAATAACAGAGGAATCACACAGCATAGAGTTATATGAAAAGATATCCTAGAATTGATATTACGTTGGGAATGCAATAAGTTACTAAAACCGAGATGAGGTGGTGGCAGCTTAACTGGTTCTCCTGATGCTTGTAAATAAAGTAACTGGTGATAAATTCCCTTTAACTAGCCCTGTGGCTCCATCATTCTGAATATCATGGGCTCAGTTTCTTCCATCACGTTCATTGGTGGAAACCCCCATTTAAATGAGCAGACATTGGGCAATGTATAGGGCTTGATAAAACTTTGGTTCAGCATCAGTTTCCATCAGAGAGAAATCATCCTCCAAGACATAGTAGTACCTTCCTGGTGAAAAAAAGCAGATATTGACTGATTATTTTAAAAATTAAGAAAAATAAAAACAATCATCGTGTAAATAGCTAATAGCTAGAGGCTATCAGTATAGAATAAACATTTATACTTAAAGTGAGCCTGTCTAAGCTGAAGGCAGTCTGTTATTGAGCAGGAGAAGCTGAGCAGATTCATGTACAGTATAGCTTTATGGGAAAGAATATCTTGTATTTCATTCATTTATATTCCTGGTTAGCCTACCGCTATGACTATATATACACACAGATAGCTGTCAATCACTGATAGGACAACCTCCTTGACAGAATGAGGAAGAATTGAAATGAATGAGTTTTAATGAATATTTTCCCATAAAACTATATAAAAATCTGCTCAGCTTCTCCTGTTCTATAACATGCTGCCTGCAAGTCACTTAGCATTTTCGTGGTGACAGGTTCCCTTTAAAACCTAAAGGATTGTCCACTATAATTCAAATGTAAATATTAATAGACTTATATTCATAGCATTAGTTATTATATTTACTTTTCTTTGCATGCTAATAACAGGATTTCTAGGCCCCATAGGGTATGGCCACACGATTGGGTTTTGGAAGCCAGAATCATAAAAGTGGAGAGAGTATGAAGGACCCACACGGCTGATCCTCTGTTTTAAATTCACTCCTGTTTTTGGCTTCCAAAACCACATCAGAAAACCTTACCAGGTGTCATACCCTTACCCAGGGTGACCCAGGGTGTACCCTAAGAGGAAAAAGGGTGTGCCATTCACTCACTGCACAGCCCCAGGCAGAGATGGAGTAAGGCCTTTTTCACACTGGTTTCGCGTGTGAGGGCCGAATAGGATGCGGGTGTGTTGCGGGAAATCACGCTACTTATCCGCGCGAGTGCAATGTGTTTTAATGCACAGACCCAAACCCGTACTTCTTCACAGAAGTTCAGGTTTGGGTTCAGTATTCTATAGATTCTAATATTTTTCCCTTCTAACATGGTTATAAGGGAAAATAATATTCAAATGTAGGCGTATCTAGATTCCACTCGGGTACCCTTTGTGTGTGTATATATATATATATATAAGCACACTGTATGTATCATATGGACTTAACCTGATGAAGAGGGCTATATGACCCCCGAAACGCGTTGTTTTTATGTATATACGCTGAACCTTCTATCAAATAAAAGAAGAAGCTTTATTTGCACACGTGACCTCCTCTGCCAGTGATTTGCGCCTGATCAGAACATAATCTCTTCTATAAGGGAAAATAATAACATTCTTAATAGAGAATGCTTACTAAAATGTGGATTGAGGGGTTAAAAAATTAACTCACCTCATCCATTTGATGAGGCATCGTCTTCTTTCAGGACCTGCAAAAGGACCTTTGGTGAGCGCAATGACGTCATCAAAGGTCCTTTTGCAGGTCCTGAAAGAAGAAGAGAAGAAGAAAAAAGACGATGATGGCTGCGTGGGGTGAGTTAATTTTTTTTAACCCCTCAATCTACATTTTAGTAAGCATTCTCTATTAAGAATGCTATTATTTTTCCTTATAACCATGTTATAAAGGAAAAAAATACAGTAAAAAGACTTTAATGGGGTTGCTCATCCCTATTGTATCCTAGCAACCATGCATGAAGATCGCACCGCATCCGCACTTGCTTGCGGATGCTTGCGATTTTTACACAGCCCCATTCATTTCTATGGAGCCTGCGTTGCGTGAAAAATGCAAAATATAGCACATGCTGCGATTTTAACAAAATGTACAAGTGAGGCGTGAAAATCACTGCTCATCTGTACAGCCCCATTGAAGTGAATGGGTCCGGATTCAGTGCGGGTGCAATGCGATCACGTCACGCATTGCACCCATGCAGAATTCTGGCCCGTGTGAAAGGGGCCTAAGGAAAGTCACTGTGAATCACTACCATTAAAATGAGTGCCACAACTACCACTCTCCTCTTCCTGGATCCTCCCCTGCAAGTTCTTGAATTACCACCAAATTTAAAGTTAGATTTTCCCAAAAATGGACATAAACCTTAATAGCAGCAGCCAGAAAGACAAAATGAACTTTATATAGTAAGCTACTACTATAGTATCTATTACCCTTTAAAAATAGGGGACAATTTAAAAGATATTGTTCAATGACATACAGCAACCATTATATGGTGGAGAATGTAACGTGCATGCTAGTAGTACTGAGTGTCACAGGCTTCCATGAGATATACTGCTGGTGAAAAGCAGAAGTTCTTTTAGTAATTTTAAAATGTCATATAAGGAAGTAATACTATTTCAAAGTTGAGAAATGGTAAAAGAAACACAAGAGCAGGCCAAGAGTCTTGGAAGCCTGAGGTGCAGTATCAGTTTTAAGTATTTTTCCTGTTTGCTATGCAGGTTTTAAGAAATTATCTGAAGAAGAAACTTCTACAGACAACCAGTGTGGGAGAACGGATGGCGCTGAAGGTCAGTCATATACGGTATTATACATGCTGAGCTGAGTAACTAAACTTCACATACCGGACTATTCCATTATACTGGACACTTAGGATTCATTCACAAGACAGTGTCGAAAAAAACGCTGGTAAAATAGATAAAATTGTCCTTTTCCTGGCCATTTTTTTCACGGATGTCTTTCTGAAAAATGGACATTGATAGGAGTTCAATTGAGAGCTGTTGGGAAATGAAAACGGACAAAATATGACATTTTCTATTTTTGGACAGTTGGTATTCACGTTTGTTAAAAAACAGATGTGTGAATACATGTACAGACTTCAATTCTTCTGAAAATGGCCTTGTGACGGCCATTAAAACATCTGTCAAACAACCATTTTTCACTGTTATGGTGAATAAGGCCTTGATATTGGGACTCTGTATCTTAGGCCCATCTGACATTGTGCAACTCTTAAATTCATCATTGGTTTACTGGTTAAGTGGTATGAAGTAGTCAGGAAAGACCCACATGCTAAAGGCTCTGTAAGAGAAATGTTAAACATTATCACCTTTACAGTGGACATTGTAGTTCTAGTTCTTTATATCATGTATATTAGGCACAATGTCCAAAGTTTAAAAAATAATAACAGTGTGTAAATAGGAAATACAGAAAGTCAAATCAGCTTCAGATTGTAAGAATAAAGCTACTTTCACACTTGCGTTGCTAATTCCGGTATCGAGATCCGGCAGAGAATCTCAATACCGGATTGAAATGGGTCCATTTTGATTTTTGCACATCAGGATGCACTGTTCCATTAGGATGCGTTTGTATGAAATCAAAATGGAAAAATACAGATCCATCAGTAAATACATTCAAAGTCAATGGTTGATGAATCAGTTTTTTGGGCTTTTTGACCAGACACAAAACCGCAGAGGAACTTGCAGAGGAACGGAAGACATCCTAAACAGATGTGTTTCCATTCAAAATGCATGAGGACTAAACTGAAAAGTTTTTCCCGGTATTGAGATCCTCTGCCAGATCTCAATACCGGAAAACAGCAACGCAAGTGTGAAAGTAGCCTAATCATCCAGATTCTGTATTTTGACAAGTTGATATTAATTATTCTGAAGTTAACAATTACACACCAAGATAAAAATAGCTTAATCCTGAACTTTTTAATAAAGGTTAATCGGGTTTACATTTTAGTCGTCTATAGATAATTCAGTGGGTGTTCTTGAATATATTACCTTCAGGTAAGTGGTTATAGTCAAGTATAGCTTATTTTATTCATTTCTTTTTCTCAGCTATATTCTTTTTTTTTTTTTTTATGAGTGGTTGTGGCACAAGAAAACATATATAAGGCCAATTATAAACTGAATACACGAGTTCCATTCTCCCATACGTCATCTTTACAGATGAGTGAAGTTTACACAAATTTAATTCGGCTGCTTCACCGACATTCACAAGAAAATTCATCTTGTGACAAATTACTTTGTCACAAAGCGCATTTCTTTGTAAGTAGTGGGCACAATGACGGGAAACAGCAATTGTGCCGCAACTTCCCCCCTCCCCCTCCGTTATTCAATCCCTAAACCCCTCAGATGCCGTGTTCATCCATCGCGGCATCTTAGATGAAAAATGAGGGCTTTCAGGGGCTAATCAGTTATAAAAAATAATAAACAATACTCACCTTATGCATTTGAGCGCAAAGAGTTTGCCACGGCCATCTTGATTGAAAATCCCACGCAAAATCCTACATCACCACGCACAAGAATTCAAACGGGATCTTCAATTAAGATGGCCTCGGTGGCCTCTTCACGCTCAAATGTATAAAGTCAGAGTGATTTTTTTTTTTTTTACCGACATTTCAGTGAAAATTGATTTGCTACCACGAAGCACGACGAAATTTGGCTTCGCTGCAAATCGAATTCCAATACTTAGATTCGCTAAACACTAGTTATCTTACATTGAAATAAGAATCAGAGTTCTTAAATTTTTGTCTTTCAGTTCAAAGCACTGAGCTAATCAATATGCTCTCCTTAACTATACTGGGGATGCGGGCATTGTTTGCCAAAACTCTGGCCTTCAACCTGATCTTGAGTGCAAAGATCTTCATAATGTAAGGTGAGAATCCAACATAAGAACAGGATGTAAATTTATCGACACATATCCTTTTATAAGAAAATATCACATCATAGCTGGCTGTTAAATTGCAACAAAAATAATATTAAAGATGTTTGCAGAAAACCTGAGCAAAATGTAAGGTGTCCTTTCAAAAGATTGTCTTATTAGGAAAGCCCCTGCCCATATGTCTTATCAGGTCATATGACATCATAGAGGGGGGTTTCCTGTCAAAACTACTCTCTATTAGCAAATAGTAGATTTGTTTTAGCAGAGGTGGACTGTCTGACAGATGTCCTCCAAAATATATGCCCAAAAATGCATTCAGGTTCTGGCTGTGATGTTACATATGCCTATGACACATCAACCAACATCTCAGCTATCATCCTTCATAATTGGCTGAGGCTGACTGCAAGGTCTTCTGGGCAAGGCCATCGGCTGGGGGTCAGGAGATACTTGTCTTCTACCCTGTATTCTGAGATGTAAAATGGTGGATAACATTTTGAATGATTACTGAAAGTCCCCAAAAAAATTTGATAGTAGCCAATGTATAGAAGCTCTATATATACTAAAAGGTATGACATTGGTTGAGAATGTAAAGACTCAAATGATCACTGATGGTCCTTTCTTTTTGCAGACACCAGTGTGTGGGCGAGTGAAGATTTATTGTACTGGGGCTTTTCTCCCCATTACATATTCAATTTATACACCAATAAAATCTGCAGCTTTTTCTGGATGCATCATTGGGAACAATTTATTAGAAGTGTCTAACTGAAAAACTGGAATGTTGCCTTTAGCAACCAATCAGAACTAAGCTTTCATTTCATAAACTGCTCTGGAAAAATGAAAGCTGGAGTGTAATTGGTTGCTGAGAGCAACAAGGCAATGTTTCTGTAAATTGGTTTTGATAAATGAGGTCCAATGTCTTATTCTTACACTGAAGTAAATAATTAGTGTATCTGTCATTTTGCTAAAATATGAAAAAAGTGCATGCTTGTATATAACTTTCATCTGAATTCCAGCAATTTGTTGTCTTGGGCACTGCCCCACAATATCCAGTACAGAGCATCACCCCTATATATAGTTATTACCTTTCATTGTAATCTTGCCTGTTTTGATAACTATAAAAATTGACTACAGAGTGGCCCATGAAAAAGTAGCCCCTCTCCAGCGATATGACAAGATGAACGAGCAAGTGGATTGTTTTTTTTGAATTACCCACAAGTCACAAAAGATTCTGAAAGTGGTCCCCATTAACGTCCATGCATATTTTGGCACGTCGGATTAAAAGTGATGCTGCAGAAGAAAGAATGTCCCACTTTTCCAACAAAATGGAGTAGCAAGCCACACCTCACAGAACTCACTGGCATGGGTTCATAAACTGTGAGCAAGGGGTTATGGCCACCATATTCCTCAGACTTGTCCTCATGCGATTTTTATCTGTGGGGAAATTTAAAACACAAAGTGTACGCTAACAGTTAGTGATCAGCGAAGCGAACTTCAGATCCTAGATCCGAAGTCGATTCGCTCAAAACTTTGGTTTGATTCTGTACGGAGATCCGTCTCAGTACAGCATTAAAATGCATGGCCTTCAACGAGTCAAAGTCAGTTCACGAAAACCATTTTAAAACTTGGATCCAAACTCGGCTTCGGTTCCAATTTTTAAATGGTTTTCCAGGTTAAAAATCAAATACCGAAGTTATTCACCTTAGTCTTGTGAGACTTCGGGATTAACTGACTTTGCCTCGTCAGAGGCCATACATTTTAATGCTATACTGAGACGGATCTCCGTACAGAACAATCCACATACACGGGATGAACTCAAGGAAAACATAGCAAACACTATCTGCAGCAGCACAAGCAGTATCTGTAATACCACAGAGTGGTATTATCATTCCTTCACCCTGCTACTGTCCCTAATGGTTAACATAAATGTCATCTTTGTATTTATTTCCAGGTCCTTCACATTGTGCATTTATAATTCTGTTATGAAACTGTTTTGTTCATGTAATATGCCTGGTTCAGCAGCAGGTGGCGGTGTGTATCTGGCAAACAGAGAGAGAGATCTCTAGACATAATGGAACTCACCATTCCATTCTCCCACTTTTGGGTAGAAGTGGGCTAGTCCTGCTTCCTACCAGAAGGGCAGGGTTGCAGTACTAGTTAATTCCAGTCTAGACTCGATAGTGGAGCTGAGAAGACATGAAAGAGGTAGCAGCAAAGGAAAAAAGTTATCCGGCTGGAGCAGCAGTCTCTCCAGAGAGAATTAGCTCATAGAGCCCCCTGACTCCTTGCTAATTTACTTACTGAGTGTCAGAAGGGTGCAACGTCCGACATACGGCTAGGGTCATCTTATGATGAGATAAATATAATTTTTCGTGACGCCAGTTGCATTTCAGCAACGAGGGCACAGGGCTCCCTTTTAGTGTAGTGGTGTTTGATGGTACCCAAGGTAGGATTGCCAGAGTGGTGTTGGGCATCCTATAATGTCCCTTAGCGTGTGGCTGTGCACGTTTCACTGTGCTCCTACCTGGATACTGTGGACTCCAGGCGTTGGCGTCTGAAGCAGAAAAATGGAGTCGAGACCTTGTATGAAGTTCAACTTCAGCGTTACTTTGTATCAACGTTTCTTCAAACGGTTTATAGAATTGGTCTTGGTTTCCAGCAAACTTTAGCATGAAAATAGCAGGAAAACCTCTCAGCTCTGCTATGCTGACAGGATTAAATAGGAACTTTTCCTTTTGCTTTCTGCTACAACTTCTCTCTTTGTCTGACTCTATGGCAAGGCACAGGGCAACTTCTTCCTGGATAATGAGGCTTCTAGATATGGTCTCTCTGTTCCAGCAGAACCGAAGGTGTTCTGGCTAGAGTAGGCAACACACGTCTAGGAGGGATGCAGCACTGCACAACTGCTTCCTTAGCAAGGGGTGAGTTGCAACTAAATGGAACTAACTAGTCCCTGCCCTTCCTGTAGGACATGGGACTCACCCACTCCTCCACAGGGGGAGTTTAGAATGGACTGGAAGGTTCCATTCTCATCTACATACTTCTCTGCCATATTTGCTGCCACATGCTGGTGAACCAGGCACATTACATTTAAACATAAACAGATGCATAACAGGAAATGCGCAATATATGGGACCTCGAATCAATGTATAAAATGACATTGAGATTGCATACCCAGATAGAAACAGGACGTAGGTGTGGTAATGCCACTCAGGGCGTTACAAGGGGGACAACAGCCAAAGGCACACCAATCCAGGGATACCAGAACCGAGCGAACGTCCAGTAACCAAGTTTAGCACAGCAAAGAGAGAAAGCTAGTTATCAAGTGTGCCTGCCAGTTTATGTCAAAGCCTGCTGGAACCAAGAGACAGACGGAATATTGTCTGGATAGAAGGAGATGCAAGTAAAGCTGTTGAACTTTATTAAGGTCTAAACTTGATTTATTATCCATCTCCTATCTCAACTATTTCCCTTTATTGCTTCGGAGCCTAAACCTGGGGAGCGACGGTATCTAGGTAGGAGAATCGTGACACACAAAGAAACTATAGACTACTCGGCATTCCTATAGACCTGGGACACAATTGACCCTGAGGGGCAGTTTGTTGCATATCAGCTAACATAATCCTGTATTATTAGGCTTATTGGCCAGTATGGAAACTGCTGGATTTTAGTTTTTTAGTTTTATATAGAAAATGACATTTAAATTTAACATCACTTAAATTTCTTTAAAAACTTGATTTAAACAGAAGGTTATTTTCAATTATGGGGTCTGGTCTGAGGTCTGATTTTTTTGGGCCTGCTCTTGGATAGGAATTATGGGGTCTGGTGTTTCCGGTCTCATAAAAATTGTAATATTAACTGCAAATGAGATCACGGTCATGTGCAATCCCCTTCCTCCGTCCTACTCCAACCATACGCTCCTTGTAGGGAAGACAGCCAATGTAAAATTGTTGCCAGCTATTCTGCACAGTGCAATATAATTCTCGCTGTACCACCTGATTACAATGATAACATCAATAATATAGCTTAGAGATTAATACAATTTGATTTCAAGAATTCTCTAACAATAAGGTAAACACAGAAGGGGGTCATTTATCAAATTTGTGTAAAGTAGAACTGGCTCAGTTGCCTATAGCAACCAATCAGATTCCACCTTTCATTTTGGACAGCTCCTTTGGAAAATGAAATAAGGAATCTGATTGGTTGCTCTGGGCAATTTAGTCAATTCTACTTTACACCAGTTTGATAAATGACCCCCAGAGTATCCAACTGCCTGGACCTCCAGTGAACAGCAATAATTTGTGAAGGAACTTAGCAGCAAGGGTTCAGTTACCTTGAAGTGCCACCACACGGAAAATAAATCTTTACAAAGTGCCCTTTGCATCATTTGCTTTTCCTTGTGATACATAGACATGTAGGTTTCTCTAGAGTCAGAAATATTGGATGTTGGACCAGAGTTGAGAAGTACTAGGCTACATCCACATTGGACGTACATTTTTAGGGAAAAAATAGCCATACATTTGCTATAGAGCCAAGTCAATCCATGAGTTACATACAGATTTTCTGTGGATTTTCAGATGCATTTCACCCTTTGTTTTGCATATACCTTGCTGCAGATTTGAAATAAGCACTGTCTGTCAATTTCATTTCAGTTGATGTTTAGGTTTTTTACCCTGCATGTGGGTGAGATTTGTACGCACAGATCTCATCTACTTTGCTGCTGTAAAACTCTGTGGGGTTCTGCTTCCAGTTTTGTAGCAAATGTCTGCAGCACATACACTGGTCTAGAACAATTCAAACATATAGCATAACTGAAAACGTTTCAGTTTTCTTTGCAAATGAGAGAAGTCAATTGTTCAAAAATTTTTGAATAGTAATAAAGATTCTAGTCAACTAGTCATACCTTCCTGCTCCCCACTGCTCTGTTCCTGCATACTGGCTCGGACTGTGTGCACTCCCACCGGCACTTTTTCCTATAGTGTGCAAGGACGGCCACCACTGCTGGATGGTCATAACCTCTGAAAACGAGCTGTGTATGACGTACTGGAAAAATTAATCCAGCCAGCAGAGGAGGCAATATGGACAATCACACTACATTAGTAAGTGCCTTAGGGTACTTTCACACTTGCATTGTTTGATTCTGGCAGGCAGTTTAGTTGCCTGCCTAATCATGAAAACTGTATGCAAACACATGTCATTTGCAGACTGATCAGGATCCTGATCAGTCTGATAAATGCATTGCAATACCGGATCCATTTTTCCGGTGTCATCTGGAAAAACGCATCTGGAATTTATTATTTTTCACATTTTTAAGGTCTGCGCATGCGCAGACCTAGAAACCTGAACCGTTTCACCGGAACACTCTATACTAGATCCGGCATTGATACATTTCAATAGAAATTAATTAATTAATCAATATTAAATCCGCCATTCAGGCAAGTGTTCCGGCTGCGGTATTTACTCCGTCCAAATACCGTAAAAATGACTGAACTAAAGAGATCCTGATGCATACCATACTAAACAGTTTGCTTTCCATTCAGAATGCATTGGGACAAAACTGATCAGTTTTTTGGGGGGTATTAAGCCCCTAGGACAGAACTCAATACCGGAAAACTTTAACGCTAGTGTGAAAGTACCCTTATATTAACTTTGTCTACATGATAAATGCTATTTACTGAAGTGACAAAACCCATTTGTCTCTATTACGGACAAGAATATGAAAATTCTATAAAGGACTAGATGTTCTGTTCTGCAAAATGCGGAACGCACATGGGCGGTATCTGTCTTTTGGCAATCTACAATTTGCAGACCGCAAAAATGGCTACGGCAGTGTGCATGAGCCCTAATAGTTTGTATCAGTGAAACAAGACAGGCAATGATGCTATGAAATATCATGTGCTTTAAAGCATTATAGAAACAGTAGGATTCAAGTTCCCCCATGGAAAAAGGTACAACTAAAATCACCTTTGCAAAAGGAGATAATGACAAAAGTGATAAATTATTGAGTAGTGTAATAGCATTGAATGATCGAACAACACATTTTTCAGTTTGTCATTCTTGCAATCTCTCATTTAGACATTTAAATCATCGTTCATCTTCCAGAAGTCCACAAGTGAATCATTTACAGCACAGACGATTCCACAGTGGCTCTTTGCCTGGAAAACTATCTATTACACGATCGCACTTTGAGCATCTAAAAGGGTTGTCCGAATGTTAACAATTGTAATAATGACTCGTTCGTTGCTCGACGTGTGAATGAAGCTAAACATTGTAGAAAAAAAGCCAAAAAAAATATGGTAGAACTGCTGGTATTTTACATGTCACCCCAGAAAAAAAATTACTAAAATCAATTCACTTATATGTACTCCAAGGCAGTACTAATAAAAATATCCAATATCCACTCATCCCACACAAAAAAAGATGCAAAGTACGCCGCTTTTTGGGGTTCTTTTGTTGCAGATTTGGCCACAAAGGGGAATTGTGGCCGAATCTACAACTTTCCCCGCTCACGCCACTTTCCTGAGGTGGCCGAAAAAGGGGGCGTGGTATGGACAGGGAAGGGGCTGACTTGAAGGCCCGTCTCCCCTTTTTGTATAGAAAATGATTTAAATGAATGCCAGCAAGGGTACTTGTGTAGAGTTAAGCAAGTCGCACGGCCAGTGCCTACGTTATGTAGAGGCCAGCACTTAGGTGCATCAAACACCAGCGGGCATGAACTAAGACCGGCGTCTAAATCACCGGTCTTAGTAAAAGTCCCCCTTTATATCTTTTAGAATGGGTCTACACAAGAACATTTAGGCCCCTTTCACACGGGCGAGTTTTCCGTGCGGGTGCAATGTGTGATGCGAACGCATAGCATCCGCACTGAATCCTGACCCATTTATTTCAATGGGTCTGTGTACATGAGCGTTTTTTTTCACGCATCACTTGTGCGTTGCGTGAAAATCGCAGCATGTTCTATATTCTGCGTTTTTCACGCAGCCCTAGCCCCATAGAAGTGAATAGGGCTGCGTGAAAAACGCATTGCATCCGCAAGCTAGTGCGGATGCGTTGCGTTTTTCACTGATGGTTGCTAGGAGATGTTGTTTGTAAACATTAAGTTTTTTATCACGCGCGTGAAAAACGCATCAAAACGCATTGCACCCGCACGGAAAAAACTGAACAACTGAACGCAATTGCAGGCAAAACTGAATGGCTTTGCCTGTGAAATCGCACAGTTTTCACTGAACGCATCCGCAACGCATCCGGACCTAATCCGGACACGCTCGTGTGAACCCAGCCTTATATAGTGCAAAAGCACAAAAATGTTAAAAACCATACTTATTTGGTATCTACATATTCATATTGAATAAAGTTAACTTGTTACTTTTATTACACAGATAACAGCAAAAAAAAGGAAAAATTTGGTAGCCCAAATTCCACCCCAAAAAATGAACAGAAGCCGATCTGTTTATTATAAGGGTCTTCTCCACACAGATACTAAAATTAGCAAAACAAATCTGATATAGTATAACATCTGACTTAAAAACAAGAGTTAAAATCTTCCAAAGAATTAAAGAAGACCCTTGGAGTTGTCCTGGTGTTTTTCACTATGGAAGGCCCAGAGGAGCAGACTGTTTTTTCTGTGTAGACTGACAAGACAAATGGTGTTTCTCCTATTTGCTTGATATGAAGGTGGCTTTGAGATGGTTTCCCATTTTACATTGTCTTTCTGCAGTAAATTTTAAAAATAACTGACTATTTCTGGTGTCACCTGTTCCAACGATAAAAAGAAAAAAACAGACATATCAGACTGTTGCTTTTTTGTAATTGTTAAAGGAAACTTGTCATCAGATTCCCTAACCACCATGAGATACAGACTGGCTCTCTCATGAGAAAGAACGATGGTTTATTCTGAAATGCTGCAGTGCTTCAATGTTTTAAAAGGAGCAGAGCACGGGGACAAGTGTCCACTGAGCAGTCCACCTCTGGCTTTTCCCCCCTGGTTAGGTTTGGTTAACAGGACTCTCCCTATACTCAAAAAACGATTAATTTTCATTAGTACCCTAGATCAGTGTTTCCCAACCAGTGTGCCTCCAGCTGTTGTGAAACTACAACTCACAGCATGCCCGCACAGCCAAAGGCTGTTTGGGCCTGCTGGGAGTTGTAGTTTTGCAACAGCTGGAGGAACACTGATTGGGAAACACTGCCCTAGATCATACTAACATACAGTTGGAAGGTAAGCAAGACGAAAAGGACAGGAATACCTTGAAACAGTAGAACCATGTACTGAAGCAAGACCTCTCAGCAATGAGCCACAGAAGGGTCATGTGGTTCATGGCTATGTGGGAATTAGTAATAGTTGCACCAGACAAGAGGGTGTCTAACTGGAAGACTAAACTTCAGCACAGAAAAACACACACACAAATTCCTTTAGATACACTATATGGACAAAAGTATTGGGATACATACACACTCCAACTACTGGAGATTTTATGACATGCTCGTCTGGAATTCTGGGAAGAAGGGGATGTAAATGAGCTCCTAACAAGTCAGTACTCTCTGCTCTGAGCTAATGAGGGGGCAATGACCCTGAAACAGCTGTCTGCAGAAGAGATGCTGGCTTATTTAATATCCGAGTATTTAAAGGGTCTAATTCTAGAGGAGCATGTACAGCCTATAAATCTCCTCACACCGACTAAGGTGCTTACTCCCCAAGTAGAGATAGTACCCCCCAAATCCTGACTTAAGCCTCTCACCCAGTTAAGCCAGTACTCTCTGCTCTGCACTGATGAGGGGTAATCACCCTGAAACAGCTGTCTGCAGATGAGATGAAGGCTTATTTAAAGGGTCTGACATGAAAGGTGGTAAGTGTCTGATTGATGGGGGTCTGACTGCTGGGACCCCCATAATCAAGGGAACGTGGTCTGAAGACCCTTGTGTACATAGATTGGTGGTAGTGTAATTTAATGTCTAAGGACCCCTTTTTTCATGATCAGTGGGTGTTCCAGCAGTCAGAACACAGCAATCTGATATTTATTACCTATCCTGTAGATGGGCAATAGGTCATTATGGTAGGACAACCCTTTTAATTATAATGTAGATTATGTACAATTTGAGGAGATTATGATTTGGTAAATTTCATGCCAGACATTTATGCTTAAAGGGGTTAAAGGGTTTGTGTCACTTCAGTAAATGGCATTTATCATGCAATTAATACAAGGCACTTACTAATATATTGTGATGGTCCATATTGCCTCCTTTTCATCACATTATACACAGCACGTATCCGGAAACGTGCTGTGTATAATGTGATGGAAAAGAGCCAATATGGACCATCACAATACATTGTAGTAAGTGCCTTGTATTAACGTTCTCTACATGATAAATGCCAATTACTGAAGTGAGACAACCCCTTTACGTGTGCTACACTTAATATGGGTAGGCATAAATGTCTTGGTGTGTGCATTGCGTGCAGGGCCGGGCCAACACAGAGGCTGGGGAGGCTCCAGCCTCAGGGTGCTCCAGCCTCAGGGCGCAGGCAGGGGCCGGCGAGAGGGAGAGGGACTGACAGGGGGGAACCGCTCAGCGCTCCCTCCTGTCATTCCCTGAGCCAGGCCCTGTTAGAGCGCTCCTCTCACCTCCATTATGCTGCTTCAGGCCCCCAGCATCAGGCCCCGCTGCCTCAGGCTCTAACTAGAAACAGAGTAAGCAGGTGGGCGGAGCCTAACGGACCTCCGTTAGGCTCCGCCCACCTGCTTAATGTGAGGCAGCGCTGGGGCCTGATCCTGGAAGCCTGGAGAAGTGACCATAATGGAGGTGAGAGGAGCGTCTGACGGGGCCCGGCATTAAGTACAGTGAAATGCCGGGCCCCCTTTCATTAAGTCTGTGACAACATGGGGGCAGAAAGAGCATGACAACATGGGGGGTATAAAGAGCATGAAAAGATGGGGGAGAATGACAGGGGCAGAAAAAGCATGACAAGAAGGGGGAGAATGACAAGAGGGAGGGGGGCTGACAAATTACTATGTGGGGCACTGCTGTGTGGTTGAGGGGGTGTGGGGGACATTACTGTGTGGGGGCAGTGTGGCGGACATTACTGTGCAGGGGGCAGTGTGGCGGACATTACTGTGCGGGGGGCAGTGTGGCGGACATTACTGTGCGGGGGCAGTGTGGCGGACATTACTGTGTGGGGGCAGTGTGGCGGACATTACTGTGTGGGGGCAGTGTGTCGGACATTACTGTGTGGGGGACACTGCAGTGTGGCGGACATTACTGTGCGGGGGCAGTGTGGCGGACATTACTGTGCGGGGGCAGTGTGGCGGACATTACTGTGTGGGGGGCAGTGTGGCGGACATTACTGTGTGGGGGCAGTGTGGCGGACATTACTGTGTGGGGGCAGTGTGGCGGACATTACTGTGTGGGGGACACTACAGTGTGGGGGACATTACTGTGCAGTGGGGGACATTACGTGTGGGGGACATTACAGTGTGGGGGACACTACAGTGTGGGGGACATTACTGTGTGGGGACACTACAGTGTGGGGTGGCATTATACAAAAGCTCTGCAGATGCAACTCCCATGTATTGGGTCACCACAATTTGGGTGGTCAATCACTAAATGAACCCTGTTATGGGGAGAATCTGTGGATGACACATATTTGTCCCACAGACACCCTCTCCCCCCAAAACAGGGTTAATTTACTGAATGACCACCAATAAAAGAGGTGGGGGTCACATATGCTATTTCATAATGACAGTAGGGCCGTGCAGTGACTGTATTCTACTACACCCCATCCCTCGCTCACTGGATATAATCTTATTAACTATATAACTGTAGCAAATCACTACAGTTATATAGTTAAGATTATATACAGTGTGTGTGGGGAGGGGTGTAGTAGAATACAGTCACTGCACGGGCCCTGCGCTGGCATCAAAAAGCAGATACAACCCCACAGCCTCACCCCTTGTATTGGGGGTCATTCCTACATGGACCCTGTTATGGGGAGGGGGGATCTGTGGATGACACAAATGTGTCATCCACAGATTCCCCAATAACAGTATCATTCATCACAGATCCCCCATAGCAGTGTCATCCACAAGTTGGAGGGGGGGGGGGGGGGGCGCACTTGGGCAGCTCAGCCTCTGTTGGTGGTGGACCTTGTCCCAGCCCTGATTGCGTGTTTCCTATGTGTGATTGATGTGTGCTATATATGATCTATGTATCAGTGATGTATGTGCAGCATGTTACATATGCATCAGAGCCATGTATAAGTGTCTTGTGTGCCACATGTGTCCAATGAGTGATTGGTGTGCCCTTCATGTGTCTTGTTTCTTACTGACTTAGGTGCAGGATATCAATATATGTGGAAATTCTGCCACCTGTATGTTTGTGCATTTTGCTGTGAATGTCTGCCATTATACTTCATCTTTAATATTTCTGTTATCACTGTAAGTGCTCATGAACACGACCCTTGGATGTTTTGCAGTCCGCAAATTGCGGATCCGCAAAACATGGATACCGGGCGTGTGCATTCCACATTATGCGTAACAATACAGCCGGCCTCTAATAGAACGGTCCTATCCTTGTCTGTAATGTGGACAATAATAGGACATGTTCTATCATTTTGCAGAACAGCCATGCGGACATACAGACACAGAATGCACATGGAGTCTTTTTTTTTGTGTGTGGCCCCATTGAAGTGAAGTGAACAGTACAGACGTGGAAAAAAAATAAGTTAGTGTGCAGGAGCCCTAAGGTGGGCCCCCAGAATCAGTTACACTGGTGGGCCCTAAGTACCCCAGTTCGACACTATATATTGGGGTTGATCCTGATTTCCCTTGCACTTGTGTTCTTCCTGCTTCAATGGTGTATAATAGTGCCAATGAATGGTAAATGTATAATTTGTAACTTGCATCGGATATATTACCCTACTTCAAACTAATTTGTAATTTTCTCTTGTCTTTTAGCAATTTTAATATTCACATGACCAGATGGAGATCCCTGGACCAAACCTCTTTTAATGTGATAACGCCCAGCAGTAGTACCGACTTTTCTCAACTGTTGCGCAATTCCATATACTTAATTTACATGCGGTGCCTTCCTTGAAATTCAAGGAGAATTCCCTCCTGGGCTGCGCAACTACCGGCATTGTGGTTGTCAGTGTAAGCGGGGTACATTGACGTGTCCCCTTCTAACATGGGCGACCCATCAGGTTGGGCTCCATCTCGGCAGATTTGGGACCCTCCCTATATGCTGGATAACGTAGGATTCACCTGCGGCGGCTCGCATATTACCAAGGACGCGCCTTGCACTATATAATATCTTCACCTGTTGGGCAGGTTGCCCTCAAATAACATAGTGGATTTAGCGCAACTGTGATGAGCGCATGCGCTCAATCGATGCGCTACGTCATACATGACGATGACAGTCCAGACATGCGCAATGTGTTTTTTGAGACGCTCAATGAAGCGCTATGGTCTCTGCGAGCGCCATTACCTGTTGAGGTAGGATCTTGATGATCTTCATCTGGTATATTAAGTCACTTTGATTACTACATTTTTATAACAAGAGTTTTTCTACACACACGTGTTGTATTCTATATCATTCGATCTACACATAAGGATATTGTTTATGTTTATATCCGAATCCATGGCACATGTCACTTTATGCACATGCGCTTTGTTTATTTCTTTGCACATACATCAGATGTATTTAATCTAATGATGATTGGAATCACATTGTGATTGATTGGTTACTCATGATATGCCTTTATATACCGTCATTTTCACTGTTTCTATGCTTGAGGAAGGCTCATGTGAGCCGAAACGTCGCAAGTTTGCCACAATATGGGTGAATAAAGTTTTTATTGTTTTTCACTATTATTGAGGTGTGCAGTCCAACTTTTTTTCTTTTTTACAAATTGGGTATTGCCAAAACCCTTCTGTTGGACAGTGCACCCGCTCCCTGGATGGATGTTAGCTTTGGTTTTTCTTCTATCTATCTATCTATCTATCTATCTATCTATCTATCTATTATATAGTGCCTCTCATCTGTGCCCGCTTTATGTATAGTGCCTCTTACCTGTACAGTATGTTCTGTAAACATACAGCAGTGCCTCTTATCTGTGCCCCCTTTATGTATAGTGCCTCTTATATGTGGCCCCTTTTTATATAGTGCCTCTTATCTAGAGCCATCTCTGTATTTGGCTCTACTTATATGTGGCAACTTTAAAAATAGCACCTCTTACCTGTACCACCCATGTATATGGTGCCTTTTATATGTTCCCCCTATATGTATAGTGCCTCTTATATGTGCCCCTTTATGTATAGTGCCTCCTATCTGTGCCCCCTTTATGTACAGTTCCTTATATATGTGCCCCATTTATGTATAGTGCCTCTTATCTGTGCCCCCTTTATGTATAGGGCCTCTTATCTGTGCCCCCTTTATGTATAGTACCTCTTATCTGTGCCACCTTTATGTACAGTGCCTCATATACGTGTCACCTTTATGTACAGTGCCTCTTATCTGTGCCCCCTTTATGTATAGTGCCTCTTATCTGTGCCCCCTTTATGTATAGTGCCTCTTATCTGTGCCACCTTTATGTATAGTGCCTCTTCTCTGTGCTCCCTTTATGTATAGTGCCTCATATACGTGTCCCCTTTATGTATAGTGCTTCTTATCTGTGCCGCCTTTATGTACAGTGCCTCATATACGTGTCCCCTTTATGTATAGTGCCTCTTATCTGTGCCCCCTTTATATATAGTGCCTCTTATCTGTGCCCCCTTTATATATAGTGCCTCTTATCTGTGCCCTCTTTATGTACAGTGCCTCATATGTCTCCCCTTTATATATAGTGCCTCTTATATGTGCCCGCTTTATGTATAGTGCCTCTTATAAGCCCCTCTTTATATATAGTGCCTCTTATCTGTGCCCTCTTTATATATAGTGCCTCTTATCTGTGCTCCCTTTATGTATAGTGCCTCTTATCTGTGCCCTCTTTATGTACAGTGCCTCATATGTCTCCCCTTTATGTATAGTGCCTCTTATCTGTGCCCCCTTTATGTATAGTGCCTCTTATCTGTGCCCTCTTTATGTACAGTGCCTCATATGTCTCCCCTTTATGTATAGTGCCTCTTATCTGTGCCCGTTTATGTATAGTGCCTCTTATCTGTGTCCCCTTTATGTATAGTGCCTCTTATCTGTGCCCCCTTTATGTATAGTGCCTCATATACGTGTCCCCTTTATGTATAGTGCCTCTTATCTGTGCCCCCTTTATGTATAGTGCCTCTTATACGTGTCCCCTTTATGTATAGTGCCTCTTATCTGTGCCCCCTTTATATAGAGTGCCTCATATACGTGTCCCCTTTATGTATAGTGCCTCTTATCTGTGCCCTCCTTTATGTATAGTGCCTCATATACGTGTCCCCTTTATGTATAGTGCCTCTTATCTGTGCCCCCTTTATGTATAGTGCCTCATATACGTGTCCCCTTTATGTATAGTGCCTCTTATCTGTGCCCCCTTTATGTATAGTGCCTCATATACGTGTCCCCTTTATGTATAGTGCCTCTTATCTGTGCCCCCTTTATGTATAGTGCCTCATATACGTGTCCCCTTTATGTATAGTGCCTCTTATCTGTGCCCCCTTTATGTACAGAAGAGAGATTCAGGTCATGTGACCCTGTACAGTTACCACCTCCAGAAGTCACATATATACAGTATATGCCGTATACTGTGCAGTAAGAGAAGAGATGAAGCTTATTCTCAGCAGCTTTCTTCTGCTCCATTACTTGGGTAAGAGAACATGTGATGTGAGGGGAGATATGATGATAATGGGGTCCTCACTAACATTACTTTTCTATTTCTCTGTGTTTTCAGGAGTCAGAGCTCAGGTTCAGCTTCTTCAGCCGTAATCACTATCTGTACAATATGGAGGACACGTCCAGTTACCATGTACTACTTCTGGATATCAGTTTACTAGCTATTATCTTGCTTGGCTCAAACAAGTTCCAAGAAATGAACCTGATTATATGGGTAGAATATATCCTGATGGTGGAAGTCCATATTTTACAGAATCATTTCAAGAAAAGTTTAATATAAGGACAGATAACAGTAAGAGCATGGCTTACCTGGATATAAATGATGTACGTCTGGAAGATGCTGCCATTTACTACTGTGCTCGAGATCCACAGTGATCATGTCACTCACCATCTCATACACTAACCTCCTGTACACATTGTGTTCATATCACTGCCACATACACGGGCACACACATCTGTGATAGGGCATAAAGCATAGACGAGGTGTTGGCAGCTGCTGCTGCTCCCCAGCATCTGACATGGATTGTGGTTAATTGCTTTTAATTTTAGGTGTCAGGTCAGAATCAATTTACTGCACCTGTAGACAGTGATGGATATCCCATCCCCACCTCCCTGTTCACAGAGACTGTTCAGGCACCCCCAGAGCGTTTCGCTTGGGGGACAGATGGGGGCAATAACACCAGAATTTTTTGTATTGTATATGGTTTTGCTTCCTCCCCCCACCCTTTTTTTTCTCTTTGTTTTCCCGCTCTTTTATTTCAGGTACCTCAGGTGATAAAAGAAAGGTTCAGCCAGCGTCAGCTGGTTTTATCCGGTATTACCTGAGCCCAAGATGTCAGTCAAGGATCTCCTCTGATTGGTTCAGCTGGTTGCTGGGAGAGATTTCCGGAACCGGCTGATAGAAAAAGCAGAAAGTGCTGGAGGAGAAGAATGGTTACGAACCTGCCTGGAGATGTCGACTCGTCAAGTACCCCCGAATTCTCCTCTGACTTCACCGCTTCAATAGCCGCTGCCTTCTCCGCTGCCACTTCTGGATTTGACATCGCTTTAGGAGAAAGAATCGCAAGAAGATCGCAACCTGGAGCATGAGCTGCGAGTGGAAGAGTCGGTGGCCGGTCACAGCCGGGAGGAGGGGTTAAACAAGCGCCCATGCAAAAGAGCTTGCAAAGCTAGGGCTGTGTACACAGCTCCCCCAGAATCTGTTGAAAGGAGGAGCGGCTCTCGTGAGACTTCGGCTCCCTCTTCTCGGTGGCAGAGGCAGCGGTCCTCCAGGACCATAGAGAATGCGGGACAGAGCGGCCAGAAAAAGGAAGTATCTGGCAGCACAAGGAGGCCCCAGCAAAGGTTTCAAGAAGCTTGGGCCCTCATAGAAGCTCAGGTCAGCCCATGGATTCAACCTCTGGACATTTCCAGTAGGAGCAGAAGAGTGGTAAGACAGTCAGTGTTGTCCCTGTGTCTGAGTCTGCTGTTTTGTCTGACTTTATTAAGCTAGTAGTAGTTTGGGCTGCCAGACAAGGCGTTAATGCAGTGGGCAAGGATTCAGTTAATGCTGCTGCAGATGTATGGAGTGCAAGCTCCAAATCTCTCAATGTTGATGGAGTATCTATGTTTTCTGGTAGACAAATGGTTAATGCAGCGGGCAGTGTAACAGTTAATGCAGCTGCAGATATGTTAAGCACAAGCTCCAAATCTCATAAAGTAGAAGGTGTTCCTATTTTAGAAAAAGGAGCTGGTGTTAAGGAGATTTGTTTTAAAAAGGCTTTGGCATGAGAGGTATCACCTCTTGGTTTTCATTTAAGCATCAGCATTAAGGAGAGGATATGGCGTATGGAGTATGTGGACATTATGTCACTTTTGCCATCAGCTAAAGAGCATGCGGCTAAGGTTGATAAGGGTCCTTTCACACTGGCGTTTTTGTTTTCCGGCATAGAGATCCGTCGTCGGGTCTCTATGCCGGAAGAATCCTGATTAGGATCATCCCCATGCATTCTGAATGGAGAGAAATACGTTCAGGATGCATCAGGAGGTCTTCAGTTCAGGACCGAAACGTTTTTTGGACGCAGCAAATACCGCAGCATGCTGCACTTTTTGTTCCGTCCAAAAATCCGGAACACTTGCCGCAAGACCGGATCCGGAATTAATGCCCACTGAAAGGCATTAATCCGGATCCGGCCTTAAGCTAAACGTCGTTTCGGCGCATCGCCGGATCCGATGTTTAGCTTTTTCTCAATGGTTACCATGGCAGCCAGGACGCTAAAGTCCTGGTTGCCATGGTAAAATACAGTGAGAGCGGGGGAGCAGTATACTTACCATCCGTGCGGCTCACGGGGCGCTCCAGAGTGACGTCAGGGCGCCCTACACGCATGGATCACGTGATCGCATGGATCACGTGATCCATGCGCATGAAGCGCTCTGACGTCATTCTGGAGCGCCCGGAGCCGCACGGACTGTAAGTATACGCTCCCCGCTCCCCACTACTACTATGGCAACCAGGACTTTAATAGCGTCCTGGCTGCCATAGTAACCTCAAAGCATTTTGAAGACTGATCAGGATCCTGATCAGTCTTCTAATGCTTCAGGCGACTTGCGTTCTGACGGATCCGGCGGGACGGAAGCAGTGGCGGATCAGGGAGAGCGGGGCAATTGCCCCCGATATGTGGCAGCACCGGCGGCAGTGACAGGAGATGAGCGCTTCCACTGTGGAAGCGTTCATCTCCATAGCGATCTGTGTCGCCGTCCTCTGGACAGCGATACAGATCGCTTTGCAGTGCGGCAGGGGAGGAGAGGGTCTCCCTCCCTGCTCCTCTGATAGGCTGCCGGCCTCGTGCCGACAGCCTATCAGAGCGGTTCAGGCGGCCGCGATGGCGTCATCGCGCCGCCTGAGCAGTGAACAGAAACGGGACACAGGCCGGAAGAGGCCTGCATCCAGCTACAAGGAGGTAAGTAGGGAGGGAGGGGAAAAGAAAACCTGCACAATATTGGGGGAGGGAAAGAAAACCTGCACAATATTGGGGGAGGGGAAAAAATCTGCACAATATTGGGGGAAGGGGAAAGAAGCCTGCACAATATTGGGGGGAGAAGCCTGCACATGATTTTGGGGAGGGGGAAGGAGCCTGCACATGATTTGGGGGCTGGGGAAAGGAGCCTGTAAATAATTTTGGGGGAAGGGGGATGGGTGGGGAAAGGAGCCTGCACATGATTGTGGGGGGCATGATGGGGAGAGAGGAGACTGGCACTTTTCACTAGCACATGATCGGGGGGCACTATGGGGACATTACTGATGTATTTTATATGGGGGTAGTAGGATAATTTGTCCAGAATATGGGAGGATGATGGAAAGGTAGTAACTGAGATTTATTTTGTTGTCAAACTGCAGAGACGAAACCTGTCGGTCTGGTCTGAAGGTCTGAAAGGAGAAGATGAGGAAAGAGAACATCTACATCACAGGAGACGTCACTGGATGGAAGAGGTAAGTGGGGCTGTATTTCTGTAGTGATGGGAGCTGGGGCGTATCAATCGCCCAAAGTGCCCCTCCCGAGACCAGGCTCTGGATCCGCCAGTGGACGGAATTGCCTGCCGGATCCTCAGAACGCAAGTGTGAAAGGACCCATAAAAGAGTACAGGAAACAATTTTCCAATGTTGATACTAGAAGGCCTATTTCCATTCAATTGTTGTTTGATTTGTATAACGTATTACTTAAGGTCTGTTTTGATAATTTTGAAGTTTTATTATTCAGGACAGCTTTCATTTTTGCGTTTTTTGCTGCGTTAAGCGTTGGGGAATTGGTAGCAATCAATAAGGCCTCATGCACACGACCGTTGTTTGTTTCCGCGTCTGTTCTGTTTTTTTTCACGGATAGGATGCTTCCCCATTCATTTTAATGGGTCCGTCAAAAAATGCGGAAGGTCAACCATTTTTGTTCCGCATCCGTCGTCTGTGTTTACATTCCGTCAAAAAAATAGTGCATGTCCTATTTTTTTCACGTTTGTGGACAAGGATAGGCATTTTTACAATGGATCTTCCAAAAACACGGATCCGTCATCCATTTTTTTTGACGGACGCAAAATTTGCGGATGGAACGGACACGGAAACAAACAACGTTCGTGTGCATGTAGCCTTAGTCTGTTTGTTCTGGGTTAGCTTGTTCAGATGTGTCAGTTAAAGAGTCATACATAGAAATTTTCTAGAGATATTCTAAGACGGATCAGTTTGGTAGAGGCAGGTTTATTAAATTGAATCAGTGGGCTGGTTCGGTTTTTTGCCCAGTGGCTATGGCTAAGGCATGGCTGGAAGTGTGTCCATCCTTGTCAGGTCCGTTTTTATTACACAAGGATTGTTCCCCTTTGACTAGATTTCAGTTTTGTTCAGTTTTAAAAAAATGTTTAAATGCTTTGGGCCTGAGTTCTGAAAAAATATTGTCTCATTCATTTAGGATAGGTGCTGTTACAGAGGCGGCTAACTGTGGTTTGGATGAATCAGTGATTCGTAGATTAGGTTGTTGGGACTCTAACAGGGTTAGGCTCTGTGTTAGACCTGATCTAATGCTATGAACTAATGTGATTTCTATTTTGCAGGCTGTCAATTTATAGTCTGGATTCTGGGACTTTCATTTACATTCTGGGCTCAGAAGTGAGCTGAAAGGAGATCTTACTCTACAAACCTTCCTTTTGACAGCTTATCTTTACAGATTTTTTGGTGGAGTAGTAGAGGACTAGTTTGGAGAAGACTGTTGGGTGAAATCTGGAGATTAATTGGTAGATGGCCTTCTCCTGATATGATTATTATCCATGTTGGTAGTAACGATATAGGGAAAGTAAAGACTTATGACCTTTTATGAAGCTGAGTTCATCTTTTTTGAAAAAATTAGGAAGCTGGTTAACCGGGCAATGGAAAAATCTTTTTCACTGCTTGGCGGTTTTAGTTACAGGCTTGTGGACTTAGAGGGTTATGTTCCAGGTTTATACAGATAGGGTAATGTTCACCTGTCCGAAGTGGGTATCGACATTTTCAATGTAGGCTTATAGAATGCGATAGAAAAATGGCTGCAGTGCTTGGGGGGGGCCTCGCCTTTTTAAGGCTTGGCTTGTGGGGCTGTATCATTCAGCTATTACTAAGTGGATTTCGGTATTTATTCAAGATTTTAATGCTTATTTATTTAATGGATTTGAAGTTTTAATTATTTATTAATTTATTACCCTTAATAAAGCATTGCGGCCATTTTTATTCCAACAAGAAGGTGTCACGTGTTTCTTTATTAGTTCTATAAGTACTTTTACTAAGCTTGAGTGGGGTCATTTGCCTGCATGTTCAGGCCCCCCAGAGCGTTTCGCTTGGGGGACACATGGGGGCAATGACACCAGGAATTTTGTATTGTTTATGGTTTGCTTCCTTTTCTCCCCCCCCCCCCCCCTTTTTTTTTTCTTCTCTTTGTTTTTCCCGCTCTTTTATTTCAGGTACCTCAGACGGTAAAAAGGTTCAGCCAGCGTCAGCTGGTTTTATCCGGTATTACCTGAGCCCGAGATGTTAGTCAAGGATCTCCTCTGATTGGTTTAGCTGGTTGCTGTGGCAGTGCTTCTGGGCCAGTGTTAAGAAGGCCCGGAACATCGCCCCGTCCTCCCTCCCTCCCCTAATTTTGTGGCTTGTCGCTTTGCTTTTTTAGAGGGGCTGTATCACTCAGCTACTGCTGAGTGGATTTCGGTATTTATTCAAGATTTTTAATGGTTATTTATTGAATGGATTTGAAGTTTTAATTATTTATTACCCTTAATAAAGCATTGCGGCCATTTTTATTCCAACAAGAAGGTGTCATGTGTTTCTTTATTAGTTCTATAAGTACTTTTAGTAAGCTTGAGTGGGGTCATTTGCCTCCATGTTATAACTAACCCGGGATATTATCATCAGCTTCTATACAGCCCTAAACCACCAGGTATCTTATTGTTATTAATCTCCAAATTGTCAGCTGCCTTTAAGCAGGTTTTAGGGAGACTCTGAAAATCTCAGGAAAGACCTGTTCAGACAATCATTGGCATAGCAGTAACCCACATCAGCTAGTGATTGGCTGAGAGCACCTCTCCTGCATTTCCAGTATGTGTAGAGCTGGGAGAGAAAGTGGAGAGAAGCAGAGAGATGCCATGGGATTAGTGATGGTGAACATCTGTTCTTTTACTGTTTTTGTCCCTATTAGCTGGCAACAGATTCTTCAGCAAACAAGTCCACTTTAATCAGAGACCACAGCCTCTCTCTCTCTCTAGAGACAAACTCAGCATTCACATTTTTGCACCACAGACATCACAGTCTTATCAACAGACGCAGCGTCCAACTCAGGACACGTGGGAACTACAAAATCATTACAAACTGTTATGCTGTATTGTATGTCATTCTGTCTTTGCATTTCCTGTGGTGTCCCTGTTCATAGGCTGGTTAGGTGTGTTTAATACATCCCACCACTAGATGGGGATATCACTTACTTTATATAAATACCTTAGTCAGGCCTAGTGTGGTGAGTTAGAGTTCTGAGGAGAGTTAGAGTCCTGAGTTTGTAGAGATCAGATCATCCCTAGAGAGTCAGGAAGACTGAAGTTCAGGAAGATGTAGTACCAAGGTATGAGGCGCAGGAGAGCATTTTCCTCCTGTGGTCCTCTTAGTTCTTTCATCCTGCAACCAGAGGACAGAGTTTCATCCCTGGAAGAAAGCCAAGCAAAGTGGAGACATAGGTAATAACAGCCGTTACTCAAGGCTTATTGGGCACCTTTGAATATGGTGGAAGACAAGCTAGCTAGAAGCAGCCCCACCGATATTTATAGAAGACAGATTAGCTACCTCTTGAAGAGCTTGGGAAAATATAGATTACAGGACTAAGCATACTCAAAAAGGGTACTACTGAACCACAGCCTGAGTCAGGAACTAATTACAGCCTATTAGCAGTGGATCTACAGAAAACCCTCTAAATGCCTAAAGATTGTTTAATATCTGGATGTACATGCTGCAACAGAACCAAGACTGTAAGTAGCATTCTACCATTGCCTACTTGATTCTTCATCTTTACTACCACTATAAATGGTTGTACCACCATAAACGGTACTGGCGTCACGACAAACAAACCGAGGGACCCAGCCGCCACAGCACCCTAAACACCCCTGACATCAAGGGCACCTCAACCTCCATCTTGGCTGGTGTTCCCCTGCAACAGAGAGTGCCCCAGAAGATTTTGTGCTGTTTTCCCTTTCATTGCGCTGCCAACCCAGGGAGGCTTCTGCTAACCGTGAGTAACCGATGAACTGCTACTCCCATCGGCTCACCATGCACCTCACATGTCGCCCCTGCGGTCCGGCATGCCGCACAGACATCACAGTCTTATCAGCAGACATCACAGTCTCTTTAAATTGAGTTTCTGGCCCTTTAACCTCCAACACAGCAATTCCTAGCAAACACAGTGTTTCCACAATAGGTTTCTGGCCCTTTAAGCTCTGCAGCACCCAGCTTCATGTGCCATAGCATCCTCCACCATATGCATCAACTTGAGATCACTTAGCTCTCCAGGATCGCTGTCTTCTCAGCTTAGACAGTTGGCACACCTCAAGAAGCCACTCCAACACTGCAGATTTGGGGGCAAACTGGCCACGACCAGCTTTATTGTCATTTTTACAGGCAACAAAACATAACCCATAAACATCAATCCTTGGCCGTCTGGCCACTGACTACACAGTAGTTCTCCCTGTGTATCGGGATCTAGGTCTACCACCCAGCTCCCTAAAACACAACACAGTGTTTACCCTACACAGGGTTAGAGGGTCCCGACTCCCACAGGCCTTGGCGCAGCCTGCTCCTTCCCCAGATGGGGAGCCCTGATTGAGGAGCTTAGCCCACATTTACCTGAGCTCCTCAACTGGCTGCTAATTACCTCTCATTAACAGCCTGGCTGATACACACAGAGTAAAAAACTAAATTTTTCCACCCTTTCTTCTTCTCATTTTATGTCCTTTACATAAAGGCAGACCCCTCCCCCTCTCCGGTTTTGACAATCCTTTCTAAACAGACTGTAACCTTGTACATTAACTGCCCAGTCATAGTTATCATCCAGCCATGTCTCTGTTATTCCCACTATGTCATAGTCCTCCTCACACAGCACTTATTCCAGTTCCCCAGTTTATTAGTCAGGCTTCTCGCATTAGTGTACATATAATTGAGGTTTTTGTATATTTATGTATAATTTTTACCGTACACCTTTCTTTATGAACTGTTCATGTCCCTCCTTTCATTTCTCCCCCAGTTCCATTACCTGGCCCCAGGTCTCTATCTGCACTATCTTTCCCCCCTCTAATACAATTACCCCCCAAGTCCCTAGTTTAAACACTTCTCCAACCCTCTAGCCATCTTCTCCCCCAAAACAGCTGCACCTTCTCCATTGAGGTGCAGCCCGTCCCTACGATAGAGCCTGTAGCCGACAGAGAAAGCAGCCCAGTTCTCTGGGAACCCAAACCCCTCCTTCCTACACCAGTTCTTGAGCCACTTGAGTTTAATAGGAATTGAGCTATAATGAGTGTTTATAAGGTCAGGAGATGAGAGATAAAGAGACCAATTGAAAAAAAATATTTGTAGCCCAAAATGAGTAAAAATATGCCTGCAAGGTGACCATGCTCTTTAAGGAACGATATAGCCCCCATACAGCCACATACACCTGAATCAAGGAAGAATTACAAGTATTACATCTGCATCACATGCAAACCACCAATGATATTCCAAACGCCCACATCTTGCGAGATGTACTCACTGAGGCAATTATCCTTCTCCATCAATCCCTGGGCCATAGAAAGTGAAGAGGAGACGCACCTATATCCCCCAGAGCACATCCTGGTTAAGGTTTCCTTTCTGACAAAAGGTGGGGTACCCTTGGTACTAATATTGTGAGGTGCAGGGCACGAGGATCACTGAAAACAATACAATATCTCAGCGGGGATCAAAAAGCTACTATTCACTGAATTACTTACACCTTCCCCTTTAAAACTTAGCACATCCAATACAAGAATTCCCACCTCTCAATTAAATCAAATTAACAACAGATAAGCAAATGGATGTACTCAATACTGTTTGGATGTAATAAATGATGCTGCCACCAAGTGACTACTCACGATACCGTGGATTACTTGAACAGAATCTTTTAGAGCGGGACCCGTACTGTACCGAAATCTCTCCTGGATGCTGAACCGATTCTTGAACTTGGTTATTTTGGATCCAGCAGGAGACGATTCAATACTTCTGCTTTTAGGCAGTAGGGAACTGGGGTGCAGGGCACGAGCTAGACGGATGATGGAAACAGAGGCCAGTGCAGTTTAACATGTACCGACATTTTACTAAAGAACTATCGGTTCTCCACACATATTCACTTTTAAATATATGTACAGTCTTTTAATAGCCTTCTTGATAAATTTGTGGCTGAATCAAGAGAACAAGCTCTATTTACCTCATCCAGATGCACTTGCGTATATCTAGCTATGCTTCAGTACAATCCAGCCTGATGCTGCAGTATTCTCAAAAATACATCTCAGCAATACTGACTACCACGTCTAGACCTGTAATCTGTCTTTCTACTGTGACTGGGGACCTGAGGCCTTTACACCCAGCCAAGGGGCTGTGGAGTCTAATAGCTAAAGCATGAGCGTTACCTCCACAGTCTGAAATAGTTGTTGTTGCAGAAACCTAAATTATTGTTTTGGGCCAGCTGTCTGTGCTGTTGAACAGTGATCTGGTGCCCAGAAACAATGCAGCTGTATGAGGACGACCCATAGCAGTAGTGATTGCTCAACCTCATACTGTGGAGGTGATCGCTGCATGTAAATACAGAGCTTCACCCACTCTGAATGAGCAGCCAATTGTCAGGAAAGCATGCTTCCATCCAGACATTGATGTGCTTGATCACTGCATGTAAATGCAACATAACAGTTTAACAAGTGGTACTGCCACATAACAGGGTCAACAGTAAACCATACGTAAATGTACAGCATTTGAGCATAAAGATATAGCAGTGCTAGCGATCACACTAGAATCGCGTGAGCGCAGAGCGATATCCTGTTTTATCAGAGAATGCAGCACGTAAATAGAGTAGTAAGAAAATTCAGGGTGCAATTTGGGTTTGTAAACAGCAGATGATGCATGGAACTTCAGATTTACATCGTAGTATTTATCCCTGCTTGTAGTGTCCAGTGCCGGAAGGACGAGGTGTCGGATGTGGAGCCCCTGCTGCTGATTTGTTACTTGCTGGTTTGTTAGGGTACTGTAGGTTCACACCATGTTTTTGCATACTGTAATTTTTGAACTTGGGTAATTTTACCATTAAAACACAATTAAGCAGTCACCTTTAAACACAATTTACACAGCAGTCACCTTTAAACACAAAAAAGGTTTATTTAAAAATGTACACAGAAAAAAATAAAACCATTTTTTCATTTACAAAAGTGGCTTCATATCGCAAAATAAAAAAACAAAAAACAAACCACATACATTCTGTGTATCACCGCAGCTGTCACAATGGTACAATACAATAAATTTAACTCGTTAGTTAAATCAAGTGGTGAATGACATATAACAACAAAACAATGACAGATTTTCTTTTTCCCCATTCAACCACTATAAAAAAAGTTACCAAAATGATCCCCAAAAAAAAAATCGTTAATTTCTAACGATAATTTGTTTTCCCTTAGTCCTAACAGCAGCACAGATGGGGGTTAACCACCCCCCGTGGACTGGCAGGACCGGCGGAATGTTTAATGAGCCCAAGACTAATAACTCAATTTAACAATTAAGTATCTCCTTAAAAGGAGGAATTCAACCCCCAGCCCACTGTGTTTATAGCAAGAAAAAAACTAGACTTACTAGGGTGGGAAATTTGTGTGCTGCTGTTAGGACTAAGGGAAAACAAATTATCGTTAGAAATTAACGATTCCCTTACGTCCTACCAGCAGCACAGATGGGGAGATAGCAAGAAAAAACCCCTAGGGAGGGCCTTCCTGCCTGGCAGAACTAAGAAAAGTCTGCCCAAAGGCCGAAAACTCAGCTAGACTGGCATCTAGTCTATAATGGGAGATGAATGTCGATTCAGAGCTCCAGGAGGCAGCTTTGCAAATCATGTTGAGAGGCAGAAGACTCCTCTCGGCAAAAGAAGTAGCCACAACTCTAGTAGAGTGGGCCTTCACGAATC
Source organism: Bufotes viridis (assembly GCA_033119425.1). Taxonomy (NCBI): domain Eukaryota; kingdom Metazoa; phylum Chordata; class Amphibia; order Anura; family Bufonidae; genus Bufotes; species Bufotes viridis. Next base: position 207,530,852 of record CM065589.1, on the reverse strand, counting down.
CCGGAGGGTCCAGAGATTGTGGAAACAAAGGATTCCTTAATAGCCTCCTCAATCCACCGACTGATGGAAGGTTTGGATGCCTTATAGCCTTTAAACTTACCGGCAACAGGATTAGCAGATTCTCATCTTTCCTGAACTCCTTGATCTATCCACATAGATCCGGAGACATCTCGAGACGTCCAGAGGATGTCTAGCAGGTTCCTAGGAGGAGGTGGTAGATGTCGACAGAACCGGGAGGAATATCACCTGGTTGATGTTCTGGAAGGAAGGAACTTTAGGCCTACAATACGGGAGGAATCTAAGAAGGTCCCGGTCATGTAAGAATAGGGCTCATGTGCTGAGAGAGCTTGAAGCTCAGAGACCCTCTTGGCCAAAGTCACTGCAAGGAGAAACACAAACTTCCAAGTGACGAACTTGATGTCCACCTCCTCTAACGGTTCAAAGGGGGAGATGCTAACCCCTGAGAACTACTGAAAAACCCATTGAAAAAAGGGGTCTCAGTACTGTAGGCTTTAATCTTTCAGCTCCTTTAAGGAACCGTTTGATCAGCGGGTCCTGAGAAAAAAGCCTGTTAAGGCAAGCTGAGATGGCTGAAACTTGAATCTTCAGAGTAAAGGGCAAGGCCTCTATCAAGGCCGTTTTGCAGGAACTGAAGGATAGCGGAGAGGGGCGGATCTGCAGACGCCTCCTCAGTTGAGGTACAACAGGATGAGAATATCCTCATAATACAAGAGTAGGCTCTCTTGGTAGGGTCCGCTCTAGAATGAGACAGCGTTCTCAGGACCGACTCTGAAAGCCCTTCTATTCCGGGAAGGGACTGATCAACCTCCAGGCTGTCAGGTTGAATCTGTGCAGATCTGAGCAGAGGTGAGTGTCCCACGACACCAGGGTCTGCTGTGGGGGAGCCTCCAATATTGTCCTCGACTCAACTGGGTGAGCTAGGTAAACCAGGATCTCTTCGGCCAAAACAGTATGATGGCTATCACCGAGGCCTGATCCTGACGGATTTTCATCAATACCCTCGGTATCATGGAAAAGGGAGGGAAGATGTAAGCCAGCCTGAACCTCCAGGATATTGACAGAGCGTCTAACGCCAGGGGTTGTCCTCCTGTAGAGGGAGCAGAACCTCTCCACCTTGGCATTGAACCTTGTTGCCATGAGATCCACCTCTGGCATACCCACTTGAGGACTATCTGCTTGATTCTCCGGATGTAAAGACCACTCTACCGACGGAAGACCGCGGCTCAGCCGCTATCATATTGAGGGAGCCTTGGATGTGGATCGCAGATAAGTGGGAAGGTACAACTCTGTCTAATCCAGAATCACCCCGATCTCTGACAAGAGGGAAGTGATCTTGTGCCTCCCTGCTGGTTGATGTAAAGTACCGCAGTCACATTGTCTGACTGGACTTTCACCGCTTTGCCCCGGATCTGAGGGGCTAAGTGAAGGAGGGCTAGCCGGATAGCCTGAATCTCGCGGAGATTGGATGAAAGAAGCCACTCCTGAGGAAACCAGGTCCCGTGAACTGGAGTGTCGTCTAGGTGAGCGTCCCAGCCTACTTAGGACGCATCCGTAGTCAATATGACCCAGACTGGCTGGGTCATAGACTTCCCGTCTAAAAGATGGCACCACCATCTGAGGGAATACCGAGTTTGCCAAGTCAGGGAGCACAGGGAGTTTAGCCCAGCAGGGCTGCCATTCCATTAGGAGAGGACCTCCGACTGTAGAGGGCGGAGGTGCCATAGAGCCCAAGGGACTGCTTCCGCAGACGCTGACATGAGCCCCAACATCTTCATGAGAGTCCGGATTGGAACTCGCCGGGGAAAGGAACTTGCCGTGTTCTGAACCCGAATCTTCTTTCTGGAGTCAACTGGAGCGACATCCCAGCGGAGTCGGTTATGAAGCCTAGATATCTTACTGAAGTCGACGGGCTCACGTTCGACTTCTACCAGCTGATGATCCAACCTAGGTGGAACAGAAAGGAGATTGTTACCTGAAGAAGTTGGGTTAGGACCGCTAGAGCAGAGGCTTTCAAAGCCAGTCGTCCAGATAAGGAATGATGGTCAGTCCTTGAAGCCTCAAAGCCGCCACCACAGAACCACCACCTTGGTAAAAGTGTGAGGGGCAGAAGAAATGCCAAAGAGAAGGGCAACAGAAGATGCTTGACGACACCGGACACCTGGACCGTGATCCTGATATACTTCCTGGAACCAGGATGGATCGGGATGTGCAGATATGCATTCTTGAGGTCCAGGGTTGCCATCACGTCTCCAGGATTGACGACGTGAACTACTGACCTGATGGTTTCTACACGAAACTTCACCTTCCTTATAAATCGATTGAAATATCTCAGATCGATAATCATCCGGAGATCTCCTGAAGCCTTGGGAACCAGAAAAACTGGTGAATAGATCCCTAGGCCCCGTTCTCCTGCCGGAACCTCCTCCAGAGCCCTTTTGCAAATGTAGTCCTGAATGTAGGCCTCAAGGATCGCCTCCTTGGCAGCTTGTAGAAGGTTGATCTTGACAAACCTGTCCAGTGGAATAGAGGTGTTGTTGACTAAATAACCGTTGAAAATGATATTCAGGACCCAGGCATCCGAGATCTCTTGGATCCATTCTTCTCAGAAGGGGAGAGACGACTCCCGACGGGTACATGAAGCTTATTGGCAGGACAGCAGGAGTAACGGGAATTAAGCAAGAGCCTCGAAGAGGCCTGTAGTCAGGAGGTGGATTTTCCATCCTTGGCTCCTCCAAATGGAATATGGGCTGCCGATCTCAGGGCCATGCTATATATAGGCCCCTGACATTATTTGATAGTATTGTTACAGGGTGCCAAAGGCACACTTGGTCTCCCATGAGCCACAGACTGCTTAGCTTCAAGAGCAAGGATCTGTGTTTGGCCTCATACCCAGGACTTGCTTTGCTAGCAGGAAGCTCCCTTGCTAGCTTCAACTGGGGCTGTGCGGTATCACACAAGAAGTCCGTAGCCAGGTTGATGGTCTTGAAAGCATCTGGTTCAAACCTCTTGAATTTGATCCAGGCGAGATCGGAGGAACGTAGAGACTTCAAAAAGCCGCTATGGCTGTGGAAGCGGAAACCGCAGCTGCCGTAACACCCCGTCTTAGTCTGCAAGGGGGTCCTGCAGCTAGACCCATCGTCTGCAGGAACCAGAGTGTGCTTGGACAACTTGGCACCTATCCCCACGAATCCATTAAGGGTTAAGCCATCGGGAACATGGATTTAAACTTCTTTGTTAAAACCGGACCTTTTCCAGGTTTTTTCCACTCTATATCATGACAGAGAGGAGGGTCTCATCCGCTTTGAAGACATGATGTGCCCGAGTAGCGGGAACGGGAGGCTCCCCCCCGAGTCAACATCATGGTCCCCCGACCTGATGGACTTGAGCAACTTCTGTGTCTTTCCAGGGGAGAAAACACAATATCATGACAGAGAGGAGGGTCTCATCCGCTTTGAAGACACGATGTGCCCGAGTAGCGGGAACAGGAGACCCCCCCGAGTCAACATCATGGTCCCCCGACCTGATGGACTTGAGCAACTTCTGTGTCTTTCCAGGGGAGAAAACACAACGTCAGCTCCTCCTCATCCGAGGAGGAAGAAACTAAGGAGACCAAGAAGGTCTCTCTACCGGGACAGAGGTCTCCATAGGGGCCTGGGCACAAATAGGAAGCCTTTCCATCCAGCAGGCCTATGACTCCTTTAACAGAGCCATTGATACATATCCTGTAACATAGGTTCACTAGAGGTCAGAAACCTCTAACCGCAGCTGTAGGTTAAGTCAATACACCCAGGGATTCCCAACCGGTCTCCCAAGCTGGTCTTAGCCCAGCCTAAAGCTGCTTAGCTTCTGCGATCTTACGAGTGCAGGTATGATCAGCTTACAATAACCGTTGACTGCTGCAATAGTAGCAGGATAGATGCTTCCTCTTGGAATCCACTTTCCTGCCTTCCGAATCCCGCGGAGGAGACATCACTGCGGGAAAAAAAGGGACAAATAAAACATTTGTAAACCACCTATCTACGCAGGAAAGGAAGAAAAACAGACCGGAGGCAGCTGAGGAAAAAAACACCACAAGTGGAACAACACCAATTTTAGGACTCTGGGAGCTAGCTGAAAAAGCATATGTAGCCAGAGACTGAACTGGAGCACACAGCCTCCCAAAATAGGGGAAGGGAGGGATAGCCAATCCACCCTTCCCCAGTAAATCCTCCACAGGAAGATGCATAAAAAATCGCATCTATGAAAAAAATCGTGCCCGTGAAAAATCACGGCCGGATTACCCGGAGGTGATGCAAAGGAGAGTCCCGCGTCACCTCCGGAAGATGGCGGCGCACAGGGACCGGGAATCCTGGACCAAGGACGCCGCCAAAATACCCCAGCCAGGCGCAACTGCGCGGGGCCGGCAGCAAATAAGCTGCCGGCCAAACTGACAAGGTACCTAGGAAAAAAGGCAACGCCGTTACCCAAACGAAAAGAAGGCTCCCCGCACTTTCCATAAGAAAGGGGGGAACAAACCGCCTAGTCCACCTGTCCAGGAGGACAGAAAAAAACACAGTGGGCTGGGGGTTGACTTCCTCCTTTTAAGGAGATACTTAATTGTTAAATTGAGTTATTAGTCTTGGGCTCATTAAACATTCCGCCGGTCCTGCCAGTCCACGGGGGGTGGTTAACCCCCATCTGTGCTGCTGGTAGGACGTAAGGGAATGCCTCTTTGAATGAGACCACATAAAAATAATGTTTTTCCATGAAATGTGCTATTACCGATCAAAAACAGTAAATCATTAAAAACCTGCATGTTTAGTGTCATTGTGATCATACTGACATACTGAAAAATAAGATTTTTGTTCAGTGCATTGTTAATTTTATTGTATGTGTCTGTATGATCACGATAACACTAAAAATGCATAGTTTTTTAATGATTTACTACTTTTGATCGGTAATAGCACATTTAATGGAAAAACATTATTTTTCATTTTCGCCGCGCCTCTTCTCCCCATCTGCATCTCTGGCTGCTCTGAGAATCTCTGCACAGGGACATAAACGCAAAGCCGATGGAGCCCAATATGCTCCGTAACCTTGGGGAGGCCGCCTGCTATCTGCAAAGTAGTCTGCTTGATTAAAGCCTTTTACCCCCATCCGGTGATATCCATCACCACTAAGTATGTGTAATACACCCACAACTATAATGCGATCGAGGCCACAAAGAAACGGGAAGGTGGGCTACATGAAATCTGCAGGCCATGTGCAGCGAGGCTTATCTTGTGCTGATCTCACGTGGTTTCTGATGAATTATAGAAAACCTCAGGTAAAGGAAAAAGGAGCAGAAATGAATCTGCTCTCATACTCCAGTCACTGCCAAAGCTGCATTTCCAGGCTGGCAGTACGAAGAAACCTTAGGAGCAAATATATATAAAATGTATGTGATGTGCAGATCATTGGTTCCTGCAAATGGGGTAAACAGCAAAGCAATTGTCAATATAGTAACACCATATTCACATATATGACATATAATGATACTCTGTATCAGTTTATATACATATATAGTCGTGGCCAAAAGTTTTGAGAATTACATAAATATTGGAAATTGGTAAAGTTGCAGCTTAAGTTTTTATAATAACAATTTGCATATACTCCAGAATGTTGTGAAGAGTGATCAGATGAATTGCATAGTCCTTCTTTGCCATGAAAATTAACTTAATCCCAAAACAAACCTTTCCACTGCATTTCATTGCTGTCATTAAAGGACCTGCTGAGATCATTTCAGTAATGGTCTTGTTAACTCAGGTGAGAATGTTGACCAGCACAAGGCTGGAGATCATTATGTCAAGCTAATTGGGTTAAAATGGCAGACTTGACATGTTAAAAGGAGGGTGATGCTTGAAATCATTGTTCTTCCATTGTTAACCATGGTGACCTGCAAAGAAACGCGTGCAGCCATCATTGCGTTGCATAAAAATGGCTTCACAGGCAAAGACATTGTGGCTACTGATATTGCACCTCAATCAACAATTTATAGGATCATTAAGAACTTCAAGGAAAGAGGTTCAATTCTTGTTATAAAGGTTTCAGGGAGTCCAAGAAAGTCCAGCAAGCGCCAGAATGGTCTCCTAAAGAGGATTCAGCTGCGGGATCGGAGTGCCACCAGTGCAGAGCTTGCTCAGGAATGGCAGCAGGCAGGTGTGAGCGCATCTGCACGCACAGTGAGGCGAAGACTTTTGGAAGATGGCCTGGTGTCAAGAAGGGCAGCAAAGAAGCCACTTCTCTTTAAAAAAAAACATCAGGGACAGATTGATCTTCTGCAGAAAGTATGCTGAATGGACTGCTGAGGACTGGCGCAAAGTCATATTCTCCGATGAAGCCTCTTTCCGATTGTTTGGGGCATCCAGAAAAAGGCTTGTCCGGAGAAGAAAAGGTAAGCGCTACCATCAGTCCTGTGTCATGCCAACAGTAAAGCATCCTGAGACCATTCATGTGTGGGGTTGCTTCTCATCCAAGGAGTGGGCTCACTCACAATTTTGCCCAAAAACACAGCCATGAATAAAAATGGTACCAAAACACCCTCCAACAGCAACTTCTTCCAACAATCCAACAACAGTTTGGTGAAGAACAATGCATTTTCCAGCACGATGGAGCACAGTGCCATAAGGCAAAAGTGATAACTAAGTGGCTCGGGGACCAAAACATTGACATTTTGGTTCCATGGCCTGGAAACTCCCCAGATCTTAATCCCATTGAGAACTTGTGGTCAATCCCCAAGAGGCGGGTGGACAAACAAAAACCCACTAATTCTGACAAACTCCAAGAAGTGATTATGAAAGAATGGGTTGCTATTAGTCAGGAATCGGCCAAGAAGTTGATTGAGAGCATGCCCAGTCGAATTGCAGAGGTCCTGAAAAAGAAGGGCCAACACTGCAAATACTGACTCTTTGCATAAATGTCATGTAATTGTCGATAAAAGCCTTTGAAACGTATGAAGTGCGTGCAATTATATTTCACTACATCACAGAAACAACTGAAACAAAGATCTAAAAGCAGTTTAGCAGCAAACATTGTGAAAACGAATATTTGTGTCATTCTCAAAACTTTTGGCCACGACTGTACTATATAGATGCAAAGCAGACAGAAACGGTCAGCACTCCACCTCACAGTGTGAACGGTGCAGGAATCCAGAGACGGCAGGCTCACAAAATCAATGAAGAAAGGATCAGCACTCAAATTCAGTTCTTTGCAGCTATATTCCTTTTATTTTGCCCATAGATGAGGAGACAAAATGCTACACGTGTTTCGGCTATATGCTAACCTTTGTCAAGCATGCAGACATACAGCAGTTCAAATCATTAAATAGTCTATTAACACCTGAGACAAATCAATGCCCTCAGGCTCTCTTGATCACACAGTGTTAAAATAAAAAAACATCAGATACTATGGCATCAGAAATCACATTATATAAGACATAATAGTCTAATCATATCAAAAGTATCACGGACCAAAGTTATTCATCTATCCATGTGGAATATACCAGGAGGGAGAAAGTTCAATTTTTCTGTGACTGTAGGAACAAAAAAAGAAAACAGCGAAAACAAAAAGAAATTGAAGAAAATTCATAAAAAATAGGGGAAGGGATTTTTTATAATCATAAATGACTATGATAATAAACATACAGTGTCATTGTAACAATAAATTATATTTTATAAAAATGCACTCAATTCATATTCTCTATTTAAGCCATAAGGCTCGATTGTCTGCAGTGTATGTATCCAGTAGTTCTCACGAATTTTCAATTGGCGCAGTCTATCCCCGCCACGTCTGGGCGGTAACACTTCCTCTATGATCTGAAATCGCAGTTGCGATATGTTGTGTGAACACCGATGAAAATGAAAAGGAACAGGTAATAATAAATTTTCAGTACGGATTGTGGACTTATGTTTTGAGAATCTGTCCTTCATTCTCATCGATGTTTCACCGACATAGAGCAAACCGCACGGACACTTTAATAGATAAGCAACAAAATTACTATTGCAGGTAAAAAAAACATGAATAGGAATTTTCTTCCCAGTGCGAGGATGTGTAAAATAGTCTCCCTTTATGACTGCTGAACACTGAATACACTGCAAACAAGGGAATGTTCCTTTTTTGGGGGATGACAAAAACAATTGTTTAGATAATTTAACCGCACTGCCGATATCCGCTTTCACTATAGTATCTTTCAAATTTTTAGCACGTTTATAACAGATCATCGGGATCTTTTGAAATTCATTAACATTGGGATAAGCTTCCTTCAGGACATTCCAATGCCTATTGATGACATGTCTGAATTTGTTCACATAAGGGTGATATTGCACAATAAAAGGTAATCGATCATTGTTACTTGAATTTTTTATTTTTTATCACCCGATGTCACTTTTTGTATTTGTTCCTGAAGTAAACAACTGGGGTAACCTCTGGATTCAAATTTGCACGTCATTTCACGTAACCTCAATTTTTTAATTGGTCATCATTTACCAATCTGTTTACTCGCTGAAATTGAGAAAACGGCAAAGATTTTTTACCGCTGGGGATGGTTGCTTGTGAAATGGAGTAAGCTATTTCTATCAGTGACTTTGACATGCAAATCTGTTACAATATTACCATCTGGAGTTTTAATGGCCCAAGTATCTAGGAAATTAATCCTGTCAGGATGCCATTGTGTTGTAAATTTTAATTCAGACCATACACCATTGAGAAAGGAGGAGAACCGCGATAGGGACTCATCGCCGCCACGCCACACGCAAAAAATATCGTCGATAAATCGACACCACACTACACAGTGCTGAATAAATAAATCATTTGTATAAACATATAGATCTTCAAAATGAGACATATAACTGTTTGCGTACGGCGGTGCGGCGTGAGAACCCATCGCGGTTCCCGCCTCTGCTGAAAAAAGTATCCTGAAACAGAAAATAATTCTCATGTAGGATCAAATGTAAAAGTTGTAGAAAATTTTTTGTTGTTGTTGTGAGTATGTTGAGGTCTGTAGAATCCAGGTTACCGCAGTTATACCTTTAGAATGATCAATAGAAGTGTACAAATTACAGACATCCAATGTCACCAATAAATCATCTGGCTGGATATGTATTTTACCAATCTCCCTCAAGAAATGATTTGTGTCCAATAGAAAGGATCGAGTATTTTGGACAAGAGGGGTAAGGACTTTATCAAGTAGCATAGCAGGAGGCGAAAGAATCGAATCATTAGAGGCTACAATAGGTCGACCAGGGGTGCGTCATGGACTTATGGACTTTGGGGAGAGTATATAAAACAGGTGTCACCGGATTCTGATTTACCAAAAATTGACATAGCTTGCTGTCTATTACACCTTTTTCATGGAATTGATTAACAATATTCATTAATTTAGCTTTTATATCAAAAACTGGATCTCTTTTAAGTGGACAATAGGTGTCTAGATCAGAAAGCTGCGTCAAAATTTCAGAGATGTAATATTCTCTGTCCATCATGACCAGAGCGCCCCCCTTGTCAGCAGGCTTAAAAATTACAGATTTGTCATCCAATATAGAATGGAGTGACAGCCTCTCTTCATGAGAGAGATTGTCATTCACATAACCCAATTGTCCCTGTTGTAAGTCATGCACTACACTGTCCATGTCTCTTTGAACAAGTGAGATATATGTTTCCACTGGATGGTAATTCCTTGGTGGCATAAACCGACTTTGAAGTCTTAGATTAAATCTTGACAAAGATAATACATCACTATTTAAATCACCCTCAGTGGAACATATATCAACAGTATTGAAATGTGCTTTTAATCTCAATTTACGAAAGAAACGTTGGACATCCATTTCAAAATCAAATGTATTAAATCGTCCTGTTGGACTGAACGATAGTCCCTTTTGAAGAAGTTGTGTCTGAACAGGCGTCAAATTTTTGGATGAAATATTAATAATTAATCGTTCATCGCTACCTGTGACCTGGTCAGCATTGGAGGATTTTTGTCGACGGTGACGGCATCCTGCCCTTCTGGTCCTCTTTTTCGATTGTGCTATATAGATGTCCGATTAATAAAATGCCAACTGGCTTATTAATCCTCTGATTCCTCAGTGTTTCTCCTTGTATTCATATATTGCACATATATCTGATTAGTCACATTTTTAATGTGCTGCACGCACCATTATCATCATAATACCGTATGTGCAGATCACTGCTTTCATATCGAGTGAGGACCTTTATTTGAGAACGGGTCTTGAGATCGATCTTGCGTTTCATAATATGTCATATATGTGAATATGGTGTTACTTTTAGACAATTGCTTTGCTGTTTACCCCTTTTGCAGGAACCAATGATCTGTACATCACATACATTTTATATATATTGGATCCTGCGATATGATCCTGCGATGGACAGCCCGTGTGTGAGCACTAGCAGTGCCTCCCTTTCCTGGGACGATACTCTGCAAGTTGTGTTGTGAGCGCTGGGACATGGGCAGGAAGTAAGTTTTTTTGAACCTTGTAAATAAATTAAAACTGTGGCTGAATTGCTTTTTTTTCCCAATTTCATCCCATTTGGAATTTTTTTCCTGCTGCCCAATACATCATATGCAATACTAAATGTTGGTGTTGAAAAGTACAACTTGTCACGCAAAAAACAAGCCCTCATACGGCTATGTGAACAGAAAAAAAAAGTTATGGCTCTGGGAAGGCAGGGGACGCAAAACAAAAATGAAAAAACAAAACAGGAAGAACGTGTCTATAACGACACCCAGCACCCCCACCGATCAGCTGTATTAGGATACAGTGAACGCAGTGTGCATGTGCCGTCTCCTGTCTCTCTTCCTGCTCTGCTGCAGCTTTGCCACAGACATTGCAACAGTGGACAGGAAGAGAGAAGGGAGACGGTACGTGAACACCGCGCAGCAGCTTCCTTCATACACAGTGGGGGTGCCAGGTGTTGGACCCTCGCCGATCAGATATTGATGACCTATCTTGAGGATAGGTCATCAATATTAAAAGCCCGGAGAACCCCTTTAAATGAAAAAGTCTTGTCTATTTTTTATTGTCTGATTTCTATTACGAGATAATAATAGTTTACTATCTCACTGGACACAAATATTATATACACTATGTGGAGAAAAGTATAGGAACACTTACACATTACACCGACAGGAGCTTTTATGACATCCCATTCTAAGTCCTTAGGCATTAATATGCAGTTACTCCACCCCTATGCAGATAAAACAACTTGCACTTATCTGGGAATTCTAGCATATTCCCGATTCCCGTAGTCCATCAGGAAACATAACCCAGTTAGGGCGGGTTCACATAACTGTTTAGTTTTCCATTCTTCTGATTCAGAAAAAGAACAGAAAAATAAACAAAAAACAGAGTTATGCACCTTTTGCATCATTTTAGCCATTTCCGTCTGAGAGCTGTTATTTTAGATGGAAAAAAATACTTTGTGTATGGCTTTTTTCCATCTAAAATAATGGATTTTAGACTGAAATGGCTAAAACGAATGCAAAATGTGCATAACTGAGAATAACTGATGCTTAAAATACAGAATTTGTATTTATTTATTTTTTTCTGTTCTTCTGACAGATCAGAAGAATGGAAAACTACAGTAAATGGTGACGTAAACCCGGCCTTATAACTAATAACTAGAGTTGAGCGAACACCTGGATGTTCGGGTTCGAGAAGTTCGGCTGAACTTCCCGAGAATGTTCGGGTTCGGGATCCGAACTCGACCCGAACTTCATCCCGAACCCGAACCCCATTGAAGTCAATGGGGACCCAAACTTTTGGGCACTAAAAAGGCTGTAAAATAGTCCAGGAAAGGGCTAGAGTGCTGCAAAAGGCAGCAAAATGTAGGTAAAACCCCTGCAAACAAATGTGGATAGGGAAATGAATTAAAATAACATAACATCAATAAAAATTAAGCAATATCAATTGGAGACAGGTCCCATAGCAGAGAATCAGGCGTCATGTCACCCACCAATGGAGAAGGCCACTTTCATTTATTTAGGCCCCAGCACCCAGACAGAGGACAGAGGTGGCATAGCAGAGAATCAGGCGTCATGTCACCCACCAATGGAGAAGGCCACTTTTCGATAATTAGGCCCACGGCACCCAGACAGAGGACAGAGGTCGCATAGCAGAGAATCAGGCTACATGTCACCCACCAATGGAGAAGGCCTCTTTCATTTACTTAGGCCCCAGCACCCAGACAGAGGAAAGAGGTCGCATAGCAGAGAATCAGGTGTCATGTCACCCACCAATGGAGAAGGCCACTTTTCGATAATTAGGCCCCTGGCACCCTGGCAGAAGAGAGAGGTCGCATAGCAGAGAATCAGGTGTCATGTCACCCACCAATAGAGAAGGCTACTTTTCGATAATTAGGCCCCTGGCACCCAGATGGAGGAGAGAGGTTGCATAGCAGATAATCAGGCGTCATGTCACCCACCAATGGAGAAAGCCACTTTTCGATAATTAGGCCTCTGGCACCCAGACAGAGGAGAGAGGTCGCATAGCAGAGAATCAGGCTTCATGTCACCCAGCAATAGAGAAGGCCACTTCCAGATATTTAGCCCACGGCAAACAAACAGAGGACAGAGGTCGCATAGCAGAGAATCAGGCGTCATGTCACCCACCAATGGAACAGGCAAGTTTCAGATAATTAAGCCTCTGGCACCTAGACAGAGGAAAGGTTCATTCAACTTTTGGTTGCACCGCAATATAATGATGAAATTTAAAAAAGAGGATTCAATAAAGAAGTGCCCCGGAGTACAAGAAAATATGGTTTTGTATGTACAGACCGCTCAGACAAATATTCTCCTGGAGGTTGGTCTGGGGAACAGACTCTGGATCCCGTTCAGCCAAGCGTACGCTGCCTCGTCATGTGTGCACTGTTCCATGTGGATCATAAAGACACACATAGTGAAGTACCGCCGGGTTACTCTCCAGCTTATACTTAAAATTCACTCACAGGATTCACTGATTTTATAGGCAAATCTAAGGATCGTTCACACACTAGCGATACTTCTTCCTCTTCTCTCCTATGCATGGGTTAAATTGCTCCAATAGTGAATACCGCAACAAACCATTACAGTATTTGGGTTTATTATACTCACAAACAATTGTATAAAATTGCGCAATGTAAAAACAAGTTAATCTGCCCGACCGAGTTTCGCTCCACAGCAGCTTCGTCAGGGGCGTCGTTTCCTATTCCTTTCCCACAGTTTTAAAGCCCACACATCCACTTCCTGCTTCAATAATTGATTAGCTCACACTTGGGCAACCTGTGTCCAGCTACCGCCCCTTGGTTTAGGACAAAACGTTTTCCCTTTTAGTTATTCTCTAAAACCGGTATATGCCACATATAATACATATAATCCTATTCATATACATCATAAATTTCAGCCCTATATCGTCCTTTACTATATATGGCCCGTTAGCACATAACATGTAATAATAATATACACACCCATTCACATATTGCCAGGGGCGTAACTATAGGGGAAGCAGGGGAAGCGGCTGCTTTGGGGCCCTGACCCAGAAGGGGCCCATCAAAGAGGAGGAGAAGTACTAAAAGATTTTTTCAGGGCCCCTCAACATTATTACACAATGAAATTATATACAATGGCAGTATAGACAGTGCAGAACCGGATGGAACAGCTGCCGGGCCTGGTCTGAGAGAGCGATCTTTACTAGCCACAGGAAAGGGGGCGGCATGAAAGGAAGGGGTTGTGAAAAAATTACTGGGGAAGGGGGCCCCATTAAAAAATTGGCTGTGGGGCCCAGTCATTTCTAGTTACGCCACTGCATATTGCTTTACTTCTCTCTATAGAGCATGTTGCGATAATGGTCACCATTTGTGTTTTCACTCCTTCTCACCACAAAACTCCATCACACCCCCTCCATTAAGATATACAGCAACCTTCACAGATTACATTGGTTAGTTGTCTAAAAATGTTCCTTATCCTTCTGTATGTCTTTGTTTTCATTACGGTGTCCTTTTTACCTCCCAGGTTTCTCACCCACAGGTGTTTTCTTTTTGACATCAAGCGGACTTCGTGTCTCCGAATGAAAATTCGTTTACCCTATGTGATACTTTCTATTCATCCACCAAACATGGTTTGAGGTCTAGCTCCACATTTAATCCTTGTGGTTGCAGACTTCCTATATTATAAATCCATTCCACTTACACTCGATTTATTTTCTTTTCGAGACTCCCTCCTCGCTCTGCTCTGCTCTGCTTTACATGTGCAACTCCAGTAAATCTTAACCCTTTCGGGTCCTTATTATGTACTTTCTTAAAGTGTAGTGGAACACCATGATTCTCCATGCCTCTCTTTATATTATTAATATGTTCCTGTATACGTGTTTTTTATTTCCTCATGGTGCGACCCACGTACTAGAGGCCACAGGGGCACTCCAGCACGTAGACCACTCCTGAAGTTTCACATGTAAGCTCCCCGTAGAACGATCCTTAGATGTGCCTATAAAATCAGTGAATCCTGCGAGTGAATTTTAAGTATAAGCTGGAGAGTAACCCGGCGGTACTTCACTATGTATGTGTCTTTATGATCCACATAGAACAGTGCACACAGGACGAGGCAGCGTACACTTGGCTGAACGGGATCCAGAGTCTGTTCCCCAGACCAACCTCCAGGAGAATATTTGTCTGCGCGGTCTGTACATACAAAACTGAACAATTACATGAGAAGATCACCCATCTCATAAGAAGGACTCGCTGCGACCTATAAGGACAGGCTACGTATATAGACAACTTTCTTTATACAAGAATATATGGTTGAGGGGGAGGCAGTTATAAAAGTCTAATCTGCACAAGGGATGGACAGGTCCTGTGGGATCCATGCCTGGTTTATTTTTATGAACGTCAGCTTGTCCAGATTGGCTGTGGACAGGCGGCTGAGTTTGTCAGTAATGACGCCCCCTGCCGTGCTGAATACAGGTTCAGACAAAACTCTGGCCGCCGGGCAGACCAGCACCTCAAAGGCATAAAAGGCTAGCTCTGGCCACGTGGACAATTTGGAGACCCAGAAGTTGAATGGGGCCGAACCATCAGTCAGTACGTGGAGGGGTGTGCACATGTACTGTTCAACCATGTAAATGATATGCTGCCTCCTGCTAACACGTTCCGTATCAGGTGGTGGTACAGTTAGCTGTGGCGTGGTGACAAAACTTTTCCACATTTCTGCCATGCTAACCCTGCCCTCAGAGGAGCCGTGACACAGCTGCGTTGGCGACCTCTTGCTCCTCCTCTGCCTTCGCCTTGTACTCGTGCATCTTCCTATTACGCTCCAGTGCAGGAAGTAAGGTGGGCACATTGTCTTTGTGAGCGGGAAGGCTGAAGTTACGCTGTAGCACAGACAGGCGAGCAGCGGCAGGATGTGAACGCCGGAAGCGCGCACAGATGGCCCGCACTTTATGCAGCAACTCTAACATGTCGGGGTAGTTGTGAATGAACTTCTGCACCACCAAATTCAGCACATGCGCCAGGCAAGGGATGTGCATCAAACTGGCCAGTCCCAGAGCTGCGACGAGATTTTGCCGATTATCGCACACCACCAGGCCGGGCTTGAGGCCCAGCGGCAGCAACCACTGGTCGGTCTGTTGTTCAATACCCCGCCACAACTGCTGCGCATTGTGGGGGCTGTTCCCCAAAGATATACATTTCAGAACGGCCTGCTGACGTTTACCCCGGGCTGTGCTGAAGTTGGTGGTGAAGGTGTGTGGCTGACTGGATGAGCAGGTGGAAGAAGAGGAGGAGGAAGCCGAGTTGGAGGAGGAGGCTACAGGAGGCAAAGAATGATGCTCTGCAATCCTTGGCAGCGGAAGGACGTGTGCCAAAGAACTCTCCACCTGGGGCCCAGCCGCCACTACATTTACCCAGTGTGCAGTTAGGGAGATATAGCGTCCCTGACCGTGCTTACTGGTCCATGTATCTGTGGTTAGGCACAGATGGCGTTGCGCAGTGCACACTTGATTTTATCGGATACTTGATTGTGCAGGGAAGGCACGGCTGTCTTGGAGAAGTCGTGGCGGCTGGGAACAACATACTGTGGGACAGCCATCGCCACCAGCTGTTTGAAGCTGTCTGTGTCCACCAGCCGGAATGACAGCATCTCAAAGGCCAGTAGTTTAGAAATGCTGGCATTCAGGCCCAGGGCTCGAGTGTGGCTAGGTGGGAATTTACGCTTTCTCTCCAAGGTTTGTGAGATGGAGAGCTGAACGCTGCCGTGTGACATGGTGGAGATGTTTGGTGATGCAGGTGGTGGTGTCAGTGGCACATCCTCTGTTTGGTGGGTGGCAGGTGCCAACATTCCTCCCGAGGCGGAGGAAGAGGCCGAGGCAGCAGCAGAAGAGGGAGCAGGGGGAGCCTGAGTGAGTTCCTTGTTTTTAAGGTGTTTACTCCACTGCAGTTCATGCTTTGCATGAAGATGCCTGGTCATGCAGGTTGTGCTAAGGTTCCGAATGTTAATGCCTCGCTTCAGGCTCTAATGGCACAGTGTGCAAACGATTCGGGTCTTGTCGTCAGCACATTGTTTAAATAAGTGCGATGCCAGGGAACTCCTTGAAGCTGCCTTTGGGGTGCTCAGTCCCTGGTGGCGGTGGCCAGTAGCAGGCGAATTCTCTTGGCGGCGGCTGTTCTGCTTTTGCCCCCTGCTCCCTCTTTTGCTACGCTGTTGGCTCGGTCTCACCACTGCCTCTTCCTCTGAACTATGAAAGTCAGTGGCACGACCTTCATTCCATGTGGGGTCTAGGACCTCATCGTCCCCTGCATTGTCTTCCACACAGTCTTCATCCCTGACCTTCTGTTCAGTCTGCACCCTGCAAAAAGTTGCAGCAGTTGGCACCTGTGCTTCGTCATCATCAGAGACGTGCGGACTCCGATGAGGTGGTATTCCCATGTCCTCATCATCAGGAAACATAAGTGGTTGTCCATCAGTGCATTCTATGTCTTCCACCACTGGGGAAGGGCTAGGTGGATTCCCTTGGGAAACCCTGCCAGCAGAGTCTTCAAACAGCATAAGAGACTGCTGCATAACTTGAGGCTCTGACAGTTTCCCTGATATGCATGGGGGTGATGTGACAGACTGATGGGCTTGGTTTTCAGGCGCCACCTGTGCGCTTTCTGCAGAAGACTGGGTGGGAGATAATGTTGTGAACATGCTGGATCCACTGTCGGCCACCCAATTGACTAGCATCTGTACTTGCTCAGGTCTTACCATCCTTAAAACGGCATTGGGCCCCACCAAATATCGCTGTAAATTCTGGCGGGTACTGGAACCTGAGGTAGTTGGTTCACTAGGACGTGTGGCTGTGGCAGCATGGCCATGTCATCTCCCAGCACCAGAGGGTCCACTAACACCACCACGACTGCGTCCCTTACTAAATGTTTTCCTCATTGTTACCGTTCACCAAGCACCACAATAAAAAAATAAATATTTGGCCCAATGTATTGATTTCAAATTCAGGCCTTTTTTTACAGGCACCTAACACTATCTGCCTATTTATTTATGTACCGTATTACACTAATCCAGGCACAGCAGTAACCACTGATTTAGGGGAATATCAATTGTAGGCCTAGTATTTAGGCCCTGGATGAAATGTATCCTTTTATGGACAGATTTACTTGGAGATGCACAGTAGCGTGTTAAAAAATATGTAGGATTATGCCTTCAGCAATTGTATTTTAACACTTTGTGTAATATACCCTTTAACGGACAGAAATACACATGGAGATGCACGGTAGCGTGTAAAGTTATTGCGGATGACCCTCTCAGCACTTGTATATACTCCTTGAGTCGAATATACCCCTTTACGGACAGATTAACACTTGGCCTGCAGCAGCTGGAACACCAGATTTAGGGTATTGCTATATTGGCAAGTGAATTTCACCCCAGAACAAAATCTATCCTTTGACGGATACTATTAAACTTGTCCTGTCACAGCTGGAACACCAGATTTACTGTTTTTCTATTTTTGCAACTCTATTTCACCCCAAAAAATAATATATCCTTTGACGGACACTAGGGAAATTGTCCAGTCACAGCTAGAACACCAGATTCAGGGTATTGCTATTTTGGCCATTATATTTCACCCCAGAACAAAATTTATCCTGTGACGGACACTATTAAACTTGGCCAGCCACAGCTGAAACCACTGATTTATGGTATTGCTATTTTGGCAATTGAATTTAACCCCAGAAAAAAATATATCCTTTGCCGGACACTATTAAACTTGTCCAGCCACAGCTGGAACACCAGATTTACTGTATTTCTATTTTGGCAATTAAATTTCACCCCAGAACAAAATCTATCCTGTGACGGACACTATTAAACTTGGCCAGCCACAGCTGAAACCACTGATTTATGGTTTTGCTATTTTGGCAATTGAATTTCACCCCAGAAAAAATTATATCCTTTGACGGACAATAGGGAAAATGTCCAGACACAGCTGGAACACCAGATTCAGGGTATTGCTATTTTGGCAATTAAATTTCACCCCAGAAAAAAATATACCCTATTACGGACAGATTTAAATTAGGTCTGCAACAGCTGGAACACCAGATCCAGGGTATTGCTATTTTAGCAATTAAATTTCACCCCAGAAAAAAATATACCCTTTTACGGACAGATTTAAACTTGGCCAGCCACAGCTTAAACCACTGATTTATGGTATTGCTATTTTGGCAATAAAATTTCACTCCAGAAAAAAATATATCCTTTGCCGGACACTATTAAACTTGTCCAGCCACAGCTGGAACACCAGATTTACGGTATTACTATTTTTTCAACTGTATTTCCCCCCAGAAAATAATATATCCTATGACGGACACTATGAAACTTGTCCAGTCACAGCTGGAACACCAGATTTACAGTATTGCTATTTTGGCAATTGAATTTCACCCCAGAAAATTATCTATCCTTTGCCTGACACTA
The DNA here is from genome assembly GCA_033119425.1 of Bufotes viridis. NCBI lineage: Eukaryota > Metazoa > Chordata > Amphibia > Anura > Bufonidae > Bufotes > Bufotes viridis. The sequence goes on along the minus strand of CM065589.1, from coordinate 207,511,873 downwards.
TTTAACTTGGCCAGCCACTGCTGGGACACTAGATTTTCGGTATTGCTATTTTGGCTATTGAATTTCACCCCAGAACAAAATATATCCTTTGCCGGACACTATTAAACTTTGCCAGCCACTGCTGGGACACCAGATTTAGGGGATTGATATTTTGGCAATTAAATTTCACCAGAGAAAAAAAATCTATCCTTTGCCAGACAGCAGACAGTATTAAACTTGGCTAGCCACAGCTGGAACACCAGATTTAGGGGATTGCTATTTTGGCAATTGAATTTAACTCCTTAATAAAATATAGAAATTTCTACCCTGAGTTTCTAGGGGTGACAATATGCACAGCCAAGCCCCTGATGTAGGATATAGCAAAAAAAATATATATAGTATTGATGGATTGATGGACTTGGTGGCGGCTTATGCTGGTGCACCACAAGACACAAAATGGTCGCCAATCAAAGTGACAGAAAAACACTCTGTGCAGCCTAAAACCAGTGAGCAATTAACTAGCAGAAGTTGAATGATTCACAGCTGTAGATCAATCACTTCATTAGGTGTTTTTGCTGACTTTTCCCTGCCTAATCTCGCCCTCTCAGAAGCTGCGTCCTCTCCCTACACTAATCAGAGCAGTGTGGGTTGGGTCACATGCTGCACTTAGCCAATCACAGCCATGGCATTAGTAGGCATGGCTGTGATGGCTTCTTAGGGCAAGAAGTAAAATGCTAGCTGATTGGCTGCTGTGCAGCCCTTCAGAAAGCGTGAAGAAATCGCCGAACAACGGACCCGGACCCGAACTTTTTTGAAAATGTTCGGGTCCGGGTCCGTGTCCCGTACACCCCAAACATCGGTACGAACCCGAACTATACAGTTCGGGTTCGCTCATCCCTCCTGATAACCATTGAAAAAATGAGGAAATCAGAGCAGGGAGACGACAGGCGTCACTTCTTGTAATTGTAAGAGTTTCATGTTGGATACCTGATTTCCACAGGATGGATTTGTGGTGATGGTGTCTGGAAACAGTTTTCACAGTTTGGGTTTTCTGACTATTCAGTTATGCTATGAATAAGAACCATATACTGTAAGTTAAAAAAAAGTGTAACTGTCTTTTCTTTATGGCTGTTCTGTTTTGTAATATGGCTAGGTGTTGGATTTTATACACCTGTGGATAATGGACTGAATAAAACACTTGAATTCAATGATGAAGAGGTGGGTCCCAGTACTTTTGTTTATAAAGTGTATATTACGAATATCAACCAATCTAGTGATATTTATTCAACCATTATTTATTCAACCATAGTTGCTAATTCACCTGGATTGTCCAGAAATCTCCCAAAATATAGAAAAACATCTCTTGTATGTCCAGAAGTCTAGGAGTAAATTCAGAAGAGGTAATTCCATAGCATGCTATGTTGTTTTTGCCATAGATTGTGCTGCATATTGACCACAGATTACGTAACATAGTAACATACGGTAGTTTATAAGGCTGAAAAAAGACATCTGTCCATCCAGTTCGGCCTGTTATCCTGCAAGTTGATCCAGAGCAAGGCAAAAAAAAAACTGTGAGGTAGAAGACAATTTTCCCCACTTAAGGGGAAAAAAATTCCTTCCCGACTCCAATCAGTCAATCAGAATAACTCCCTGGATCAACAACCCATCTCTAGTAGCTATAGCCTGTAATATTATTACACTCCAGAAATACATCTAGGTTCCTCTTGAACTCTTTTAGTGAACTCACCATCACCACCTCCTCAGGCGGAGAGTTCCATAGTCTCACTGCTCTTACCATAAAGAATCCTTTTCTATGTTTGTGTACAAACCTTCTTTCCTCCAGACGCAGAGCATGTCCCCTCGTCACAGTCACAGTCCTGAGGATAAATAGATGATGGGAGAGATCTCTGTACTGACCCCTGATATATTTATACATAGTTATTAGACATCCCCTCAGTCGTCTTTTTTGTAAAGTGAATAATACTAGTGATTTGTAAAGTGGTAGGACTATGTTCTTATCACTATGCCCCTTTTGATGCAACCCATTATCTTATTGGCCTTGGCATCAGCTGCCTGAAACAGGTTTATACAGCTTAGTTTGCTATCCACTAAAATTCCTAGGTCCTTTTCCATGTCAGTGTTACCCAGTGTTTTACCATTTAGTATGTACTGGTGACTTGCATTATTCCTACCCATGTGCATAACCTTACATTTGTCAGTGTTAAACCTCATCTACCACTTCTCTGCCCAAGCCTCCAATCTATCCAGACCCCTCGGCAGCAGTATACTGTTCTCTTCCATGTTAATTACTTTAGACAGTTTAGTGTCATCTGCAAAAAATTGACATTTTACTGTGCAAGCCTTCTACAAGATCATTAATAAATATATTGAAGGCCCAATACTGACCCCTGAGGTACCCCACTAGTGACAGTGACCCAATCTGAGTGTGTAATAACCTCCCTCTGTTTTCGGTCACTCAGCCAGTTACTTACCCACATACAGACATTTTCTCCCAGTCCGAGCATCCTCATTTTATTTACTAACCTTTTATGAGGTATAGTGTCAAATGCTTTGGAGAAGTCCAGATATACGACATCCATTGATTCGCCGCTGTCAAGTCTAGAACTTACCTGATATGGCGTTATTCACTTTATGTCATTGAGGTACTCCAAGATAGCATCTCTTAGAAAACCTTAAAACAGTTTACCCACGACAGATGTTAAACTTAGCGGCTTATAGTTTCCGGTCTCTGTTTTTGGACCCTTTCTGAATATTTGCATCACATTTGCTATGCACCAATCTTGTGGCACACTCCCCGTCAGTATAGAGTCCTTAAATACAGTGCTTATTATGTTTGCCCCATTTGTATATAGCGCCCCTTATCTGTACACTCTTTAAACATACAACAGTGCCTCCTATCTGTGCCCCCTTTATGTATAGTGCCTTTTATCTGTACCCGCTTTATATATAGGGTCCAAATATCTGAGCCTTCTTTATACATATAGTAGCACATCCTATCTGTGCTACTATACGTATTTAGTTACGTATAGTGCCTTTTATCTGTGCTCCCTTTATATATAGTGCTTCTTATCTGTGCTCCCTTTATATATAGTGCCTCTTATATGCTGCCCCTTTATATATATATATAGATCCAATTATATGTTCCCCCTCTATGTACAGTGCCTCTTATATGTGGCCCCTTTATGTATAGAGCCTCTTATGTGCCTCATTTATGTATAGTTCTAATTATATGTTCCCCCTTTATGAATCGTGCCTCTTATCTGTGCAGCCTTTATGTATAGTGTCTCTTATCCGTGCCCCCTTTATGTATAGTGCCTCTTATATGTGTCCCATTTATGTACAGTGCCTCATATGTGTCCTTTTTATATATAGTGCCTCTTATATGTGTCCTCTTTATATATAGTGCCTCTTATATGTGCCAGCGTTATGTATAGTGCCTCTTATATGCCCCCCTTTATATATAGTGCCTCTTATATGTACCTGCTTTATGTATAGTGCCTCTTATATGCCCCACCTTTATGTATAGTGCCTCTTATATGTGTCCCCTTTAGGTATAGCACCTCTTATATATGTTTCCCTTAAATATTGTGCCTCCTGTCTGCCCCGTGTATACGATGCCTCTTCTATGTACCCCCTCTATACATTGCCTCCTGTCTGTGCCTCCTCCATTTTATACAGTGCACACAACCGCTGTATCTGTTAATCCGACACTGCTTGGAAGTTTAGTGCAGGTGCAGGGTGTTTGAATGCAAAAGACATCGCATGGAGGTGATTTTCTTGGTCACATGACCCTCCATCAGCGGCCATCTTATAGACATGACCTCTGTGTGGACAGCAAACAAGATTTGTCCAAAGGAGGCAAAGGAGGCTAGGGAAGGTGGGATAGCTGATGAAATGTTTCAAACAGCGCAGAATATTAACAAAGGCTATATTAGTAAATGGATTTATAAATAATAAACAGTGGCTCCACCCACTTTGCAAATATGAGTTGGTGCACACCTGCCGGTTCACCCTTGACCGTAAAGAAAGACTAAAAGTAAAATGGATGCAGGGGCACACAAATATCTGGTCAATGGATTATACACATATATGTAGTAATGTATTTAATATAGTATATAGTATAGTACTATAATATAGTACTGGTTTGGTTTGGGTAAAAGGCAAGCAACTTTAAAGACACACGTCAAAAGGAGGACAAACCAGTACTATCCTTCCCTTTACAAACCGCAATATAAAAAATCGCAACATTGACGATAAAGAACATCTTCTCAATAGCTGTTCCGTCTACCTCCTGCGTCCAAGATACGATCAGCCAATCGGACGCACCCGCCATCGTCACGTGGGACGCCACTGAGTGACGACAGTGACCACGTGGGACGCCGCGCCAGGTCCTGGCAGGGAGAAGGCATCAAACTTTGTCTTCGCGGTACAAGGAAGTAAAGGAAGGCCACTGATGAAAGACGGAGGACGGTAAAGTAACCCTCTATGTTTGTCAGTTATTACCCATTGTGGATCTGATAAGGTACGTCTCCCACGGAGGACTCTTTATTTCACTCACGGTCTTATGGACATTACACTTGGATTATCAACAGACTATCCTCATCCTAACCCACCATAATAGAGACGATCACCTCAGACCGTGACATTAATAAAAGGACCCGTACTTGATTTTAGAGTTGCAGAACACCCACCATTAGCTCATGTGGTCGATGTTTTATTTTATTTCATTTTATGTACCACATAAGATCCCTACTGGATTAGTATTTAACTAGAGCATTGTGGATTTAACGAATTCTGGTGCATATTATATGTTATTCCTTTTTTTATATATTAAATACATTACTACATATATGTGTATAATCCATTGACCAGATATTTGTGTGCCCCTGCATCCATTTTACTTTTATATTAGTAAATGCCATATGGTGATCTTACATACACATTGGCACATGTAGCCAGAAAGTGGCTAACTCCATTACCGACACTGCTGGAAATATTAGGATCCATTGGTGAGTAAACAATATTTTATTACTGTAACACATTTTGGGGCTCTGGGGAATTTTTGAAAACAGGCGGACAACCCTTTTAACCTTATGGTGGTCAGTGCAGTATAGTGAGAAGAAAGGCACATGCTAGCTTATCTACCATAGGTTACATATAATACACCTTGTCTCACCAATATCCTTCTGGGCCTCTTTAAAACATGTACTGAAAATTGGGCAAATCAGAAAAGAGAGATTCTGGTTATGTGACCCTGTACAGTTACCACCTCCAGAAGTCACATATATACAGTGTATGCCATATACTGTGCAGTAAGAGAAGAGATGAATCTTATTCTCAGCCGTTTTCTTCTGCTCCATTACTTGGGTAAGAGAACATGTGATGTGAGGGGAGATTTGATGATAATGGGGTACTCAGTACAGACATTACTTTTCTATTTCTCTGTGTTTTCAGGAGTCAGAGCTCAGGTTCAGCTTCTTCAGTCTCAATTACTATCTGTACAATATGGAGGACATGTACAGTTATCATGTACTACTTCTGGATATCAGTTTGCTAACTATGGAATTGCTTGGCTTAAACAAGTTCCAAGAAATGAACCTGATTATATGGGTTATATATATCCTAAAGGTGGAAGTTCATATTTAAAACAATCATTTAAAAAAAGGTTTAATATGAGAACAGATAACAGTAAGAGCATGGCTTACCTGGATATAAATGATGTACGTCTGGAAGATGCTGCCATTTACTACTGTGCTCGAGATCCACAGTGATCATGTCACTCATCATCTCATACACTAACCTCCTGTACACATTGTGTTCATATCACTGCCACAGAGTCGGGCACACACATCTGTGATAGGGCATAAAGCATAGACCAGGTGTTGGCTGCTGCTGCTGCTCCCCAGCATCTGACATGGATTGTGGTTAATTGCTTTTAATTTTAGGTGTCAGGTCAGAATAAATTTACTGCACCGTAGACAGAGGTGGACATCCCATCCCCACCTCCCTGTTCACATAGACTGGATCATCCCCATCAGAAATTCAACGAACCTCTGTCTGCATCCAAAATGGGATCCACCCAATGGATTAGGGTAAATCCAGATTTTATTTCTGATGCAAACCCAAGTGAACATCGTGACACAGCACAAGCTTGCCTATTTCTTGACGTTAACGGCATCCTTAGTTATAGCAGGTCTCTGTCTGCATACCTGAGCAGTCTGTAGACAAAACCTGATATGGAGGTGGAGGGGAGGATCCAGAGAGAAATACATCCTGCAATGTTGTTGGTAGTTAATCACCAGCTAGGATTTAATTTAATTCAAACCTCTAGACCACCAGGGATGTTATGAATAACCCCTTGTTGCCCTAAACCACCAGAGATATTATTATCAGCCTCTGTACAGCCCTAAATCTCCAAATTGTCAGCTGCCTATAAGTAGGTCTTAGGGACACTCTGAAACAAGACTGTTGCCATTTTTTTCTTACTCGTTCTATTTCGACATGCTGGAAATGTCAGGAAATGCTTGTTCATACAATGATTAGCATAGCAGTAATCCACTTCAGCTTGTGATTGGTTGAGAGCACTTCTCCTGCATTTCCAGGGTGTGCAGCACTAGGAGAGGAAGTGGAGAGAAGCAGAGGCTGGAGCAGCATCAGAACTATTAGCCCACTGCCACCAATTTTCATTGAGATTAAAAACTCCCTTAAAGGCTATGTACACCTTTGGGGGCATTTTTCTGTTATGAGTGTACTTTGCTCATTTTGGGCTACAAATCATTTGTTCAGTTGGTCTTTATTAAAAAATGTTCAGCTGTTCAGCAAAAACACAAAGTGACAACTTGCAAACAGATTTGTTTTTAACTATTCAGTTAATCTCAGAATTGCCTAAATATTTTTGCTGTGTTTGTCTGTGATAACGCCCCCTGACATGTTAAACACACGTTCAGACAATACACTGTCTGCAGGGCAGGCCAGCATCTCCAAGGCGTAAAGGGCAAGCTCAGGTCATGTGCCCAATTTGGAGACCCAGAAGTTGAATGGGGCAGACCCATCAGACAGTACGTGTAGGCGTGTGCACACATACTGCTCGACCATGTTGCTGAAATGCTGCCTCCTGCTAAGACGTTCCATATCAGCTGGTGGTACTGGTTATTGTAGGGTGCTGACAAAGCTTTTCCACATTTCGGCCATGATAACCCTGCCTTCTGTGGTGCTGGCGGTGCCCCAGCTGCAACTTTTTCCTCCTCCTCTGCCTTCGCCTTGTGCTTCCACTGAGGCCCCGGTGTCAGGTGGGAATGCCATCAGCAGCACGTCTACCAGCATGCAAAATATATTTCCCAGTCAGGTATGCAGTGCAAGGGTAGTGTGAAATAAAAAAGGGGTACAGATCACCCAACAATCTAAATGCCACAGAATTTACAGAATATATTTCCCAGTCAGGTATGCAGGACAGGGGTAGTGTGAAAGAAAAAAGGGGTGCAAAATACCCAACAATGTAAACGCCGCCGAGTTTGCAGAATATATTTTCCAGTCAGGTATGCAGTGGAGGGGTAGTGTGAAAGAAAAAAGGGGTACAGATCACCCAACAATCTAAACGCCGCCGAATTTACAGAATATATTTCCCAGTCAGGTATGCAGTGCAGGGGTAGTTTGAAAGAAAAAAAAAGGGTCATGGAGCGTCCCCGTCATCCGGTATTTATTCGTCGCGCTAAAGGATTATTTTGAAAGTGGGTAAAAGCCACACAGGGCCCCCACGCTGCAGATTTATCATGGAAACATCATGGAGGTTTTACAGCATATAACTACAGCACCCAAAAATCTAAACGCCGGCGAATTTACAGAATATATTTCCCAGTCAGGTATGCAGTGCAGGGGTAGTTTGAAAGAAAGAAGGGCTACAGATCACCCGACAATCTAAACTCCGCCAAATTTACTGAATATATTTCCCTGTCAAGTATGCAGTGCAGCAGGAACACACCCTCAAAGCCACTTGTGAATGACTGGTCTGATAACCGTGGAAATGTCCACCCACAATCTAAGAGCTGGATTTACTGATTAAATTTTACTCTGAGAAATGCAGTGCAGGCCGCAAATGTACTTTATGTAAAAAAATAAGTGATTTTTTTCACCAATAATGTCACAGTTGTATTTACTGGTTATATTTCACTTTCAGAAATGCAGTGCAGGCCGCAAATGTACTTTATGGCACAAAAATACGTGTTCTTTTTCAACCACAATGTCACAGTTGTATTTACTGGCTATATTTCACTCTCAGAAATGCAGTGCAGGCCGCAAATGTACTTTCAAATGGGGTGGAATTGGTAAAAAATGCCATTCCTTCACCGTTTTACGGCTTTTGTTCTCACAGCGTTCCGTTTACAGCAAAACTGATCCATGCTCTTCATTCTCTGGGTTAGTACAATTACAACGATACCCCATATGTATAGTTTGTTTTATGTATAAATAGTGTCAAAATAAATTTAAACTTTGAAGAAAAAATATATATATTTTTTTTACATCACCATAGCTTTTTTTATAGTTATATTTAATAAGTTGGGGGCTCATTTTTTGCGGAACAATCTGTAGTTTTTATTGATACAATTTTGGAATGTGTGTGACTTTTTGATCACATTTTATAAAAAAAAAAAATTTTGGGGTAAGATAAGCAATGAATAAATGGCGAATTGGCCATTTTTAACTTTTTTTCAGTTATGCCATTCGCTGTATTGAAAAAACATGATGTTTATATTTTTTGTTATTTATGTATTTATTTTTTATTATTCTGAAAGGGGGTGACTTAAACTTATTTTTTAAAATCACTGAATACCAGGATATTCCACAGACAGTTGCTGAATCAACACAAATACTCAAATACTGTATCACTGAGGGTAGCTTCCTAAAACGTAACTTTTAATTTTACACATAATATAAAATACAAGAATTAATAAATATGGTGATCAACAGAACCATGACATCCGTAGTACATAAAGCTATCAATACAGTGGATGGCTAGCAAGATTTCTATGTTGATGGCAAGACAATCAAGATAAAATACCTTAGGAAGGAAAATCCAAATATGATGTATCTATCCCTGATCTTGCCCTTATCACCACTGCTCAGCCCAGAGATACCCCTTGATGGTAGGTGTACTCTGTCCACGTACCTAGGCTAGCCTGTCCTTATATAGCCCTATCAATTATTGACACAACATACAACGTCCTAGACCGGACTATGATATTTAGTGCAATAGGCAAATCAGGACAAAATACAATGGGGACAGAAAATAACAATATAAAATATCTGTCCCTATTCTTGCCCTTACCAACACTGCTTAGCCCAGAGATACGAGATACACCTTCAAGGTAGGTGCACTCTGTCCAAGTCCTTATACATCCCTATCACTGACACAACATACAATGTCCCAAAGCGTTTCCCCTTATAGATAGTGTCTGTAGTTGGGCCCTAGTATAGACCCTCGGGAAAAAACCCTAGAATTGCTCTACCGATCAATTGCCAGGAATAACCCTGTAGGGTCCTACCTGTACTATTAAAACTACATTCTTTACTATTTATCAACAAAATAGGCACTGTATCCAGAGCAGCACTGAACTTATCAGTGCAGTCGCCTCTTATCCATTCCCACAACATGAAGCACTCTCTCACACACTATATGCTGCAGTTATTATTATTAGGTATTAGTAATACCCCACAGCCCCTGAAGAAGCCGCATCGTGTCGAAATATGTCGGGTGGGGGTGTGTTAGGTGTGATGTTTTAGGCAGGCTTAAGTAATGGACAGCCAATCAACTAGCAGGGATAAACAGTGTGCAGTATATGCTAATAACTGCAGCATATAGTGTGTGTGAGAGTGCTTCATGTTGTGGGAATGGATAAGAGGCGACTGCACTGCACTGCCTTTGTTTGTGTGAACTGAACTGTGCTAGAGTACACTGCAGGGAGCAGTGCATACAGCACTGTTATACTCTGCTTAGTGCTATCTGTGTTACTACCTATAGTGGGTAGGATCATTGCTCCACCAAGTAACACACAAATAGGCACATTGAGCATTGTTGCACACAAACATTGCTAGTGCAACATGGCATATCACACCTACAATTTGACCTACAGTCCTCATTAAGAGTTTCTTTCTGTGCTGTTGTATAAAGCACTTAGTGTATTTGGCTCTATAGTGCTTAGCCTTATATATCCAAAGCACAATTATTGTGCCATATAATAACAACAAAAGAAAAGTTAATCCTCCCTAGTACTAGGCACTGTATCTCACACTGTATATATTCAATTGAGTTAGTCCCTACCATAGCCTGATAATTTTAATGCACATTAGTATAGGTTTTTGTTTATATTCGTTTTTGATAAATAATAAAGAATTTAGTTTTAATAGTACAGGTAGGACCCCTACAGGGTTATTCCGGCCGATTGACCGGTAGTGCAATCCCTTATAGATAGAGGACCAATAGTATCAGTATGGTAAAAGGATGCCATATACAAAAATAGTCAATGAATAAATTGCTGGAGCAACCCAGACAAAGATGCATCTGTGATGAGTTAGAGAAGACGCATAGATAAAGTACTAATACAGTGTGTAAACAACATCAAATACTTGATATAAGTCGGATGCCGGTTAAATAATTTAACATCACTGTATTACACCAAAGAAACAACTTAGCTGATTTAAATAGATGTAAAGATAAATCCCGTCCTCTCACAGATATAGAGTGCGTAACTGGTGGGCTCCAGAGAGCAAAAAACTGCTTCCTGCCACTGGGCTGAGCAGTGGTGGTAAGGGCAAGATCAGGGATAGATACATTATATTTGGATTTTCCTTCGTAAGGTATTTTATCTTGATTGTCTTGCCATCTGCATAGTAGTCTTGCTAGCCGTCCATTGTATTGACAGCTTTATGGTCCAGTTGATGACCGTATTTGTTAATTCTTGTATTTTATATTATGTGTAGATTAAAAGTTAAGTTTTAGGATGTTGCCCTCAATGATATTTGTGAAGAAGCCACTTAACTTCAAATGGCTATGGAAGCACAGGAAATCTGCCGAGATCCAAACACCAGCAATCCACAACAAGACTGAAGCTATAAACCGCAAAGCATGGTGGGAGAAGCCACAATAAATAGGGATGGTTAAATGACCAAATAAGCAACACCTGAGGCATGGGGTGTGGGCATTACCAGAAACAACAAAGACACGAATTGATTTACAAGTAACATGTCAGATATAACCACGTTTAGCCAGTCTCACTGATCTCTTGGCGCCTATCACGGGAACATCCGTGACAGTGACAGAGTGGTGATGTGGCAGCAACATGAGGAGACCACACAGTGTCCAGTGACATAGTGGTGAGGTGGCAGCAGCATGAGAAGACCACAGAGTGGCCCAGTGACAGAGTGGTGATGTGGTAGCAGTATGAGGAGATCACAGAGTGGTGATGTGGCAGCAGCATGAGGAGACCACAGAGTGGTCCAGTGACATAGTGGTAAGCTGGCAGCAGTATGAGGAGACCACAGAGTAGCCAATTGAAATAGTGTTGAGGTGGCAGCAGCATGAGGAGACCACAGGGTGGCCCAGAGACAGAGTGGGGAGATGGCAGCAGCATGAGGAGACCACAGAGTGGTGATGTGGCAGCAGCATGTGGAGACCACAGAGTGGTCCAGTGACATAGTGTTGGGGTGGCAGCAGCAAAAGGAGACCACACAGAATGGCCCAGAGACAGAGTGGGGAGGTGGCAGCAGCATTAGGAGACCATAGAGTTGCCTGATGAAAAAGTGGGGAGGTGGGCAGCAATTAGAGATGAGCGAATCAAAGCTGACAAGGTGAAATTCAATCCGACTTTCAGGAAAAATTCGATTCGCACCAAATGCGATTTTCCATTTTCCTAAAATGGCTGCTACACATGTGAGGACATGGGGCAAGGAACTCTGGAAAGGCGAAATCACCCATACTGACATGTAAGCTAAGTAGCCAATCAGCAGCCAGCCCTGTGATGCCATCTTAGATTCTGCCATTTACCAGCGTGCAGGGAGATACGTGTCTGCAGGAGCTAGGGACAGTTATAGGAAAAACTTGATTGTGGTGAAAAAAAAACGATTTACAAGTGAAGGGAAGGATTACTCAAGGTGTAGGAAAAGGATAGGGAGGAATCATTCCACCAGCATTTCTGATCAACAGGGTTCAGTCAGGGAGGTGACAGTCTGGGTAATAGGAACAATCCGATTACACCTTGCTGCACTGACTGGGGATCCAAATTGCCATTATACAGCTCTGTAATTCCAGCAAACCTGTGTTATTAGGGTACAAGTGCTGTTTGATACAGGCATTAACAGGGTTTATTACAAGGAAATATTTCTATGTTTTATTTGCCCTTGTGCGGTGCAGTTATATGTTCTAAAGCATTTTTTGGCTTGTGATAGTGGGTAAAAAAGGGCTTATTAGCCGTTGTGTGGTAAAAGGCGAAAATTACAGCCCTTTTTGTCGTGTACTAGTGGCAAAAGTAAAATATATTTGCCGGCTCAGCGGTGCAGTTATCTGTGTTAAAGCCCTCTTTTATGTGTATTAGAGGAAAAAGAAAAAAATATTTGCTGCTCTGCGGTGCAATTATCTGTTTTGAAGCCCTTTTTTGCGTGTATTAGTAGAAAAAGAAAAAAAATATTTGCCGCAGTGGTGCAGTTATCTGTTCTAAAGTCCGTTTTTTCGTGTATTAGTGGAAAAAGAAAAAATATCTTATCTCAGCGGTGCAGTGATATATTCGGAAGCCCTGTTTTCAGTGTATCAGTGGCGAAATAAAAATATATTCTCCGGTCAGCTTTGTAGTTCTCGGTTGAAAAGCCTGTTGTGTAAAAGAAGAACAAAATTTGGGCCTAATTGATATTCTGCGGTGCAGTGTGAAGCCCAGTTTGCTGTGTATTAGTGGCGAAATAAAAATATATACTCCGTCCAGAATTGTACTTCTCTGTTGAAAAGACTGTTGTGTAAAAGTAGAACAATATTTGGACCTAACTGACATTCTGCAGTGCAGTGATATATTCTGAAGCCCTATTTTCAGTGTATTACTGGCAAAATAAAAATATATTCACCACCCAGCGTTGCATACATCTGTTGAAAAGCCTGTTGTGTAAAAGTAGAACAAAATTTGGGCCTAATTGCCGTTTTGTGGTGCAGTGATATATTCTGAAGCCCTGTTTTCAGTGTATTGCTTGCGAAATAAAAATATATTCGCTGTCCAGCATTGCATATATCTGTTGAAAAGCCTGTTGTGTAAAAGTAGAACAAAATTTGGGCCTAATTGACATTCTGCAGTGCATAGTGAAAATTTACTCACCGAAATTTTTGTTTCCTGGAGTCCGTAGGCAGCACATAACGAATGGGTTAGGTCCCCTAGGTACAACAAGCCATAAGGCCACACACAACCCCAGAGCCTCGTATTTGTAAACAGCAATAATTTTATTAATAAGGGAGGGTAAGCTGTGCTGCCTACGGACTCCAGAAAACAAAAATTTTGGTTAGTAAATTTTCACTTTCTTGATCGTCCTTGGCAGCACATATCAAATGGGATCTGATAAGCAGTAAATCATTGGGAGGGAGCACTGGCCGCAACTTGGAGCATTCTTTTGCCAAATGTCGACCCTTTGGCTGCCAAGATGTCTAGTCTGTAGTGCCTCATAAATGTGCAAATGGTAGACCAAATTGTGCTGTTCTCCTCATTTTCAGTTGCACATTATATTAATATGAATCCTTTTACCGTGTTGTTTTCTATGCATTATTGTACTGCTGCCATCTTCTGGTCAGAATTTGTATGCTGCACGTCTCTGTTCTTGTTAGTATAGCTTTTTCAATTATGGGCGTGGTTTGCATGCAGCTCAGTCTTTTCACTACCAGCAGCCATTTTCTGTGCCCCATGGCTGTGTGACTGGACACTCCATCCTTTTTGGGCTTGTGAAGGCATCAGTTTTTGACCAGCAGTTAGCCTCAGGAGACACATCATCAGGACAGTACTGATACCACTACCACAGAACAGTATTGTATCATCGCTTGTTGCTGTATTTGGACTGAATAAACCCACGTTTGATTTCATCCTCATGCCTAAGTCTGGCTCCATCTAACCTGAGCATCTGCCGGTCCGGTCTGCCCCACTGCTTGGATACGAAGGTAGGAAGTCACACAGCTATTACCAGTTATACCTTCATGCGCCTTCATGTGGGGACAAAACACACGTGGCCACTCTACATATTTGATTTAGTGAAACTTGTGCCAATTCTGCCCAGGAGGAAGCTGTGGATCTTGTAGAGTGTGCTTTCAGAGAAATTGGGCAAACCAGCTAAGATGCAGAATAAGCTACTTCAATTGAACGCTTGATCCATCTAGCTAGTGTAGCTTTGTTAGCTCTATTTCCTTTGTTTGGCCCTTGAATTTGTAAAAATAGACCTTCCAACTTCCTAAAAGAGGAGGTAGCTTGGAGATAATCTAGCAATGCTCTTTTCACATCCAAAAGGTGCCAATCGAAAGGATCCATAGGATTTGAATGAAGAACTGGAAGAGAGATCTCTTGTTTAAGGTTAACCACAGATGGAATTTTCGGGAGAAACCCTGGCATAGTTCGTAGGATTATGCAATCACCCAGATCTCTGAAATAGGGCTCCTTACACGAAAGGGCTTGCAGTTCACTAACACGCCTGGCTGATGTAATTACATCTAGGAACAGAGCCTTCATAAACACATATTTAGCGGTGAGAATTCGATTGGTTCGAATGGATCTTTAAACATAGCTGAGACCACAACAGACAAGTCCCAGTAAGGAACAGTAGAAGTAACAGGGGGTCTTAGGTTCGTTAAGGCTTTAAAGAAAGTATGTACTATTTGATTATTTGAGAATTTCCCCTGTAATTGGGCATTAATAGCCATAAACTGTACTTTTAAGGTATTTGTTCTCAAACCTTTTGTAAACCCTTCTTGAAGGAAATGTAAGACTGACTTCAAATCTTAAGGCATAGCTGAGCTTCTACGGCACCAATCCTTAAAGGTTTTCCAGACCCTGTTATATATTTTTATAGTAGAAGGTCTATGAGCGGCAACCATGGTATTGACTAATTCTAAAGAAAAACCTAATGTCGTTAAGGACTGCCACTCAGCCTCCAGGCCGCCAGTTGTAGACTGTTGGGATTGTGGTGAAGAAAACCTTTCTGGAGAAGTAAATCAGAGTGGAGAGGTATCTTATCTTCCAAAGTCCCACTTTGGAAAGGCATAAGGCTAGAGAGAACCATGACTTCCGAGGCCAGAATGGAAGAATTGCTATCACCTCTGCACGATCTTCTCGTGTCTTCTTGAGGACCTTTGGTATGAGAGGGATTGGTTGAAATACATAGATTAGGCCCTCCGGCCAGATGACTGAAAGACCGTCCATTGCCATTGCTTGGCTGGACCGATGAATGGAGAAGAATTGACTGAGCTTTGTATTCTGTTCTGTTGCCATGGCATCCAACCAAGGCGTTCCCCAGCGAGAAAAAATGTTGTTGAATACTGTCGGATTTAGGCTCCATTCCCCCGGATATAAATGTGTATGGCTGAGGAGATCCGCAGACTGGTTCAAAATCCCTTTTATATGGATCGCTGAGATGTCCTTTGTGAATCTCTCTGCCCAAGTCATCAAGATGGCACAGTCCTTGGAAAGATTGCGACTCCTTGTGCCTCCTTGTTTGTTGATATGAAGATGGTTGGTAAATTGTCTGACTGGACTGTTATTTTGCAGCCGGAAAGATGTGTCTGAAAATGAAGAAGTGCTAGCCTCACTGCTCTCAATTCTCTGCAGTTGGAGGACATCATCACTTCTTCTTTTGTCCATTTTCCCTTGACCCATAGATCACCTACATGGGCATCCCAGCCCCAAGAGGAGGCATCTGATGTGTGAATTTTCTGGCAATGGGGGTTCAGATCCCTGCCCTGCAGTAGGTGATTCGACGAGATCCACCACTTCAAGTGCTTTGCTTGATGAAGGAAATATCTTCCTGTCCAATGAACTGTAATTTCTGTTCCAGTTGGATAGAATGTTGTTTTGTAACGTTCTCATGTGGGCTCTGGCCCACGGCACAGCCTCTATAGATGAGGTCAGGAGACCCAGTATCTTCATTGCTTGACGTATAGAGATCTTGGTTCTGGACAGGAGGTGACAAATTTCTCTGTAAATAGAAGCTACTCTTTGTAGCGACAACTTGATTGTCCTGCGATGAGAATCCATTATGTAGCCCAGAAACTTTATCTGTTGTGATGGAATCAAAGCGGATTTCCATTTGTTTATGAGGAAACCGTGAGACTTGAAGCATCTGAATACCCACTTGCAGATGGAAGTTCAACTGATAGCTGGAACTTGCTATTAACAGCCAATCGTCCAGGTACGGAATACATGTGATACCCTTCAGCCTCAATGCTGCAGTGAAGACTACTGATACCTTCGTAAAAATCCTTGGCGCAAATGTTATGCTGAAGGAAAGGCAGGTGAATTGGAGATGTACAATACTGGTTACAGTCTAAATCGCTAGTCTCAGAAACCTCCTGTGACTGGGGTGAATCAGAATATGCACATAGGCATCTGTTATGTCTATTGATGCCATATAATCCTCTTTTCTCAGGATCATTAGGACTGACCTTATTGATTCCATCTTGAACTTCTTTTTCACTAAGAACTTGTTCAGGAAAGTTAGATCGATTATCAGTCTCCATTTTTTCTGGCTTGGGTACAGGGAACACTTTGAGGTATACGCCCTTGAACTGTTCCTTCAAAGGCACTGGTTCTAGTGCACCTTTCTGGATAAAATCCTGAAGAACATGAAAGACGACCTGATCTTTGTGGTCGCTTAGACAAAATCGATCTGGAGGAAGTAGAGCGAACTCTAGGACATATTCATTTTTGATTGTAGAAATGACCCAGGCATCTGTGGAGGTGAGAGACCAAACGCGTGAAAACTGTTTCAATCTTGCGCCAACTTTTGGCTGTATGTTGCCGTCATAACTCAGACTTTTGATTAGCTCTCTTTTTATATTCAGATCTCTCCTGTTTGGCATGAAAAGATCTTTGTCTGAACTGCTGTCTATTTCTAAATCTGGGCAATTTCCTTCTTTGGGAACGAAAGGACCTGAATGATAATATCTTTTTAAATTCTGGAAATACTGAGACCTTCCCCTCATTCAGGGACTCAAGGATCTTCTCTAACTGGGGCCCAAACAGAGAGACTGGCTGGAAGGAAAAATTGCAAAAGTGATTTTTTGACAATGTATTTCCTGGCCATTGTTTTATCCAGAGTGCTCTTCTTGCCGCATTAGTGAGAGCCAAAGAGTGTGCTGAGTATTTTGCAATATTAAGCAGAGCATCACACAAAAATTCTTAAGCAGCTTTCATCACTGGAAGGCTTTTTAAAATGTCCTCTCTAAGACTTCCGGTTCTGGCACCAGAATGAAAGGCAGCATGCACTAACAGCTCCGTGCCTGAAACCACATAACATCAGCTACCCCGTCACACTGACTGCTCATACCAGAAAGCAGCCAGGACAATCTTCCTGCTAGACAGCTCTACGGTCTATGGACCGTTTTGTGATTCCTATGGGGAGAAAAACGAGGAAAAATCCAGCAAAATCCGAAAAGGCGCCAGTGGAGACCAAGATGGCGGCGCAGCCAGAAGATGTTAGAGGTACACACTTGGACTACTCCGATAAAGCCGCCATTTTGAGAGCATATAAAAAGCAGGGAGGAGGAGTAATGGTACGGGGACAAAGCATCCAAATATTTGGTGACTTCTCAGCCGAAGTGACAAGACGCAGACGAGCCTTCACCTCCATTTGTTCGGCTCTGTTTAAGAATCAAACACGCTTTTCCCTGCTATTTTCTCCCACTCTAAGGGTCTATCTCCCGGATGGATTCATGGCGACCTTTGACTCTCCAGAGGAAGCAAGACGCAGCCTGATAACTCACCACCAAGGCCTTACTTCTCTGCCGGCTATCACCTACGCTGAGGGGAACTTGACGTAAATGCCCCATAGAAAAGCCGCAAAATCCCTCAGCACTGTATCGTCCTCAACCAACCGAGGAGAACAGTCCGCCATCGCAGACATGAAGGACGTCGGTTGATTATTTAAACATTTTTCCCACAAGGGCTAAGTATTATACCACCCAGTCTCGCACCAGGTTAGAAATGTTGCCATGAACAGTGTTTCACGTAAAAGTTTGTTATAGTTCTGATTTGAATTCATCATGGCGTTTATACAGTGGGTAATTGGGGTCATGGTTCGCTGGCAGGAAACTCCAGCTCCTAAGCCGCCTATGTGACATATCTCTGATCACCACAGTGAACATTTTATGTCACCCATATACACCTATCATGGCGGAATGGCAGGGTCAGAACCTATCACACTCTAATGGTGGACTCACTTAATGTACAAGTCGCCTTTTTGTCTTGTCTTGGGTTTACTAAAAATCTGGTTTAGCTGCAGTATGGCGCCTATGTGGTGGATGAACAGGCTTACAACCCGCTGGAGGGAAAAATCAACAAAAAAAAAAACTAGTCGATTAAACGATCCGCTTATGAACGCAGTAGTGAATATTTCGTACCAGTCATTTCTACCCACTGTAGTGGACCCACGGTGGCATAACATCGCCACACACCCCATCAGTAGATCCATCCAGTGCCAAACCGCTTTCTTATTCTATTCTATTTTATCTTATTTTGTTTTACTTTGATTTGAAATATGCACACCGCTGATAGCTAAACGTTCCATCACATGATACTGTTGTTTTTGGATATAAGGAGATTTACATGTTTTGTTATTATAGCATGACCCTTTCGCTGGAAAAAAGCGAAGTCCAATTCATCATGCTGCTAGTTAGTTCTCTCCTAAGTCGGCTTGCAGGTAGTTTTCCCGATCATGGAGACCTTGGGTTTTGGGAAGCTAAGTTGGGGTGGGTGTGGGGGTCTAATGATGTTTAAATGTTCATAGGGGTATCCAGAATGTAGGGGGGATAGGAATGCTCTCTGTGTCCTGATAAGATGTCCAGCTGATCCACAATATAGCTTCCCTAATGGCTAGCCCATTGAAAATAATAACATGGAATGTGAAGGGGCACCGTTCACCTAACAAATGTATGATGGTATTAAAAAATCTAAAATACTTGAAGGCCGATGTTGCCCTCCTCCGGGAGACGCATCTAACATCCACAGTATTTTTGGGATGCGGCGGGTCTGGGTGGGAAAGGTTTTTGGATCTGCAGCAAATGGAAAGAAAGCAGGGGTACTTAACATGCTGAGACGCGGCCTCCCTTATGCCATAGCACAACATTCTCATGATGACCAGTGGAGACTATCACATCTTCATCTCAAGTCCCCAGGTGGGGACATTAGCATTTATAATGTCTATGGACCGAAGGAGCCTAGCCCAGGGTTCTTTACCTCCTTGGGGTGCCGATTATCTAAAGATCCTATCACCCCAAAAATCATAGGAGGAAACCTGAATACAGTAGTACACCAGACAGAAGATAGGAAAAGGATAGGAGGAAAAATGAGGAAAAATTACAATAAAGATTCCAGTTTGTCCCATCTAATACATGACGCACATCTAACGTGGCGAGCTCTTAACCCGGAGGGAAGGGAATATACCCATCTCTTACACGCCCACTGTACCTGGTCACGTCTAGACTATATATTAATTAACAAGGGAGAAATGGGATGTGTCGCTGAACCAAAAATAGAGGATTTAGTTATATCAGATCATTCCCCAGTTTCGATTCTACTCCAAGAAAAAATACCCAGAGGGAAGGACTTCATTTGGAGATTTCCCTCCAATTTAATCACTGATGAAAATTTTAGGGACCTCCTGCGGGGTTGGTGGCTGGAATATAAACAAGACAAATGGTGACACCACAGACCCCAAGCTATTTTTGCAGGCAAAACAGTCTTGCGTGGCAAAATTATGGCATATATGTATAATAGGAAAAAAATCTATTAAAACTAAGATAGCCGAACTGTGCAATACTTTGAGGTCAGCATATACTGACCCCTTGTCACAGAAGCAATGGCAACTAGCTAAAGAGGAATATGAGAGATGGCTTCAGAGATGGGAAACCACAGTCCAATCCAAGTGGGAGGCACACCTATATAAACATGGTAACAAGTCAGGAAGATCATTAGCTAGCTTGGCTAGGGGACTGACAAACATAACACTCTGTAAAGATAAACAGGGGAAGGCGAAAACCCACCCAAAGGAAATAAATGAAACCCTAAGGGATTTTTACGAAAACCTTTTCCAATCCCCCTAAACACCTTTATTGGATGGAAGGCAATGGTTGAAAGACCTCCCACTACGGAAACTAACTGACGAGGAAAAGGTAGTATTAAATGCCCCCACTGACTCAGAAGAGGTTGCGACTGCCATAAAAAATCTAACACTGGGCAAAGCCCCAGGCCCAGATGGTTTTACCGGTGAATTTTTTCATATATTATCCTCAGAAATAACCCTAACATTATCCCAAATCTATACAGGCTACATGCAAGGAAAGGTTATCCCAACCCAATCGAATATGGTGCACATTAAACTCCTTCCGAAATCAGGGAAAGATCCTGCTCTGCCAGCCTCATACTGCCCGATTTCTTTGATCAATGTCAACTTGAAGATAGCCTTTAAAATTCTTGCTGATAGACTAGCGACTATAACGCCAAGACTCATTTCCCCTGCTCAGGTAGGCTTTATACAAGGAAGGGCGGCAGTTAAAATGTCCGTAGAGTCCTGACAGTGTTGGACGAAATCAAGATGCGCCCAAAATTCATCCATCCCCAGCCATAGTGACTATAGATGCAGAAAAAGCATTCGATAATGTGGAATGGGGATGGATGGATGCTGTCTTGGACTGTATAGGATTTGGGGGCTCTTTCAGGCAATATCTTAAAGCATTGTATACAAATCCACAAGCCAAAATACACACCCCGGGTTTCATTTCTGGTAAAGGCACCAGACAAGGATGCCCACTCTCTCCACTCATATTCAACCTGTTGTTAGAACCACTATCACGAAAGATAAGTTTAGAAAAGAATTATGAGGGAATCAAGATAGGCAGACTGGATCTTAAACATGCGCTTTTTGCGGATGATTTACTAGTTTTCCTAGAACACCATCATCGCAATCTCAAAAACTTATTTAGGCTCCTGTCGGATTTTAGGAACATCTCAGTGTCTAAGGTGAATGCAGCTAAGTCAGAAATATTGTTCTTGGGGCACAACTTCGAGAAGGCATCTGACCATCCACTAGACATTCCCATACAAATAGCCTCCAGCTCAATAAAATATTTAGGCATACACATTGGCAGAAAACCTGAATCCTTATATCTATTGAACTACCCACCTGTGATTAAGAAAATTCAAGCAGATCTAGAGCGATGGATGAAATACCCTCTGTCTCTTGGCGGCAGAGGGCAACTTATAAAAATCATATGCATACCAAAACTCCTATATCCCATGCAAACTATTCCCATTCTTCTTAAACACAGTGACAACAACACACTTAAAACAGCGTTTCAATCCTTCATATGGGCAGGACGTAGACCTAGAATAAGACTGCTCAAACTACAACTACCAAATGCCCTGGGGGGTCTGGCTCTCCCTGACCTGAGATTTTATAATCTGGCTAGTCTTATGAGACACAGTATTGACTGGGTCTTTGTAACTAATTACTATACGAATACCTCACTAGAAACACAATTAGTCCACCCATAGAAACTAAATGCCCTCCTACAGACCAAATATGGTGCCCTACCTCACTTAATCAAATCTAGTCTTCTGATAAAGGACACAATTGCGGCGTGGAAAGGAAAGCGAAAATTATTTAAACTCCCTTTTGCAGTTTCAAAGCATATGTCCATCTGGGATCATCCGGAATTCATTGCAGGTCTGGAGGCTAGACACTTCAAAAAATGGAGGAAGGCGGTAATAAAAAGGGTTGGCTATCTTTGAAATGTACAAGCCAAAAGATACTGCTCATTAGCAGAGCTTAAAGAAAAGTACCAACCAACCAACATTTACTCGCCTATCTCCAACTAATAGGTTTCCTCAGGAACAGAGTAATGAATTTAAATGTAGAATTCGGCCTTAACAATTTTGACCATACTTTAGGCACATTGCTTAGGAAACAATCACTTTCAGAATTGTACCAGAGACTCAGAGATCACAAGCAGAAACATACAGCTTTTTCTCCCACTGGAGGAAGGAATTTCCCTCCATGAATAGCGAGAAAGTGGTACTGCAGGGGTGGCGAATGATAAACAGGGTTATTATCAGCCAAAATTGGAGGGAGACTAATTTCAGAATGATCCACAAAGCCATCTACGGGTTCGAATTTCCACCGACCTCCCAGTTTCCAGACAGATTACAAAAATGTCCCAAGTGCAATTTAGAAAAGTTCGACCTCAGCCATGGCATGTGGTCTTGTCCGGCTTCAAAGCAATTCTGGGAACTGGTTAGGTCGCAAATTAAAAAATATTTGAAGGTAGCAATGCCTTTATCCCCTGACCTGGTTCTCTTTCATGCCCAGACTAAGAGAAATGTAATATCACCAGTAATACATGTGCTTTTGATGGCAGCTAAACCTTGCATCCTCAGACACTGCCTACATGCCCAGATGCGGTCGATGTCTGAGGTCTTTTAACATGCCAAGCTATGTTTTGACATGGAGAGAATAGAAGCCGAACAACTTAAATCAAAACTCATAGACTCCTTCTTTAAAAGATGGGAAGGCTTTATTATTGTAGTTTTTTCAGGTACAGATCTGATAAATCTGATGAAACCCTTTATCTCCTCAGAGTGGTACCTAAAGAGGAAAACTGCAAACACATTAGGGAAGCTCCAGGTAGATTGAATGCTTAGACGATTTGCGTCTTGTGGGAGACAGAGAGTGTTTTTTTTTTTTTTGGGGGCAGGGGGTTGGGGGGGTGGATCTATGTTGTATTTTATTTTGTCATGCAAAGCTGTATGTACAAATGACACTACTGAAAATGTATTGAATTAGCACTGTTTTTGCTACTATGAAAATCCAATAAAAACTATATTTAAAAAAAAAATATGTCTTCTCTAGCCACTCCCTCCTCCAGGTCATGGGATAGCTGAGACAGACAAATTCTTAAGGCCCTGGCTACAGAAATGGATGATAACCCAGCTACACAGGCCACTGAAGTGGATGCATAATCTCTTTTTAATAAAAACTCAATTTTTCTATCCATAGGACCTTTAATAAGTGATTCCTCGTCTGACGGAAATATAGCTTTTTTAGACAGACAAGCAACTGCCAAATCAACCTTAGGCACTGAGGCCCATTGTTCTGAAAAACTTCCATCCAGTTTATATATGGATTTCAGCATGGATCCTGTGATGTTTTTTTTTGTCAGGCTTATCCCAGTCCTGTCTGATCCATTGAGTAAGGAGGACCGGATTACTGGGTAACGTATTTCCCTTGGTTTTAGAAAAATAAAAAAGCTTATCTTATTTAGACTTCCCCAAAGTATCTCTATCAGATTCTAATGTCCGTATTAACAGCTTTAATTAGATTAGGAATTTTATCTTTATGCAAAATATACAATAATAATCATCAGGATCCTCAACAGAAACATCAGATATGACTTCACCCTCAGACAGGCACACCTCGTCAGAGGAGGAGGAAATCAATTGTGGTGGAGGAGATCTGTTAAAAATGTCTTGGCCTCTTATCTGCTGACTTGATTTCATCAAAAACAGAGGTCAGTCAACTTTTAAACCACATAATAAAGTCCATATTCCCTGACTGAACAGATGCAGCAGGAGACATGCAATTTGTGCACATATCAGCAGTTATTTTCATCAGGGAGTCTTCACACTTCTGACAAAAACGATGTCTAGTTTTTCTTTTCTTTTTACAGGACTCCTCATGTGAGGCAGACATCGCAGTAAGCAGATGGTGAAGCATTCTGGCTGAGCTCCAGCCGGGCGGCATGTGCATGGAACTAGCTCCCCCCAGCCACATGTGCACACCGCGTTAGTTCCTTCAGTAGCCGGACAATAATTGGCTTGTGGAACGGAGCACTGGGGGAATACACAGGGGAGGTGCATCCGTTTCACCATCAGGTTGAGGGACAGGCAAACCTGTATCCGACCCGGAAGGGATCGGGTAGTTTGCAGGAAGGTAACACTGTGTTGATCTAGTACCTAGAGCAGAGGTGCAGAACCTGCAGCCTGCTGGCCGCATGCGGCCCCCAGAGCCAAGGTTTGTGGCCCCCGTCGTGCTGGACAGAAACACAGCTGATTGTGCGATCAGCTGTGTTTCTTCATGGAGTGCCCCACATGGAAGGGTGACAACTCCTGCCCCTGTACTATAGCAGGAGTCTGGAGCAGGACTGGTCCCTAGCTATTGGTGAGAGTCGGGGAGCCGAGGAGAAGGCAGACGCAGTTTATCAGCACTTCTGCCTTCACCTCAAGGAGTGCTCTACAGCAGTGGCGTACTAAGGGGAGGGGGGGGGGAGCGGTTTACCCCGGGTTTCATCTCAGAGGGTGCCAGAAGCAATGGGCACTACAGATGTAAGCACTCATTGCTGGAGCGCAGGGAGCTGGGTCCTGTCACTCACCACTCAGCTCCAAGCGCTCCTGCTCCACCATTCAGCTTGCAGACACGGATCGCGCTGCCAGCCTGTGTGGGCGGAGCCTTCAGCCTGGGAATCCGCATAATCACTGCCCACACAGTGCTGCAGAGCGATCTGTGCCTGCAGGGGAGAGAGGACTGTGAGCTTCAGGAATGGGACAAGGTGAGTAGTTACTGTGTTTTTTTTTTTTTTTGTAACACAGAGGGGGCACAATGGTCATTGCTAATGTGAAGGGGGCACAATGGGCATTGCTAATATGAAGGGCACACAATGGGCATTTCTACTTTGGAGGGGGCTCAATGGGCATTGCTAATGTGAAGGGGGCACATTGGGCATTTCTACTCTGGAGGGGACACAGTGCACAAAGGGCATTACTACTCTGAAGAGTGCACAGAGGGCATTAATACTGTGAAGGGGGCACAGAGGGCATTATTACTGTGAAGAGGCCACAATAGGCATTACTAGCACAGAGGGCATTACTACTATTAAGGGGGCACAATGGGGATTTCTACTATAGAGGGGACACAGAGGCCATTATTACTGTGAAGGGGGCACAATGGGCATTATTACTGTAAAGTGGGAAAAATTGACATTATTACTATTAAGGGGGCACAATGGGCATTATTACTGTGAAGGGGGGCAATGGGCATTATTACTATTAAGGGGCATTATTACTGTGAAGGAGGCACAATGAGGATTATTAGTGAGGGGGGCACAAAGAGGGCATTACTACTGTGAAAGGGGCACAGAGAGGGCATAACTACTGTGAGAGGGGCACAGTGAGGGCATAACTACTTTGAAAGGGGCACAATGAAGGGATAATTACTTTAAGGGGGCACAATGTGGGGATAACTACTGTTAGGGGGCACACATCTGTACAAAACTACTGTGAAGGTTGTACAATGAGGGCAATACTACTGTGAGGGGGGTACGATTTTTTTTAAAGTATTGGTGGGGGGAGGGGGTGCCAGAGAAAGGACCCATCCCGGGTGCCAAACAACCTAGGCACACCACTGCCTCTACCCATCTTGGCTTCTGAGAGACACTGCCACTCTGAGAAGCTCTTTTTATACCCAATCATGTTGCCAATTGACCTAATTAGTGTAAATTAGTCTTCCAGCAATTCGTTATGCTCAAATTTACTTTTTCCAGCCTCTTATTGCAACTTGTCCCAACTTTTTGGGGATTTGTTGACACCGTGAAATTTTGAATCAACATATTTTTCCTTTAAAATGATACATTTACTCGGATTAAACATTTGATCTGTCATCTAAGTTCTATTACAAATAAAATATTGACATTTGCCATCTCCACATCATTGCATTCAGTTTTTATTCACAATTTGTTTAGTGTCCCAACTTTTTTGGAATCCGGTTTGTACATATATATTTAAATCCAACACTTCCCTCTACACAGACCCTGCTAACGCTAATGTGAAAGTATCCTTATCTAGGTCGGTAATATCTGACAATTTAGCTGGGTTTTAAGTACCCTACATAGTTGTTTTTTTTAAAGATATTTAAGTATTCATAACAAGAAGTACACATAATAGAGTATTACATGGCGATACTTATTGTAAACAATGCAAAGTGATCAAGTCATGGAGTCCATTCGGAAAAACATCCCACCTCCAACAGGCAATGCGAGAGTACAATGTCCAATAATTTCCATTATGTACAGCAACATATCCCAGAAGCAAATTTCTACGGCCTCGGTTACCCACATCCTCCCTCCAAAAAAATCCCAAATCCATTACGTATGCCCTTTAATTTACAGCCTGTGGTCACAAAGAACCCTTGACTTCCTCCTCCAAGTACCACTCTGAGGAGCAAAAAGGAGTCAAAAATTCCATCACTTTTGGAGGGTCTCGATGAATCTCCATTTACAGAAGAACCCCTTGGACATTTGTTCTGTACACTTGAGGGTCTCTAACCTCTCCAAAGAAAGTACCTTAGACAATTAGGCTATCACTTGATCTATGCTGTGAACTAAAGGCGTGAGCCAACTCCTAGGTTTTTTAGCATTTATCTATTTATAGATATTTTGGGGATTTGTTTTCCCTTCTTTTGCTACCTGCTGATTTTTATTTTTGCTAATTTTATCTCCTTTTTACAGATTTTTATTAAAGCCCTTCGTACTCTTCAAGCGCTACAGCTGACCCCTCAGATTTGAATTTTTTAAATCCCCTTTTTTTGTCTTTTATCCCCCTTTTCACAGCAGCTGTAAGCCATTGAGGAGGGAGTAAATTTTAGGCATTTATACTTGTTACCTAAAGGAATAAAAAAATTTGTGCAATTACTCAATGTGGATTTAAAGCTCCCTTATTTATCCTCAATATTATTATGCAACAGTAGCTGTTCCCAGTCCATGTCCTGAACTACTATCCTCAACCCAGGGAAATTAGCCTTTTTGAAATTTTGTGTCTTTGCTCTACCTGACAGTGTTTGTCTCTTACAGTTTAGGTGGAATACAATTATATTGTGGTCACTATTACCTAGTGTTTCTCGAACAGTAACATTTCAACAAGCTCTGCATCATTAGAAATTACCAGATCCAACAGAGCATTCCCCCTAATGGGAACTTCTACAAACTGGCCCATAAAGTGGTCCTGCAGCAAGTTGAGGAATTTTCTCCCCTTTGCAGTTGAGGCAGAATCGTGACCCCAGTCAATGTCTGGGAAGTTAAAATCTCACATTATGATCACTGTAACAGCTTGTGCAGCCCGTTCTATTTGGTTATACAGTTGCGTTTCTATCTCTTCTGTGATGTTAGGGGGTCTATAGATTACACCAAGTATTATTTTTTTCAATGTTTTTATCCCTTTGAACTTCCACCCATAAGGTTTCCACATCCTCACCAACAATTGCCTCTTTCACACAGGCACACGACACTTCCTTTTTTATTAACCCTATCTTTCCTAAACATTATAAAACCCCTAATATTTACAGGCCAGTCATGCGAAGAATCCAACCATGTCTCAGGTACACCAACTATATCTACGTGTTTTTCTAGTACCATAGCCTCCAGCTTCGCCATTTTGCTAGCTAGACTTCTGGCATTTGTGAAAATACATTTGAAATGACTATTACCTGTAAAGTGAATATCTGGGATTTTTGGGTTACCTTGGTTGATGTTTGTATGTAAAAGGTTCTTGTTACCAGCAGTTCTATTTTTCATAAGTGTATAGTTATACCCAGTCTTCTCCCTATTTTCCTCGCTAACCCCAGCCCCCAGTAAATCCCCACTGCCCCCTTCTATATCCCACTCTCTAGCTGCACTATCTACCTACTTATTAGTATGACCCCCACCCTCCCCCCAGATCCGAGTTTAAAAGCTCCTCCAGCCGTCT
The DNA here is from genome assembly GCA_033119425.1 of Bufotes viridis. Lineage (NCBI taxonomy): Eukaryota > Metazoa > Chordata > Amphibia > Anura > Bufonidae > Bufotes > Bufotes viridis. Next base: position 207,483,866 of record CM065589.1, on the reverse strand, counting down.
AAGGATTTTTCCCCCAGGGCAGTTGCACCCTCCCCATTAAGGTGCAGCCCGTCCCAATTGTAGAGCCTGTAACCGACAGAGAAGTCGGCCCAGTTCTTTATGAACCCAAACCCTTCCTTCCTGCACCAGCTTCTGAGCGACTTATTCAACTCTTTAAGCTCCTGTTGTGTCTCTAGTGACGCTCATGGCACTGGTAGTACTGTATTTCTGAAAACACTAACTTGGCAGGTCCTGGACTTGAGCTTTTCTCCTAGTTCCCTAAAATCCTTTTTAAGCACCTCCATCTCCCCCTGACTTTGTCATTGGTGCCAATGTATACCATGACTGCCGGGTCTTCCCCAGCGCCAGAAATCTGTCAATCCAATCCGCAATATGCCAAACCCGACCACCCGGCAGACAACACACTGTTAGTCATTCACGGTCTCGGCGACTGATGACCCTGTCTATCCTCCTAATAATAGAGTCCCCAACCACCAGCATCTGTCTAACCTTTGCTTAACTCCTTTTCCCATCCTTCCTGCAGTGGTGATCCTCCTGGTTTCTATGAGAAATGTCCTGCTGCAGTCTTGCTGGCCCTGGGCTTTCATCCCTAATATCAGCCAAACAAGCATATTTACTAGGGCGTTCCAGCTCAGGACTAGCCTCCCTGGCACTTTTACCTCTACCCCTTCTTCCTACATTAACACAACTGCTGAGCTGATAGTCCTGATCTTGCTCTCCTCCTTCCACCTTCATTTCACTGACCCCAACTTATCCCTCAGCTCATGATAGAACAATGATACACTTGGCTTCAGGGATGTCTCAATAAATGAATCAAAAGTATTCCTTAGATAAGTCATGCAGAGTATGTTTACATAGAGTGTGTTCCCCTCAGACTAGATCAGGAGTGGAGCTCTTCCAGAGTAACTCAGCGCTTCTCCTCTAAATGATACAGGTTCCCTAGCATCTTGACTCCCTTCTTAGCCCAATGTGAATATAATGCGCTTGCCTGACCAGGTAACAAACTAAGGTTTCCCTGCAAGGGTAGATGTTTAGAGATTTAATAAGAAAGACCATATTGCTTTGGGAGAAACTTTCACACCACAAATATGTCATAGAATATCAACAAGTTTTTAAGTGCCCTGGATATATTGGGTAACTTATTATGTACCAGATGCCAAGCGGCAGCCATCTCTTCTTCTATGCTAAGGTTACAATAGTATGAAGTCTTATTAATCTAGTCCAGGAGGTGCCGACTCAAGCATGCCACATTATCTCATCTTACAGTATGTCTGGGAAGCATATCCCACCTGTTCCCGCCTCAACTTCAGCTTGGCCAGCGATGTACGCAGTCTAGCCCCTCTCCAAATGAACCTAGAGAAAACCAAATCTAGCCCATTGACATCTATGTTCTTAAGAAGCACTGGTGTAGACTGAAGGGGGTATAGCAGTTTGGACATGCTCATCATCTTGATGAGATGACAGCAGCCCAGTAGAAATAATGGTAGTGTATGCCGCCTGTCTAATTCCCCCCAGATTTTATTGAATAATGGCGTGTAGTTAGGAGTATATACAGAGTAGGGGGATCTCCATATTTTAACCCCCAAGTATGTGCGATTGCGAATGGCATTTCCAAGAGGTGAAAGTAGCCAATCCAGCTGAGACCCCAACGGTAGCATCTCACACTTAGAGACATTCAATTTGTACTGTGAGTATGAGCCAAATTGCGCTAGTTCTCTAATGATGGGGTCAACCAGCTTTCACTGATGCTTCAAGAACAGAAAGATTTCATCTGTGTATAGATTGTAATGGTGGTTGCTGACCACCAATGTTCCCCTACTTACCGGCGCAGTCCCGGGCTCCATGTTAAGACGTGCACTGCCCTTCCTGGCCGCTTTCATCATTTTCCACGTCTGGCTGCGTTTTGGGGGCAGGTAGCTGTAATGATCTGTTGCCAGTGGCTTCCAATTCACCCTCACAGTCCTAGGCTCTGTCCTTCCAGGCATTGTCCTTCCTGGAATCCACTCTATGGTTTTCTTCCAGCCCTGCACACCGCATGCCTTCTAGCCTGTTCCCAGTAGCACCTTGTTAACAGCTGATGCACGCAACTTGCTGTTCTATAAAGGTTTTGCACATGTGACATGTGTGACCAATCCCAGCCATCCTGCACCTATATAAGTGGTCCAGCCCCCTTCCCAGGTGCCTGACTGTCAAAGGTCCTTTTGTCCTGCACAGGTGAATGTGTCTGTGCTTGAATTCCTGTGTTCCTGACTCATGCTTGTCTTCTGGATTCCACTACCTGTCTGATCAGTGCCTGGTATGTCTCGACTCTCCTGTTGCTGACCAGAATTGCCTGAGCTGGTTATGACTCGGCCTGTACATCCATGCCTCTGGTACATGTGCCAATCCTCCTCAAGAGGTAGCGACCTGGTGTTCCCCTCAGGAAAGTCTATACCCACCAACCAGAGTACTGTAAAGAACAAGGGGTTCACTTAGACAACACCTAGAGGAGGTTGGCCACATGGCACAGTTGGTCCACACCCACTGGTTTGTGATATAGAGCAGCTTTAATCTGCAGAGTCCCCACCTGTATACCTTCAAACAGTTTGGGCAGGGGCTAGTAAGTGTGGCAGGATGGCCGTCAATCTCTCTGCCATAATCTTTGACAGTATTTTAGTGTCCACATTGATCACTGAGATCAGATGGTAAGACCCTGGATCCAATGGCTCCTTACCTGGTTTAGGTAGGAGTTTGACGTGGGATGTATTCGCCATATTTGGGGGTTCATATATCTGCATTCAAGGCAGCTAATTATTCTGGGGAAATAATGGGCAGCAATATGTCTTTTAACAATGTTTCTCCCATTATGTCCGTGGCCCTTCATTCCTCTATAACTGCATGTAGTAGGTGGAAAGTAGATTGTTGATCTCCTTCAGGTCAGATGTTAAAGCACCATTTGTGCTGGGCTGAGCAGTGCTATGTTGTGAAAAGGCAATCTACCCTTTGCTCGATTTGCCAAAAGTTTCCCCGATTTATTGCCATATCGGTCGAACTGGGCCTCTAACTGTGTCTTGTAAAATTGCATTTTCTTCTACCCATCCGTCAAATTCCTTTCTTGCCTGTTGCCAGGCTAGTCTGTGGGCTCGTGTGGGATCACTAACAAAAAGCGCACATGTCTGCCTAACCACCTGACTGACAATGAAACACGTACACAAGAATGTGCACACTCAAACTGCCTTTGCTGATTCCCAATATACCCTGCTTCCTTTGTATGTCCTTCGTTGGCCCCTGCATATTCCAGCCACAAACCCTGAAGACTCCTACAGAACTTCTCGTCTGTAGCTAGGAAACAGAGGAATCTCTACAAAAGCCAGTTTCCTTAGGAAAGGAGTCCCTTAAATTGAGGATTACCGTTCCAAAATAACCATATATCCGTGTTGGGTTGACTGCAACCTAGGCTGCAGAAGAGTGGTAATAAACAAGTAGTCTATGCATGACTAGGAGTTCTGGGAGTGCAAATAAAAGGAGTAACATCTGTCATCCATGTAGACCATGCGCCAAGCATCCATCAGGCGCACAGAACTCAACAGTGGTTGCAGAACTTTATATCCTTGCCCTGGGGTGTGTTTGGTAGTCTGGTGGTGACACCTACTGTATCTTCACTCAAATAAACCACAGTATTGAAGTCTCCACCCACTATTTTAGTTGGCGTTAAGTCTGAAAGCAAAAGACTTTCCACTTCCCTGAAAAAAAGATTACTGCTGTTAGGGCCATAAATATTGTATATACTGAGGTGATCTCCCTGTTCCTTTACTCCCACCTGTATCCATCTCCCGTGATCATCAGTTTTGACATGAATAATCTCACATGGAAATTGTTTATAGATAGAGATGAGCGAACTTTTAAAAAAAGTTCGGCGTTCGGGTTGTGGTTATCGCCGCATCCCGTTATGGATTCCACTACCGCGGCATATGGAATCCATAAGGGGCGGCTTCCACGAACCCGAACTGTTGAACAGCCGAAGGACCTGGGGTGACGTCACCGTCATGTGATCAGTGCAGGGGGCATGGCTCAGCACTAGATTTTATCCCGTGCTGAGCCACGCCACCTTCACTGATCACATGACGGTGACGTCACCCCAGGTCCTTCGGCTGTTCAATAGTTCGGGTTCATGGAAGCCGCCCCTTATGGATTCCATATGCCGCGGTAGTGGAATCCATAACGGGATGCGGCGATAACCACAACCCGAACGCCGAACTTTTTTTTAAAGTTCGCTCATCTCTATTTATGGACCAAGATGAGCACCTTGTGAATAGACGTCTGTAAGTCCACCACCTGTGCTACCAACAAATTTTTCATCCTGACAAAGTCCCTTTCCTGTAAATGAGACTCCTGCAGGAGTGCTATGTCTGGGCAGAGCTTTTTAAGATGGCGCAGGACCAACATTTGTTTCTGAGGGGACCTCAGCCCCTTGATGGTCCAGGAGATTACTGGCATATTAGTATGTGCGTTAACGTTGCTGGATACCTGAGACCCTCTCTATCTTGGACTGCCCCCTTCCAAGGCTAGCTGTGACCATATTGTCGTAACAGAATGCCAGTACATCCTGAGGCTTCCCTTTTCCCAAGTCCCCCTTCTCCCAACCTGCCAATAATTGAGCTAAGAATATGAACAGATTCTGACCCTAAAATCCTCATATTCATAATTCTAGACTTCACTTTTTTTCCAGGATAAGTCAGCTCCCCTACCCTCTACAGTCCATAACTCTTACCAAGCTTATGAGGGTCACCTCATGCCTCACCTATTTCTGAAACTACCAGACAACCATGTCCTGTACATATTCATATCCCATCTGCACTCCTCATCCTATGTAAAGCAATTATAGAAGGATATAAAAGTCTTTAGTCTCCATCTAGTGTTCCAGCTGGATTGCCCATTCTTCCTGCTCTCAGTGGTGTCTGTCTTTGTGGGTGCAGTGCATCTGACCGTGACAGAACACCCGGGGGATCTGCACACTCCATCCTCCTGGGCACTTCGTGATCCTCTTGACGAGTTAGGAACATGTAGCCGAGTACTCCTTCTTCTTCTTAGAAACCACACTGGAGTAGTCAGCAAACAAGCACAGGGAGGCCGTCAGCAGAAGAGGAGCATTTGTGGCTCTAAAGGCACGCAGTATGACCGCCCTGTCAGTATAGTCAAGGATGCGCATACTTGTCTGGCCAGGTATTTGTTGTTTGCCTCACTATGTTCAGAATTCTGGTGCCTAGGGGGTCCCACAAGATACCCTTTTTTAATTTTGCAGGGGCCTGGTACACTAAGAGCTGCTGGAAGGTCCATTTCACAGAGCCACAGTGCCTTTTGCTTGATCTGCTCTGGCAACCCCACAAGTGTAGCAGGGCCTCTGCTCATTTCAGGAGGTCCCTCCGTGGAGAGATACAAGAGTGGCGCCACTAACTGGGAGAGGGCACAAGAGTGGAGCTCACTCACTAGTCACAGTACATCCCAGTGCAGGAACCAGAAGTCTCTACAAAGTTTTAAGTGATCAGCAAAAACTGACACTTTAGGGCTCATGCACATGACCATTGGATGTTTTGCAGTCCGCAAATTGTGGATCTGTAAAACACAGATACCAGTCATATGCATTCTGAATTTGGCAGAATGGAACACGCAGCCCTGTTCATCCGGTAAAAAAACTGTTCATGTAGACCTAAATTATTGTTTCTGGGCAGCAGATTATGCTGTTAAACATTACCCTGCTGCTCAAAAATAATGCAGCTGTATGAGGACGAGCCATAGCAGTAGCCATTGCTCATCCTCATACTGTGGAAGTGATCGCTGCATGTAAATGCAAGGCTTCGCTTCCACTAACGAGCAGTTAAAGGCTATATATACCTTCAGAAGCGATTTTATGATTGCATTTTACTCATTTTTTGCTGAATATCATATTTTCAATTGGCCCTTATTAAAAACATTAAAGGGGTTTTGCCACTTCAGCAAATAGCATTTATTATGCAGAGAAAGTTTCCATGGTTACGAGCACCCTGCAGTCCAGCAGCATGGCTGTGCTTGTACACTTATTCTGTCTTCATACACGTTCACAGTCTAACATTCAGCATAAACCATTCCTGTCTAACAAATAAGAGGACTGTTTCTTGTAGTCTAACTTGTTTATTGGTTAACAGGAGCAGTGGCGTACCGCCCATATAGGCAGACCACGCCATTACTATGTGGCCCGTGGCACAGGGGGGCCTGGAGCTCATGGAAGGCCCCCCCCCCCCTCTGCACAAGACAGACAGTTTCACTTATCCTTCTGGTTTTGGGCTCCGGCTGTAACGTTCTGTGCTCTCCAGCAGCAGGATCAATGAACACATCGTCATCGCACCTGATGAGCACTTTGCAAAGAGCACACAGGATGGGACTGCATGCTCTCCAGCTCAGCAGGCGTGATGTCACATTGTGCCTGCTGCTGGAGAGAGCAGGGTGCCTGCTTCTGGAGAGGCTGCAAGGTAAGTATTCCATTTTTTTTTATTTATTGCTGGATTGGGGGCACTAAAGGGGGCAACACTACTGGATGGGACACTAGAGAAGGGCACAAAACTACTGGATGGGGCACTAAAGGTGGCATAAATATTGAATGGGGCAGTAAAAGTGGCAGAACTACTGGATGGGGAACTAAAGGGGCAAAACTACTGGATGCTACATGAAAGTGGGCAAAAAAGTGGCAGGTTGGGCAGTAAAGGTGGCAGGTGGCAAAACTACTGGATGGGACACTAAAGTGGGCAAAACTACTGGATGAGGCACTAGTAAAGGGCACAAAACTACTGGATGGAGCACTAAAGGGGGCAAACTACTGGATGGGACACTAAAGGGGGAAAAACTACTGGATGGGGAACTAAAGGGGGCAAAACTACTGGATGGGGCACTAAAGAGGGCAAAACTACTGGGTGGGGCACTGGAGGGGGCAAAACTACTGGATGGGGCACTAAAGGGGGCAAAAATCCTGGATGGGGCACTAAAGGGGGCAAAACTACTGGATGGGGCACTAAAGGGGCAACAATACTGGATGGGACACTAAAGGGGGCATAACTACAGGATAGGGACACTAAAGGGGGCATAACTACTGGATAGGGACACTAAAGGGGGCACCATAGGTGGATGGGATACTAAAGGGGGCAAAACTACTGGATGGGGAACTAAAGGGGCAACGATACTGGATGGCACACTAAAGTGGGCATAACTACTGGATAGGGACACTAAAGAGGGCGAAACTACTGGATGGAGCACTAAAGGGGGCAAAACTACTGAATGGGGCACTAAAGGGGGCAAACTACTGGATGGGACACTAAAGGTAGCAGAACTACTGGATGGGGCAGTAAAGTTGGCAGAAATACTGGATGGGAAACTAAAGGGGGCAAAACTACTGGATGGGACACTAAAGTGGGCAAAACGACTGGATGGGACACTAAAGGTGGCAGAACTTCTGGATGGGGCACTAAAGGGGGCAAAACTACTGGATTGAGCACTAAAAGGGACACAACTACTGGATGGGGCACTAAAAGGGACACAACTACTGGATGGGGCACTAAAGGGGGTAAAACTACTGGATGGAGCACTAAAGGGCACAAAGCTACTGGATGGGGCACTAAAGGGATAACGTTGCTGGATGGGATACTAAAGGGGGAAAACCAATGAATAGGACACTAAAGGGGCAGGACTACTGGATGAGGGCACTATAGGGGCAAAACTACTAGATGGGGCACTAAGGGTCAGTATTACTGGACTGGGGGAACTAAGGTCTCAGCATTACTGGATGGGGACACTAAGGAAGTGTAAATACTGTGTGGGCACTAAGGGGGTATAACTACTGTTCTGGGACACAAAGGGGGCATTCTACTCTTAGGGGTCACTTATGGGCCATTATACTGTGGGAGGGCACTAATATTGCATTCTTACTATGAGGGGGCACTAAAGGGGCATAACTACTGTAAAAAGGCAGGCACATGCCGCAGCAGCAACATTTTGCAGATGTATGTATGGTCTCTTCTAGATGGGCTTTAATCTGTACAACGTTGAAGGTGGCGCAAAGTTTTTGTGCAGCTTACATCACAAAAAAGTGCCTTACTCCCATACAGCACTGTCATATCAGCGGTGTATGACGGTGTATGAGAGTACAGATAATAAAAATTGGTTAATAAAAAAAATAATAAAAACATTTATCCCTAACAGTTTCAGTAGGTATACATTTCTTTAATGACAAATGGGGGTGTGGCAGGGGAGGAGCCATGGCAGGAGGTGGGTTGGGCCAGGGGTGGGTAGTGGGCAGGTTTAGGGGCCCATTTCAGATTCTTGCTATGGGGCCCAGTGACTTCTATGTACGCCCCTGAACAGGAGTAATTTTGGTAAAACTACACGAATACAAATAACATGAATAAGTATATAGCATAGCATGTACTGTAACATTTGCATAACACTGAAGCAATTTTGTGCAACCTCAGATTAGATAGAGAGAGCATCTCTTGAGCCCTTTTCAGGAGACTGCAGTCTCGTTCGTGGGTATGGATTTCAAGCAGTCGTCCATATAGAAATATTTTTCCACAAAGGATCTGACATCTGACCCATACTTTGCTTCACTTTCTCGTGCTGAATGTCTGAGACCGTAGATAGCGACTACAGGGGAAGGACTGTTTACGAAGATATGCACTCTCATTCGGTACTCCACAATGTCTTCATTGGGGTCGTTGTTGTGGTACCAGAAGAACCTCAAGTAGTTTCTATGTTCTTCCTTGACGAGGAAGCAGTGGAACATCTGTTGTACAGTATGGTGGCCAAAAATGCTACGGAATCTCTGCGGAAGGGTAGAAGTACCTCCAGAAGTCTGTTGTTGACATCTGGACCAGACAGTAAGACATCATTTAGTGAGACACCTTCGCATCTGGCGCTCGATTCAAATACTACTCATATCTGCCCTGTTTTTTTAGGATGATACACACCGAATATGTGTAAGTACCAACACTCCTCAGAGTCTTGGCGCGCGAGTGCCATTTCTGCATGGTTGTTCTGGAATATTCCTTCCGTGAAGGTAATGAAATGTTCTCTCGTCTCTAGTGTCCTCTGAAGTTTAAGTTTGAGGGAGAAAAATCGACTGTAGACAAGTTCTTTGATGTTAGGTAAGCGTTGTCTCGGGTTTAAACGGCAATGGTGCGACCCAGCTTTTTGACTTATCTTTTACTATTCCTTGATTCATGATATCCAAGAATAGCCTGTCTTCTATGGACATTGGGGCCCTGTTGTCTTCTCTTGTCCTGTGGAAAACTGTGCAGCCTAAGTGATCTCGCTCACCATCGCAGTCATGGTCTTCACAGGAGGTATCTGCAAAGGCTAAGGCACAGGAGCGTTGTGTGGCAATTCTTTTATCAGAAAATTGCTCTGACATGGCTGGAATAGGGAAGGACGTCCATTTTCAAGTGTGTTGGTGAGCATACTGTTGACTGAGGTCAGCTTGTATGCTCCTCCTAGACAGAGGTCTCCTATGATAACCCATCCTAGGTCAAGTCTCTGGGCGTATGGAGCATTCTGGGGACCGATAATCTGTCCTCTAGCCATGTGAACTTGTAGTAAGTCTCTTCCAAGGAGCAAGACTATCGGGGCTTCTGGGTCCAGTTCCGGTATCAGGTAAGCTATACGCCTCAGGTGGGGATGGTATGCTGCTACCTCTGGTGTAGATATCTCAGACCAGTTGTAAGGTATGTAATTGCACTCCAGTATGGTTGGCAGTGACCAGCGGTCTGACCATCTGTAGACTCTACCTTGTACCCAGTTGCCTTCCTCCCTGCCATCTCAATGGTACCTGCACAGGTCCCTAAGGAGTAGGGAGAAACGGCCTGTAAGGAGAACCTGTGGAAGAAACGTTAGTTTTGTGGACTGCCACTGGTGTTTTATGAGGTTTGACACCAGGGGTAGTGGGACATGACAATGTAAAGTCAAAACTGGGATAATTTGTAATCCTCGATTGTTCAGTGACAAAGTCTGCAAACACCATGAAGGGAGGGAATGGTACATTATGAAGCTGTTTATAATGGTAACCATGTGTGATCCACTTCTCTTGTAGATTATAAGGGAGTTTGACACCTCTGGTGGTGTCCAGGAATGCTAGCCCCAGCAGATCTCCTTCTGCCTGAGCAACCTGTACCTCTATCAACAAGTCACTCAGTTCCCTGAGCTTCTGGTAACCCCTACCCACTATTCTGGGGAAATTATCAATTCTCTTATATAAAGCATTTTCTATAACTTCTATTGCCACACTATTTTTAAGCCTTTGCCCGGATAGTTTATGTTAATGTCTCTGATTCTTTTGGCGTGTTCAGCAGACTCGCTTACGAGCCACTTTACCAAGAGATCTAACCCCTCACAAAAGGAAAGATCTTAGTCTCTTATGGAATTCTGGAAGGAGGCTCGCCATGCCCTGTAGTTCTCGAGGTGATAGGTGAACTTTATAAGTCCTTTGGTAACCAACTCCCATTTAACAAAGAACTTAGCTAAGTCCATGGTGGCCTGGTTAGCGCCATTACGACCTGGTGTGTTGTTGTTATGCTGCATGAGTGATGTATCATCAGGGGTGTGGAAATCGTATCGCCCAACGCCCGGGACATGCAGTTCCGGGTGCTGGGCATGTAGTTTGTTCAGAAGCTTAGCCCTGCTTCGGGAAAGTAGCAGGGCTGAGATAGGGTTGGGCAATATACCTCCTGCATTACTACTAGCACGCGGAGGGCTGGACATGGCCACAGGTGCACTGGAGGGAGGGGGTGAGCAATATAAACCTGTCATAAACTGCCGCACAAGTCTGGTGCTTCACCACCGCCTCTCATCTTGCTCTGCTCCACCTCCGTTGCCTCTCGTCTTGCTCTGCTTCGCTCGGCTACGCCTCCCCTTCGCTCTGCTCTGCCACGCTTAGCTCTGCCTCCGTCTCGCTCAGCTCCGCTTAGCTTCGCCTCCCCTCACTCTACTCTGCCTCGCTTGTCTCCGCGTCCGTCTCTCTGGGCTCCGCCTCCGTATCACTCTTAGCTCTGCCTCCCCCTCACTCTGCTCTGCTTGGCTCCGCCTCCCCCCTCGTCAGTGCAGTAGTTTGAGTGACATGCCTACAACTCGGGGGAACCTAACAAATAGACTTTTCTCTGACCCATGGGGCAGCTAACATATAAAGCAGTAAGTGATCTTGCTGCTATCTACTGGAACATTACCAAGACTTTGTACAAATATTAAAGGGAGTCTTTCACAACAAATGTCCATTATATAACATTAACACCATTTTGTCCATAACAGTCCCCATATTAAAATGCTTCTTACCATATTTCGGTCCGTTACAGAGTAGGGCTAAAAAACACTTTTATTCAATATGCAAATGAGGGTCTGAAGGAGCCCAGGGGCTGCGTTCCAACGGCCGGTGCCCAGGCCCCTCGCTGATTTTCATATCCAACCACTCCCCTTTCACCCCTTTGGCCCGCCCTTTCTCTGGCTTATAACCTCCTTCCTCCATTCTGAAATTCCATGCCTGCATCGATGACAGCCCTCTGATGTGGCGCCGGCTGGAATGAGACGTACGGGCCGGCGCATGCGCACTCGAAACTCTGATGCTTCTGCCCATAAAGGGTCATACAGTGAGCAGGCGCGGACATCCCGTTCATCGTTGCAGGCGGGGGATTTCAGAACGGAGAAAGGAGGTAATCAGCCAAACAAAAGGTGGGCCAAAGGGGTGAAAGGGGAGTGGTTGGATATGAAAATCAGCAAGAGGCATATGGAACGCATATCGAATAAAAGTGTTTTTTAGCCCAACTATGCAACGGACAAAATTATGGTAAGAAGCATTTTAATATGGGGACTGTTATGTACAAAATTGTGTTAATGTTATATAATGGACATTTGTGGTGAAAGACTCCATTAATATGTCACCAATACACGTGTCTTCACTCCAGTGTCACAGGTTGTAACCTGTGATGTGATATGCATTTAAATAGAGAGGTCACTGTGTACATACATGACATGTATATCTGTATATATTGTGTGTACTGGGCTCCGATAGACTGATGGTTTACATTGATGGTGTTTTCAGAGGCGTCGCCCAAAAAAGACTTTCTGCACTTATTACCCTAATAGGATGTAACCCCAGTTACATGGATCGTAGGAGGCGTCCCTACACTACCACACACAGCCCCTTGTGGCTGCCCCCACACAGTATAAGGTCTCCTTGTGGCCCCCATACAGTATAATGTCTCATTGTGGCCCCCATACAGTATAACGTCTCCTTGTGGTCGCTCCCATACAGTATAATGTCTCCTTGTGGTCGCTCCAATACAGTATAATGTCTCCTTGTGGCTGCCCCATACAGTATAACGTCTCCTTGTGGCCCCCATACAGTATAACGTCTCCTTGTGGTCGCCCCCATGCAGTATAAAGTCTCCTTGTGGCCCCCATACAGTATAACGTCTCCTTGTGTCCCCCATACACTATAACGTCTCCTTGTGGCCCGCATACAGTATAACGTCTCCTTGTGGTCGCCCCCATACAGTATAAAGTCTCCTTGTGGCCCCCATACAGTATAACGTTTCCTTGTGGTCACCCCCATACAGTATAATGTCTCCTTGTGGCCCCCCATAAATTTTAGGCCTGTCTTCTAAGTTGCTATCAATAAAGACCTTATTTAATTATGGTTTTGATTTAAAATTATTTTTTGTATCAGGACAAGTAGATTGTCACGAGGGACAAGTAGATTGAGCCCCCACTTTAGTCCTTCGACAAGTAGTTTTGTTTTTTTAATTTCCACACCCCTGATCATCATACCTTTTAGGGGTTTGTGGCTTAGGGAAGTCTGTATAATACCGTTCTGACGCGAAGGTTGTCCCTTTAAGTCGAAGCGAAGGTTGTAGCTTCTGTTCTGTAGAGTGATAGTTGTGGTCAGCATCATATTGTTGCATACCGTCCTGCTTGAGGTACTGTGGTTTAAGGTAGGATCTTTTGCACTCGGTATAAGCTGGCTGATACACTGGGTCATAGTCACCATCTGTCTTGGTATGCTGATGGATGTATTCTGAGACACAGTGTGTTGGATCTTGTTCATCTAGGTCTGGCCCAGGCACTTGGCTGTGTTTCTCAGATTCGGGGAACTTCAAGGCTCCAGTACTCCAGTACTCTCTTTTCTTCCAGTGATGCTTTCTTTTCTTCCATTGATACTCTCTCTTTTTCCATTGACGCTCTTTTCCATTGACGCTCTCTTTTTCCATTGACGCTTGCACGCATGCTCTTTCTGTTTCTTTCTGTATTCATACATGTTCACACTGTGTGCAGTCTCACATTCAGCATAAACCATTCCTGTCTTCCAAATAAGAGGACTGTTCTTGGTAGTCTAATCAACAGGAGTAATTGTGGTAAAACTACAAGAATACAAATAACATGAATAAGTATATAGCATAGCATGTACTGTAACATTTGCATAACACTGAAGCACATGGTAAAATGGCTGCCTAACATAGGAATACATGTCTAACATTTGTAACAACTTCCCCGAGTAACAATATAACTAGCTGAACAGCTCTGTATAACATAATGTCCCTGATACAAAGATAGATCTCTCAACAGATATGCTTTTACCAATATGGTGAAGTTTAAGAAGGAGATATGCAGAAGGACAGCTCTGCTGATGTACCCTGGTGACTGCAGGCTTCTCTTTCCCAGGATGCGTTGCACTCCCACAATGCTTTGCACCACCCACAATGCAGCAGTCTTAGTAATAAGAAAAACAAATGCAATTTAACACTACTAGATGGTGCTATAACCACACTAATCACTACAGAAATACTGAAACTAAAGCAGATGTGATCTGTAATGATTCTCAACTCTGCTGGGCAGAACAACACTATAGAGAAAATTGCCAGCTTACGTGAGTTCAAACGGTCCCAGCCACCAGAAAGGCTGATATTTTTTCTTATAGTGTGCAAGCACGGCCACCACTGATGGATTGCAGGGTGGTTGTAATCATGGAAACAAGCAGTGAATAATGTGAAAAAAAAAAAATAATCAAGCCAGCAAAGCAAGCAATATGGACAATAACAATACATTAGTAAGAGCTGTGCATTAACTTTCTCTATATGATAAATGCCATTGGCTGTAGTGAGATTGGACTATATGGGCGTCACCAGGCTGTGATGGTGAAAGGAAAAGAGCACAATAGGGTTTTACATCCCAAAGTGAATGACAAACTAAAATATGGAGGCTCACCTTAGGCTACTTTTACACTGGCGTCTTGTGGAGATCCGTCATGTATCTGCACAGACGGATCCGCACTGATAATACAACCGCATGCATCCGTTCAGAACGGATCCGTTTGTATTATCATGAACATAGGCAAAACGGATCCGTCTTGAACACCATTGAAAGTCAATGGTGGACGGATCCGTTTTCTGTTGTGTCATATTGTGTCATTGAAAACGGATCCGTCCCCATTGACTTACATTGTATGTCAGGACGGATCCGTTTGGCTCAGTTCCATCAGACGGACACCAAAACGCTGCAAGCAGCATTTTGGTGTCCGCCTTCAGAGCGGAATGGAGACTGAACGGAGCCAAACTGATGCATTCTGAACGGATCCTTATCCATTCAGAATGCATTGGGGCAAAACTGATCCGTTTTGGACCGCTTGTGAGAGCCCTGAGATGGATCTCACAAGCAAATCCAAAAACGCCAGTGTGAAAGTAGCCTTATTCGGTTGTGCTAGTATAGGCACAACCCTATAATAGACTTGTAAAAGGATGTTGCGGTGCAGATGCTAGATATTCTGCCTGGATATGCTTCCACAGGAACGTGATTTAAACGGAGAGAAGCCCAGTCCCTCCAGATTTCAATAACCTGATGAAGTGGGCCTGAGATCCCCTGAAAAACATTGTTTCATTGGATTCTGTACATACCAACCACACAATAACACTTATTTACAATGCCTAAAAGGCTTAACCCTATCTTGACCCAGGTTTAATATGGTGATTAAAACATGACTTTTATTAATATCTAATAATAAAATGGCTGTGAGCCAGGACAAACAGTTAAAAACTATGCTGTCGCCGAAAAGCACTGAAGTGATTGATATGCTGGGAAATGGAGATGTGCACAATCTCCAATTCACTACTAGCTGTCTGTGCTAGCGTAAGTATGAGGCCAGCAGAGATTCACTATATAGCTAACAGACTGACATGACTCTGAGACACGGTGCGTCGATGAGCTAGGGGAGTGAGCCACCTGCGGTTTGATCCTAGATGGTGACAATCCTGTAAATGTTGATGTGCTGAGAACAAACGCACTTAATGACTTGCACACTTGTCCGACACTACATCAGTAGCTGTCAAATCACATTCATGCAACAACACACACACTGCACACTGTGACCTATAATCAAATGAGGTAATGGCTTGGCTGACTAGCTATGCGAACTCAGCTGGCCTCATCTAACGCTGCAGTACTCAGAGAAGGTGTGTTACCTCAGAACTACCTAAAAACTGCATTAGGGTGACCAACAATTGCTAAACACTGCAACTGCCCCACGACATGTTTCGCCAGATATCTGGCTTCTTCAGGGGTTTAGGGCAGCCCTAAACCCCTGAAAAAGCCAGAGATCTGTAATGTACACAAAACAGGATATTATATTCAATAAATTTATTTTCAATAAAGTGCAATTGAAAAAATGGGTTTTAGCTCAAAATAAGTAGAATGTCCCCAAAGGTGTACATAGCCTTTAACTCCTTAAGGACACATGACGTATGGGTACGTCATGTGTCCAGTCCCTGAAGATGGCGCCCGCTCCTGCTTGCTGCGGGCACCATCGCTGCGGGGGTCTGGCTGATTCCTGTAGCTGACCCCCGCAGCTGATGATCGCGGTCGGCAGCGCTGCCGATCGCGATCATTTAACCCCGCAGATGCCGTGATCAATCCTGATCACGGCATCTGCGCGCGCTAAAACCGAAAGTAAAACTTTCGGCAGCGCTCCGGCTCCCCCTAGTGGTGATCGGGAGAATCTGAGCGCTGTATGGGATAGCGTTAAGCCTTTCATTCAGCTTGAGGCTATCACATACTATTTCCTATGGAGCCCTTGTTAGCAATAGGGCTTCATAGGAAAGTAGTAAAATGCTCATAAACTCCAATACAAGTGTATTGGAGTTTATGATAGAAGCAATCAGGTAACTGATTTATATAGGTCCCTATGGGATCTATATAAAAGTGTAAAAAAAAAAAAAAAAACTAAAAATTTAAATCACCCCCCTTTCCCCAAAATTAAAATAAAATAATAAAAAAAATAAAAAAAATACACATCATGGGTGTCGCAATGTGTGAAAACGCCCATAGTATAAAAATATAAAAATATATTTCCCATACGGTAAACAGAAAAACGGAAAAAAGCGCCCAAATGGCCGATTTGCCATTTTTGGACGCTTCATTTCCTCAAAAAAAATTAAATAAAAAGCGATCAAAAAGTCCTACACACCCCATAATGGTATCAACTAAAAGTTAAGATCGCCCCGCAAAAAAAAAGCCCCAATACAATGCCATACACTTATTTACAAATACGTTATAGCGGTCAAAACATGGCGACAAAAAAAAAAAAAAAAATTTCCCACTTTTGAATTTTTTTTCACTATCAAAACGCAAGAAAAGCTATACATATTGGGTATCGCCGGATTCGTACTGACCTGTAGAATAAAACTAAATGGTCAGTTTTATCGCAAATCAAACGTCGTAATTTAGAAACCCGTAAAACTGTGGTGAAATTGCTTTTTTTTTGCAATATTACCCCATTTGGAATTTTTTTCCCGCTTCCCACTACACCGTATGCATTATTAAATGATGGCGTTGGAAAGTACAACTTGTCCCGCAAAAAATAAGCCCTCATAAGGCCATGTGAACGGAAAAATAAAAAAGTTATGGCTCTTGGAAGGCATAGAGCGCAAAACGAAAACGCAAAAATGAAAAAACCCTGTGTCCTTAAGGGGTTAATTGTGAGAAAGGAACGCTTCCTTCCTGACATTTCTGTGCTTGATCACTGCATGTAAATGCAACATAACAGTACAAGTGTGGTACTGCCATGTAACAGGGTCAAAATTAAAACATAACAAAATGTACAGCGTTTGGGCAAAATTACAAAAAGGATACATCTCCCTGTAATAAGGGTGTGAGCATTTCCCTCCTACCGTATATGTCCAAGCGTGGAGTCGTCTATGCATTTAATAGATACAACACGCTAGATATAGCTGTAAGACAGCTTTGCTAATTAAAATTACTATATCTTTAAGCACATATTGACCTTGGAAATAAAGTCCACTCATCTGACTCTCGGCATGTCAAGTTATAAAACAACGCAAAAATAAAATTAGCACCTCCAAAAAATATGTAGTAATGTGCAGGTGCACACTGCCATGGCTGACCTACAAAAACAATTAAACAGTAGATGTAGCAGCACCCTGCCCACATGCAAACACTGGATGCATGGATTACTCTGAATTGCATTACTGCTATACTTACTGTAT
The DNA here is from genome assembly GCA_033119425.1 of Bufotes viridis. Classification (NCBI taxonomy): domain Eukaryota; kingdom Metazoa; phylum Chordata; class Amphibia; order Anura; family Bufonidae; genus Bufotes; species Bufotes viridis. The sequence goes on along the minus strand of CM065589.1, from coordinate 207,466,329 downwards.
ATGAAAATTTAAAACTCTTTGCGCACATTTTTGATCAAAATTGTTTCGGGCCCGTCTACCAGTGACAAGTTGGCTTCTACAGATGGGAACCTTCCACTAGTAGAATTGCTTCTCCAAGGCATTAATCCTACTGCATTCACAGCAGTTTAGGATCCAGATACAGTATACTTTGTTTAAAATCCTGGGCAGGAGTACATGGTCCAAACTGAGGCAGCCACTCCCTCATATGTACAATGTAAGAAATAGAATTAGATCAGCACCTCCAATCAATATGTAATAAAGTGCAGGTAAATACTGCCACGGCCGATATGGAAGAGCAAGGTTATAAAATAATGTGTGAAAATAATCAGACATTTAAATGCTTTTTCCTAAGAATGATTTAGATTCGTTTAAGAAAGTGTTTATAACATACAGTTTTTGCTACATTGTGTATCACTGTGGTATTTACAGCGCCACAGCAGTAGACTTCAACAGACTTCCTGTAAAAGTCCTACCAGATGTATTGAATTAATAATTAAATCATTTACCATGACTGTTCAGACCAACCACGTCTTTTATTTAAAAAAAAAGTCTTGTCTATTTTGTCTTTTATTTATTGTCTGATTTCTATTACGAGATAATAATAATTTATTGTCTCACTGGACACAAATATTATATACGCTATGTGGAGAAAAGTATAGGAACACTTACACATTCCACCTACAGGAGCTTTTATTCCATCCGAAATCCAAAGGCATTAATATACAGTTGCTTCACCCCTATGCAGCTAAAACAACTTGCACCCACATCACCGTTTTGTTTTCCGTTCTTCTGATCTTTCAGAAGAACATAAAAATAAACAAAAATTGGATCCTGTATTTTAAGCATCAGTAATGCTCATTTTAAATCCGTTTTAGGCATTTCCGTCTGACAGCCATTATTTTAGACGGAATAAAAATACTTTGTGTAGGACTTTTTTCCATCTAAAATAATGGATCTCAGATGGAAATTGCTTAAACGGATGTAAAAAGAGCATAACTGATGCTTAAAATACAGGATCCTCTATTAATTTCTTCTTCTAACGGACCAGAAGAATTGCAAACTAAAGTGATTTAAACCCAGCCTTACAAGTAATAACCTTAGAAAAATTGAGGAAACCAGTACAAGGAGATGACAGTTGTCACTCCTTATTATTGTAAGAGGCACACTGGAGTTTAATGTTGGATACCAAATTTCCAAAGGGTTTTACCACTTCAGGACTCTGCTATTTTTCACCTTAAAGGGATTCTGTCACCATGTTACAGCATATATAGATGCGGACATGCACGGCTAGATCGCCGCTAGTATGTCCGCACTATACGTGTGCCATAGCGCTGCGCTTCTTTATTGACTGTAAAAAATGATTTTATTAATATGTAAATTAGGGAGTCAAGGTGCCCAGGGGGCCGGTACAAACCTTTCCTGTGCCCAGCCACGCCCTCTGTGAAGGAGCCCAGCACCGCCTCCGTTGTATCATTCTCATCCGTGCTGACAGTTAGAGCGCTGTAAGTCTCGCGATGCGCGAGATCGCGCATGCCCAGTTCCTTCCCTGAGGCTGATGCTAGCACAGGGAAGGAACACTATGTCAGAACTGGGCATGCGCGATTGAGGTGGCGGCAGCATTAGTAGGCCACAGAGTGGCACAATGACAGAGTGCTCAGGTGGCGGCAGCAGCAGCCGCATCAAGAGGAGGCCACAGAGTAGCACAATGACAGAGTCTGGAGTTAGCAGCAGCATGAGGAGACCACAGAGCGGCACAATGACAGAGTGTGGAGGTGTCGGCAGCAGCAGCATCAGGAGGAGTCCACAAAGTGGCACAATGACAAAATCTGGAGCTGGCGGCAGCATCAGGAGGCCACAGAGTGGCAAGGTGACATACTGTGGAGGTGTGTGGCAATACTAGTACCCACTGAAGATGGTGGGTGAAAAAAGGAGCACTTGGCATCAGATGTGTGGCATCAGGCGGGTGGCAGCATCAGAATAGTAGCGGAGACAGGTAGCCAGAATAAACCAGACTCTATTGTCAAAATGTTGGTGTGGCACCATGGATGATCTAGTCTGATGCATCAGGCATTGGTGTGTGTAAATCCTGGCTGATCCACGCCTGATTCATCTTGATGCAGTGTCCCACTATGTGCTTTATGTGGGCGCTTTAAACTCTTGCTAAATGTCATATCAAAAAATGTATTGTGGTATCATGCTGTAATTCCCTTTAACAGGCTGTCAGTATCAATTACCTTTATTCGCTTCTAGGTGGTGCTGGCACAACTTATATATATAGCTTGGGGTATAATGTTAGTGTGTCCGATGTTAATGAAGAGATGAGGAAGTTAAAGGAGGAGGTGGAAATTTGTATTTTACCGCATATAAGTGCAGCGCTTAACGCAGAATACAAATTATTTTCCCAATGAAATAATTCAAAAAAGATTTTACCGCATATAAGTGCAGAGCTTCATGCTGAATACAAGATTTTTTTCCACAGAAATATTTCAAAACAGATTTTACCGCATATAAGTGCAGCGCTTAACATAGAATACAAGTTTTTTTTTCAATGAAATAATTCAAAAAATGATTTTACCGCATATAAGTGCAGCACTTCATGCTGAATACAAGATTTTTTTTCCACTAAAATATTTAAAAAAAAGATTTTACCGCTTATAAGTGCGGTGCTGCATGCCGAATACAACATTTTTTCCACTAAAATATTTCAAAAAAGATTTTACCGCATATAAGTGCAGCGCTTCATGCTGAATACAAGATTTTTTTCAAATGAAATAATTTTTAAAAAATGTTTATATAACTTCAGCGCTGATCACCGACTATCTTTTTCTACTGATATATGCCTCTAAAGGCTTTCCCACATTTAACTGGAACAGTGAACGCTGAGTATATTTTTCTTTTTCCACGTATATATACAACAGAGGGTAATAGGCTGTCTGTCAGTTTAAAAAAAATCAACGGCACCTGAGGCGGAGTGATCTGAAGTTGAACAGGATGTAGTGGAGGAAGAAAGTCCGCGCTGGAAGAGTGAGACGAAGTTCTCGTTCGGTTTCTGTGCTGCCGAAAAGTCCCCATAGTGTACAGTAAGCCATACCGCAGATAGATGCGGGCTGGTGTGAATTAGTTTGCATTTTTGTGCAGGGTTACTGCATAGTGTATTTACCTGTATTGGTGCACCGCTCTTATGGATGTCATCACGTAAGCGCGCAGTGTATGAAACGTAAATGTGAAATTTCACCACAGCGTAATTCGGTCCATAGCGCAAAAACGAATTTACCACATATGACTACAGCGCAGAACGCTGAATATATTTTTATTTTTCTACTGCTATACGTCAATAAAGGTTTTTCAAGATATAAATGCAGCAGTGAATGGCAAATGTATATTTCTTTTTCTACTGATATACATCACTAAAGGTTTTTCTACATATAAATGCACCAGTAAAGGCTTTACCAGATATAACTGAAACAGTGTACTGAGAATATATTTTTCTTGTAGTGCTGAAAAACACCCCTATACGCTTTCACCAGAAATAACAAAAACAGTGCAGTGCGTATATATTTTTCTTTTTTGAATAAAATACCCTATACGCTTTCAACAGAAATCACTGCAACAGTGCAGTGCGTATATATTTTGTTCTTTTTTTACTGTAATAGGCCCCTATACCCTTTCACCAGAAATAACTGCAGAAGTGACCCGAGAATATATATTTCTTGTTGGATGGAAAAAGGCCACTATACGCATTAACCAGAAAACAATTAAAGAGTGAAATGCGTATATATTTTTCTTGCAGTACTGAAAAATTACTCTATATGCTTTCACCAGAAATAACTGCAACAGTGCAGTGCGTATATATACTTTTCTTTTTTAACTGTGTTAGGCCCCTATACCCTTTCACAAGAAATAACTCCAGAAGTGACCCGAGAATATATATTTCTTGTTGGACGGAAAAAGGCCACTATACGCTTTAACCAGAAAACAATTAAAGAGTGAAGTGCGTATATATTTTTCTTGTAGTACTGAAAGACGACCTTATACGCTTTCACCAGAAATGACTGCAAATGATTTTAGCGTAAATAACAACAAAAGTGACCTGCGTAAATATTTATCTTTTTCCACAGATAAAAGCCACTAAAGTCTTTTCAACATAGCACTTGCACCCCAATAACTAATTGCCGGAATGACAGAGCTGTATTATGAGACTATCTGGATCCCCAAGTAATGTTTCTCTGGACTTGTAAATCGCTTTTTTTCACAATGAGGATTTTCCTATGACTCTCCCTAGCATCTGCACACGTATCTCCCAGCCTGTGAAATAATTCCTCTCACTATCCTTTCCCTTCACTTGTAAATCGTTTTTTTTCACAATGAGGGTTTTCGTATGACTCTCCCTAGCATCTGCACACGTCTCTCCCTGCATGTGAAATGATTCCTCTCACTATCCTTTCCCTGCACTAGTAAATCGCTTCTTTACTTTTTTTTTAACAATTAGGTTTTCTTTCACTCTCCCTAGCGCCTGCATAAATGTCTGTCCCTGAACAAAGTACAATTGTGAATGGCAGAATCTAAGATGGCTGCCGTATTTATAGGGCTGAGACATCACCGGCATTATGGGTCATCCCGCCTTCCCAGAGTTTCTTGCCTCATGTCCTCACACATGTAGCCGCCATTTAAGCCGCCATGTTAGGAAAAATTATGATTCGTTAGAAATCAAATTTGTCCTGAAATTATAAACGAATTTCACTGTCAGCTTTGATTCGCTCACCTCTAGCTTTTACTTATCCAGGCAATACTGAGATTGTTTTCTCATCACATATCTTACTTCATGACAGTGGTAAATTTAAGTAAAAATATTTCATTTTTATTTATAAAAAAATACCATATTTACCCAATTTTTTTTTTAAATTCACTTTTCCAACTATTAATTTTTCTACTTTTAACCGCTTGCTGACCGCCGAACGCACGGATGTGTCCAGGCGGCGGCAAGTTTGTTCCTCCTGGACGCATCCGTGCATCATCTCGCGAGAGGCGAGATTTGCTGTGAACTCGCGCACGCGCGCGCACGCGTTCACAGCAGAGCGCGGCTCTGCAGTGATTCTACAGCCTGCCAAGATTAAACAGGTATATCAGACGCTGTTTTGTTAACAGCGTCTGATATACCTGCTACCTGGTCCTCTGGTGGTCCCATTTACTGGGATCGACCACCAGAGGACCAGGTAACTCTGTAAAGTTGCACCAAACACTACACTAACCCCCCTCACTTTATAACCACTATTAACCCCTTGTTAACCCCTGATCACCCCATATAGACTCCCTGATCACCCCCCTGTCACTGATCACCCCCCTGTAAGGCTCTATTCACATGTCCATATGTGTTGTGCGGATCCGCAAAACACGGACACCATCAATGTGCTTTCCGCATTTTGCAGATCAGCACATTGCCAGAACTATATAGAAAATGCTTTTTCTTGTCCGCAATTGCGGACAAGAAAAGGGCATGTTCTATATTTTTGCGGAACGGAAATGCAGACCCGTAAGTGCGGATCCACAATTCCGGATCCGAGCGGGACAAAGTCTGTCCCCATAGAAATGAATGGGTCCGCAATTCCATTCCGCAAACAGAATTTCGGACGTGTGAATGGGGCATAAGGGTCCCTTATCACCGCCAGTTAGTTAGCTACTTATTAGGTAGCTAGCGCCCATCCCACCACACCGCAGTCAATGATTTTGGCAGAGATTTTTTCATCCACGATGATCGATGCGAATGACAAAATCTGTGCCGTTCATTTTTTTTCTTTTTTCAGCCCAGAGGCTGAACGGGAAAAAAAAATCTCATTACCCGTATGCTCAATATAAGGAGAATCGCAGAAACTCCTAATGCTGGCCATACGTGTAATGATTGCGGAGACCCTCAAATGCCAGGACAGTATAAATACCCCACATGTGACCCCATTTTAGAAAGAAGACACCCCAAGGTATTCCGTGAGGGGTATGGTGAGTTCATGTAAAATTTTATTTTTTGTCACAAGTTAGTGGAATATGAGACTTTGTAAAAAAAATATATATATATCAATTTCCGCTAACTTGTGCCAAATAATTTTTTTTCTGTGAACTCACCATGCCCCTCACGGAATACCTTGGGGTGTCTTCTTTCCAAAATAGGGTCACAAGTGGGGTATTTATACTGCCCTGGCATTTTAGGGGTCCTAAAGCGTGAGAATCCAAATGAGTAAAAATGCCCTGTGAAATCCTAAAGGTACTCATTGGTTTTAGGGCCCCTTTGCGCATCTTGGCTGTAAAAAAGTGTCACACATGTGGTATCACCGTACTCAGGAGAAGTAGGGGAATGTGGTTTGGGGTGCATTTTTACATATACCCATACTGGGTGAGAGAAATATCTATGTAAACGACAACTTTTTAAAAATTTTATACAAAGTTGTCAGTTTACAGAGATATTTCTCTAACCCAACATGGGTATCTGTAAAAATACACCCCAAAACACATTGCCCTACTTCTCCTGAGTACGGCGATACCACATGAGTGACACTTTTTTGCAGCCTGGGTGCGCAAAGGGGGCCTAAATTCCAATGAGTACCTTTAGCTTTTACATGGCTGCTCACAATTTAGCCCCGCCCAAAATGCCAGAACAGTAAACACACCCCACAAGTGACCCCATTTCGGAAAGTAGACACCCCAAGGTATTCACTGAGGGGCATAGTGAGTCCGTGGGAGATTTTTTTTTTTTTTTGCCAGAAGTTAGCAGAAATGGAAACTTTATTATTTTTATTTTTTTCCTCAGAAAGTGTCATTTTCCGCTAACTTGTGAAAAAAAATTAAATGATACATGAACTCACCATGCCCCTCCGCGAATACTTTGGGGTGTCTTCTTTCTAAAATGGTGTCATTTGGGGGGTATTTATACTTTCCTGGCATTCTAGCACCTGAAGAAACATGACAGGTGCTCAGAAAGTCAGAGCTGCTTCAAAATGCGGAAATTCACTTTTTTGCACCATAGTTTGTAAATGCTATAACTTTTACCCAAACCAATAAATATACACTTATTGCATTTTTTTTTATCAAAGACATGTAGAACAATAAATGTTGTGAAAAATTTATATAGAAATGTAGTTTTTTAAAAAAAAAATTACAACAGAAAGTGAAAAATGTCATTTTTTTGCAAAAATTTCGGTAATTTTTGATTAATAGCAAAAAAAGTAAAAATGTCAGCAGCAATGAAATACCACCAAATGAAAGCTCTATTAGTGAGAAAAAAAGGAGGTAAAATTCATTTGGGTGGTAAGTTGCATGACGGAGCAATAAACGGTGAAAGTAGTGTAGTGCAGAATTGTAAAAAGTGGCCTGGTCATTAAGGGTGTTTAAGCTAGGGGGGCTGAAGTAGTTAAAATAACTAGCAATACCTCCAAAAAAAGTGATTACTTTACATTTCCCATATGTTTACTTCATGTTTGGATCATTTTTAAAATTACATTTTATTTTTTTGGGAAGTTAGAAGGCTTAGAAGTTCCGAAGCAAATCAAAAAATTTTTAAGAATATTTCCAGAACCCAATTTTTAGAGGACCACTTTAGTTATGAAGTCACTTTGTAGTTCTTACCTATAAGAAACCACCCATGACTCACCCTATTTTACAAACTACACCCCTCAAATATAGATGTCCCGAACTATTCGCCGGCGAACAGTTCCCGGTGAACATCGCATGTTCGCGTTCGCCGCGACGGGCGAACATATGCGATGTTCGGTCTGCCCTCTATACGTCATCATTGAGCAAACTTTGACCCTGTACCTCACAGTCAGCAGACACATTCCAGCCAATCAGCATACCCTCCCTCCCAGACCCTCCAACCTCCTATCAAAAAGCAAGGACAGCATCCATCTTAGATTCATTCTGAAGCTGCAGTGTTAGTTAGCGTAGGGAAAGTGCTGCTGCTGCTGCTGAATTAATAGGGAAAGCGTTAGGCCCCTTTCACATCAGAATTTTTGCTTTCCGTCTTAGAGTTCCGTCCTCAGGGCTCTAGGACGGAAAGATACTGATCAGGATTATCCCAATGCATTCTGAATGGAGAGAAATCCGTTCAGGATGCATCAGGAATCAGGATGTCTTCCGTTCAGTATGTGAAAGTTTTTTGGACGTTGACAAAACCGCAGCATGCTGCTGATTTGTCTCCATCCAAAAACCCGGAAGACATGCCACAAGGACGGATCCGGAATTAATGCCCATTGAAAAGCATTAACCCGGATCCATCTTTAAGCTAAACTTCATTTTGGCGCATCGTCGGATCCAAAGTTTAGCTTTAAAGAATGGTAACCATGGCAGCCAGGACGCTACTAAAGTCCCGGCTGCCATGGAAAAGCAGCGGGGAGCCGGGGGAGAAGCTACTTACATTCCGTGCGGTGGCCGGGGCGCTCCTCGATGACGTCACCGGGTCCCTGCGTTGCATGGATCACATAGCTATGCTATGTGAGCAATGCGCCGTATGGATCGTACGGTGCATTGCTCACATAGCATAGCTATGTGATCCATGTGACGCAGGGACCCGGTGACATCATCGAGGAGCGCCCCGGCCGCCGCATGGAATGTAAGTAGCTTCTGCCCCAGCTCCCCGCTTCTTTTCCATGGCAGCCAGGTCTTTAGTATCATCCTGGCTGCCATGGTTACCTGAAAGCATATTGAAGACTGATCAGTCTTCACTATGCTTTCAGTTGTCTTGCGTTGTGACAGATCCGGCGGGCATTTCTGGTGACGGAAGTGCACGCCACCCCCTCACAACGCAAGTGTGAAAGAGGCCTTAGCTAGGCCAGTGTTCTGTATCCACTCCAGTCCTCAAAGGCTCATTTGCTGTAAAGACAGCGTCCTGACAGCATCCCAAAAAGTCCTTTTTAGGGCTGGTGCATCAGTCTGCTTTTTTTTTTATATATATATATTGCAGTTGCCTGCCCATGTGTGAGAGGCCACAGGCCCACAGACTGTACTGTGTGCACACTCATATAGGGTGGCACAGTACCTTGCAGATAAAAGAGTCATTTAATTTTACCCTTTAATATAATTGCAGTTGCCTGCCAGTGTGTGTCAGGCCCACAGACTGTACTGTGCCCACTGCCAGTGCCCACCACTCATATCGGGTGACACAGTACCTTGCAGATAAAAAAGTAATTTAATTTTTACCCTTTAATATAATTGCAGTTGCCTGCCAGTGTGTGTCAGGCCCACAGACTGTACTGTGCCCACTGCCAGTGCCCACCACTCATATCGGATGGCACAGTACCTTGCAGATAAAAAGTCATTTAATTTTTACCCTATAATATAATTGCAGTTGCCTGCCAGTGTGTGTCAGGCCCACAGACTGTACTGTGCCCACTGCCCACCACTCATGATTTATGCCCTTTATGGATTAAAACCCGACTCTGCGTCAACTACGTAATTTTCCTTGGGAGTTTTGCCATGGATCCCTCTCTGGCATGCCACAGTCCAGGTGTTAGTCCCCTTGAAACAACTTTTCCATCACTATTGTGGCCAGAAAGAGTCCCTGTGGGTTTTAAAATTCGCCTGCCTATTGAAGTCTATGGCGGTTCGCCCGATTCGCCCGTTCGTGAACATTTGCCAAAGTTCACATTCGTCAACGAAAAATTTTATGTTCGCGACATCGCTACCCTCAAATTATTCAAAACTGAATTTACAAACTTTGTTAACCCTTTAGGTGTCCCATGGACGCACAGCAGGCTTCAGAGTGAAAGGAGCACCATATGGCTTTTGGAGAGTGGATTTAGCTGGAATGGTAATTGGGAGCTATGTCGTATATGAAGACACCCTGAGGTAGAACTCCAATAGAAACACCCAAAAAGTGACCCCCTTCTGGAAACTACACCCCTCAAGGAATCTTTCAAGGTGTATAGTGAGCACTTTAAATTCAAAGGTGTTACCTAGAATTAGGAAACACTTGGCAGTGAAAAAGAAAAATTACTTTTTTTTCTATAAAAAGTTGCTTTACACCAACATTTTTCACTTTCCCAAAGGGTAACAGGACAAAATACACCCCACGTTTTGTTTTCCATTTCCCCTCTAATACAGCAACACCCCATGTGTGCTCAGAAACCTATGTACAGATGCACAGCAAGCTTCAGAGTGGAAGGAGCACCATATGGCTTCTGGAGAGCGGATTTAGCTGAAATGGTAATTGGGACCTATGTCATATATGAAGACACCGTGAGGTGGCCCTACAGTGGAAACCCATAAAAAGTGATCCCATTTTGGAAAGTTAACCCCTCAAGGAATCTTTCAAGGAGTGTAGTGAGCACTTTGACCTCAAAGGTGTTTCCTAGAATTAGGAAATACTTGACGGTGAAAATAAAAAATTGCATTTGTTCTAGAAAAAGTTGTTTTACACCCACATTTTTCACTTTACCAAAGGGTAACATGACAAAATGCACCCCACATTTTGTTCCCCATTTCTCCCCGAATACGGCAACACCCCATATGTGCTTAAAAACTGATATATGGGTGCACAGCAGGCTTCAGAGTGGAAGGAGCAGCATATTGGTTTAGGAGAATGGATTTAGCTGGAATGGTAATTCGGAGCTATGTCGCATATGAAGACACCCTGAGGTGGCCCTATAGTGGAATCCCCAAATAGTGACCCCATTTTAGAAAATACACCCCTCAAGGAATCTTTCCAGGTGTGTAGTGAGCACTTTGACCTCAAAGGTGTTTCCTAGAAGGTAGGCCCGTCTACCAAGGTGGCTTCTACAGATGGGAACCTTACACCAGAAGAATTGCATCTCCAGGGCATTAAGCCTACTGCATTCACAGCAGTTTAGGATCCAGATACAGTATACTTTGTTCAAAATCCTGGGCAGGAATGCACAGTCCAAACTGAGGCAGCCACTCCCTCATATGTACAATGTAAGAAATAGAATTAGATCAGCACCTCCAATCAATATGTAATAAGGTGCAGGGGATTACTGCCATGGCCGATATGCAACAGCAAGGTTATAAAATAATGTGTGAAAATAATCAGACATTTAAATGCTTCTTCCTAAGTATGATTTCGATTATTTTAAGAACGTGTTTATAACATACAGTTTTTGCTACATTGTGTATCACTGTGGCATATATGGACCACAGCGGTAGACTTCAACAGACTTCCTGTAAAAATTCTACCAGATGTATTAAATTAATAATAAAATAATGAAATCATTTACCATGACTGTTCAGACAAACCATGTCTTTTACTTAAAAAAAAAAAAAAAAGTCTTGTCTATTTTGTCTTTTTTTTTATTGTCTAATTTCTATTACGAGATAATAATAGTTTACTGTCTCACTGGACACAAATATTATATACACTATGTGGAGAAAAGTATAGGAACACTTACACATTCCACCTACAGGAGCTTTTATTACATCCCATTCTAAGTCCATGGGCATTAATATGCAGTTGCTTCACCCCTATGCAGCTAAGACAACTTGCACCCACATCAATGTTTTGTTTTCCGTTCTTCTGATCTTGCATGGGAACATACAAATAAACAAAAATTGGATCTTGTATTTTAAGCATCCGTTATGCTCAGTTATGCACATTTTAAATCCGTTTTAGGCATTTCCGTCTGACAGCCGTTATTTAGGACGGAATAAAAATACACTGTGTAGGACTTTTTTCCATCTAAAATAATGGATCTCAGATGGAAATTGCTTAAATGGATGTAAAATTAGCATAACTGATGCTTAAAATACAGGATCTGCTTTTTATTAATTTCTTCTTCTAACGGATCAGAAGAATCGAAAACTTAAGTGATTTAAACCTGGCCTTACAAGTAATAACCTTAGAAAAAATGAGGAAACCAGAACAAGGAGATGACAGGTGTCACTCCTTGTTATTGTGAGAGGCACACTGGAGTTTGATGTTGGATACCAGATTTCCACAGGGTTTAACCTCTTCAGGACCCTGACATTTTTCACCTTAAGGACCAGGCCATTTTTAGCAAATGTGACGTGTCCATTTATGTGGTGATAACTTTAAAACACTTTTACTTATCCAGGCCATTCTGAGAGTGTTTTCTCGTTACATATTGTACTTCATGACAGTGGTAAATTTGAGTCAAAATATTTCATTTTTATTTATAAAAAAAATACCAAATTTACCCAAAATTTGAAAAAAATTTAAAATTTCCAAATTTCAATTTCTCTACTTTTAAAATAGATAGTAATAACTCCAAAAATAGTTATTACTTTACATTTCCCATATGTCTACTTCATGTTTGGGATCATTTTGAAAATGACATTTTGCGGGGAGTTTTTGGACGTTAGAAGGCTTTGATGTTTTGAAGCAAATCCTAAAATTTTTAAGAAAATTTCCAAAACCCAATTTTTTAAGGACCAGTTCAGTTATGAAGTCACTTTGTGGGGCTTATCTATTAGAAACCACCCATAAATCACCCCATTTTACAAACTACAGCCCCTCAAAGTATTCAAAACTGATTTTCCAAACTTTGTTAACCTTTTAGGTGTCCCATTAAAGGAAAATGGGATCGAAATTTGAAAATTTCACTTTTTTTTGCAGATTTAAAATTTTAGTCTATTTTTTCTGCAACACATCAAGAGTCGACAGCCAAACAAAACTAAAAATCTATTACCCTGATACTGGACTTATGTGCTCAAAAACTGATGTATGGGCGCACAGCAGGCTTCAGTTAATTGTGAGCTATGGGCATATGAAGACACCCTGAGGTGGCCCTACAGTGGAAACCCCCAAATAGTGACCCCATTTTGGAAACTACACCCCTCAAGGAATCTTTCAAGGTGTGTAATGAGCACTTTGACTACAAAGGTGTTTCCTAGAATTGGGAAACAATTGGCAGTGAAAATGAAAAATTGCATTTTTTCCAGAAAAAGTTGCTTAACACCCACATTTTTCATTTTCCCAAAGGGAAACAGGACAAAATGCACCCCACAATTTTTTCCAAATTTTTACTTGAATAGAGCAACACCCCATATGTGCTCAAAAAATTATGTAAGGGCGCATAGCAAGCTTCAGAGTAGAAGGAGCACCATATGGCTTTTGGAGAGCAGATTTAGCTGGAATGGTAATTGGAAGCTATGTAGCATATGAAGACACTCTGAGATGGCCCTATAGTGGAAATCATCAAAAAGTGACCCCATTTTAGAAACTACAACCTTCAAGGAATCTTTCAAGGTGTGTAGTGAGCACTTTGACCTCAAAGGTGTTTCCTAGAATTAGTAAACACTTGGCAGCGAAAATGAAAAATTGAATTTTTTTCTAGACAAAGTTGCTTTAAATCCACATTTTTCACTTTCCTAAAGAATAACAGGACAAAATGCACCCCACGTTTTGTTTCCCATTTCCCCCTGAATATGGCAACACCCCATATGTGCTCAGAAAGTGATGTATGGACGCACAGCAGGCTTCAGAGTAGAAGGAGCACCATATGGCTTTTGGAGAGCGGATTTAGCTGGAATGATAATTGGGAGCTACATCGCATATGAAGACAGCCTGAGGTGGTCCTACAGTGGAAACTCCCAAAAAGTGACCCCATTTTGGAAAGTGCACCCCTGAAAGAATCTTTCATGGTGTGTAGTGAGCACTTTCACCTCAATGGTGTTTCCTAAAATTCGGAAACACTTGGCAGTAAAAATGAAAAATTGCGTTTTTTTTCTATAAAAAGTTGCCTTACGCCCACATTTTTTACTTTCCCAAAGGGTAACAGGACAAAATGCACCCCACATTTTGTTTCCCATTCCCCCCTAAATACGGCAACACCCCATATGTGCTCAAAATATGATGTATGGGCGCACAGCAGGGCTCTACAGTTAAAACAGCAAAATATGGATTTTGCTGACCTAAATTGGCAGGCATTGATTGTAGGTACCATGTCGCATTTAAAAAATTCCTGAGGTCCCCAGAAATAAAAAATATAAAAAAACATTTTGGAAAGAGCACCCCTGTACGAACATTTTAAGTGGTGGAAAGGGTACTTTTCAGCAAACAAATTTCTCACAGAAGGCAGAAACACTTGTTAAAGGATTTCAAAGCACACATTTGTGAAATTGAAAAATTACTAACAGACCCCAATTTTTCACTTTCACAAGGGGTTAAAGGAAAAAAAATGGACCCCAGTATTTGTTCCTCATTTTCTCCCCATTCAGGAAACACCCCCTATGTGCTTGTAGCCTGCTGTATGGGTACACAGCAGACAAACAGCAAAATATGGATTTTGTTGGCAGGCCTGAATTGGTAGACATTGAATTTAGGTGCCATGTTGCTTTTAAAAAATTCCTGCGGACCCCATAAATTAAAAACCCCAAGAAGTAACCCTATTTTGGAAAGAGTCCCCCCGTACTAACATTTTAAGGTGTGGAAAGGGTAATTTTCAGAAAACATGTGTCTCACAGAAGGCAGAAACACTTGTTAAAGGATTTCAAAGCACTCATTTGTGAAAATAAAAAATGACTAGCAGACCCCACCCAGTATGTGTTCCCCATTTTCTCCCCATTCAGAAAACACCCCATATTTGCTTGTATCCTGCTGTATGGGTGTACAGCAGGGCTCTAGAGGCAGAGTGCAAAATATGTTTTTTGCAGGCTTGAATAAACAGACATGTTTAAGTCCTCCTTTTTTTGTTACAGGGTGACAGCGGGTCCGCTCAGGCATGGTCACTTTAAGGAGGCAGGGCCCAGCGGCAGCACTTTTGGATCTGCGTGCTTATGTGATGTCATTATATCAGCGCACACTGCAGGCTGGTGCAGGTGGGAACAGAGGAGCGCCGGGACCCGATCCCTCAATGGAGCCCACAGGTGAGGGATTGGGAAACGCAGGGCGCATGCACCTGTGGAACACTTACTGTGTGTAAAGGAAGGTTGTTTAGTCATCTCTGCCACCTGTGATGAGAATCCAGCATGTGTGCTCTGTGCTGCCCTCTGGCTGGATGCCTTTTCATCACTGGTCCAAAAACAAAATAGTGCAAGGACTGGTGAAATCACTGATGTCCATATAGCCTTACATCAGTGGCAGAAAAGACCTTGTCTATCTAGCTTTGAACGGATCTAGCTTTGAACGGGTTGTTCACCATTTTGGGGGTGTTTGGGCAGACCTGCTGTTGGCTCCTGGCCTGGGGCCCCCAACTATCATGAGAATTGTGCAGTGGAGGGTGTGTGAGACTTCTCCTAATCGCATCTATGGTGCTGCTGTGACGGCTGTACTCGGGGCTTTCAAACATAGCTAATGTCACAGAAACATATTCGCTGCAAAAAATACGCTGCATACGTCAAAGGCATTTCCCGACCTGAACAAGTTGCTCATGTGACACAGGTCCACAGCACTATGATGCTGTGTGTTCCTGCCTGACCTCAACTGTACTGAACTGTACTGACAGCATTATGTGCGTACAACTTATTTCAGCTGAAGTAAGGCAGCATAAAACAAATAATTTATAATGCTGTGAATCTGTGTCATAGGAGGATCAGTCAGGATGGGTAATACCTTTGCTGTATGGAGCGTACTTCTAGTACTGAATACATTTGTGTGAATGGAGTAGTGGTCACTAGCACAGAGCCACTCATCGCCTCGGGCACTTTGGGATCTCCTTTCTTATCAATGGTCATTTTGAATCCAGAGAAGAAGAAAAAAGCTGTCTGGTTTGAAGTTGTTTGGTGGCAGCACTTGTAGAAGCAGACAAACAATGCGAGTTTGTGAGCGTTTGTGTTTATATTAAGTGTGTGACTTACATGTAATGCGATGGGCAAACATGGTGCCCGCTCACACTTGCAGTGGGCGTCATGGCCGGCGGGTCTCTGATGACTAAAGTCAGTCACTCACCCAGCCTGAGCGCACCACCCACAGTGAGCACAGCCAGCCTCAGTGTTCAGGAGAGGTTGTGTGCCAGACAGTGCCACACTGGCCAACTTTGCCAAGTCAATTCAGCAGCAGCAATTTCCGCCTGAGCCAGCCAGCAAGCCCCCTAGGCCCAGTGTAGTATTGAACTACTGTGCGCCACTGTCCCCGGTACGATGTCCTCCTCGGGGTGTGGTGTCCTCCTTTTTGGGGTTCTGCAAGTGGCCACCCTACCGCTGATTTCCCTTGAAAATGCTGGCCCCCGCTGTCGCTATTAAAGCTGCGATCTGTTAGTACTGCCCATGCTGCCCACTCGCTTCACTACGTGTTTTTTTTTCAGTAGTATGATTAAGTGGTGAAAATTATTAGGACTCCCCTATTTTTGACTGTTATCCTATGTGCTCCCCACCCCACCCCCACCCCCCCCACACACACACCCTTATATATTGTCCCCAGAGTCGCCACTGCTACTGAGTACATCATTGATTAAATTAAATTAATACTCCATGGATGAATGGTAGATTTTAAAACACTCCTGCCTTCACAGGCCAGGTTTTTCAGGGCAAGTTTCGCAGTGGTAAATGGTCTATTTCCTCATCCCCTTTTTGGAACACACCCTCCATCTTTTTTTGGTACTTCCTTCCTTGCTGTCTGGGGGACTTGACCTTGAAAATGTTGCCCTGGTACAACACGGGCACCATGACTTCCTGAAGTACTGGCACCCTCCCTGGCCGTGCTTTGAAAAATTAGGGCCTTGATAACCACCTCTTGGAACTGAAGGAAAGTTCCTGTGTGGCCTGCAGATTGAACTATCACGTACGCATTGCACATTGCCATCTGTTCAATGTGTACGGCCAGCTTTTTGTACCACACTTTCGTTTTTCATGTGGCACTGTGAAGCTTCAGAAGTTGATCTGAAAGATCCACCCCTCCCATGTGCCTGTTGTAGTCCAGTATACAAACTGGTTTGGGGGTAGTGGTTGTGGTACCTCGTACAGGAGCAGGGGAGCTGGTGTTAGTGTGAATGGTGGTCACTACAAGGACGTCCCTCTTGTCCTTGAACTTAATCACCAGCATGTTCTTATGGAGGAGAGCCCTACTTTCACCCATTCTCAGTGGTTGCCCTACCATTGATCTAGGGGGGGCTCTCTGATTTTTGCGCACTGTGCTGCAAGCCACAGTACCTCTGGCAGTTAGGGACATGAATAGGGGTATGCTGGTATAATAGTTATCCACATAGAAGTTGTAACCTTTATCCAGCAGTGGGTGCAGTAAGTCCCACACAATCTTCCTACTAACTCCTAGGATAGGGGGGCATTCTGGGTGTTCTGTCCAGGAATCTTTCCCTTTGTAAAATGCAGAACTTGTGGGTGTACCAGGAGCCACTCTCACAAAGTTTGTATATCTTTATGCCATACCTTGCACGTTTAATAGGCAGGTACTGGCGGAATCTAATCCTCCCTTTGAAAAGTAATAGGGACTCATCTACACAGACATTTTTATCTGGGTTGTACACCTCAGAAAACCTGGTGCTAAAGTAGTCAATGATAGTCCTAACCTTGAACAGACGGTCAAATGTCAGGTCGTTTTGGGGTGGGCACTCTGCATGTCGTTGTAGTGTGGGAATTTCTGAATTGACTCAAATCACTTCTGGGTCATGGTCTTACTGTAAATTGGAGTCTGGTAGAAAATGTCAGAATTTCAATATTGACTAACGTTTGGCTTCTTTACAACACCCATATGCAGCACGAGTCCCCAAAACTTCATCATCTCTGCTGCACTTACTGGGGTTCAACCTAGGGGTCTAGCATAGAGTTTTGATCATTAAATTGGCGTATAAATTGGTTTGGGCCACCATTAAATTTGCAAAATCTTCAGTGAAGAAGATATTGAAAAAATCTAGTTCAGTGAAGCCCGCACAGTATATCTGTATTCCGGAGCTGCCCTCAAAATCCGGAATTCGGGGCTGATAATTGTCAGAGGGCGGGGTCCATATGGGCTCACTCTGGTGGGCTACCTCAACTGTTGTTCTGGTGCGCCTTCTAGAGGGTCCCTCATCAGCGGATGATGATGATGAGGGGGCAGAGGAGTAGAGGAAAGTGGCATCCTCTTCTCCCTCACTGGCAGACTCAGTATCGGAGGCAGGGATGGCGTATGCCTCTTCAGCTGAGTATACTCATTGGGACGGCGGGACAGGTGGCTGCGCTTGTCTGTGATAACGCTCTCTACCATGCAAAATACATGATCAGACAATACACTGGCTGCAGGGCAGGCCAGCACCTCCAAGGCGTAAAGGGCAAGCTCAGCCCATGTGCCCAATTTGGAGACCCTGAAGTTGAATGGGGCAGACCCATTAGTCAGTACGTATAGGCGTGTGCACACATACTACTCCACCATGTTGCTGAAATGCCACCTCCTGCTAAGACGTTCCATATCAGCTGGTGGTGCTGGTTGTTGGTGACAAAGCTTTTCCACATTCTAACCCTGCCTTCTGAGGTGCTGGCGGTGCCCCGGCTGCATTGGTGACCTCTTTCTCCTCCTCTGCCTTCGCCTTGTGCTTCCACTGACCCCCTGGTGTCAGGTTCGAATGCCATCAGCAGGGCATCTACCAGCGTGCACTTGTAGTCGCGCATCTTTCGATCACGCTCCAGTGAGGAAATTACGGACGGCACGTTGTCCTTGTAATGGGGATCCAGCAGGGTGGCTACCCAGTAATCAGCACAAGTTAGAATGTGGGCAACTCAGCGGTCGTTGCGCAGGCACTGCAGCATGTAGTCCCTCATGTGTGCCAGGCTGCCCAGAGGCAAGGACAAGCTGTCTTCTGTGGAAGGTGTATTGTCTGTGTCCTCTGTATCCCCCCAGCCATGCAAAAGTGATGCCCATGAGCTGCTTTGGGTGCCACCCTTCTGTAAATACGGTTCCTCCGCCTCATCCACCTCCTCCTCATCCTCCATAACTGTGCCCTGGCTGGACAATTGTGTATCTGGCCTATGTTGGTGCAGGAACCCACCCTCTGATCCAATTGTGAATGACTGGCCTGATAACCGTGAAAATGATCCCTCTTCCTCTTCCTCCTGTGCCACATCCTCTTCCATCATTGCCTGAAGCATGTTTTCAAGGAGACATAGAAGTGGGATAGTAACAAGTCATCGGCACTGGCCATGTTACCGCAAAGAACTGCGTATATATTTTTCTTTTTGTACTGAAATATGTCACTAAACGCTTTCACCACATATAACTGCAGAAGTGAACTGCATATATATTTTTCTTTTGTAATGAAATATGCCACTGAATGCTTTTACCACATATAGCTGCAGAAGTGAACTGCATATATTTTTCTTTTTGTACTGAAATACACCACTAAATGCTTTCACCACATATAACTGCAGAAGTGAACTGCATATAGATTTTTCTTTTTGTAATGAAATACGCCACTAAACACTTTTAACACATATAGCTGCAGAAGTGAACTGCGTACCGTATTTTTCGTCCTATAAGACGCACCTGCCCATAAGACGCACCTGGGTTTTTAAGGAGGAAAATAAGAAAAAACATTTTTTTAACCAAAAGGTGTGCTTTTAATGTAATGGAAGTCTGTGCATGACAGTATTATGGGGTGGGGGATCTGTGGATAGCACTGTTATGGGGCATCTGTGGATAGCACTGTTATGGGGGGATCTGTGGATAGCACTGTAAAGGGGGCACTTGTGGATAGCACTGTAATGGGGGCACTTGTGGATAGCACTGTAATGGGGGCACTTGTGGATAGCACTGTAATGGGGGCACTTGTGGATAGCACTGTAATGGAGGCACCTGTGGATGGCACTGTAATGGGGGTATCTATGAATGACACTGTAATGGGGGCATCTATGAATGACACTGTAATGGGGGCATCTATGAATAAAACTGTTATGGATTGTATCTGTGGTTGACACATATATAGCATCTTATGCTATATGTGTCATCCACAGATCACCCCCATTACAGTGTCATTCATAGATGCCCCCATTACAGTGTCATTGACAGGTGCCCCCATTACATTGCCATCCACAGATGCCCCCATTGCTAAAACATCTGGCCCACATTCATATTTATCTTAATAGTGACTCCTTAATCCCTAAAAGCTAACTACAGTAGCGCTCTCCCAACCTACTCCCAACCACTGACATCATCTGCCTGCTCCTTCCACTTTATGAATGAAGCAGCAGAAGCAGGCAGGTGACATCAGTGAGGACGTTACGCTGCAGGCTGCCACCGCACCGCCCTGTCTACTAAAGGATCTGGATAGCAGGTTGGGCGAGCACTACTGTAGTTAGCTTTTAGGGATTAAGGAGTCACTATCCAGATAAATATAAATGTGAGCAAGGAGTCACGACTCACGGTGTGTGCGGCGGGATGGCCGCCGTGTGTTGCCTGCCGCGTGTTGCCCAACTCCACTCCCTCCTCCCTCTATGCTGATACATCACAGGCTGTGCGATGTATCAGCTTTAGCTTTAGGAAAATGGCAGTATTCGCCCCATAAGACGCACTGCCATTTCCCCCCCCCACTTTTGGGGGGGGGAGTGCGTCTTATGGGGCGAAAAATACGGTATATATATTTTTTTGTAATGAAATGCGCCACTGAACGCTTTCACCACATATAGCTACAGAAGTGAACTGCTTATATATTTTTCTTTTTCTACTGAAATACGCCACTAAATGCTTTCACCACATATAGCTGCAGAAGTGAACTGAGAATATTACTTTATTTTTGTAATGAAATACACCACTAGACGCTTTCAACACATATATCTGCAGAAGTGAACTGCGTATATATTTTTCTTTTTGTATTGAAATACGTCACTAAACACTTTCACCACATATAACTGCAGAAGTGAACTGCGTATATATTTTTATTTTTCCACAGATATAAGCCACTAAAGGCTTTTCAACATAACACTTGCACCCCAAGAACAAATTCCTGGAATGACAAAGCTGTAAAATGGCTATTTTGATCCCCAAATTATCTTTCCCTGCACTTGTAAATCACTTTTCTAGCACTGTCACTAGCGCCTTCTGATGTCTCTCCCTGCACTAAGATGCTGTGAAATGATTCCTCCCTATCCTTTCCCTGCACATGTAAATCGCTTTTCTAGCACTGTCCCTAGTGCCTTCTGACGTCTCTCCCTGCACTAAGATGCTATGAAATGATTCCTCCCTATCCTTTCCCTGCATTTTTCTGTTTTTATTTCACAATGAGGTTTTCCCAATTGCTGTCGCTAGCTCCTTCTCACGTCTGTCTCTGCACTCAGAATGGTGGAAAATGTCTGATTCTAAGATGGCCACCGTATTTATAGGGCTGTGAGATCACAGGGCTGGCTGACTGTTAACTGGCTGCATCATGCATGTCAGTCTGGGTGATCCTGCCTTCCCATACTTCCTTTCTCCATGTCCTCACACGTGCAGCAGCCATTTTAGGAAAAATGTGATTTGTAACCACGAGCTTGAGCAAATTCCCATTCGTTGCAAATCAAATGTTTTGTTAGCTTCGATTCCCTTATCTCTACTGATGAACTATCCTAAGGATAGGTCACCAGTATCTGAAATGTAGGTTTCTGACACCCAGCATCTCTGCCAATCAGCTGGTTGAAGAGGCCACAGTGCTTAGGTGATCATTGCTTCCATGCATCCCAAACCAAGCACAGCACCTTACATTGCATAGCAGCTGTGCATAAGATTGTAGACTAGGACCAATAACTTCAATGGGACTGAGCTGCACGTAGACATGTGATTAATGATGTCAATGATAACTACAAGTAAATTAATTATTTTTAGTACAACTGAAAGACATGTATTTTCCTTTTCTGGTTAATTACACATATTTTTAATTACTGTATGACTTAAATCTAAAAGTTCCCATCAACATGCAATATATCTATAAGTAGGGATGAGCAAACTTCTACTTTCAAGTTCGACATAACAAGGTTTTGGTTATCTAAGAATTCTGTTATGGATTCCACTACCACGGACCATAAGTTATGGTCCGTGGTAGCGGAATCCATAACAGAATTCTTACATAGCCTGAACCTTGTACTCAACACTATCTATAAGCTTTCCAGGAAGAAGTTTTTGAATGAACTTATTTCAAGGTGGGTACGGGGATACCACAGTGATTCAAACGCCACTGTCATCTGTACTAAAACTATGAGTTCCAAAGTGGCTAAAAAGGAAGGAAAATATCATTAAACACAAAGCAGATAAACTATAAGACTACTTATTAATGCAATGGCTCCCGTGGAAAAATAACCTGATGCTAAAAAAAAGCAACATAAAGTATATTCTGCTTGTTGTAGTAAAGTTTACATTTTCAAAGACAGAGGTCACTCCTAACTAATTCATATTTGCAATAGTCACAGTTATCAGTTTCATTACTATTCAAGCTCACTCAAGACATATTCCACAAAAAAAAAAGACAATCTGTAAACACTTATTTCATAATTTTCTCTGAAAATAATGCAGGTTTTATGACAGTGCACTTACACTGTGATTGATACAGAGGGTCTCGTTTTTGGAACTGGAACAAGACTTGATGTCCTGCCAAGTAAGTGACTAAAAGTATTATATATAGCTCAATTTATGTTCTATATCTAATGATTTTAGAGCATTTGTGGAGAGTTTTTTACTTCAAATGTTTTTTGACTATGTAAATAGCATTCAATGAGTAAGGTTTAAATCTATATTGACTCAAGACTTAGAATCATTATTAGACTTTATAAGATATTATTTTTAGACATAATTTATATAAAAGATATGATTGATCATACAGAATTACATGATACGATATGAAAAAACACATTAAATGTAAAATATACATTAAGGGAAAGCAAATGTACTTTTTCATACAATATTATAAATGTCTCACTTATAATAACATTTTTATTATTTCCCATTTTAACTGAAAAACTAAGTATAATTTTTTTAAATGCACCCAATACATAGACCATGTTATATAACTAAGATTAATCTAGTTATAATACAGTCTTTATTATCATAATATATAGCATAATCTTCATTAGCCTTGATTTACCTTAACAGGCTTTTTCCTAAGTAACCAGGATATTGAAGAAAAACTTTCAGCTTTCATGAGGAATTTCTTTCTGGTGACCACTAACTCATAAAATAATTTCAAATTACCATAGTCTACATTTATTATATTTATTCAATTTATGTGATGGATATATATATCTCTTGTGATCGCTTAATCTATGACGCCATCCCAAATGACAAACAATAATGCTATAAATTACTGAATAATCCAAAGACATTGACAAGTCAATTAAAGGGGTAAAAAATTGCAAAAGAAAATCATTGCAAAATAATAAACCATAAAAAACTGTTTTATGGTAACTCATTGAATAAAGATATATTAATTATACCAAATTCACATGTGGTAAATGAAAACATTAAATTAAAAGCTACAATTCATGCAACAAAAATCAAGCCTTCATATAGCTGCATCAATGGGAAAATTACATAGTTATGGCTCTTTGAATGTGGGAACCCATTTTTTTCATTGAACATATGTTTACAAAGTACTAAAACTAAATGTACTTGGTATCTCCATAAGCATAATGACCTACGGAGTGAAAATAGCATATTATTTACACTGTAAGGTAACTTATACATTTTTTTACAGGCTGCTTAAGTTACCTTACACTGTAAGGCAACTTAAGCAGCCTGTAAAAATATGTATAAAACATGGCTTTTCTCCATTCCTTATAGTTTATAAAAATACAGAAAAAAAAGTATTAAAGTATTGCTGCAAACCAAACCATAGAACTAGCTCCCTTCTCATTCATCAGCAGCACCTAAGACAATGTCAAAAACGATATAGAAAAATAAAAAATGATTAAAAATACAAATACACAAGAATAGTCTCAAAATATAAAAGTAGTTGCTGTAAAACATGCATAAAAAAATCACAAGTTTGGTAATAAAAGTTAGAAATACTATAGCACACTGTAAAATATGTCGTATTGGTCATTTTTGCTCCTGTGTTAATCTCTTTAGAAGTCCACCCCCAACCACATAAAATGACATGGAAAGTTAGCTATTTCACATATTCATAAGGAAGGTACAGTAGTCACAAATTAGTAAATAGAAACATGACAATGGTGGTCTTTAACTGTTTGCTATGCATATTTTTATTCTTTCTATGCGCATTTTGCATCAAATTCTGAAAGAAATCAACTTGTCTTTATAAATGTATCTGTCTTTTTATATCACACCAAATATACTTTGAAATAAAACCAAGCAGTCTTGTTACAGTTAGTCCCAGATGGCCGTGTGCCATTCTTCTGAATTAAATGTTCATCCCTGTATGATTCTTTGGTTTGGTTTATCAGAATTGACTTTGAATCTATAATGTGGACTCTAAAATACATAGCAATCTGAAAACAGGACTAATTTTTTGATGCAAATCTCAGTTCCAAAAGCCTACACAAAAGAATTTTTATTTGTTGATAACTTCAAATAAATTTTGCGAAATTATTTTCAAAAATATAAGGGTTTTGCTTTATACCACAGGGATGAAGATAACATGTACTGTACTAGTGTTACTAGTGTCTATATTCTTTGATATATCCCTACTGTCCAACTTTTATTTATTTTTTGTTATTCTAGATGAGAAACCTACCACAGCTCCTCAAGTCTTTGAGTTGAAAACTAAAGGGGAAACCTCCTCCACTGCCTGTCTGGCAAAAGATTTCTTCCCTAAGGATATTGAAATTTATGTTAATCACGTTAAACAAGAAAATATTGCCACCATCTTGTCTAAGAAGGGATTGTACAGCGCGGTCAGTGTTCAGAATGTGAAGTCACATGTCTTTGGATGTGAAGTCAAGCAGCCTGAAAGCTTAGTGCAAAACATAACTGAAGAGGCAAAAGTTGAAAGTATGTTTCCTCGTTTTATCTAACATGTTCCTCAAAGTAATAAGAATTATTGATAATTGCCAAAATTCTTTCAGGCTGTGTTCACATGACCATTTGCTTTTGCCATTCTACCTGGCATCTGGTATATGTGATGGCATGAATAACAGTCTGAAATTCCTAGGGAAGGTTGTATGATGTTATAATTCATTGTACTCCATTAGGTCTGTTCCAAATGAAAATTTGTAAAAATTTCACACAGTCTGATCGCAAATCCGTTTACCCCTTCAAGTCAAACGGATGAGAACAGACCTCAATTAGCTCTACACTTATCAACACTGTAATCTTAACGAAAGATTTCATTTTGGTCTGTACTCATGCAACTGGATAGAGCCTGAACATCTATTGTCAAGTCCGGTGCTGGACATTGCTTTTTACCTTTCATTTTTATACCATTTAGTTATTGATTCTTTAACTGTACTTCAGGGAATATTCTATAGTTTGGACATACTGTACGATATAAATATCTTTAGATGGATCACTAAGATAATATGGACAGAGTAGCCCTAAGTCTGAATGTGCCGAGTGCACTCACAGGTCTGGTGCCACAAACTATAACGGATCCAATGTCAAATAATGTGAGGTGCTCCAAGCATAGACCGACCACAATAATAGTAATCGATTATTATTTATTAATAAGAAAAATGCATTAGTCAAAAGGCAAAACACACATGATCCATGGTATAATCAATAATCAACCGACATAATTATTGCAATTTTTTTAGTACCTGTGCAAACAGATAAAAGATAAAGTAAAATATAAAATAATAAAAACACAATATATAATAGTCATCTCCAGATAAAGTATAATATAATATGACCTATATAATATATACAGTACCAGCAGTGGGCCCACTGCTGGTAAACTAAGTTCAGTTATAAATGTGGATCCACCTAAAAAAAACTTCTGACAAGGAAAGAATTAGTATTCTCAAAACCCGTTATCAATATATTGTGCACAATAATATTATTGCTAGTGGTAGTAATAGAGGATTCAAGAAGAGTTCCAATGGATTAGTAGGTACTTAGGATTTGTCAATATATTATAGTGGTGTCCCTATATCGTACAAACTGATGTTGTTGCTAGTAGTAATGGTGGGTTCAAGAAAAATGCCAATGTGTTAGTAGGCACTTAGGATTTATTGATGTACTGTAGTGCTGTCTGCTACAAACAAATTTCATTGTACAATTAAAAAAGTAGCTATCCCAATCTCCAGTGGGTTAAATACTCTATGAAATATTCTTTAACGTGGAGACCGACTTTTCAAATTAATTTTCAGATTATTTTGAATGAATAATTCTGTGACTTCCAATTGGCTGTGATGTAATAGGTGTGTAAAAGTAATTGGGGTGACCAGTTATTCATTCAATTATTTTGTATTTGTTTATTGTAAATCACTTTGCTCAGTTTTTTTTTTACTTTAACATTAGTCTTTCTTTTATAATTAATCATTCTCCTAATGAATTCCATTGTAAATCCATATTATGTTTGAAAGGGCGTAGTTAAAGGCTCATGGGTCCTGGTGCAATTCAGCTTGGCCCCCCTTTCCCTTAGAGTTTTGTGGCAAGGGGTTAGCCTTTCTGTTGCTTGACGTAAAAATTGAAACACCCCCTTCCCCATGCCGAATTCCCAAACTAATCCCTTCCCTCCAGTCCTACTGTTAAAGGGGTTGTCTACATTTCGTATATAGATTAAGACTGATTTTATGAGAATGGATACATGTGCACAAGAGTCATCATTTTTTGGACCTCTATACAACCTAAATATGAAACCTGTATAGAGATTCATAATGCAAAATACATCACAGCACTCTTTTCAGGATCCAGTACTTAAAGGGTGAAATTTTATTACTTGCAATCAAGGTATATGACTATTTTCCATGTGAAAATTTACTATAATCTTTTGGTCTTCCTGGACCTTGTTCACAGAGTCACAATAAAGGGTTCGGTGGCATTGGTTGCTTTATTTCAGCTACACCAGGGAATATTGCCAAACATTTTACTTACACTTACTAATACATCTTTATTATAAATACTGAGTCATTTTGAGGATTGAAGCCATTAAATGGCTGTAGATGGAAGGGCATGCGACCAAAACATCATCATGTCACCTCTGTTGATATATAAAGTACCTGAATATGAATGCAGTGTCCCACTCAGTGATGGTTGTGGTCACTTTAAACTATGGTATTTGCTGATCAAATGTATTGTAAAATATAGATGTAATTCCAATTAACAGGCTGTTAGGTTGCATTTCATTTATTCACCCCTAGGTGGTGCTGGCACCGAATATATATATATATATATATATATATATATAGAGAGAGAGAGAGAGAGAGAGAGAGAGAGAGAGAGATACTTAATTAGCATACCCCAATCTATGAGTGAGTGAGTAGTGCAGTGAGGAAGTGGAGTGGAGCTGGTTAGTAGAGGAGGAGAGCAGGCCTAGTCCACCTTGTAGCTGCCATGTCAAGGGAGCACGCAGATCAAGAACAATGTTGTAGCAGCACAGCACGGACCAGTGAGTCTAAGTCTGGGTATGGAAAAAGTGATTTACTAATTTAGAGCTAAATTAGCCAATGGACTTGACAAGCACCAGTGGCCAGGAGGAACCCAAAAGTACCTGGACACAGCCAGATGATTAATTTGCAAAATTATCCTTTACCACTTGTCTCTATGGACATAGTGGACCGTAATTCTTCAGTGAGCATCCTTTCCAAAGAATGGAGCAAAAGACTGATGCCTGCCGTTAGGGAGACCCCCTGTGGATTGCTACTGACTAGTAAGCGTTTACTATATCCAGTACCTGAGTGCTAGAGTGTGGACAAAGCATAGGCAGATATAGAAAGAAAGCATAACTCCTCAGATTACAATTACCAAGCCTGCTACAAGTAATATAGCTAAACCAATAATTGGATTATTGCTTTGCCATATACATGAACTGTACTGATTACCTGAAGACAAGTGATCTAGTAAAAGTTCAACTGTTTTACTACAACCGACTACTCGTCTTTTCCACCACCAACGTTTGCACCTAGCGGTGCTGGCGTCACGATCAACCAGGGGCCCAGCCAACAAAGCACCTTACAACACCTATACCATCAAGGGCACCTCAACTACTATCTGGTTGGTGATCTCTGTACTAGAGAGTGCCCCGGAGGATTTATTGTTGTCTTTCCCCATTACTGCACGCCGGCCCAGGGAGGCTCTGCTAACCGTGAGTACTAAACAACTACTACCCCCATCTGCCCACCGTAACCTCACATGTTGCCCATGCGGTCTGGTTTGCTGCATGGACACATGTTCAGATGGCAGGAAATAATAATAGAAGGACGGAGGCATAATGATGTTTTAGTCAGATGCCCTTCCATCTGCAGCCATGTTATGGACAAAAGCTCCATCCGGACCTGGCAGGAGGTCGGCCAAGCAAGGGGGGTAAGAAACGACATAAGCAAAGGACATATAATGATTGGGCCTATTTACTGGTATACAGCTACAATAAAGCGGTGGAAAGAGTAGTGCATAATAAAGCACTCAGTCCAGAATTGGTCACATGGAAAACTGTTACATACCATGATTGCAACAAATAAAATTTCACTCTATAAGCCTTGCATCCCAAAAAAGAATGCTATGATTTTCATTGGTGAGATCCCTCTCTATGTGAACCACAACTCAAAATGCAGCCTATGACTTTCTATGCATATGTTATGGGCAGTGGGTGTGGAACCACTGCACCGACCAAACTGGTTTGACTTAGAGCTAGGCCTAAGGGTGCTATCCTGGCAGTCACCTGGTTTTTACCCTTTAATCCCTACACAGGGATCTGGGCTTCACTGCAAAGGATCCACTAGGCCACTACCTCTTGGTCCTGGTATGGTTGGCTGCTGACCCATGGGGGCCAGAGACACTGGTGCCAAGCATGAGCGGTCAGGCAACGGTCATAGTCAGGGACAGAAAGAGGTCAGGGTAGGCATAGTTTGTGAAAATCTGTTAAATAAGTCCAATTTGGGATGGTGGCAGGGGGTCAGTACAGTAAACAGGCAAGGGTCAAGTCAGGCAACAGGGGATCAGAGTTGGTAAACAGGCAGAGGTCGGTACATGGGCTGACAAACAGAACGGCACATCTTCACAGGGAACTAGCCTAAGCTCAGACACCCTCCTCTTAAATTCCCTAAGGTGACCAGCCATTGGCTGAATAAGAGGGTGTGCGCTGGCACTTTAAGAGACAGAAAGCATGCTCTAGGAAAAGAACAGGGGGGCCTTACAGAGAAGCATAGACTGTGACCTAAAGCAGGGAGAGCCATGTGGGATGCCAATGGTAAGGCTTGCTGCAGGTGGGTGGTGGAGGGCAAGCAGGTCCAGACCACCAGAACAGCACAGCAAGAAGCTGGGTAATAGACACTGTGCCTGGACCTGCTCAGAGAGGTGGTGCAACAGAGGGCACGAGCAACCAGAATAATAGTGTAGAGTCTCAGACATTGCAAATACTTTTGAAATCTGCATTTAAATTTCCATTCTTGATACTTGAGCATCACTTTATAGGACTGGAGATTAATTTGTTACTACTTTGTTGTGTTACATATTCTCTTAAAACAGGACAATCTAAGAGTACTTTCCAACCATTCATGAAGAACTTCTCAATAAAGTATGTAGCAATGTTTTCAAGAGCATATTAGGTTTGAACAGATTCCACACACAGATAAACTATGCCTGATAAACTGAGGCTTTGTAAATAAAAATGACCTTCCCGTTCAAGAAGAAAAATTCAGAGGAATAACTGGGCAATCAATAAATGCGCTTACATGGTGACCTTGCATTTTTTTTATTTGCAGATCCACTAATTTTCAGGATCTTCTTCTGTCATCCAAGTTGGCCACACCACTTCTTACACTATCGGATGCACACTGTGCATCAATAGCCCAAAACATTTACACAGTCCCGCCCTGCTTTTGGATTGGCCAACGCAGGAGGCAGTGTCTTGGCCTATCAAATGCACAATATGCAACAGACAGTCTAAGAAGCGGAGCAGCCATCTTGGATGGCAGAATAGGAACCCAGATCTGCAGCTAAAAAGAGGAAAAGGAAGGCCCTATGTAAGTGTTCTGTTGATTCCCCAATTAATACAATTTTTGTTTCTATTCAAACAGCTACTGATAATCCACCTGAAGAGGAGAAAGGCAAAACTTGTGAAAGAACAGAGACCTCTCGTAAGTTATACACAAAGCAATATGTTGTCATGTTTATTAGTTAAATAAGAGCTGAGCTGCAGTAACCTACATGGTGGACGGAGCTGTCTGCTTCTGGCTCCATCCACTGTGTAATTTTTGCTGCTAGCAGCTGCTGAGAATAGTTGATCGGTGGGGGTGCCAAGCATCAGATCCCCACCAATCTGACACTGATGACCTATCCAAAAGAACCTAAAATATCCCAAAGAGCCCGGCAACCTCCTTAATAAATGTCGTCAGTAGTAACAACTGTTGTCTCAGGATGATAACGCTGGTCCATAGGCCTTGTTACAGCATATGGACATCACAGAGTGGAGTCTTGCTCTGGCAGACCCAGCGTGTTCATGCATTACATAAATTAAATTTAATGGCTGCTATGTCAAGTGAAATTTCCAAATCTTCATACCCAGATGCAGCTTCTCCCATCAATAAAAGCTAAGAAAAAATGACTTGCTTCATTATGGAAAGCCTGAGGGGATGTATAGAGCAGGCATCTGCAGTGCTCCATACACGGCGGGTGCCGGCTGTATTATACAGCTGGTGCCCGCCCGCACTGTCATTTAACCCTTCAGGTGCCGCGATCAATGCTGATTGCAGCACCGATGAATGAAGGCAGAGAGATGTTGCTCCCTCTGCCTTCCGATCGGAGCCCCAGCAGTAAAATTGGGGGGCTCCCATCGGTTGCCAGGCCTGTCATGGCTTTCTCCATACTGAGCTATGCACCCGACCAGTGGCGTAACTAGAGTGCCATGGGCCCTATGGTAAACTTAACAAATTAAGCAGGTTGTTGGGCCTGACTAACGTAGGTTAGGCTCCACCCACCTGCTTAATGTGTGACTAGTTTTAGTGTGGCAGCGTCGGGGCCTGATGCTGAAGGACTAGAGACTGGAGAAGTGCATATCATGCAGGTGAGATGAGCTCTCTGACGGGGCGCGTTAAATGTGAGCGCAGCGGGCCCCCTCCCTCCACCGCGCCCGGTTGCACCCTCTGCGATTGCTATTATTACGCCCCTGCACACGACCGTATATATATTGCGGTCCACAAAAAAACGGATCCGCAAAGAGTACGGATGACGTCCATGTGCATTCCGTATTTTGCAGAACGGACAGGTGCAGCTAATAGAACAGTCCTATCCTTGTCTGTAATGCGGACAATAATAGAACATGTATTTTTTTGTGGAACGGACATGTAGACATACGGAAACTGAATGCACATGGAGTAACTTCCATTTTTTTTGCAGACCCATTGAAATGAATAGTCCCGCAAACAGTCTGCAAAAAAAAAAACGAACGGACACGGAAAGAAAATACCTTTGTGTGCATGAGTCCTAATCGAGATCTATTCGGGTGAATAGGAGAGGGGATCAAAAGATCCCATGTACTTGGCCCCTATCGGGAATAATAGTTTAAAAAAAAAGTTTAAAAAAAATTAAACACCACTATATTAAAAGTTTAAATCAACCCCCTTTCCCACTTTTACATATAAACATATATAACCAATAAAAAAATAAACATATTAGGTATTGCCGCGTCTGAAAATGCCTAAATTAATAAAATATTTTTTAAACATTCCTGTACGGTGAACACCATAACGTAAAAAAATAATGATAAACACGCAATTCGCCATTTTTTGTTATCTTGTCCCCCCAAAAAATTAAATAACAGTGATCAAAAAGAAGTACATACCACAAAAATATGGTACCAATAAAAAATACAGTTTGTTACGCAGCTCTGTCAGAATATGGCAATGCAAAGAAAATTTAGATTTTTTTCAAAGGTTTTTATTTTTAAAAAGTAGTAAAACAAAAAAACCTATGCAAGTTAGATATCTCTTCATTCGTACTGAGCCACAATTTTGCCACCCAAAGAATTTTTTTCCTGATTTCCAATATGAGACATGGTAAATTAAATGGTGGCAATAAAAAATGCATTTTGTCCCGCAAAAAAAAAAAAAAGCCCTCATATAGCTATGTGAACTGAAAAATAAAATTTATGGTTATTGGAACGGGAAGAGGAAAAATCCAAAATGAAAAAATGAAAATAGGCCTCGACTATAAGGGGTTAATGGTAGTCCTGCTATGTTTAGTGAGTGGTTTCTTCTACAGTACAAGGTGTATAATGATAACATGGGCTTGCTGGCAGGGTGTCCAAGTTTTCATCTTCAGTAAAGATGGTGTCCAAGTATATTATTGGTAGCTGTTCACTTTTACTTGTTTGTCTTAATTTTATGAACGTTAGGTTCATTCAAATGTTTTCTGTTTTCCAGCTCACAACACTGAACAAATCAATATGCTCTCCTTAACTGTATGTGGGATGAGGGCATTATTTGCTAAAACTCTGACCTTCAACCTGATCTTGAGCGCAAAGATCTTCATAATGTAAGGTAAAAACTTAACATAAATTCAGAAAACCATAAAAAATTCACAGAGGTAGATAGATAAATAGATAGATAGATAGATAGATAGATATGAGATAGATAGATAGATATTAGATAGATAGATAGATAGATAGATAGATAATAGATAGATAGATAGATAGATAGATAGATAGATAGATAGATAATAGATAGATAGATAGATAGATAGATAGATAGATAGATAGATAATTTAAATACATAAATAAAATCTAAAATAACACAATTCAAGTCAAAATACCAAATCTGCTGCACAGCAGAAAAAAATAAAGGATTTTTACTTTGGGCTTATTCAGACGACCGTATCTGTTTTCACAGTCTGCAAATTGCAGATCCGCCAAACAGGTATACCGGCCTTGTGCGTACTGCACAAATATATGGGCCCTAAAGGTGACCATACACATTAGATAAAAGTTGGTTGATGGCTGAACACAGCAGTTGAACAAATGATCATCTAGCGAAAGATTGTTTTGCAGACACGGCCATACACATTTTAGCCCATGTTGGCCATTTCATTTGTTCAAACTGATCAAACTTGTTCAATGAAACCTGGCAGTGGATGAAAGATCTTTCTGGGAACATATTGTACTTCATGTTAGTGGTAAGTTTTTGTCAATATGTTTTACCTTTATTTATAAAAATTACAAAATTTACTGAAAATTTGGAAAAATTCACCACTTTTGAAATGTAAATGTCTCTGTTTTTAAAGCAGATTGTGATACCTCATAAAATAGTTAGTACTGTACATTTCCCAGATGTCTACTTCATGTTAGCATCATTTTGAAAACATAATTTTATTTTTTTAGGACATTAGAAGGCTTAGAATTTTAGAAGCAATTCTTAAAATGTTTAAGAAAATTTCCAAAACCCACTTTGTAAAGACCAGTTCAGTTATGAAGTCACTTTCTGGGGCTTACATAGTAGAAACCACCTATAAATGACCCCATGTTAGAAACTACACCCTTTGAGTTATTCAAAACTGATTTTACAAACTTTATTAACCCTTTAGGTATTCCACAAGAATAAAAAGAAAAAGGGAGTTGAATTTTCAAAATGTCACTATTTATGCAGATTTTCCATTTTAATCTATTTTTCCCTGTAACACAGCAAGGTTTAACAGCCAAAGAAAACTCAATATTTATCACCCTGATTCTGCACTTTACAGAAACACCCCATATGTGGTCGTAAACTGCTGTATGGGTACACAGCAGGGTGCAGAAGGAAAGGAACGCCATATGGATTTTGGAGGGCAGATTTCACTGGGATAATTTTAAGTTGCTATGATACATTTATAGACCCCCTTAATCACCCCTAGAGTAGAAACTCCCAAAAAGTGACCCCCATTTTGTAAACTACGGAATAAGGTGACTGTTTTATTAGTACTATTTTGGGGTACATAAGCTGTTTGATTGCTCGATATTGCGCTTTTTGTGAGGCAAGTTAACCAAAAAATGGCTGTTGTGGCACAGCATTTATTTTTAGTTTTTTACGGAGTTCACCTAACAGGTTAGATCATGTGTTGCTTTTAGAGAGCAGTTTGATATGGAAGCGACAATACCAAATATGTGTATTTTTTTTGTTGTTTCAGTTTTACATAATAAAGCATTTTTAAAAAACAAAAATAAGGTTTTTGTGTCTTCATTTTCTGAAAGCCACATTTCTTTTATTTTTCTGCTGATCGTCCTGTGCAGGGCCCTTTTTTTGCAGTAAAAGCTGACATTTTTATTGGTACCATTTTTGGGTACATATGATTTTTTGATAATTCAATATGACACTTTTTGGGGCAAGGTGACCAAAAAATGGCTATTTTGGCACAGTTTTTATTTATTTTTTTAACAGCATTCAACTGAGGGGGTGGATCATGTGATATTTTTATAGAGCAGGTTTTTACGGTGATACATAATATGTCTACTTTTTGAAATTTATTTCAGCTTTACACTATAAAAGCATTTTTGAAGAAAAAAAATCATGTTTTAGTGTCTCCATTTTCTGAAAGCCATATTTTTTTTATCGTTTGGGCGATAGGGGCTGATATTTTGCAGAAAAGAGATGACGGTTTGATTGGTGCTATATTGGGGTACATATGTCTTTTTGATCACTTGGAATTACACTTTTTATGATGTATGGTGACAAAAAATATCCTTTTTTGCTCTGTTTTTTTTTTTTTTACGGCGTTCACCTAAGGTGGTAGGTGATGTGACTTTTTATAGAGCACGTAGTTACGTACACAGCAATACCTAATATGTCTGTTTTTTATTTATTTATTTTTAAACACTATTTTATGGTGAGGGGACTCTTTGTTTGTGTTTTTTTTTTACTTGAAACTCAAATTATTTTGGTATACAAAAAACACTTTTTTTTCACTTTTTTTACTTTGTATATTTGTCCCACTGTGGGACTTCACCTTTTCAGGGTTTGATTTCTGTTTCAATTCAGTACAATACATTCTGTATTGTAGTAAATAAAACTGTCAGCGTCTTACACAGTAGGACGCCGACAGTTGCCTAGGAGACCCAGCCCTTAGGCATACAGCGATGACGATGGATGGAGCAGGGGCCCGGCTATCAGTAAAAGCCCGGACCGTGCTGCAGATCGGGTGGGTGCAGCTCCTGCACCCGCCCGATCACATCACATACATGCACGTCAAGAAGCCGCATTCTCTTACGTACATGTACGTGAAAATGCGTAAAGGGGTTAATGGAAAACTTTCTAGACTCATTGCCAAGAAATCAATATAAGAGAGGAAGTCCTTTAAGAGATCAATATAATCCTCCTGGGAATTTAAAGCCCTGTTTACATCTGCATTGTGGCGTATAATGTTTATAATGGAAGCAAAAAGAGCTACAATGGATGCTGTGTCACACGACAGACAACAGTGGTGCCTAACAGACATCACTCCCTTTGGCCTCTTGCACACGAACGTATTTTTTTTTCAGTGTTTTGCTGTCCGTTTATAACGGATCCGTTTTTCAGTTTTTTGCTTCCGTTTTGTTTCCGTTTCGGTTCCGTTGTTCCGTTCCATTTTTCCGTTTGGGATAAACAGTATACATAATGAAAATTGGGCTGGTCTTAAAATTTTCAATAGATTGTTCAGCAAAAACGGAACGGATATGGAAGACATACGGATGCCTTTCCGTATGCGTTCCGTTTTTTTTTTCGGACCCATTGACTTGAATTGAGCCACTGAACGTGATTTGCGGACAAGAATAGGACATGGTCTATATTTAAACGGAACAGAAAAAACGGAAAAACGGAAACGGAAGGCATACGGAGACACTTCAGTATTTTTTGCAGACCCATTGAAGTGAATGGTTCAGTATACTGTCAGTATACTGAACTGAAAAAACTGCCAGTATACGGTCCGCAAAATACTGTCGTGTGCAAGGGGCCTTAAAGTGGTCTTCCAGGATTAAAATACTGATAACTTATCATTCTAATTAACCCCTTAAGGACACGGCCCTATTTCACCTTAACCACTTAAGGACCACAGGTTTATACCCCCCTAGTGATCAGGCCCTTTTTTACAAATCGGCACTTTACAACTTTAACGGTTTATTGCTCGGTCATGCAACTTGCAACTTGGCACCCAAATGAATTTTACCTCCTTTTCTTCTCACTAATAGAGCTTTCATTTAGTGGTATTTCATTGCTGCTGACATTAATCAAAAATGACCAAAATTTTTGCAAAAAAATTACATTTTTCACTTTCTGTTGTAAAATGTTTAAAAAAAACACATTTCTATATACATTTTAATCTAAATTTAGTGTTCTACATGTCTTTGATAAAAAAAAAAAAATCCAATAAGTGTATATTTATTGGTTTGGGTAAAAGTTATAGCGTTTACAAACTATGGTACATAAAAGTGAATTTCCGCATTTTGAAGCAGCTCTGACTTTCTGAGCGCCTGTCATGTTTCTTCAGGTGCTAGAATGCCAGGAAAGTATAAATACCCCACAAATGACACCATTTTAGAAAGAAGACACCCCAAAGTATTCGCGGAGGGGCATGGTGAGTTCATGTATGATTTCATTTTTTTTCACAAGTTAGCAGAAAATGACACTTTCTGAGAAAAAAAAATAATAATAAAGTTTCCAATTCTGCTAACTTCTGGCAAAAAAAAAAAAATCTCAGACGGACTCACTATGCCCCTCAGTGAATACCTTGGGGTGTCTACTTTCCGAAATGGGGTCATTTGGGGGGGTTTTTACTGTTCTGGCATTTTGGGCGGGGCTAAATTGTGAGCAGCCATGTAAAACCTAAAGGTACTCGTTTGAATTTGGGCCCCTTTGCGCACCCAGGCTGCAAAAAAGTGTCACTCATGTGGTATCGCTATACTCAGGAGAAGTAGGGCAATTTGTTTAGGGGTGTATTGTTACATATACCCATTCTGGGTGAGAGAAATATCTCTGTAAATTGACAGCTTTGTATTAAAAAAATTAAAGTTGTCATTTACAGAGATATTTCTCACACCCAGCATGGGTATATGTAAAAATACACCCCAAAACACATTGCCCTACTTCTCCTGAGTACGGCGATACCACATGTGTGACACTTTTTTGCAGCCAAGATGCGCAAAGGGGCCCGAATTCCAATAAGTACCTTTAGGATTTCACAGGGCATTTTTACGCATTTGGATTCCAGACTTCTTCTCACGCTTTAGAGACCCCCTAAAATGCCAGGGCAGTATAAATACCCCACATGTGACCCCATTTTAGAAATAAGACACCCCAAGGTATTCCGTGAGGGGCATGGCAAGTTCATAGAAGATATTTTTTATTTGGTACAAGTTAGCTGGAATTGATTTTTTTTTTTTCTTACAAAGTCTCATATTCCACTAACTTGTGTCAAAATATAAAATTTTACATGAACTCACTATACCCCTCACGGAATACCTTGGGGTGTCTACCCCACATGTGACCCCATTTTAGAAAGAAGACACCCCAAGGTATTCCGTGAGGGGCATGGCGAGTTCATAGAAGATTTTTTTTTTTTGGCACAAGTTAGCGGAATTAGATTTTTTTATTTTTTTTTCTCACAAAGTCTCCCTTTCCACTAACTTGTGACAAAAAGTTCAATCTTTCATGGACTCAATATGCCCCTCAGCGAATAGTTTGGGTTTCCAAAATGGGGTCACATGTGAGGTGTTTGTACTGCCCTGGCATTTGAGGGTCTCTGCAATCATTACATGTATGGGCAGCATTAGGAGTTTCTGCTATTCTCCTTATATGGAGCATACGGGTAATGATTTTTTTCCGTTCAGCCTCTGGGCTGAAAGAAAAAATGAATGGCACAAATTTCTTCATTCGCATCGAATCGATGTGGATGAAAAAATCTCTGCCCAAAAATATGCAAAAAAAAAAAGAGGCGCCTGGCGATTGCCAGGACATAGGGGCTCCGACCAAACATCCATACCCACTTCAGCTCCTATGTCCTGGCAAACGTGATTTCTCCATTCACATCGATCAATCGATTGTTGTGGAGGAAGACATCTTTGCCAGATTTTTGATACAAAGTGTTTGCAAAAGCATATGAACTCCAACACCTCTCCACAGCTCATATGCCTGGGCAAACGTACCTGTACTGCGGAGAAGAAATCTTGTCCTTCAGCGCCGCATACTCCGACTTCACGTGTCTTCTGACAGCAGTGCAATGCTTCTCTCAGAACTTACATCAGTGCTGCAGCTGGTTGACTGCTTGGTCTACCTAGAACAGGCATCAGCAACCTTCAGCTCCCAGATGTTGTGAAACTACAATTCCCAGCATGCTCCATTCATTTCTATGTAAGTTCTTAGAAGAACAGAGCAACTATGCATGCTGGGAGTTGTAGTTTCAAAACAGCTGGGAGCCAAAGGTTGCCTACCCATGACCTAGAAGGTAAAAAAAAAAAAAAAAAGGCAGCAACGCTATAAATATATTAACAGTAATTTTATATAATATTAGAAACAGAACATTAACTTTATTGAACATTTGAAACATAACTTGAACTTTTTGCTTACCTGTGATTTTTTTTTTTTGGGAGGGGGTTTTACCTTAAGGCCTCATGCACACGGCCGTGCACGGACCGTGGTATCCTGGCCTGGCATTCATCTGACAGCAGGAGCGCACGGCGTCACTGGTTGCTATGACGCCGTGCGCTCCTGCTGTCAGATGGATGCCAGGCCGGGATACCACGGTCCGTGCATGGCCATGTGCATAAGGCCTTAGAGGATAAACCTCTCCTTCCCCATGGGACAATGTGCAAAGCGCAAATCACCCAGAGATGTGGCGAAGTACATTATGCACTTTGTCCCAGGTGAAAGGAGGGGTTTGTGG
Organism: Bufotes viridis; assembly: GCA_033119425.1. Classification (NCBI taxonomy): domain Eukaryota; kingdom Metazoa; phylum Chordata; class Amphibia; order Anura; family Bufonidae; genus Bufotes; species Bufotes viridis. The sequence continues at coordinate 207,427,535 of CM065589.1, read as the reverse complement.
CAGCTCTGTGTGAAAGGGCCCTAAGGGCCCTTGCACACGAGCGTTGCTCACGCATCGTGATCGCAAAGGTGCTCCCGGCCTGACTTCTCCTGCACAGACGGGGTCGCATAGCATCATATTGATTTATGATGCTGTGTAAGCCTTACAGTTCTCGAATGCCTTGAATAGCACTAGCAGCAGTATGCCAGTGCTATCCAATGCATTCCAGAACTGCAAGGGTTACTAAGCATCATAAATCAATATGATGCTATGCGACCCCGTCTGTGCAGGAAAAGACAGGCCGGGAGCACCTTTGCGATCACGATGCGTGAGCAACGTTCGTGTGCAAGGGCCATAAGACCCCTGTGTGCCTGTCCTGTGTCACGCAATCCCTACACTAATAGTGTACCTGTGTGTGGTACTTGCGGAACACTCCCCTATGCATAGGGCAGGCTGGTCAGGACAGTCAGGACAAAAAACTGTCGTGTCACGCCTTCTTCCAGCCCTGCTACAGACACAACATCTTTTTCTTGGGGAACAGTTGGTTGGGGTACCAGGAAAGACACTGGGGAAGTGTCTCTCATGTAGCCGGCTCACTACATCAGGGACTTGGGGAACAGAACCTCCTGGATACAGGAGTTCCGAAATGATCTCTTCCTGGAATTTAAGGAAGGATCCTGTTCTCCCAGCCTTACTGTAGAGAACGAAACTATTATATACAGCCAATTGAAATAAATATACAGACACCTTCCTATACCAGCGTCTGGTGCGGCGGGATACTAAATATGGAGCCAACATCTGGTCATTAAAGTCCACCCCTCCCATGTGAAGGTTATAGTCGTGGACAGAGAGGGGTTTTTCAATGACACTGGTTGCCCGTTCAATTTGTACAGTGGTGTCTGCGTGAATGGTGGACAGAAGGTAAACGTCCCTCTTGTCCCTCCACTTCACCGCGAGCAGTTCTTGGTCACACAAGGCAGCCCTCTCCCCCCGTGCAAGTCGGGTATTAACGGGCCGTTGGGGGAAGCCCCGGCTACTAGGTCACGCTGTGCCACAGCATTGAATTCTGACTAGATGTAAGTGCCTAAAAAGGGCCACACTTGTGTAAAAATTGTCCACGTATAAGTGGTACCCCTTGTGGAGTAAGGTTGACACCAAGTCCCAGACAATCTTGCCACTGCTCCCCAGGTAGTCAGGGCATCCGACTGGCTCCAGTTTTGAGTCTTTTCCCTCATAGACCCTAAAACGATATGTATAGCCTGTGGCCCTTTCACAGAGCTTATACAATTTGACCCCGTACCGGGCGAGCTTGCTGGGGATGTACTGTTTGATGCCAAGGCGCCCGGTGAAATGTACTAGGGACTGGTCTATGCAGATGTTCTGATTGGGGACATATGCATCTGCAAATCTGGATGACAAATGGTCTATGAGGGGCTGAATTTTGTGGAGCCGGTCATAAGCAGGGTGGCCTCTTGGATGACAGGTTTTATTGTCAGTGAAATGCATAAAGCTCATGATGACATCAAAACGTGCCCTGGACATTGCAGCAGAGAACATGGGCATGTAATGTATTGGGTCTTTAGACCAATATGACCGCAATACATTTTTTTTAGTTAGACCCATGCTGAGGATAAGGCTCAAAAAAAATTTAAACTCGGAAACTGTGACTGGTTTCCACCGGAAAGGTTGGGCATAGAAGCATTCCGGATTTGCGGTAATATAGTCTGTGGCGTAGCGGTTGGTTTCTGCCACAACTAAGTCATAGAGATCCGCGGGGAAGAACAGCTCAAAAGATTCAAGGGCCGATCCGAAATGAACTGTCTCCATGCGAACTCTTGACTGGGCGGAGAAAGGGGGCAATACGGGTGCGGCGGAAGCAGGGGATTGCCAATTAGGGTTTGCCAGCACCTATGGGAGACTAAGGGCTCTACAGGCCTGAGAACGCGGTGGCTGCGACAGGGGAGTTAGTGCACGTGCAACCGTACCAGCTTGAACTGCCCTTCTGGTGCTCGCCACTTCACCAGGGAATATGGCAGTGCTGGTAGAAGGTCCAGGATGTGCTGCGCTGCTGGTGTATGCCGCACCATAAAAAAGGTTAGCTCTAGCACCACTCTGCTGCATATGAGGCTCATCACGCGAGGTATGCGAAACACTGACATGGGGTCGGGTACACCTGACTGTAGCAGGGACCTCAACCTCGTCATCTTCGCTAGCGGTTAGAGTGCCACTGCTGTCTACAGGTTCATATTCTGAACCACTGGATTCAGCGGGTGAAGCGTCCCCATCGCTTTCATCCATCACGGCCAGAATCCTGTAACCCAAACGGACCGCGGTATGGAAGGGGTTAAATGGCTGGCATCTGATCAAGCACACATGCCAGCCGTTTCTTTCAGAGTGTCAGAAATGTGCTGACACTCTGATAGATCCACTAGACACCAGGGAATATTACAGAGGAGGCGGGCGGGGGATCGCAATCGCACCGCCTCCCGCCGCCCGCAACCACCCCCCCTGCACCCCCGCAGCCACAATATGATTGGGGTCTGCAGGGGGGGTTAAAGTTTACAAGATTGGGGGCATTAACTCTCTGATCCTCGCGGTCACAGACCGCGGGGATCAGAGATCGCACAAAGCGCTGCAAACCGCAGGTCTGAATTGACCTGCGGTTTGCAGCGATCGCCGATATGGGGGGGTCACAGGACCCCCCTAGGCATTTGAACATGGTTCCTGCTGCACGATCACAGCAGGAACCATGTTTCTAGCCCGATTTTTTTTTTTTAGAAGCGATTTTATTCAGGACGTATGGGTACATCCTGTGTCCTTAAGGACTCGGACTTTAGGGCGTACCCATACGTCCTATGTCCTTAAGGGGTTAAAAGAGTCCCATTGAAGTGAATGGTACTGAGCTGCAGAACCAAGCACGGCCGCTTTCCAGTTCATTGTGCTCTGCTTGGTATACAATTAAGAGAACACAGTGCTCATACAAGCATTATGGTCTTTTCAAAGAGCTGGTCAGAGGGGGTGCCAGGAGTCATGTCCATCAATATAAAATTCCCAGAAAAACCCTTTAATACAACCCACTGCACTTATACAACCATCCGGTCAAAAGCTGTACAATTTATAGGACAACCTCTGACTACAGGGGCAAACCCCCTTTAAATTCCTGATCATAAAATAGAGATTGGCTACAGTCACAAATAATCTCGATGATTGAGTTGATACGGGGCTCTTTTACAATGAGTTATATAGTATTTGATATAAAGGTTGATTTCTGATGTTTTTTTCTTTGCAGACTCCAGTGTAAGGCCAAGGAAATTTGAGCTTTATAAACTTTTACATATTCACCGTAACGACCAGATCAGCAGCTTCCTCTTTACTCTTCTTGTAAACTGTCAAATAGAGATCACATCTAGGAAGGTATTAAAATGTCTGTTCATGAAACATTGCTGCTTTCTACTAAAAACAGTACTCTACGTGTCCATAGCCTCTAGGAGTAACAGCAACGCTCAAATTGCTCCTGGAGGCTCATTTGCATATAATAAAACATCGAATTTCTCAGCAATGCGGGCACATATGAGCATGGGTCCAACACAGAAGCCTTCATCTGCCAAGCGCACATGTAACAGGTCAGCCAGTTGCATAAGTACAAAACTGCTGACAGATGCTCTTTAACCTAATTACAATATCATCCAGCTTGCTTAGTATTAGTATACAATAGAATTCATATATAATTTTTAACGTTCACTGCTGCCTTATCCTTACAAAATCTTTTAAGACTGCATTTTATGTATTCATTATATGTAATATCCCATTAATAAAATATAATGTAATGTAATAAAGCAGTATCTTCATGAGCAATGTTCATTTTTAGTGCTTTTCTTTTAAAGGACACTTAATGCTATATACAACATGGAAGAAATAAGGTAGTTTAATCAAAGCAAAGGGTATTAGGCGCCTAGTCTAATTTAAATTCTTGGAGAGATGTCAGTGTTTGACCTAGTAAGTTTTCAGGGGAAAAATAAGGTGTCAATTGCTTTTACAATGTTACGTTTCCACCATGGACTACCTAAAGTTACACATGAAATCATCAGTTATCTCATTATCATTGGAGGATGGAAAAGTTACTGACAGCTTAATTTTACTGCTTGCAAATTGGTTGGTTGAGAGCTTCTCTTTAAGAAATGACCACAGACCATAACAGTTGAACATTTTTGCTTTTTTGGAACATGTAATAGAGAAGGCCACTTCCAGATATTTAGCCCACGGCACCCAGACAGAGGACAGAGGTCGCATAGCAGAGAATCAGGCTTCATGTCACGCACCACTGGAACAGGCCACTTTCAGATAATTAGGCCCCTGGCACCTAGACGGAGGAGAGGTTCATTCAACTTTTGGTTGCACCGCAATATAATGGCAAAATTAAAAAAAGAGGATTCAAGAAAGAAGTGCCCCGGAGTACAAGAATATATGGTTGAGGGGGAGGCAGTTATAAATGTCTATTCTGCACAAGGGATGGACAGGTCCTGTGGGATCCATGCCTGGTTCATTTTTATGAACGTCTGCTTGTCCACGTTGGCTGTGGACAGGCGGCTGCGTTTGTCAGTAATGACGTCCCCTGCCGTGCTGAATACACATTCAGACAAAACGCTGGCCGAAGGGCAGGCCAGCAACTCCAAGGCATAAAAGGCTAGCTCTGGCCATGTGGACAATTTGGAGACCCAGAAGTTGAATGGGGCCGAACCATCAGTCAGTACGTGGAGGGGTGTGCACACGTACTGTTCAACCATGTTAGTGAAATGCTGCCTCCTGCTAAGGGTACTTTCACACTTGCGTTGGTTCGGATCCGTCTGTTTATTTGCACAGACGGATCCGCACCTATAATGCAAACGTTTGTATCCGTTCAGAATGGATCAGTTTGCATTAGGTTTAAAGAAAAATGACAAAGTCCAAATGGATCCGTTTTGAATTACATTGAAAGTCAATGGGGAACGGATCCGTTTTCAAATGCACCATATTGTGTCACTGAAAACGGATCCGTCCCCATTGACTTACATTGTGAAAAAAAAACGGATCCGTTAGCCTCCGCCTCTTCAGACGGACACCAAAATGCTGCATGCTGCGTTTTGGTGTCCGACTCCAAAACAGAATAGTGGCGGAACGGAGCCTAACTGATGCATTCTGAATGGATCCTTATCCATTCAGAATGCATTGGGGCTTAACTGATCCGTTTTGGACCGTTTGTGAGAGCCCTGAAACAGATCTCACAAACGGAATCCAAAACGCTAGTGTGAAAGAACACTAACACGTTCCGTCTCAGGTAGTGGTGCAGTTAGCTGTGGCGTGGTGACAAAACTTTTCCACATTTCTGCCATGCTAACCCTGCCCTCAAAGGGGCTGGCCGTGACACAGCTGCGTTGGCGACCTCTTGCTCCTCCTCTGCCTTCGCCTTGGGCTTCCACTTGTTCCCCTGTGACATTTGGGAATGCTCTCAGGAGCGCGTCTACCAGCGTGCGCTTGTACTCGCGTATCTTCCTATCACGCTCCAGTGAAGGAAGTAAGGTGGGCACAATGTCTTTGTACCAGGGATCCAGCAGGGTGGCAACCCAGTAGTCCGCACACCACTAGGCCGGGCTTGAGGCCCACTGGCAGCAACCACTCATCCGTCTGTTGTTCAATACCCCACCACAACTCCTGCGCGGTGTGTGGCCTGTCCCACAAACATATGAGTTTCAGAACGGCCTGCTGACGTTTACCCCGGGCTGTGCTGAAGTTGGGGGTGAAGGTATGTGGCTGATTGAATGAGCAGGTGGAAGCAGAGGAGGAGGAAGCCGAGTAGGAGGAGGAGGCTACAGGAATCAAAGAATGATGCCCTGCGATCCTTGGCGGCGGAAAGACGTGCGCCAAAGAACTCTCCGCCTGGGGCCAAGCCGCCACTACATTTACCCAGTGTGCAGTTAGGGACATATAGCTTCTCTTACTGGTCCACGTATCTGTGGTTAGGTGGACCTTGCCATAGATGGCGTTGCGCAGTGCACACTTGATTTTATCGGATACTTGGTTGTGCAGGGAGGGCACGGCTGTCTTGGAGAAGTAGTGGCGGCTGGGAACAACAGACTGTGGGACAGCCATCGCCATCAGCTGTTTGAAGCTGTCTGTGTCCACCAGCCTGAATGACAGCATTTCAAAGGCCAGTAGTTTAGAAATGCTGGCATTCAGGCCCAGGGCTCGAGGGTGGCTAGGTGGGAATTTACACTTTCTCTCCAAGGTTTGTGAGATAGAGAGATGAACGCTGCCATGTGACATGGTGGAGATGCTTGGTGACGCAGGTGGTGGTGTCAGTGGCACATCCTCTGTTTGGTGGGTGGCAGGTGCCAACATCCGAGGCAGAGGAAGAGGCTGAGGCAGCAGCAGAAGAGGGAGCATTGGGAGCCCGAGTGAGTTCCTTGTTTTTAAGGTGTTTACTACACTGCAGTTCATGCTTTGCATGTAGATGCCTGGTCATGCAGGTTGTGCTAAGGTTCAGAACGTTAATGCCTCGCTTCTGGCTCTGATGGCACAGCGTGCAAACCACTCGGGTCTTGTCGTCAGCTCATTGTTTAAAGAAGTGCCATGCCAGGGAACTCCTTGAAGCTGCCTTTGGGGTGCTCGGTCCCTGGTGGCGGTGGCCAGTAGCAGGCGAACTCTCTTGGCGGCGGCTGTTCTGCTTTTGCCCCCTGCTCCCTCTTTTGCTACGCTGTTGGCTCGGTCTCACCACTGCCTCTTCCTCTGAACTATGAAAGTCAGGGCCCGACCTTCATTCCATGTGGGGTCTAGGACCTCATCATCCCCTGCATCGTCTTCCACACAGTCTTCCTCCCTGACCTCCTGTTCGGTCTGCACACTGCAAAAAGATGCAGCAGTTGGCATCTGTGTTTCGTCATCATCAGAGACGTGCGGACTCCGATGAGGTGGTATTCCCATGTCCTCATCATCAGGAAACATAAGTGGTTGTGCATCAGTTCATTCTATGTCTTCCACCACTGGGGAAGGGCTAGGTGGATTCCCTTGGGAAACTCTGCCAGCAGAGTCTTCAAGCAGCATAAGAGACTGCTGCATAACTTCAGGCTCAGACAGTTTCCCTGATATGCATGGGGGTGATGTGACAGACTGATGGGCTTGGTTGTCAGACGCCACCTGTGCGCTTTCTGCAAAAGACTGGGTGGGAGATAATGTTGTGAACGTGCTGGATCCACTGTCGGCCACCCAATTGACTAGCGCCTGTACCTGCACAGGCCTTACCATCCTTAGAACGGCATTGGGCCCCACCAAATATCGCTGTAAATTCTGGCGGGTACTGGAACCTGAGCTAGTTGGTTTACTAGAACGTGTGGCTGTGGCAGAATGGCCACGTCCTCTTCCAGCACCAGAGGGTCCACTAACACCACCATGAGCGCGTCCGTGTTCCTTTACTAGATGTTTTCCTCATTGTTACCGTTCACCAAGCACCACAATAAGAAAAAAAATATTTGGCCCAATGTATTGATTTCAAATTCAGGCCTTTTTTACAGGCACCTAACACTATCTGCCTATTTATTTATGTACTGTATTATACTAATCCAGGCACAGCAGTAACCACTGATTTAGGGGAATATCAATTGTAGGCCTAGTATTTAGGCCCTGGATGAAAGGTATCCTTTTATGGACAGATTTACACTTGGAGATGCACAGTAGCGTGTGAAAAAATGTGTAGGATTATGCCTTCAGCAATTGTACTTTAACACTTTGTGTAATATACCCTTTAACGGACAGAAATACACTTGGAAATGCACGGTAGCGTGTGAAGTTATTGAGGATGACCCTCTTAGCACTTGTATATACACCTTGAGTGTAATATACTCTTTTACGGACAGAAATACACTATGAGATGCACAATAGTGCATGCAGATTTACAGGATTATGCTTTCAGCAATTGTAATGTAACACTTTTGTAATATACCCTTTTACGGAAAGAAATATACTTGTAGATGCACGCTGAGTGTAATATACCTTTTTACGGACAGATTAACACTTGGCCTGCAACAGCTGGAATACCAGCTTCAGGATATGGCTATATTGGCAAGTGAATTTAACCCCAGAACAAAATCTATCCTTTGACGGATACTATTAAACTTGTTCAGTCACAGCTGGAACACCAGATTTACTGTATTTATATTTTTGCAACTGTATTTCACCCCAGAACAAAATATATCTTTTGCCAGACACTATTAAACTTGTCCAGTCACAGCTGAAACACCAGATTTACTATTTTTCTATTTTGGCAACTGAATTTCACCCCAGAAAATAATAAATCCTTTGCTGGACACGATTAAACCTGGCCAGCCACAGCTGAAACCACTGATTTATGGTATTGCTATTTTGGCAATCGAATTTCACCCCAGAAAAAATATATCCTTTGCCGGACACTATTAAACTTGTCCAGCCACAGCTGGAACACCAGATTTACTGTATTTCTATTTTTGCAACTGTATTTCACTCCAGAAAATAATATATCCTTTGACGGACACTAGGGAAATTGTCCAGTCACAGCTGGAACACCAGATTCAGGGTATTGCTATTTTGGCAATTAAATTTCACCCCAGAAAAAAATATACCCTTTTACAGACAGATTTAAACTAGGCCTGCAACAGCTGGAATATCAGATTTACTGTATTTCTATTTTTGCAACTGTATTTCACCACAGAACAAAATCTATCCTTTGACGTACACTAGGGAAATTGTCCAGTCACAGCTGGAACACCAGATTCAGAATATTGCTATTTTGGCAATTAAATTTCACCCCATAAAAAAATATACCCTTTTACGGACAGATTTAAACTAGGCCTGCAACAGCTGGAACACCAGATTTACTGTATTTCTATTTTTGCTACTGACTTTCACCCCAGAAAATAATATATCCTTTGACGGACACTAGGGAAATTGTCCAGTCACAGCTGGAACACCAGATTTAGGTTACTGCTATTTTGGCAATTGAATTTCACCCCAGAACAAAATCTATCCTTTGACAGATACTATTAAACTTGTTCAGTCACAGATGGAACACCAGATTTACGGTATTTCTTTTTTTGAAACTGAATTTCACCGCAGAAAATTATATATCCTATGACAGACACTGTTAAACTTGTCCAGTCACAGCAGGAACACCAGATTTACTGTATTTCGTTTTTGGCAACTGAATTTCACCCCAGAAAATAATAAATCCTTTGCCGGACACTATTAAACTTGGCCAGCCACTGCTGGGACACCAGATTTACGGTATTGCTATTGTGGCAACTGAATTTCACCCCAGAAAATAATAAATCCTTTGCCGGACACTATTAAACTTGGCCAGCCACTGCTGGGACACCAGATTTACGGTATTGCTATTTTGGCAACTGAATTTCACCCCAGAAAATAAGTAATCCTTTGCCGGACACTATTAAACTTGGCCGGCCACTGCTGGGACACCAGATTTACGGTATTGCTATTTTGGCAATTGAATTTCACCCCAGAAAAAAATATATCCTTTGCCGGACACTATTAAACTTGGCCAGCCACTGCTGGGACACCAGATTTACGGTATTGAAATTTCTATCCTGAGTTTCTAGGGGTGACAGTAAGCACAGCCAAGCCCCTAATGTAGGATATAGCAAAAAAAAACTAGTATTGATGGATTGATGGACTTGGTGGCAGCATGTGCTGGTGCAGCACAAGACACAAAATGGCCACCGATCAGCCCATAAAAAAGTGACAGAAAAACGCTCTGTGCAGCCTAAAAACCAGTGAGCAATTACAGTAACTATCAGAAGTTGAATGATTCACAGCTGTAGATCGATCACTTCATTAGGTGTTTTTGCTGAGTTCTCCCTGCCTAATCTCGCCCTCACAGCAGCTGCGTCCTATCCCTACACTAATCAGAGCAGAGTGACGTGCGGCGCTACGTGACTCCAGCTTAAATAGAGGCTGGGTCACATGCTGCACTTGGCCAATCACAGCCATGCCATTAGTAGGCATGGCTGTGATGGCTTCTTAGGGCAAGAAGTAAAACGCTAGCTGATTGGCTGCTGTGCAGCCCTTCAGCAAGCGGGAAGAAATCACCGAACAACGGACCCGAACCCGAACTTTTTGCTCATCCCTAATTATCAGTAACGGAAGCATTTTTGCTGAACCCTGCCGGATCCATCAAAAACGCTAGTGTGAAAGTAGCCTTAGATGGCTGAGATCAGGCCACATGTTGCTAGTGGATAAAGCAGACATCCAAGTCATTCCAAAGGGTTCACTAACTTTTTCTTGTAACTGTATGTACATACAGTATGTATATAGTGTTGAATTTTGTAACTGCAGCTGGTCTGCAACCGTCACTTAACTCGGCATACATTCCTACAGTGACATACACACATCATTCCTCTCCGTCACAAAATCCATGAGTCTGTTTTTCACACTACAGCACACTATCCTTAGGCCCCTTTCACACGGGCGTGATTTCCGCGCGGGTGCAATGCGTGAGGTGAACTCATTGCATCCCCACTGAATCCGGACCCATTCATTTCTATGGGGCTATGCACCTGAGCGGTGATTTTTACGCATCACTTCTGCATTGCGTGAAAATCGCAGCATGCTCTATATTGTGCGTTTTTCACGCAACTCAAGCCCCATAGAAGTGAATGGGGCTGCTGGAAAATCACATGCATCCGCAAGCAAGTGCGGATGCAGTGCGATTTTCCCTCATGGTTGCTAAGAGATGGGACTTGATATTTATTATTTTCCCTTATAAAATTCTCAATACAGAATGCTTTGTAAAATGTGGATTAAGGGGTTAAAAATAATAAAAATTAACTTACCTTAGCCACTTGATCGCGTAGTTGACGATCTCTTCTGTCTTCTTCAAGCATTAGCTGCCATCTAAAGGACCTGTGGTGACGTCACATCACATGGTCCAATCACATGGTCCATCACAGGTCCTTTAGCCGGCATTCTGTATTGAGAATGCTATTATTTTCCCTTATAACCATGTTATAAGGGAAAATAATAAAATCTACAGAATACTCAACCCGAAACCGGACTTCAGTGATGAAGTCCGGCTGTGGGTCTGGGTACCAAACATGCGGATTTTTCACACGGGCATGCAAAACGCATTACAAAAGTTTGCAAACGCGCAGAAAAATCGCGCATTTTCCCGCAACGCTCCCGCCCATTATCCGGGATTCAAACCGGACGCCCGTGTGAAAGAGGCCTTAGAGTTGTTGTGTGGCTGCACAGCCTTCCATTTCCTCATCTCACAGGTGCTGTGTTGGAGCTTACTGCAACCACTTGATAACTAGTGATGAAAGGCATAGGTAATATTTGAATTCGCAATATGTTGCTGTAAAACGCTTAGGTGTGTACCTAGGGTAAATGTATTTGTGAAACAAAAAAAATCACATTTTAGTGTCTTCATATTCTGAGAGCCTTAACACAATAAAAGCATTTGTGAAACAAAAAAAAATCATGTTTTAGTGTCTTCATATTCTGAGAGCCATAGTTTTGTTAATTTTTAAATTTTAATAGACCTGGCTGATACGGACGCGGCAATACATAATATGTATACTTTTTTTATTTATTTGTTTTACACAATAAATGCATTTTTGAAACAAAAAAAATCATGTTTTAGTGTCTCCATATTCTGAGAGCCATAGTTTTTTTTATTTTTTGGGTGATAATCTTAGGTAGGGTCTCGTTTTTTGAGGGATAAGATGACGGTTTAATGGGTACTATTTTAGGGTGCGTATGGCTTTTTGATCGCTTGGTATTACACTTTTTGTGATGTAAAGTGAAAAAAATGGCTTTCTTGACGCTTTTTTTTTTATTATTTTTTTTACAGTGTTCACCTGAGGGATTAGGTCATGTGATATTTGAATAGACCTGGTTGATATGGACATGGCAATACCTAATATGTCTACTTTTTTATTTTTTTTACTTAACACAATAAAAGCATTTTTGAAACAAAAAAAACATGTTTTAGTGTCTCCTTATTCTGAGAGCCATAGTTTTTTTATTTTTTGCCCAATTGTTTTATGTAGGGGCTCATTTTTTGCGGGATGAGGTGACGGTTTGCTATTTTGGGGGCCATACGCCTTTTTGATCGCTTGGTGTTGCAATTTTTGTGATGTAAGGTGACAGAAAAATGATTGTTTTAGCACAGTTTTTATTTTATTTTTTCTATGGTGTTCAGGTGAGGGGGTGGATCATGCATATTTTTGTAGTGCTGGATCGTTACGGACGGTGCAATATCCAATATGTCTGGTTTTGTTTTCTTTTTTTCTGTGTTTTATTTGGGGAATTTTTTTTTACTTGAAACATTTATTTTTACTATGAAAAACACTTTTTTTAAACTTTTTATTTTTGGCCCACTCTGGGACTTTAACTTCTGGGGTCTGATCTCCTCTGCAATGCATTACAATACATCGTGTACTGTTATTTATTGGCTGTCAGTTTTTATGCTGACAGCCTGCCTGTGAGACCCAGCCTAAGGGCTGGATCTCGCAGGCTTCCGTAGAAAGCAAGCCCCGATGTTTATGGATGCCTTCTCTGCCATCGGGTCCCCACCACTGCAGCGCAGGGACTCGATAAGTAAGCGTTGGGCACCCTCCGCGAATCCTCTGCATGCCGCAGTAAGCTTTGACCGCGGCATACAAGGGATTATTACGCCGGCATCTATGTTTTTACCAATGCTGGAGTATGCAGCAGGGGCCTGGCTGTCAGTGACTGCTGGGTCCGTGCCCCTGATCGGGCGGGCGCAGCTCCTGCACTCGCCCAATCAGCCTGCAATAGATGTATGGCGCTGGTCCTTAAGTCACATCCACCAGCACCATACATGTACAGCAAAAAAAATAAAAAATATTTTAAAGAGACACATGCTACCCATATTAATCTATGATGAGAGAAGGAAGTATACTGCTAAGATGGAGAAAATATATATCACAAAGCTTCTTTTAGTCACCTGTACTATTCATTTTTGCACAATTTATTGAAACAACATTGACCATTTAAGTACTATTCATTGTGCAGGTGGGCGTCCATGAACTTATTTTTTCAGAATACTCCAGACATGCTGAAGTAGACTGAAATCTGTGAAACCTGGAGGCCAATTGGAAACCCTGAACTCTTTGCATTATCCTCAGAGATTTTTTAATTGATGACCTACCCTCAGGATAGGTCATTAGTATCTGATTGGTGGGGGTCACACCCTACCAATTTACTGATGACCTATCAATTCCTGAACAATTTTTGCAATGTGACAGGGGCATTATCCTGAAGGCCACTGCCATTGTACCATTACAGTGAAAAAGGTATTCAGGGCTGCCATCAGGGCCCTATAAAGTCAAACCATTGCTCCCTACAACTATCTCTTCTCACATTCATAACCATGACAGTCATAAGGTTTTTTTTTATTTTATTTTTAGGCCATTTTGCCATACACAAAAGTAAGATTTTAATTTCTATTACAGGTTAAATTAAGGAAAACAACAATTGTGCCCAGGGGCGGACTGGGAACTTAAAGTGGCCCTGAAAAAAAACTAAATGTGGCCCCAGATACCACAGTGCATCACAAAATACTGCCTAAATAAATTAATGCTGAGAACATCAGATCTTTATGTACCTGGCTTTTGGTCAAGAGGAGGGCTTAGGTGGCCCTCTGGGCATCGGCCCACATGACCAGTCTGTCCCTGATTGTGCCATTGTTTACACCGTATACCAATCCCCATAAAAGATTTGTTCACTATATTGTATGGGTTATTATTATTACAGGAATACCAAGTACTGTTTTGTGATATTTCAATTTAATATGTTACAAAAACAAATTTATTGTAATCATTTTAGTGCCAATATGTTTAGTAATTTAGTAACTTTGCAGAAAATAAATTTTTACTTTCTAGTTTTTCTTTTACCATGAAAAAAAAGTTTGGAAAGTGAAAATTCCATTTATTTGCCATAACCTTTTTTAACGGTCTCTGGTAAGAATTGAACCCCAGAGCTTCTGCATGGCAGGCATCAGTTTACTACTACACAGTAGAACCACATTGCAGCATGGGTTGATTTGTCTATGACTTAAAACGCAACTAAACATTTACACTACTTGATATAACAGTAATACTATTTAGTAGCTTTTCAGCCACATAAAATCCTATCTATAGAGCAGCAGTTGACCACTCCTGGGAAAGGTACTATTGTCCTTGAATTTCCTCCATTTGTATACATTTTTATGACTGTGGATTGGTGGAGTTCAAACTCTTTAGAGATGGTGGAGGTGCTCAGAAATCTCTTTTGTTTATGCCACAATACACCTCCTTAAACTTGTATTGTGTCCTTATCCATGTATTGGTCAGACTTTGATAGATCCCTGTTCTTTAAATAAAACAGTAAAACTTATCACCGGCGCTGAAGGCTATCTCTCAGCTGCAATATCACTATATGTCCGTGTACATATAGAATGTAGTTAATTCAGTAAATATAAATGCAGATATTGCGCTTATAAGGACCTTGCTATTTTCGTACTGACACTGACTAACTGTGCAGTAGTTAAAGTACAGTGCCTACCTTATGTCCTCGTTGCTTTGGGACACTTTAGATGCCGCCTCTTGCGATGTAGTATTGCGGGATTACGGTCAGGTTTTAAACTTAGTACAGCGTTCTTTGTATGTGGAGCGTGCCCCGGCCGGTAGCACTAGCTCCAAAAAACGGCTCCCCTAAGTTCGCGCTCACGTTGGAGCGAGTGACGTCACTCTGGGAGCTTACGGGGTGTAGCTGGAGACAAAACAGTACACGTTGCTAAAGTGTCCCAAAGCAACGAGGACATAAGGTAGGCACTGTACTTTAACTACTGCACAGTTAGTCAGTGTCAGTACGAAAATAGCAAGGTCCTTATAAGCGCAATATCTGCATTTATATTTACTACTTTAAATAAAACAGGTCGTCCACTCACACCTGATTGTCCTCCCATTGATTGAAAACATAACTCTAATTTCACCTTAAAATTATGTGCTAATCCTAAAGGTTCACATACTTTTGACACTCATAGACATGTAATATTGGATCATCACTTGTCTGTCCAATCTAATATTTTTGACTTATTTGTTTGATTTTGTCTTTTTATATATTTTGGACTTGTCTGAAATTCTGGTGCAGTTTTAGGCACCGCTGCATATACAGAATAGATAGATAGATAGATAGATAGATAGATAGATAGATAGATAGATAGATAGATAGATATAACATAGTATATAAGACCGAAAAAAGACATTTGTCCATCTAGTTCGGCCTGTTTCGAAATAGATAGATAGATAGATAGATAGATAGATAGATAGATATGGAAATGGCTAACTGGCTGATGAAATTCTGAGATGACTGTTTTCACAGAGGCTTAGTAAGAGGAAACCAGATGGTTGGATAGCAGTGGTAATCACCACATAAACCCAAATGTAAACTTCTCATGTGCAAGATACGTTATTACATGGTTTCCGCAGTTAAAATGTCTTTACTGCATCTGGTTGAGCAGTGATGTGAGAACATAGGAAATACTGGTCTAAAACAACTTGTGGGTAACTGATTATTTAAGGGTTGTACATTTCACAGAAATAAGACAGACCACAAAACACCAGAGTATTATTTTCTATGGACTGCAGGGTACTACAAAGTCAGTACTATAGTCTTTGGGGAGTACTATTTTACTATTTTATTTCTCCCTGTGGCATAAGAAGTCTTCAGATGAGTTACTATAATCTTAAATGATTTCTCAAGGCATGTTTAAAAGATTAAATACTGGCTTACAGGATAACTACCTTACATCTGGTGGCAATAGAGGCTTAGAAGAGAATTAATTTCCAAGACTATAGCCTGTGAGATATAATGAGATGTCACCGAGATGACTCACATTATGGCACATTTATATTATGTTGGTACTATTATGCAGAGATCTTAGGCATTATGATCATGGAAGTATTACAGCTTTATGCAATCTCCAGGTTTTACACAGACACTTCTGAGAACAATGCCCCCCGCCCGCCCCAATATTCCTTTAAGATTCAAACCTTTTTCTGTCGCATAATGCACAAATCCAAAAAAAAAAAAAACAACATTTAGTCAAGCCTAATCTAATAGATGCAATATTATGGAAGTACTCTCCCCATAAACATCTTATAAGGGCACCCGATCTACTGTTCAGTTGTATGCACGTGCATTTATTTGGGTACTATACAGAGGCTATTTGGGTATTATACGTGGACTATGCAGCACATTTATCAAGACAGCCTAATAGAAAAACTAAGTTGCCTATAGCAACCAGACCTCTGCTTTCATTTCTAAAACTCCTCTGGCACGCTTACCAATGTTTGAGTTGGTAAAATCGGGACATATAAGCACCGCCCCAGGAACTTCCTGAACCCGCCCATAAACAATGGGGATTTTGCTAGCCCCTCCTATTTTCAGTCCGGGACACCACAAATTTGCCAGGACTGTCACTAAAAATCAGGGACTGTCCCACCAAATGTGGGACAGTTGGCAACCCTGGTAAAATGAAAGTTATGATTTGGTTGCTATGAGTATTTCTTTTAGGAATTTTTGATAAATAGTGTCCAATATTCCGATTTGCACACTATATGGGAAATGTGCGCCCCTGTTCCGTTAATTTTCCCTACCCGTAAAATTTTTCTACCCTTGTCATTTCCGGTTCTGTCCGAAGTAACGTATGCGGGTAAGGGAGGAGGTGTGTCACGCCACTCGCTTACTGAGTGGCTGAGTAGGATTCGGCACAGGAGATCGCCGCTAACTGTGAACGCGCATAGGGTAGGGAAAATTTACGGCCAATTGCGCATGCGCCGCAGGTAGTGAAAAGTTACAGCCCAGTGCGCAAGCGCGAACGCGCACTGGGCGGTAAGTCTTCACTAGTCTTCACTAAACTAAGTTTTTCCTACCCTAGGCACTAGACTAGATGCAGCAAGCGTTCGCGCCTGCGCACTGGGCTGTAACTTTTCACTACCCGCGGCGCATGCGCAATTGGCCGTAAATTTTCCCTAACCTGTGCGCGTTCCCAGTTAGTGGCGCTCTCCTGCGCCGGAACCGGAAATGAGGAGGGTAGAGAAATTTCACGGGTAGGGAAAATTAACGGAACACCGGCACAAATGAATATACAGGATCCATAATAGCTGGTCAACTCCAGTGGTGCTCCGTGTCATCAGCAATAGCAGTCCCAAGCAGTGGTGTAAATATAGGGGTCACAACAGTCTCAGCTGCGAATGGACCCCTAAACCAGGAGGGCATCAAACACTCCCCATTACAGTCTGAGTCTGCCCTTAATGATCAGGCAGACTGAATTACTCTGCCCTGTCAGAACTGCACTCATCAGTATGATCAGTGCTAGACGGAAACAGAGAGTTACAGCATGGGCAACTGGACCCTACGTATGTAGAATTAACCCTTACACTTCCCTACATCAGGAATATAAACAATGTTGCATTAACCCCTTCAGTGCTCTAGATTATCAGCCTCTTCATTGTCATACTCAGCCAGAGATATATTAATCTGCCCTAGACCATCATAGATACTGGAATAAATTCCCTCACTGTCACAGCCCACTAGGGATATTGATGTTAACCCCTTCACTGCCCAAGACCACTATGAATACTGACATTAACACATTCACTGCTGTACAATAGGTATACTGACATTAATCATTTTAATGGCATAGACAACCAGGATCCCTACATTAAACCCTTCACTGCTCTAGATCCCCAGGGATTCTGACACTAGCCATTTCACTAGATCACCAGGAATTTATTTGGGTATAATATATGGACTATGCGGGAGTTTTATCAAGACAGTCTAAAAGAAAAAATGTGTTGTCTATAGCAACCAATCAGAGCTCTGATTTCATTTCACAAACTGCTCTGGTAAAATGCTCAGACTAATACTTTTACTGCCATAGACCACCAGGAATTCAAAGGCTTAGAAGGATCATTGCAAGCAATGCGAATAAAAACTTAAGTCCACGATTGCTTTTCCTACTATGAGCACAACTGGTCTCCAGCGTAGTAAGTCCAATTCCCACCAAAGTCCAATTAATAGTCATAAAGACTGCGCAGCTCCAGATAGATACAGATCCGACTAAATTATAGTAGATAGACGACTGTCTTGGTATAGTCAGTCACTGTTTATGTCAAGCGTGGACTCTATAACAACTCTTGTCTGCACCTCCTATATTGGAAAGGACAGAATGCCCAAGAATAGTAAAGTACTGCCAGCACTTGATATCAAACCAGTATTTGTTACACTTACAAGATTCCATAAAACATAAACATATACAATTTGAAATTGGTCTCCCGTCACTCGCCTGACCCGGGTTTCGCCTCCGCTTCTTCAGGGGCATATGTACCACCCTTCGGGGGGGTGTCTCTTATACTTTGCCGGAAGTAACTCCTCCCTCTATTTACATAATTTACCTTTCATACTTTCATCTTGCATTTGGCCTTATGGGGCTTGGTACGGGGATCTTGTATAAAATATGTGGATATGGATCCTGACTAGTGTTCACATCCCTTGGAACTGAAGAAGGGGAACTAGGGAATTTGAACAGTTTGAGGAAATATAAATGTTTTGGGGTATAAACTCCTATTTGTACATGGAAGTTTTATTTTATATTTATTTTTTATTTGATTGTACAATATGAATTAGAAGTGGGTATGCAATTATGTATGAGAAGATATGAAATGAATTAAAATGAAAGTATGAAAGGTAAATTATGTAAATGGAGGAGTTACTTCTGGCAAAGTATAAGGCCTCTTGCACACGAGCACCACAAATTAGGTCCGGATACGTTCAGGGTGCGTTCAGTGATAATCGCGCAATTTTGCTTGGGTCTGGCGTCCGTTTGGTATGCGATTGCATTGCATTATTGCCTTTTTTCCATGCGGATGATATGCGGATTGCATGCATTTTTAATGTGCGTAAAAAAAAACTGATCCATTCTCTAGATTCCCCTGTTACTGCAAACACATATAAATACCCCCAGCATTGTTTTTTTGGACAGCTCCATTTGTTTGGGAGTTTTGGTTGTTTGCCGTGTGTGTGTGTTTGGTGATTGGATTTCCCTTTGCAGGATGTCCACTTTCACCGTGTCATCCACTGACCATGTATTTTTGCACTGGCTGGTCTTCCGCTGTTTTGGAGAGCGGCCAGAAATTATAGAGGAGGAACCACGGAGGAAGAGTGTTTGGGTGCATCCTATCATTTCGCACCAGGCCGTGCGCACCCTGTGAAGTTCTTTAATTATTGCCGCATGTCGGTGGCTACCTTTGATCGGCTGTTGGCGGAGTTGAGGCCTGCCTTGACTTTCCAGAACACCAACATGCGGCGGAGTGTGTCACCTGAAGAACGTCTCATTATTACTTTAAGGTAAGACTATATTATTGGACTCATACATGAATTACCCACTGTTTGTCAATACATATCAGGCCTGTGTATTCTGAACTTTACCTGTTCTATGTATAAGTACTTAATAGTAGTACACATGTATTGTATATTTATACATTGTATATTGTATACATTTACAGTAAGAAACTGTGTGTGCTTTTGGGCCGGCCACTTTGTATAAAGTCACTTGGTGTACTACCAAGTCATGATTAGTCACACCAGATTCAAGTTCTGCAGGGGTTGATCTTTATAATCCTGGCTGTAATTATGAGGATATGACACCTGTGTGTATATGGTAATGGTCTGGAAGTTGATGTAGCTAAATAGGTTTCCTTACTTTAAAGTATATATCAATATCAAGTATTCAGTCCAAATCTTGGAATATGGCCTAATGTTATTTCAACTTGCCAGACACATTGCAATTAAATAATGTAAAGTAATCTATTAGGTTGAAAAAATGTGATATTTTGTGTATTAAATTAGTTTTTTCATTTCAGATATCTGGCGACAGGCAATTCGTTTTCTTCTTTACATTTTGAGTTTAGAATTGGGACCTCCATAATTGCTGGCGTGGTAAGTGCCACATCCAACCAGGCAGCAATGGCTTGATATAGCCCAGGGCTTCCAGGAGAGGGCTCAATTCCCAAATTGCATTAGTGCCCTTGATGGGAAGCTAAAGAAGCCACCGAAGTCAGGGTCCCGATACTATAATTATAAACAGTTTTTCTCTGAAGTTTTGTTGGCCTTGGCAAGCACAAACTACAGGTTTATAATTGTAGATATTGGGTCCTATGGAAGTACTGCAGATGCTCGCATCTTCAGGACTTCCAGAATGGGTCGGTGGCTTCAGTCCAACCAACTGGACATACCATAGCTAGCAAAACTTCCTGCCTCCTCTGGCCCACCAGTGCCTTATGTGGTAGTGGATGAGAGTTTTGCCCTTTCTACCCACCTCATACGTCCCTTTCCTAGGCAAGGTTTGGATGCAAAGAGGCACACTTTTAATTACCCGTTAACTAGGGAAGGAGGTTTGTGGAGTGCGCCTTTGGGATTTTTTCTAGTAAATGGCGGGTTTTTCTTTCGTCCATACAGCTGGCCCCTGAAAATGTTAATGTGGTCATCAAAGCGTGTGTAGTGCTGCATAACTACATATGTACCCTGATGAAGACGCTCAAGTCTATAGTCCTCCATCTGGAAGAGACACTTTCCAACTTGGAAGATCTGGATCTGCTGGACTGAGAGTGAGGGACTTATTTTCTGATTATTTTATGTGCCCAATCGGTTCTTTCCCTTTTTAGCAGTAGTACTCGACTCATGGACGTTTGTGTTTTTCAGTTATTTCTTTTATCTGGATGGATATTTTTTAGTTAGGGACTCGCAAAATAATGAGGACCCGTGGGTTGCGGGCTTACATATTTTGCTTAAATATATTATTTCCAACATGGTATGTGAAATATTTACTAATGCTTCATTCATACACATTTTTAAAATGTCGCAAAAAATGTATGCATGCTTTCCCATCATTATAAATAAAGTTGTACTTGGCCTCATGATGTACCACAAAAATATCATTACATGTGTCATGGCACATAACTCCATCTGTATTGTGTTTACTATTGTGTGCTTAAAGGACATTATATTGTGGATAATGTTATGTATATATGTATAATTAATAAAAATATGTTGAATAAAGTTTATAAATTGTAAGCTATAGGTTAAAACCTCATTAATAATAGTCTGTGTAAGTGATCGAGAAAACAAGTACCGTATTTTCCGGCGTATAAGACGACTTTTTAACACCTAAAATTCTTCTTAAAAGTCGGGGGTCGTCGTTATACGCCGGGTGTAAGGCAGCACAGGGAGAGGGAAGCAGTCCCTCCCTGCCCATGTGCTGCTGCTGCCACCAATGAGGAGAGAGGGGCGGAGGAGGAGGGGCGGGCGCACGGCACTCCAATGACAACAAACGTTTTATACATTGCTGGCACCCGGCATCTCACATGTCTGTGCGGCGCATTGCTTAAGCATAAGCAATGCGCCGCGCAGACATGTGATTTACCGGAAGAGGGAGAGCCCGGCCCACAGCACATACAGTAAGAGACCGGCCGACCCTGTCTGGTGCTTTTTGACAGGGACCAGCCGGCAGATTTTCAGGGAGATGTTGATGGGAGCGCAGGAGCAGGCAGATAAGAGGCGGAGCAGGCTTCCTGCCACACATGCCTGCTCCACCTCTAAGTTTTCATACTGCCTGCTCCTGTGTAAGGAGGGCAGATGAGAGGCTGGGGGGCTTATGAGAGACTGGGGGCTGATGAGAGGCTGGGGGCTGATGGGAGACTAGGGGCTGTGAGAGACTAGAGGGGCTGAGAGAGACTAGGGGGCTGTGAGAGACTAGGGGGGCTGATGAGAAGCTGTGGGTCTGATGAGAGGCTGGGGGCTGATTAGAGGCTGGGGGGCTGATGAGAGGCTGGGGTAGTCTTATACAGCGAGTATAGACCAAACCTATATTTTAACTGGAAAAGTTTGGGGGTCGTCTTATACGCCCAGTCGTCTTATACGCCGGCAAATACGGCAAATACGGCAAATATATATAGTTAAGTGTACTGTATTTGGGTAAGATTACTGTATATTATAAGTGTACTAATATTAATGTGGTGTATGTGTTGGTGATACAGAAATATAATTATGCAATGTATTTAATAAAGAGAAGTAACAATAAAAATCTGGTAAATAAAACTCTTTTTATTTTAAAATAAACATATTAGTCATCTCGACTTTTTGTTTTAGGTTAATGTTCTGAAAATAAAATAAATAAAGCATAAAAAAATTCACAAATTAATAAAACGCCCAGATGGTGAGAGTGGGCACTGAAACTGCGGCCCAGGGTAGCCTGGTTGGGAAGGGGGGCCCCGAGTACTGCGATGGGGCAGCTTGTGAGGAGGACAGGCTGCCCATATGAGGAATCCCCCTGATAATGTGTGGCATATAGGCTACTGTGGCCCATAATGATGCCTTGGAGGGGGGAATTGTGGAAGAGGCGTTGGTGGATGCTGTGAGCCCTGGGAAATTGGCATTGGCTGTGGGCCAAACATGTGCCCATGGAGGCGCCAATTTTCCAGGGCCCCAAAGATTTCAGTCGGGTCGTTGAGGGGAGTGGCTGCATCCAGAATGATTCCGAGAGCTGATTTGGTTCTCAGTACTCGTTCAGGAGGCAGTTGGCGCAAATAATGGGCCAAACTATGGTCAAAAAGGTCAAAATTATCCTCCTCTAGATAAATAATCCAGAACCTGTGTATTAATCAGAGATTCAGCAGGAGGCATTGCCCGTTGTCTGGCCAGGCTGCATAGAGCCAAAGGGGGGGGGATCACCTCTGGAAGCAGCTGGAGGCCTGGATGGTGCCTTGCTGGGTCCTGGGGCACTCCCAGCCTGCGATGACCCAGAGGGAGTTTCTTCCTCGCAGGCACTGGATTACTGCGGAGCCGAGTCATCCCCTTCCTCCTCTAAGTTGTCCTCCATTCTTAAAAAATATATAACTAAAATAGTATATTACTATATGAACAGTATTTTGTTTTATAAATATTCACGTCACATATTACTATCATTATCAAAATATTTTTTGCACATAGTACTACATGAACTAACTAACATATTACATATGGGGTCATTTAGCTACATTGGGGAAATTAGAAGTGTCATAGCTGCCCATAGCAACAAATCCTAATCCACTTGTCATGTTGGTCACCTACTTTTGCTAATGAAATAAGAAATTTGAATGGTTGCTATCGGCAAATGTGCCATTTCAACATGAACAATTTTTACAAATCACATTACCTACATAGTCTACATACAGTGTGTATGGATAAACATGTAGCGGTCTTTGTGTAGAATTACGGTAACTTACGGACGCAGATCCATGACCTCACGGAGGAACATGAGTTGTTCCCTGAACATATATGGCCTTTTCTTTGGGGGCCCGGAACCACTCCGCCTCTGGTGCTGCATCTCTTTGCGGAACTGGTCCCTGCAGCTCCAACGATTCTTGACCTCATTGACTTAGCTAAATATACAATCCAATAGATGATAACATATTACATGTGCTATGCTAGGGAGGATAACGTATCACATGTGCCACACTAAGGAGGACAGCAAGGATCACACATGTATACATTGGCATACTGCCAATATAGGCAGACCAGAGGAGCACAAGGAAGGCCCCACCAACTTTTCTTCTGTTCCAGGCCCTGCTTGCTTCCTCTATGCTCAGTCAGGACCCCAGAGTGGGGAATTTCCTGGCTTAGAAGTCCCTGCTCTGCCTCCATATATGGATGTATCCATATATGGAGTCAGTGTTATGAACGTGAAAGGGGTATTACCAAGCATGGTCACACCCTGTGTATGCGAGTCTAATTAAGACTCTATTTTTGAAATGTTTCTGTGAGGATTCAAACTCACAACTATCTACATTAAAGACAAGAACCTTAACCACTGTGTTATATAGCTCAGTGCTAAGTCATTACTGAAAAACCTCAGAGAAGTTTCTCTTGTGTCACACAAGAGAAACTTCTATGAGGTTTTTAATACAAGAGAAACCTCTATGAGGTTTTTCAGCACTGACTTAGCATTAAGCTCTATAGCTCAGTGGTTAAGGTTCTGCCTTTAATGTAGATGGTTGGGAGTTTGAATCCCCACAGAAATGTTTTAAAAATCTAGAAAAGAAAATAGAAAAATAGAAAAGTCTAAATAAAACTTAAATGCACAGGACTCACTTCATTAAAAAAAAAAAATTTCTTTTCATCGCGATATTCTGACCCTCATAACTTTTTTATAGCTATGTCTACGGAGATGTATGGGGGCTCATTTTTTGCAGGACGATCTGTCATTCTTGACAATACCATTTTGGGGTGTGTATGAATTGATCACTTTTTATTCAATTTTCTTGGGAGATAAAGTGATGAAAAAAACTTGAACCTCCCTTTTTTTTAAAAAAAATTCTGTTATGCTATTAACAATATGGGCTAACTTTTTAAAAATATTTTAATAGCATGGGCGTTTTTGCATGCAGCAAATTTTTTTTTAGTTTTTTTATATTTTCAAAACTTTTTTTACATTTTTGTTACTTTTTGTTATGCCCCCCAATCATTGGATGTAAATTGCTCCATTAGGGTGGGTTCACACTAGCGTTATGGAGTCCATTATGGCTTTCCATTATAACATGGTTATAACGGAAAATAATGGAATCCATACGATGGAATGCAAAAAGGAAGCCTTTAAGAGGCATTCCATTTTGCTCCGTCCTAATAGAAGTCTATGGGAAAAGCATAACGGATCCATCTGGGTCCCGTTATGCAAGACGGTAAACAAAGTCCTGTCAAGGCTTCTGTTTTGCATTCCGTCATAATGCAAGTCCATGGGCAGCAAAACGGATCTGTCCTTCCGTCTTATGGTTTCCTTATTTTCCGTTATAACCATGTTATAATAGAAAGCCATAATGGACTCCATAATGCTAGTGTGAACCCACCCTTAGTCTGTATAGAAATCACTATATCACATTTCAGTGCTGTCACCTAGTGGCCCAAACTGCAATATACTAACAATGAGCCTGGAAACCTAGTACAGGCTGTGGCTTATTTATAGAACATGGTGCTTTTCCGCTGGGGAAAAGCGCACCTGAAGAGGAATCCCAGGTTTTTAACACTCTCAGATGCTGTGAGTGAGGGGAACTGTCACGGCCTCGGTGTTGTGCGCCGTGACACGGTCGCCGTGCAAGCTGTTGCCTGGGGCAACATGCTGTTTATGCAGCATGTATGTGTTCTGCCCCTCAGATCATGGTTCCTTCCTGTCTGGTGCTGGAGGGATTAACTACCTGACTGGGTGTGGCCATTTGGTGTTTCCAGGTCTGTGGCTTCCAGGCTGGAGTTAGTTGTACTCCAGCTTCTGTTTGTGCTGGAGCTATGCTCCTGTCCTGGGTGTTCTATCTGCCCAGTCCTTGAGGGCCACCTAGTGGGACATTGATGTCTCCCCGATGTCATCTATGTGCTGTTGTCTACCTTCCCTTCACTACCCATGCATATGTTTGGTGATGTTTATGTATGGGTGGTTGTTGTCTTGTCTAGTGGTTGTTACATGTCTGGTCTGTTGGTGTCTTTAGTCCAGCATGTTTGCTAGACACGTTTCCTTTGTGTTGTACCTCTGGAAGGGTTACCTCTGTGCAGCTCTGCCAGGGGCCGCCATGCTTCCTGTCCATATGGGGGTCCGGTCGTCGTTGTTGCCGCAGCAGGTAAGTGCCTTATGTTTCTAGGCTCTTACCTGCTGATTCAGTAGCTGTTCACTGCCTGTCCTTTTCTTTGCAGCTAGGACGGTGGAGACTCCTGTTCATCCGTCTCAGCCCTTTCTCTGTTTGAGGAATTATCAGGGCGACTCAGGGTCCTAGGTTCCTGGGTATGAGCCATCCTACCATCCAGGTCCGTTCATGCGGTTAGGAGTCAGGGCAATGATTCATGAAGCAGAGGAGGTGACCTGCTCCCTGTTCCTGGTGTCCAGGCCTTGCTGCTTTCCCGTTTACCCACGCTGTACGGTGGGGAGTTTTCACTCATTCCTCACCGTGACAGGAACTTATTGCTGTGAGGGGAGGGGGCATGTGGCGTATTCTGGGGCCATAAGGACGAAGAACTGTTGCATTTTGGGGGGCATAATAGGGGTTGGATAACCCTTTTAACCATTTTCATTTTTTTCCCTATCTTCCTTGAGCCATAACTTTTTTATTTTTCCGTTCACATACCCATATGAGGGCTTATTTTTTTAGGTAAAAGTTGTACTTTAATATGGCATACAATGCAGTGGGAAGCAGGCAAAAAAATCCAAATGGGGTGGAATAAAACAAAACTCCTCGACTATTTTGCGGGTTTTGTTCCTACGGTGTTCCCTTTACGGCAAAACTGACCTGTGCCCTTCATTCTCTGGGTCAGTAGGAATACAATGGGGGTGTGGCAAGGGAGGAGCCAGGGCAAGTGATGGGATGGGCCAGGTTGAGTAGTGGGCGGAGTTAGGGGGCCCACTACTCTCCACATCCTTAGCCCGTGGTGTCTTTGGCATGGCTTACAAATGGTCCACAAGGGCTGGAAATTTCAGCAGCAAACTCCTGCCTCATATGCTGGCTGGAGCCAGATGCTGAGCAACTCAACTTCCTGTCTAAAATCCCTTCTGTGTTGCTAAGTTACTTGCGTTAAAAACGCAACACAACACATTGCATCTGGATGCGATACGATTTTCACACAGCCCCATTCACTTCTATGGGGCCAGTCTATGGGAAAGCATAACGGATCCGTCTGGGTCCCTTTTAGTGTTGAGCACATATATTCGAATAGCGAATTTTATTAGCAAATATCGGCACTTCAATAATTCGCGAATATTTAGAATATATTGCTATATATTCATTTGTTTGAATATTCACACTGAAATTCGGAAACGGGCACTGACTGGAGCGGGATGAAATCCTAGGGAGCCCGGAAACGTAAGAACTGTTTTTTGGGGAACCAGACAGCAGGGAGGAATCAATCATGTGTGTGTTCACTACTTCATAAAAAATGATGAATATTCTAATAAGGAATATATAGCACTATATTGAATATATTGCTATACAGTATATTCATTTTTTCGAATATTCGCGAATATATGACGAAAATTCTACAAAACATTTGTCAAATATCGCGAATTCGAATTTAGCCCCTGCCGCTCATCACTAGTCCCATTATGCAAGACGGAAAACAAAGTCCTGTCTTGCAGATTGGGAACCAGATGGATCCGTTTTGACTCCCATAGACTTCTATTAGGATGAAAAGCAAACGGAATGCCTTTTAAAGGCTTCCATTTTGCATTCCTTCTTAATACAAGTCTATGGGCAGAAAAATAGATCTGTCCTTCTGTCTTATGTATTCTGTTATTTAGTTAGTTATAAGCCATAACGGAATCCCTAACGCTAGTGTGAACCCACCCTCAGTGGTTGCCGAGAACTAACATCACAATCATTGCAGACTAGGCCTGGAAAAGAGTCACGACTGCCTGAGAGTCATGGTTATTCATACATTTCTGCTCTCCCTGCCCACCTTCTGATGATGACTGACAGTCTTCTACCTAGTTTTCTTCCTTTCTCTCTAGGAGAGAACTGCCAATCATCAGCAGATGGGTGAGAGTGCAGGAGATTATGAATAACCATGACTCTTCTCAAGTAGATTTGGCTCTTTTCAAGGCCTGGGCTGCAATGATTATGATGCTGGTTCTCGGCAACCATTTACTTTTAGCTGATGTGTGACACACCACTGAAATCAGCATTTCTGTCATTATTTTATGCTGCCCTCAGTGAGGCCAGCATAAAGTTGATGACCTTACTCAAGGAGCGTAAGGTCCACACTGGAGGCAACTGGAAGCTGTTTGCTGTGAGTCGGACCTGTCTATGGGCAATTTGCCCACCGGCCCCTGGTACTGCACATAAGGCACAGGTAGGTTAGCGTTAGGTCCCGTGCCACTTGAGATACCTTGACGGGGTGCGCGGGCTCCCGTATGTCCTTCACATAAGGATATATTAGCTAAAGTCTCATTTTAACACCAATGTGAGGGTTTAGTCAGATTTTGTTGTTTGCATCCACCACAGTAGTGCACCTATTCTTGTAAATGTTTAATTTATATAGTCCATTACATCCACACATTTTGCTATCTGGTGTAGGATGTCTTTGTGGCACTTGTGGTCCGCTGCAGGCATCTTCCATGCATTTTTTGCTGGGGATCACCGTTAGCAACGGACCACATGTGCAGGATTTGCTCCCCCGGTATAGATGCACAACTGCATATGGGGTTGAGCATTTCCTGCTTCTTGAGACCACATTATTTTGTCATGTAGTTTGTATATGTATGCTTGGAGGTGTATAAACTCCAAATTTAAATGTGCCTTGATTTTCATCTATGGGCAACATTTGGTGCACCTGTGAGGCCTGCGTCATATTATTTAGCCCTGGGGGGGACTCACAGCCTCCTCCCATTGTATGGGTGGTTTCACACTGGAGGCAACTGGGAGCTGTTTGCTGTGAGTCAAACCTTACACTCCTGTAATTTGCCCACCGGCCCCTGGTACTGCCCATATGGAACAGGTAGGTAAGCGTTAGGTCCCGTGCCACATGAGATACCTTGACGGGGGTGCGTTGGCTCTGGTATGTCCTTCATATAAGGATATATTGGCTAATGTCTCATTTTAACACCAGTGTGAGGATTTAGTCAGATTTTGTTGATTGTATCCACCACAGTAGTGCACCTGTTCTTGTAAATGTTTATTTCATAATATCTGTATGAGGCTACTATTTGCACACTGTATTGCATGAATATTGTCACATATTGTATATGAACATGTGTAGTGTTATGGACCAGCAAGTGTGGACCCACTTGGCCAAACCCTAAGGACGTTATGTCGGTGCTCTGGCCTTTGCTGCAGGGAAGCAACCCAGACTGTTACCTCCTGTGATAGTACCGATGTAGTTGGCAGCTGACCAACAGGGGTCAGGGATTCTGGTGCAGGCACCAGAAGCTCAGGATACAGAAAACTCACTGGTTTTACATTGGTTTCTATGACGCCGTGCGCTTCGTGCTCCAACCGCTGTACAGTGATACACACGTATAGATCATACGAGTGTATTACTGTACAGCGGCGCCGGCACAAAGCGTACGACGTCATAGCAACCAATGATACCATGCGCTCGTGCACTCAGCAGGACGGCAGGATGGGTTTTCACGGACTGTAGTCTGTGAAAATCCTTATCTCTGTGAATGAGGCCTAAGGAGACAGAGGCTGGAGGACAAGGCAGAAGCATGGAGGCAGCACTTGTCCTAACATTTAGCTTTAGATGTATGACTCATTTTGGAGATAATTCTAAGGTGAAAAATATATGCAGCCGACACTCAACCCGAAATCATTCCCCAATGCTTAGGGGATTTTCACGGCTACATTTCAGTTACCCTCAGTTCACACTTGCGCGTTTTACAGCGCGTTCGAACGCGCTGTAAAACGCTCAACAGGAGAAAACTCATGTTTCCCTATGGGCATGGTTCTCACCTGAGCGTTTTACAGCACGTTTGAACGCGCTGTAAAACGCCCTACACGTAAAGAAGTTCTTGAGCTTCTTTGGGGCGTTTTGTCGCGCGTTTGCACCCATAGACTTCAATAAGAACGCGCGTTTAACACGCGTTAAAGTGTAGATATGCCTTTTTCAATTGGTCTCCAGAGTCACGAACGCGCGTATGACGCGCGTTTCCTATTTGCAAAAATGCGCTGTAATACGCGCGTAAAACGCGCGTCTCAGAAACGCTCAGGTGTGACCCCAGGGTCAATGTCTGAATGTAAGAACACCTATGGTACTAACAATTCTGTAATAGGAAGCAAAAAAAAAGAAAAAAACATGGAAAACTGACTTTCCATACCAATAAACATTTTTGTAGCATATCTAAGGCCTCTTTCACACGGGCGTCATGTTTGACGCCCGGATAAGAGGCGGGTGCGTTGCGGGAATATGCGCATTTTTCCCGCGCAGGTGCAAACGTGAGAAAAAACGCCATGTTTGGTACCCAACCCGAAGCCGGACTTCATCACTGAAGTTTCGGGTCTTCTGGAGAATTGATTATTTTCCCTTATAACATGGTTATAAGGGGAAATAATAGCATTCTTAATAAAGAATGCTTAGTAAAATGAAGTGGAAGGGGTTAAAAATAATAAAAGTTAACTTACCTTAGCCACTTGATCGCGCAGTTGCGATCTCTCCTCTCTTTCCCTGCATCAGCTAAGATCTAAAGGACCTGTGATGACGTCACATCACATGGTCCAATCACATGGTCCATCTTACCATGGTGATGGACCATGTGATTGGACCATGTGATGTGACGTCATCACAGGTCCTTTAGCTGTTAGCTGATGCAGGGAAAGAGAGGACAGATCGCAACTACGCGATCAAGTGGCTAAGGTAAGTTAACTTTTATTATTTTTAACCCCTTCCACTTCATTTTACAATGCATTCTTTATTAAGAATGCTATTATTTCCCCTTATAACCATGTTATAAGGGAAAATAATAGAGATCGGGTCCCGTTGCTTGCGGATGCTTGCGATTTTCCCGCAGCCCCATTCACTTCTATGGGGCCTGCGTTGCGTGAAAAACGCACAATATAGAGCATGCTGCGATTTTCACGCAACGCAGAAGTGATGAGTGAAAATCACCGCTCATGTGCACAGCCCCATAAAAATGAATGGGTCCGGATTCAGTGCGGGTGCAATGCGTCCTCCTCACGCAAAAGGGCCTAAGAAAGGGGCCTAAGAATATCTTTTTACTACCAAGTCTATGGGAAACCTCAATTACAATATTACAGGTTAGAAACACCACAACAAACACAAAAAAAAATAGGGCAGGCTGCAGTTTTAAAAAGACTTAGGCCTCATGCACACGATCGTTGGTGTTTTGCGGTCCGCAAACCGTGGATCCGCAAAACACGGAAGCTGCTCCGCATTCCGTTCCGCAATTTGCGGAATGGAACGCGGCCCATTGTAGAAATGCCTATTCTTGTCCGTAAAACGGACAAGAATAGGACATGTTCTATTTTTTTGGGGGGGCACGGAACGGAGCAACGTTTTTGCGGTCCCATTGAAGTAAATGGGTCCGCGCCCGAGCCGCAAAATATGCGGCTCGGACGCGGACCACAACAACGGTCGTGTGCATGAGGCCTTACTGTAACATTCTGCAAAATAAAAGTTATGTGTGACCTGGATTTGTACAATTACCATCTCCAGACATAACCAACTAGATTCAAGAAGTAATCATTTTCAATACAAGTTAGAAAATGTTATCATTGATGTCACAGGCTACAACAGTTTTTATAAATGAAGCCTTAAGTATGCCAAGTTTTGACAGATTGCAAGCAAATTCTTGTGAATACTTGAACGCACAGAAGACTAACTGGATAATTGGTATTTAGTACATAGTGGAATACACACAAAATCAGTATGTGTAAGTAAAAAAGATGTACTGTTTGAAAAGCCAGATTAAATGGAAGTTAAAAATAAAACATTTTTCTCATACCTTACATAAAGAAACAAAAATGTTTGGTGGAAATTTAAGATGCACTTTATTTTTTGTATTCTAGCACCCCCTGCTGGTTTTTGGAGGTATAACTATAAAAAACAGAAAGGTGGAGATTTATCTAGACAGGTGCTTTCTGTGCTAGTCTTGATATCCCCTGTGCTGCCAGAATATGCTCAGGGCTCGTCATAAATTAGGTGCATCATCCAGCAGTCCTTGTGCGTAAACAGAAATCTACGACAACTCTGAGCTACTTTAGGCCCCTTTCACATAAGCGAGTTTTCTTCAGCGCGGGTGCAATGGGTGACGTGAATGCATAGCACCCACACTGAATCTTGACTAATAAGGTGCAATGCGTTTTTGACTGATGGTTGCTAGATGTTGTTTGTAAACCTTCTAGGTTTTTTTTACGCTTATAAAAAACACATAAAAAACGTATTTCACCTGCGCAGAAAAAACTGAACACAATCGCAGACAAAACTGACTTGAACTTGCTTGCAAAATGGTGCAAATTTCAAGGAACACAACCCTAAACACACCCTGACCCAATCCGTATCGTTCGTGTGAAAGAGGCCTTAGCTTCCTGGCTTCATTTACACAAAGAAAATGGTGTAAACAAAGAGAAATTTGTCTTGACTGTTGGTCATGCCCCCTTCTGGAAAAGTGGCGAGGGCAACTGAAAAGGAGCACTTGCAAATTTTTTCAAAAAAGACACTTTTCTAGCCCAAGGGAGATGATAAATCTCCTCCAAATGTCCTGATTTATTGACAGGGGACTATTTGAAGTTTGTCTTCAAAGTTGTCTGTGTACAGGTAATGATCTGTAAACCATTTATAAAAGTAGCACACAGCACTTCTATTTAGCACAGGCAAACTATCACATTCTGGAGTGCAGTTGAGACAATTTTTGGAGACAATTCCTATGATACATAAACCAAAAACCAACATGCTTCATAAGAAAGCCCACACACAGCCGGATTCAAACTGCCCAATAGTAAATCTGTCTTAGTTTCCCATAGTAACCAGAGTTCAGCTTTCATTTCTTACAAGGCTCCGAAAAAATGAAAGCTGAGCTCTGATTGGTTGCTTTGGACAACTAAGACAGATTTACTATTAGGCAGTTTCATTTGGAGATATTGGAGGCGGGCTACATTTTCTTGGGCCACCCTGTATAAATGTGTCTACCAAGTAAAACAGAAAAATTACAATTTAGGGCTCATGCACACAAACGTGTGCTGCCCGTTGCCGTATTGAGGACCGAATTTGCGGATCCGCAATACACGGGCACGTTTCCTGTCCATCCCGCATCTTGGATGCGGATGCATTCACTTTAATGGGTCCACAAATCCGGAGATGCGGAACGGTGCAGAACAGAAACACTGAACGGAACACTACAGAAGCACTACGGAGTGCTTCCGTGGGGTTCTGTTCCATACTTCCGTTCCACAAAAAGATAGAACTTGCTCTATCTTTTTGCGGAACGGACGAATGTAGACCCATTCAAGTTGAATGAGTCTGGATTCATCCCGGCGGCCATACGGAGGTTGCCCGTGCATTGGGGATCTCAAATTGCGGTTTCCAATGCATGGAATGGCCCACCTACGGCCGTGTGAATGAGCCCTTACTCTAAAATTAAGGCCTCATGCAAACGACCGTTGGTGTTTTGCGGTCCACAAACCGCGGATCCGCAAAACACGGAAGCACAGCCCATTATAGAAATGCCTATTCTTGTCCGCAAAACGGACAAGAATAGAACATGCTTTATTTTTTTTGCGGGGGCACGGAATGGAGCAACGGATGCGGACAGCACACGGAGTGCTGTCCGCATCTTTTGCGGCCCCATTGAAGTGAATGGGTCCGCGGCCGAGCCGCGAAATATGCAGCTCGGATGTGGACCCAAACAACGGCCGTGTGCATGAGGCCTAAGACACAACCAGTTTGACAAATCAGGCCTATGTATTTTTTTTATTTTTTTTTTGCAGCTGTTTTTTTTTTGTTAAAGCAGAATCCAAATAGAAGAAAAAGTATAAAGGAAAGATTAAGGTCTGATTCACATGTCAGTGTTTGGTCAGGAATCCATCAGTTATTGTCAGCCAAAATGAGGTGCAGGTCAAAAACACATGACAGGGCGGATCTCTCCATTATACCTACAGTATTTTTTGCTTTATAAGACACACCTGATAATAAGATGCACCCCAGGTTTTAGAGGAGGAAAATAAGAAAAATATATTTTTTATCCCACCTCATATCAGCCCTCAATGTCAGATCCCCAGGGGACCTCAGATGAGCCCTCACTGTCAGACCCCCATCAGACCTCAGATCAACCCTCAATGTTAGACCCCCATCAGACCTCAGGTCAGCCCTCATTGTCAGACCCCCATCACACCTTAGATCAGGAGTGCATAACCTGTGGCGGGGGGCCACATCCGGCCCTTGATATCATTCTGTGTGGCTCCCAACCATCTGGTGACAGACATGTATGTCTATGTATGGTGGCTGCTCACATGCATTTTTCATGTATTCTCTCATTAGATGGGAATCCTGTAGGTGTAACCAGACATTTATAGTATCTAACTGTATGTACAATACGCCATAAATATAATATTTCAGTTGGAAAAAACCCTTTAACTTTTATTTTTGGCCATTGGGATTCCTTCAGTCTGACAATGTGGCCCTCAACCAGAGAAGATTGTGCACTCCTGCCTTAGATCAACCCTCAATGTAGGAGCCCCATCAGACCTCAGATCAGCCCTCAATGTCAAACCCCCCACTGGACCTCAGATCAGCCCTCAATGTCAGACCCCCCATTGGACCTCAGATCAGCCCTCAATGTCAAACCCCCCACTGGACCTCAGATCAGCCCTCAATGTCAGACCCCCCATTGGACCTCAGATCAGCCCTCAATGTCAGACCCCCATCAGACCTTATATAAACCCTTTATGTCAGACCCCCATAAATAAGACTGCAGATTAGTCATTAATGTCAGAACCCCAATCAGAGTTCCTTGCTAGGACACCATCAGACCTCAGATCAGCCTACAGTGTCAGACCCTCATAAGACCTTATATCAGCCCTTTATGTCAGACCCCCATCAGACCTTAGATGAACCCTCAATGTAGGACCCCAATCAGACCCTTAGATAAGCCCTCAATGTCAGACTACCCATTGGACCTCATTTCAGCCCTCAATGTCAGACCCCTATCAGACCTTATATAAACCCTTTATGTCAGACCCCCATAAAACTGCAGATCAGTCATCAGTGTCAGACCCTCAGAGTTCCTTGCTAAAACACCATCAGACCTCAGATCAGCGTACAATGTCAGACCCCCATCAGGCCTCAGATTAGCCTTCAATATCAGGCCCCCATTAAACCTCAGGTCAGACCTCAATGTCAGACCCCCATCAGACCTCAGATCAACCCTCATTGTCAGACTCCCATCAGACCTTATATCAGCCCTCAATGTCAGACCTCAGATCAACCCTCAATGTAGGACCCCCATCAGACCTCAGATCAGCCCACAATGTCAGACCCCCATCAGACCTTATATCAGGCCTCAATGTCAGACCCCATCAGACCTCATATCAGCCCTC
The DNA here is from genome assembly GCA_033119425.1 of Bufotes viridis. Lineage (NCBI taxonomy): Eukaryota > Metazoa > Chordata > Amphibia > Anura > Bufonidae > Bufotes > Bufotes viridis. The sequence goes on along the minus strand of CM065589.1, from coordinate 207,392,412 downwards.
AATGTCACACCCCCATCACACCTCAGATCAACCCTCAAAGTAGGATCCCCATCAGACCTCAGATCAGCCCTCAATGTCACACCCCCATCACACCTCAGATCAACCCTCAAAGTAGGATCCCCATCAGACCTCAGATCAACCCCTTAATGTCAGACCCCCATCAGACCTCAGATTAGCCCTCAATATCAGGCCCCCATTGAACATCAGATCAGACCTCAATGTCAGACCCCATCGAACCCCAGATCAGCCCTCATTGTCAGACTCCCATCAAACCTCAGGTCAACCCTCAATGTCAGACCCTCATCAGACCTAAGATCAGCCCTCATTGTCAGACTCCCCATTAGACCTCAGATGAGCCCATAATGTCAGACCCCCATCAGACCTTATATCAGACCTCAATGTCAGACCCCCATCAGACCTCAGATCAACCCTCAATGTAGGACCCCCAATGGACCTCAGATCAGCCCTCATTGTCAGCCCCCATCAGGCCTCAGATTAGCCCTCAATATCAGACCCCCATTGAACCTCAGATCAGGTCTCATTGTAAGCCCCCATCAGACCTCAGATTAGCCCTCAATATCATACCCCCATTGAACCTCTGATTAGCCCTCAATATCAGACCCCCATTGAACCTCAGATCAGGTCTCAATGTCAGACCCCATCAGACAAGAGATCAGCCCTCATTGTCAGACTTCCATCAGACCTCAGGTCAACCCTCAATGTCATACCTCCATCAGACCTCAGATCAGCCCTCAATAGCAGACCCCCATCAGACCTTATATCAGCCCACACTGTCAGCCCCCCATCAGACCTTATATCAGCCCTCAATGTCAGACCCCCATCAGACCTCAGATCAACCCTCAATGTAGGATCCCCATTGGACCTCAGATCAGCCCTCATTGTCAGACCCCCATCAGTCCTCAGATCAACCCTCAATGTAGGATCCCCATTGGACCTCAGATCAGCCCTCATTGTCAGACCCCCATCAGACCTCAGATCAACCCTCAATGTAGGACCCCCATCAGACCTCAGATCAGCCCACAATGTCAGACCCCCCTCAGACCTTATATCGGGCCTCAATGTCAGACCCCATATGACCTTATATAAGCCCACACTGTCAGACCCCCATCAGACCTTATATCAGCCCTCAATGTCAGACCCCCATATACCTCAGATCAACCCTCAATGTAGTACCCCCATCAGACCTCAGATCAGCCCACAATGTCAGACCCCCATTAGACCTTATATCAGGCCTCAATGTCAGACCCCATCAGACCTCAGATCAGCCCTCAATGTCAGACCCCCCATCACACCTCAGATCAAGCCTCAAAGTAGGATCCCCATCAGACCTCAGATCAACCCCTTAATGTCAGACCCCCATCAGACCTCAGATTAGCCCTCAATATCAGACCCCCTTTGAGCCTCAGATCAGACCTCAATGTCAGACCCCATCGGGCCCCAGATCTGCCCTCATTGTCAGACTCCCATCAGACCTCAGGTCAACCCTCAATGTCAGACCCCCATCAGACCTGAGATCAGCCCTCATTGTCAGACTCCCCATTAGACCTCAGATGAGCCCATAATGTCAGACCCCCATCAGACCTTATATCAGCCCTCAATGTCAGACCCCCATCAGACCTTATATAAGCCCTCAATGTCAGACTCCCATCAGACCTCAGATCAGCCCTCAATGTCAGACTCCCATCAGACCTCAGATCAGCCCTCAATAGCAGACCCCATTAAGACCTCAGATCAGCCCTCAATGTCAGGCCCCCCATCAGACCTCAGATCAACCCTCAATGTAGGACCCCCATCAGACCTCAGAACAGCCCACAATGTCAGACCCCCATCAGAACTTATATCAGGCCTCATTGTCAGACCCCATCAGACCTCAGATCATCTCTCAATGTCAGACCCCCATCAAACCTTATATAAACCCTTTATGTCAGACCCCCATAAGACCTCAGAACAGCCATCAATGTCAGACCCGCCCAATCAGAGTTGTTCGCTAAAACACCATCAGATCTCAGATCAGATTAACCCCTCCAAGACCAAGCCAGTTTTCACCATAAGGACCAAGCCACATTTTGCAAATCTGACATGTTTCACTTTATGTAGTAATAACTCTGGAATGCTTTTACTTATCCAATACATTCTGAGAATGTTTTCTCGAACATATTGTACTTCATGTTAGTGGTAAATCTGAGTCAATATGTTTCACCTTTATTTATACAAAATTTCCAAAATTCACAGAAAATTAAAAATTTCTCTGCTTTTGAAGCTTTTAAAGTGATGCCTCATAAAATAGTTGTTACTGTACATTTCCCAGGTCTCTACTTTATGTTGGCATCATTTTAGGACTTTAGAAGGCTTGGGCCTCTTTCACACGTGCGAGAATTCCACGCGAAAATCGCATAGCATCCTCAAGCACGTACGGATGCAATGCGATTTTAACGCATGGTTGCTAAGGAGATAATGTTAGTAAATTGATTAAAGTAAATTTATTGTATTATTTTCCCTTATAACCTGGTTATAAAGGAAAATAATAGCATTCTTAATACAGAATGCTTACTAAAATGTGGATTGAGGGGTTAAAAAAAAAAGAAAATCAACTCACCTCATCCACTTGTTCGAGTAGCCGGCATCGTCTTCTTTCTTCTTCTTTGAGGACTTGCCAAAGGACCTGTGCTGACATCACCACGCTGAATGAAGATAGAAGTATCTTCTGTCTTCATTCAGCAGGACCTGTGCTGACGTCACCGCGATCACCACTTGGTTAAAGAGGCCTTAGAGATTTAGAAGCAATTCATAAAATTTTTACGAAAATTTCCAAAACCCACATTTTTACAGTCCAGTTAAGTTATGAGGTCACTTGTTAACCCTTTAGGTGCTCTACAAGAATGAAGGGAAAATGTAAGTGAAAATTCTAAATTTCACTTTTTTTTGCCGATTTTCCATTTTAATCTATTTTTCCTGCAACACAGCAAGGGTTAATAGCCGAACAAAACTCAATATTTATTACCCTGATTCTGCAGTTTACATATTTGGTCGTAAACTGCTGTATGGGTGCACGGCAGGGTGCAGAAGAAAAGGAGCGCCAAATGGATTTTGGTGAGCAGATGTTGCTGGGATAATTTTAAGTTGCCATGTCACATTTGAAGCCTCCCTGATGCACCCCTAAAATACAAACTCCCCAAAAATAACCCCATTTTGTAAAGTATGGAATGAGGTTTAAGTGGTAGTATTTTGGGGTACATATGATTTTTAAAAGCTTGATACTATACTTTTTGTGAAGCAAGGTAACCAAAAAATGACTGACAGCATAGATCAAGTGTTGTTTTTCTAGAGCAGGATGATATGGACGTGACAATACCAAATATGTGTATTTTTTCTTTTTCAGTTTTACCTAATAAAGCATTTTTGAAAACTAATGTTTTTGTGTCTTCATTTTCTGAAAGCTAAATTTTTTTATTTTTCTGCCAATCGTCTTGAGCATGGCCTTTTTTTTTTTTTTGCCAGAACTTGAAGCACCGACATTTTTTTCGGTACCATTTTTGGGTACATATGATTTTGTGATCATTCAATATGATTTTTTGGGGGCAAGGGTATTTTGGCACCGTTTTCATTTATTTATTTTTAACAATTTTTACCTTAAGAGGTAGATCATGTGATATTTTTATAGAGCAGATCATTAGCAATTCCTATGTCTTTTTTTTTTATTTTTACTTCAGTTTTATACAATAAAATCATTTGTGAAAAAAAATCATGTTTTTTGTGTCACCATTTTCTAAAAGCTATATATTTTTACATTTTTCTGCCGATCATCTTGTGTAGGGACTCATTTTTTGCAGGAAAAGTTGATGTTTTTATAGGTACCATTTCTTGGTACATGTGATTTTTTTGATCACTCCATATTACATGGGGCAAAGTGAGCAAAAAATTGGTTGTTTTGGCACAGTTTGTATGTTATTTTTTTTTTTTATTCACCTTAGGGGGTAGATCATGTGATATTTTTATCGAGCAGGTTGTTACAGATGCGGCAAGAGACCACATTCCCTCATGTACATGTATGTGACAATGCGTAAAGTGGTTAAAATAAAAAACACCTCTTACCCCTCATGTGCCGTAGCTCCTCTCCGCAGTTGGTGGTCTCTGCAGAAGTCATACTCCCCTATCTTCTCCAGCTGCACTGTAACTTGAGTGCGTGCAGCATCAGGTCATAGTGTGCGCACTACCTCCTGACCCTGTACGCAGTCAGTACATGCAGCTCCGGCCTCAAGAAGGAGGCGGCGGCACCGCTTCTGAGCAGCTGCGATCACATTGGGGGCACCAGGAGAATGGGGGCATCAGGAACACGGGGTCACAGAACCTTGGAGGCATCGGGGGCACACGGATGGTCTTGCCTGATTTCAGGCTGTGATCTCCAGCGTGGAGATCACAGCCCGAAACCGACATTTTCTTACTGAAGCGCTCCGATTGGTTAGTCTGCAGAGATTAACCAATCGGAGCGCTTGCCGGCAAGGGACCACTCTGATTGGTCCCTTGCCAGCTTTCCTGGTGTCTCTGCTCTCAGGGAAATAAAGCTATAATAGAGCTATAAAGTGTCACAGCCCCAGGAAGCAGTTCGGACATGACTGTATGTCCAAACGTAGTAAGTTGTTTGTGATTTGGACATAAAGTTACGTCCAAATGCATGAATAGTAGAGTTGAGCGAACACCTGGAAGCTCGGGTTCGCGGAGTTCGGCCGAACTTCATCGCAAAGTTCGAGTTCGAGACCCGAACTTGACCCTGAACCCCATTGAAGTCAATGGGGACCCAAACTTTTGGGCACTCAAATGGCTCTAAAAATGTCAAGGAAAGGGCTAGAGGGCTGCAAAAGGCAGTAAAATGTGCTCAAGAGAATGGCAAGTGCTCTGCAAACAAATGTGGATAGGGAAATAACTTAAAACAAAATGAATACAAATTAAAAATAATAATCTTGAACTAGGAGGAGGTAAATGTGGAGTAGGAGGTTGAGGAGGCGGTGACCGTGGCAGTGTAGGTGAAAGTGGGGGTGGAGGTGGAGGAGGTAGGCAACACTAGGCTTTTTTTTTATTAATTTTTTATTGAGGTAGCCCCCAAAGTATTGGAACATATAAAAAAATAAAACAAAGAATAAGTGCACATGAGTACAAGAATGGATGGTTGAGGCCGGTATAAATGTCTATTCTGCACGAGGTACAGACAAGTCTTGTGGGATCCATGCCTGGTTCATTTTAATGAACGTGAGCTTGTTCACATTGGCTGTGAACAGGCGGCTGCTCTTGTCTGTGATAACGCCCCCTGCCATGCTAAATACACGTTCAGACAATACACTGGCTGCAGGGCAGGCCAGCACCTCCAAGGCGTAAAGGGCAAGCTCAGGCCATGTGCCCAATTTGGAGACACAGAAGTTGAATGGGGCAGACCCATCAGTCAGTACGTGTAGGCATGTGCATACTGCTCCACCATGTTGCTGAAATGCTGCTTCCTGCTAAGACGTTGCATATCAGCTGGTGGCGCTGGTTTTTGTGGCGTGCTGACAAAGCTTTTCCACATTTTGGCCATGCTAACCCTGCCTTCTGAGGTGCTGGCGGTGCCCCGGCTGCGTTGGTGACCTCTTACTCCTCCTCTGCCTTCGCCTTGTGCTTCCACTGAGGCCCTGGTGTCAGGTGGGAATGCCATCAGCAGCGCGTCTATCAGTGCATGTACTCGCACATCTTCCGATCACACTCCAGTGAGGGAATTAAGGACGGCACGTTGTCCTTGTAACCGGGATCCAGCAGGGAGGCCACCCAGTAATCAGCACAAGTTAGAATGTGGGCAACTCAGCGGTCGTTGCGCAGGCACTGCAGCATGTAGTCGTTCATGTGTGCCAGGCTGCCCAGAGGCAACGACAAGCTCTCCTCTGTGGGAGGTGCATCATCTGTGTCCTCGGTATCCCCCCAGCCACACTGAAGTGATGGCCCTGAGCTGCTTTAGGTGCCACCCTGCTGTGAACACAGTTCCTCCTCATCCTCCCACTCCTCCTCATCCTCCAGAATTGTGCCCTGGCTGGACAATGTCGGTCTATGTTGGTGCAGGAACCCACCCTCTGAGCCACTTGTGAATAACTGGCATGATAACCGCAAGAAGGCCTACTTAGTGGCGGTGAAGTGATTCTGTTCCGCAGAGCGACTGTGTGCTGCAGCTGAAACTCCACTATCGCCTGCTGCTGATCGCACAGTCTCTCCATCTCTCCAGCATCTGCAAGGTGGAGTTCCACCTCGTGGGCACGTCGCATATGAGGCGGTGAGCGTGAGGCCGAAGTTACGCTGCAGCGCAGTCAGGCGAGCAGCAGCAGGGTGAGAACGCTGAAAGCGCGCACAGACGGCCCGCACTTTCTGCAGCAACTCTGACATATCGGGGTCGTTTTTCAGGAATTTCTGCACCACCAAATTCAGTACATGCGCCAGGCAAGGGACGTGCGTCAAACCGGCTAGGTCCAGAGCTGCTACGAGATTTCGCCCATTATCGCATTAACCACTCATCGGCCTGTTGTTCCATGCCCATCCACAGCTCCTGCGCGGTGTGGGGTTTGTCCCCCAAACAGATGAGTTTCAAAGCTGCCTGCCGTCGTTTTCCCCTGGCTGTGCTGAAGTTCGTGGTGAAGTTGTTACGCTGACCGGATGAGGAGGTGTTAGAGGAGGAAGAGGAGTAGGAGGAGGAGGCAACAGGAGGCAAAGAGAAATGCCCTGCAGTCCTCGGTGGTGGAAGCATATGAGCCAAACAGCTATCCGCCTCGGGCCCAGCCGCCACTGCATTTACCCAGTGTGCTGTTAGGGAGATAATCAACACATAATGACCTGTTAAGGCCAAAAAATGTCCTGTTTGTGGCTGATAAAAAGTTTAATCTTTATTTAATTCATTTATAAAAAGGAAAAGGGGGCATTTAGATATGCCTCTTGCCGAACTAGTGAACCCTTTAAAAACAGCGAGGAGGGTGCACTATATATTTGTATCTTTAGTGATTAATGGTTGATTTGCAATTGGATACAGGGTAACACTGTTTTTGCAACGTTGTGACAAGGTCAGTCTTGAGCGTCAGAGCCAGTGTAGGAGCGCTGGTTACTCCACCAGTGCTCAATAGGGGACCGTCTGCAGTACGGACCTTAGCCCCTTACTGCACCGCAACCTCGTTTGGTTAAAACACACACACAATCCTATTAGCTCCCCAACATGTTTCACCACATATGTGGCTGGTGAAACATGTTGGGGAGCTAATAGGGATTGTGTGTGTGTTTTTTAACCAAACGAGGTTGCGGTGCAGTAAGGGGCTAAGGTCCGTACTGCAGACGGTCCCCCTATTGAGCACTGGTGGAGTTAACCAGCGCTCCTACACTGGCTCTGACGTTCAAGACTGACCTTGTCACAACGTTGCAAAAACAGTGTTACCCTGTATCCAATTGCAAATCAACCATTAATCACTAAAGATACAAATATATAGTGCACCCTCCTCGCTGTTTTTAAAGGGTTCACTAGTTCGGCAAGAGGCATATCTAAATGCCCCCTTTTCCTTTTTATAAATGAATTAAATAAAGATTAAACTTTTTATCAGCCACAAACAGGACATTTTTTGGCCTTAACAGGTCATTATGTGTTGATTATTAGTAATTAAGTCCTGGGCACCATAGGGTCTTTCTTGGTGTGACTGTTAGGGAGATATAACGTCTCTGCCCGTGTTTACTGGTCCACGTATCGGTAGTTATGTGGACCTTGCCACAGATGGCGTTGCGCAGTGCACACCTGATTGCACACAGCCACTTGTTTGAGCAGGTAAGGGAATGCTCGCCTGGAAAAGTAGTGGCGGCTGGGAACGATGTACTGTGGGACAGCCAAGGCCATAAGATTTTTAAAACTTTTCCGTCTCCACCAGACAGAATAATAGCATTTCAAAGGTTAGGAATTTCGAAATGCTGGCATTCAGGGCCAGGGATCGCGGGTGGGTAGGGGGTTACTTAACTTACTTCCTCTGTTTGGAAGATGGACAGCTGAACCCTGCAATGGGACATTGTGGTGCTACTTGTTGAAGGTAACGGACATGGTTGCATTGCTGACATATCCTTTTTGCGGGGTGCCACTGTCACTCCAGAGGTGGAGGAAGAAGCCGAGACTGCAGCTGAAGAGGGAGCAGGAGGAGCCTAAGACCTTTGTTGGTTTTGGAGGTGTTCACACCACTGCAGCTCATGGTTTGCACTCAGGTGCCTGGTCATGCAGGTTGTGCTCAGGTTTAGAACCTTTATGACTCCCTTCAGGCTCTGATTGCACAGCATGCAAACCACTCGTGTCTTGTCGTCTGCACATTGTCTGAACAACTGCAACGCCAGGGAACTCCTTGGAGCTGGCTTTGTTGTGCTCGTTTCCTGGGTGCGGTGGGCCGTAGCAGGCGTACTGTCTAAGGGACGGACACTCTGCTTTTGGACCCTGCTCCCTCTTTTGCTGTGCTGGTGGCTCTGTGTGACCACGCCTCTCTCTCTCCACACTGCACAGGTCACTCGCATGACCTTGATTCCATGTGGGGTCTAGGACCTCATTGTCCTCCACATCATCTTCCACCCAGTCTTCACTGTCCGCCTTGTCGGTTTGCACACTGCAGAAAGCCGCAGCAGTTGGCACCTGTGTTTCGTTATTATCAGAGACGTGCTGCTGTGGTCTTCCCATGTCCTCATCCTCAAACATAAGTGGTTGGGCATCAATCTCTTCCACTTCTGGGGCAGGGCTAGATGGATGGCCCTGGAAAACCCTGCCAGCAGAGTCATCAAAAAGCATGAGAGACTGCTGCATGACTTGGGGCTCAGACTGCTTGGCTGATTTGCAAGGGGGTGAGGTGCTAGATAGATGCCCATGGCCTGCAGGTGCCAGCTCTGAGCTTTCAGCAGTGGACCGGGTGGGAGACAATGTGAAGGTACTAGAGGCACTGTCAGCCACCCAATCTACTAGCGACTGTACTTGTTCTGGCTTCACCATTCATAGAGCGGCATTCGGGCCTACTAAATAACGCTGAAGTAACAGAGGTTTTTACTAAATTTAGCAATGCAGAACAGGGGTTTTTCACCGGCAAAAAAAAGAGTTAATGTCACCCACCAATGAAACAGATGATTTTTAGAAATTTAACTCCTTGTCACCTATGCAGAGCAGGGGTTTGTATATGGCAAAACTGGGTTAATCTCACCCAAGAATGTAACAGACAATTTTTAGAAATTTACCTCCCTGTTACCTATGCAGAGCAGGGGTTTGTATATGTCAAAAATGGTAAAATGTCACCCACCAATGGAACAGACAATTTTTAGAAATTTACGTCCCTGTCATCTATGCAGAGCAGGGGTTTGTATATGACAAAACTGGGTTAATGTCACCCAAGAATGTAACAGACGATTGTTAGAAACTTACATCCCTGTCACCTATGCAGAGCGGGGGTTTGTATACAGCAAAAATGGTAAAATATCACCCACCAATGGAACAGATGATTTTTACAATCCAATTTTAATACTCAGGAACCGCGCTGCATCAAGTGGAAACAAGTTCAAGCCTTGCAGGTTCCAACGTTTGTGGGTCGGTTGAATAGCCGGAACCAGGGTAAAACCTTGCCGGTTATGCTGCAATAAAAAGCAAAATAGTGCACCACCTTTTGTAAAATAAGCTGTTGCGCCTTTAATCACACTTACAGAATCGCAGTGTAAACAGTCATAAAACCGTCTCAGCGGTATTTGCCCGACCCGGGTTTCGCTGGCCTGAGCTTCATCAGGGGCAGGAACACGTCACTACCGGGGTTGCCCCACTCTTTTATATGGTTTCCTTAATTAGTACATACGGTCATATAGTACAAAAACTAATCAAAGTTATTTAAAATACATTTCAATAAATACATCACTTGTTAATTCACACCAGAAACACCTTTCATTATCCTCTATCTCTCTTTATAAAACCACCACATTTTAAAACCAGGACTCTTCATTCAAACATTATTATTATCCTATTGCTCCGCTTACAAGGACCTTCCATTCACAAAAAAGTCATGTGATTTCATCCACCTATCACTACAGTGGGCGTTTTCCCCAACTGATTACATAACATCTCCTGGCCAATGGATTCTTCAGAGTTCAGTGGGTGTGTGCTACCTCACATCACTGCCGCCGGGAGACATATGGGAACAGGAAAATGGAAACCGCAATGAAACACAAGATCGGGTAAGATGAATCGATCAGACCAAACAAGGTTTTAAATCGAACTCGACATTGAGGCCGCCAGGTTGCAAGGTGCCAAGTCGATATATCCACTCAACTTCCTTTCGATTGATCTGAGCGACCCTATCTCCGCCCCTCCAATGCGGCTCCACACTCTCAACCCCCATAAATTTCAAACCCACTGGGTTCTTTCCATGATGGGTTTTAAAGTGCGCCGAGACACTATGTGTTAAAAGTCCTTTCTTTATATTACGGATATGTTCTTGTATCCTAACCTTTAATTTTCTCAAAGTCCTCCCTACATATTGAACCCCACACGGGCATTCCAATACATACACTATCCCTTCTTTCTCACATGAACACTCCCCTTTAACTTTAAATTTCTGTCCACTGATGTGGGATAACACTTCAGAAGAGTTCATTTTCCGATCTACACGATGACGGTTTCTGCATGGACCGCAGAAACCGCACCATGTGAACTGTCCCAATTTCTTGGGTCCATTCATGTTAGTGGGTGGGATGGCACTTCTCACTAATTTGTTCTTCAGGTTTGGGGCTTTTCTATACACGACCTCAGGCAGGGATGGAAGAATCGAACCTATTGTTGGATCAATTTTCAAAATTTTCCAGTTCTTTTTAATGATCTGTTTCAATGGTCCAGCTTTAACATTAAAGCCGGTCATGAACGTGAATCTGAAATCCCTCTCCATTTTTTGTCTAGGTTCCCTCACGCTCTCTCCCATCCTATTCCTCCTGACTTTGGAGATGTTCTCCTCTAGGTTACTATCTTCATACCCTTTTTCCAAGAACCGGGTTTTTAATATTGCACATTGTTTATCGAAATCTTGGTCGATCATACAGTTTCTGGATACCCTCTTAAATTGTCCAGCAGGGATATTGGAAAGCCATGGACGAAAGTGACAACTATTAACGTCAATATATGAATTGACATCCGTCTCTTTAAAGTGAGTTTTGGTCAAAAACCTCCCCCATCTATTTCTATGCTAAGATCCAAAAAGACCACTTTTTATTACTAATCTCCCCAGTGAATCGGAGATTCCATTCTTCTGAATTTAATGAATCCACAAAGCCTTGCAGCCCTGATTCCTCCCCATCCAAATCAAGAAGCAATCGTCGATATACCTTCTCCAGAGGGAAAGGGTGCCCTCCGGAGAAGGTACATCAATCCGAGGGTAGACGTGTTGCTCCTCCCAGAAGCCCATAAAAATATTGGCGAAACTGGGGCGAATTTCGCCCCATCGCCGTTCCAACCAGCTGTAAGTAATAAGCCCCATCATACCAAAAATAATTATGCATCAAACAAAAATTAAGGCAATCAAGGATGAACTGTCCCTGTTCAACATTCATAGTTTCATCCCTATCTAGCCTATCTTTCACTGCTCTAAGTCCCAGTTCTTTAGGGATGATGGTATATAGTGACATGACGTCCACAGTGGCCATCCATGTGTTGTTCATACAAGAGCCTAAGCTTTTAATGATATCGATCATATCTCCCGTATCTTTCAAGTAAGATCTATTGGTGGTCGCATATCCCTGAAGGAAATGATCTATATATTCAGTGACTCTGCTGGACAGGGAATTTAACCCCGACACAATCGGACGTCCCGGAGGGTCCACCATACTTTTGTGGACCTTGGGCAGATGATAGATCACAGGGACTACTGGATGGGCCACCATGAGATACTCAAACTCCTTTCTATTTAAAATACCCTTCCCCAAACCTCTTTTCAGGATGATGTCAAGTTTGTTCTTAAATTCAACTGTGGGGTTACCCTTTAATTTACGGTATGTGGAGTTATCAGAGATAAGACGAGTCATCTCCTTCTCATACTAGCTTCTATCCATAACAACTACTCCCCCCCCCTTTATCTGCTGGCTTTACCATAATATTCTTGTTTCGTTCTAATGACTTCACAGCCTCCCTTTCTTCATAGGTCAAATTATTCGAATGGGATCTATAATCAATCTGTTCTAGGTCCCTCAGTACCCCTCTCCTAAATGCTTCGATACAATCATTGTCCTTATTTTTAGGGAGAAATTTGGATCTTTCTCTCAACTGTGTGTGTTGTATTCCTGTAATTGCTGTGTCTTTTTGGACCACTGAACCAGAATTATTTATATGATATTTGGCCAGATTTAATTTCCTAATAAACTTGTGTACATCCAAAAAAGCCTCAAATTTATTGAGACCTTTAGAGGGAGCAAATTTCAACCCTCTAGAAAGTACCCTTTTCTCTGCATCAATAGTTGTCACTTTCGTCCATGGCTTTCCAATATCCCTGCTGGACAATTTAAGAGGGTATCCAGAAACTGTATGATCGACCAAGATTTCGATAAACAATGTGCAATATTAAAAACCCGGTTCTTGGAAAAAGGGTATGAAGATAGTAACCTAGAGGAGAACATCTCCAAAGTCAGGAGGAATAGGATGGGAGAGAGCGTGAGGGAACCTAGACAAAAAATGGAGAGGGATTTCAGATTCACGTTCATGACCGGCTTTAATGTTAAAGCTGGACCATTGAAACAGATCATTAAAAAGAACTGGAAAATTTTGAAAATTGATCCAACAATAGGTTCGATTCTTCCATCCCTGCCTGAGGTCGTGTATAGAAAAGCCCCAAACCTGAAGAACAAATTAGTGAGAAGTGCCATCCCACCCACTAACATGAATGGACCCAAGAAATTGGGACAGTTCACATGGTGCGGTTTCTGCGGTCCATGCAGAAACCGTCATCGTGTAGATCGGAAAATGAACTCTTCTGAAGTGTTATCCCACATCAGTGGACAGAAATTTAAAGTTAAAGGGGAGTGTTCATGTGAGAAAGAAGGGATAGTGTATGTATTGGAATGCCCGTGTGGGGTTCAATATGTAGGGAGGACTTTGAGAAAATTAAAGGTTAGGATACAAGAACATATCCGTAATATAAAGAAAGGACTTTTAACACATAGTGTCTCGGCGCACTTTAAAACCCATCATGGAAAGAACCCAGTGGGTTTGAAATTTATGGGGGTTGAGAGTGTGGAGCCGCATTGGAGGGGCGGAGATAGGGTCGCTCAGATCAATCGAAAGGAAGTTGAGTGGATATATCGACTTGGCACCTTGCAACCTGGCGGCCTCAATGTCGAGTTCGATTTAAAACCTTGTTTGGTCTGATCGATTCATCTTACCCGATCTTGTGTTTCATTGCGGTTTCCATTTTCCTGTTCCCATATGTCTCCCGGCGGCAGTGATGTGAGGTAGCACACACCCACTGAACTCTGAAGAATCCTTTTGCCAGGAGATGTTATGTAATCAGTTGGGGAAAACGCCCACTGTAGTGATAGGTGGATGAAATCACATGACTTTTTTGTGAATGGAAGGTCCTTGTAAGCGGAGCAATAGGATAATAATAATGTTTGAATGAAGAGTCCTGGTTTCAAAATGTGGTGGTTTTATAAAGAGAGATAGAGGATAATGAAAGGTGTTTCTGGTGTGAATTAACAAGTGATGTATTTATTGAAATGTATTTTAAATAACTTTGATTAGTTTTTGTACTATATGACCGTATGTACTAATTAAGGAAACCATATAAAAGAGTGGGGCAACCCGGTAGTGACGTGTTCCTGCCCCTGATGAAGCTCAGGCCAGCGAAACCCGGGTCGGGCAAATACCGCTGAGACGGTTTTATGACTGTTTACACTGCGATTCTGTAAGTGTGATTAAAGGCGCAACAGCTTATTTTACAAAAGGTGGTGCACTATTTTGCTTTTTATTGCAGCATAACCGGCAAGGTTTTACCCTGGTTCCGGCTATTCAACCGACCCACAAACGTTGGAACCTGCAAGGCTTGAACTTGTTTCCACTTGATGCAGCGCGGTTCCTGAGTATTAAAATTGGACTGTTAAAAGTGTTTTTCCCACAACACAATTGGAACCTGCAGCAGCGTGGTATCGTATCCCGGACGTGACTGGTACTTTACATTACTCATTAGATGATTTTTACAAATTTACATCCCTGTCACCTATGCAGAGTGGGGGTTTGTATATGGGAAAATGGTAAAATGTCACCCAAGAATGTAACAGACGATTTTTAGAAATTTACATCCCTGTCACCTATGCAGAGCTGGGGTTTTTATACGGCAAAAATTGTGAAATCTCAATCAAGAATATAACAGACGATTTTTAGAAATTTATGTCCCTGTCACCTATGCAGAGCAGGGGTTTGTATACTGCAAAAATGGTTCAATGTCAACCACCAATTTAATAGACCAATTGTAGAAATTAATTTCCCTGTCACCTATGCAGAGCAGGGGTTTTTTGACGGCAAAAATGGGTTAATGTCACCCAACATTATAACAGACAAATTTTTGAAAATTATTGCCCTGTCTGCTATGTAGAGCAGAGGTATGAAACAGCAAAAAATGGGTCAATGTCACCCAACAATGGAACAGATGAATTTTTGAAACTTATTACCCTGTCTGCTATGCAGTGCAGGCCACAAAGGTACTTTATCACCCAAAATAGGTGTTTTTTTCACACACAATTAAACAGATGGATTTGTGTATTTCTTTCACTAGCAGAAATGCAGCCCAGGCCAAAAAGGTACTTTATGGGCAAAAAAAAGGTGTTGTTTCCACACACAATCAAACTGATGGATTAAAGTGTATTTCTTTCACTGTCAAAAATGCAGCGCAGGCCGCAAAAGTACTATCTAGCACAAAAAGTGTGTTTTTAGCAAACAACTATGTAAATGCAGTATGTTACGGTTTTCTTGGAATATTAGAAATGCAGTGTAGGCCGCCAATGTGCTATCTAGCACTAAAACTGTGTTTTTTGCAAACAACTATGTAAATGCAGTATGTTACAGTTTTATTGGAATATCAGAAATGCAGCGTAGGATGCAAATTTGCTATCTAGCACAAAAAGTGTGTTTTTTTTATAGCACCAATGTAAATGCAGTATGTTACGGTTGTATTGGACTGTCAGAAAAGCAGCGTAGCACACAAATTTGCTATCTAGCACAAAAAATTAGCTTTTTTATAGCAGCAATGTAACTGCAGTATGTAACGGTTTAATTGGACTGTTAGAAATGCAGCATAGCCCGTAAATTTACTATCTAGCAAAAGAAGTGTGCTTTTTTATATCAGCAAGGTAACTGCAGTATTTAACGGTTTTATTGGACTGTCAGATATGCAGTGCCTGTTGCAGACAGATAAAAAAAAAAAATCGCTTTAGGTCACAAAAATATGCGACAGGCTAATGTAATTGAATAATTTTCACTGCCAGGTATGCACTGCAGGCCGCAGGGGTACTTGACCGGCCAAAAAAGGGAATTTGTCCTCCACTGAGCTACCAGAACAGAATTAAAGTAATGTCCCTGGCACACATGCAGTTCACATGCAGTTGCAAGTGCACTGCACTTGCAAAAATGCCCACAACGCCCAACGATCTAGCAGATGGATTCAAAGTTATTTTTCAGTGTCACTGGGCTCAGGGATGGGTACAAAAATGTAGCATAGCACTCTCAATAATCGCTGTAGTTTGAAGATTGAACACCACCAAGTTCAACAGAATTCTTCCCTATTCTCTCCCTCACAGCAACAGCTGCATCCTATCCCTACACTGAAAAGAGCAGAGTGACGTGCGGCGCTACGTGACTACAGCCTATATAGATGCTGGGTCACATGCTGCTCTTGGCCAATCAAAGCCATGCCATTAATAGGCATGGCTGTGATGGCTTCTTATGGCAGACTAGTGAAACGCTTGTTGATTGGCTGCCCTGCAGCCTTTCATAAAGCGCCAAGAAATTGCCGAACACCGAACCCGAACTTTTACAGAACTGTCTGGGTTTGGGTCCAGGTACCAAAAACCCTAAAGTTCGGTACGAACCCGAACTTCAGAGTTCGGGTTTGCTCAACCCTAGTGAATGGGTTAACAGAAATGCAAGCTTGCAGAAAAGAAAAAAAACTCCCATAGATCCTGGCACAGAGAATCTGTAAATAAGTAGAAATATTGGGGTGAATATGATGAATGAAAATGAGTTTTCCTAACAAGACAACCGTTTTCAAGGGATTTCCAGGATTAGGAAAATATAGCAGTTTTTTCTTACAGAAACGGCACCACACCTGTCCATTGAAGTGAATGGCGTTAAAGGGAATCTGTCACCTGGCTATCCACAATAAATGTTTTTCCTTTAGCCTAGGGCAATAAAGTACCTTATATCCGGATCTGTTGTTCTTTTTGCCGTGTGTCTTGTATTTTCTGTTAAAACCGCTTTATCCATTATGTAAATTAGGCTGTAAGGAGCCCAGAGGGGCGTTTTTTCTCTTCCAAGGAGCCCAGGAAGGCCCCCCTGATGTGCTGAGACCGCCTAAATTTGAATCTGAAGAACGCCTCCAGCAGCTGAAATCGCATCCCAGAGGCGAGGCTAACGGCTCCGCCCCCCGGCTATCTCCGCTCTCTGCCCGGAATACATCCCTGAGAGCGGAGGTAGCCGGGGCGGAGCCGTTAGCCTCGCCTCTGTTTGCGAACCGCGCGTTCGCGGCGGGCCCAATTGACTTTAATGGCAGGCGAACCTGAAAAACCTTCAGGGTCATATTTACAGTCACCAAATACTTACTAGAAGTGCACAAATAGTCCTACAAAATGGACAGTGACATATTAGAGGGGGATCAATGGCAAAAATTCCCACAAAAAAATATATATTGGGATGCCCTTCTGGAAGAAATAATTCCTTTCGGGGACCTTCCATTGCGGTGTGCCAATGGCCACACATTTTCTAAAGGCCTCCGAGTCCACCAGGTTATATGGCAGTAGTTGTCGGGCTAGCAGTTCCGACAAGCCAGCGGTCAGCCGCTGGGGAAGAGGGTTATCCGGCGCATGCCCAGTGACACTATTGAGGCTGTTGCCCTCAGTTGCCTTCGGATCGCTCAGGCAATCGCCGCCACTGCGCCTGCGCGAGATTTCCAGCGGCTGCCGAGAAGAAGATCAGGGATGTATTCCGGACAGAGAGGGGAGGTAGCCGGGGGCGGAGCCGTTAGCCTCGCCTCTGGGACGCGATTTCAGCTGCTGGAGGCGTTCTTCAGATTCAAATTTAGGTGGTCTGGGCACATCAGGGCTCCTTGGAAGAGAAAAATTTACATAATGGATAAAGTGGTTTTTAACAGAAAATACAAGACACGCGGCAAAAAGATCCAGATATAAGGTACTTTATTGCCCTAGGCGTTCGCTGCGGGCCCAATTGACTTGGCAGGCGGCGAACCTGAAAAACCTTCAGCGTCATATTTACAGTCACCAAATACTTACTAGAAGTGCACAAATAGTCCTACAAAATGGACAGTGACATACTAGAGGGGGATCAATGGCAAAAATTCCCACAAAAAATATGTATTGGGATGCCCTTCTGGAAGAAATAATTCCTTCCGGGGACCTTCCATTGCGGTGTGCCAATGGCCAAAAATTTTCTAAAGGCCTCCGAGTCCACCAGTTTATATGGCAGTAGTTGTCGGGCTAGCAGTTCTGACAAGCCAGCGGTCAGCCGCTGGGCAAGAGGGTTATCCGGCGTCATCAACTTTTTACGCTTGAACATTTGGGCCACAGAAGCCTGTCTTCTGCATGAAAACTATACATAAATTAACAAATAAGCTTGCTGAAGGCATAACACTCCCTGCCTGGTATCTATAAGGATACCACATTAAATCATTTCTGGCAAGAGCAACAAAATCGGTTCAGGTTCTTGAGCATAAACTTTGTGTTGGATACAACGGATGATAACGTCTCTTGCCTGTGTGAGCTTGTCCACTGTATGGGCCTTGTGACAGTAATGCCAACCTTTGCAGTGCTCTGATCCTGTAGATGTGGCTCTAAAAGATTTGGCTATGTGGATCAGGCCAGCTATATCTCTGTTCAGTGATTTCCATGCAGAAACTTGTTGAATCGTTTGGACCCAAGCTCTCTGATAGAAACTTTTGTGGTGAGTACAGAAACATGAGGACGAATGTCTGCATCAACATTTGGTTCTAGCAACTCAAATGAGTGTTAAGTACAGGTCTGTAGAGGAATGTTGGTCCTGTGAGCCACATGGTATCTTTAAGGTGAGCTGCAGGAACAACTCTTGTAGCATGGTCTGCAGAGTTGAGGTCAGTTGGTAAATAGTGCCACTGGGTAGGCTGTGTAGACCTCCTGATTCTTTGAACTCTGTTATGAACATAGACATAGAATCTTCTAGTCTCATTGTAAATGTAGCCCAACACTACTTTGCTGTCTGTAGGAAACACTGTGCTATCAAGTTGTACATCTATTTCAGATACAATAAGGTCTGCTAGTTCTACTGCCAGAACAGCAGCACAAAGTTCCAGTCATGGTATGTTAAGCTCAAGACTTGGTGCCAGCTTTGCTTTGCCCATTGTAAAGCCAATTTGGATCTGGCATTTAATGTCTATAGTTTTAAGGTAAGCGACTGCAGCGTTTTCTTTTACTAAGGCATCACAAAATACGCACAGCTGCCTGGACTGAACCTCAGCAGGAGAGAAGTGGACAAATGGCCTATGTATACACACATTAGATAATGCCTTTAGAGAGTCTCTCCATGTTATCCATAGTGCCTCTTTCTCTGAGGGAAGTGGCGAATCCCAATCACATGTATCTGTGGTTAACTCTCTGAACAGTCTTACCTTGGATGATCACAAGGACTGCAAATCCAAGTGGATCGTATAGACTGTTAATGGTGGATAGGACTCTACGTCATGTGAAGGGTTTCTGTTCTTGGTCGACCTGAAAAGTAAAGGTGTCAGACTTGAGGTCCCAGCTAAGCCCTAGGCTGCGCTGCATCGGTATCGGGTCTGTCGCCAAGTCTGGCATGATCTTGTGTAGGAAAGGCCTCCATAACAACTTTGTTGTTTGAAGCTATCTTATGCAGTCTGAGGTTTGAACAGGAAAGCATACTTTGAGTCCTTTTGAGTAGACTGATTGCGGCCTCTGGTGAGGGAAGCGACTTTAAGCCATCATCTACATAGAAGTCTCTTTCAACAAACTTCTTAATGTCCTCCTAATAGTCTTTTTCACCTTCTTGGGCAGAAAGTCTGAGTCCATAAATAGCGACTGTAGGAGATGGGCTGTTGCCGAAAACATGCACTTCCATGCGATATTCTATGATGTCTTGGGTAGGGTCATTGTCTTTGAACCAAAAGAATCTCAAGAAGTTCTTATGTTCTTCTTTAACTAGGAAACAATATAACATTTGTTGTATACCTGCAACTACAGCAATGGATTCTTTACAGAATCTAATGAGGACACCGAGAAGTGTGTTATTGAGGTCTGGCCCTGTCAAAAGAACATCATTGAGAAAGACTCCCTCATATTGTGAACTAGAGTCAAATACCAGTCAGATTTGTCCTGGTTTCTTAGGGTGGTAAACGCCAAAGATTGGTAGATACCAGCATTCTTCTTTTTCTTTTAGGGGTGGAGCTTCTTCTGCATGACTGTTTTCTAATATCTTGTTCATGAACAAGAAGAAATTTTCCATCATCTCTGGTCTTTTCTGAAAATTGTGTTAGAGTGAACAGAAGCGTTTAAAGGCTTTATCTCTGTTGTTGGGGAGACGACATCTCTGTGTCTTGAAAGGCAGTGGTGCAACCCAGGTGCTCGTTTTATCCTTGTAGAATCCTTGCTCCATTATGTTTAAGAAGGACTCATCTTCAATAGAGGGAGCTATCTTGTGGTCTTCCTTTGTCCTCTGGAATACCTTGCACCCCAAGTGGTCTTGGTCTTCACCACAAGGATGGTTCTCGATTTCTGAAAAGTCATATAGTACACTTGCTTCTCTCTTACAAGGAACCTGTCAGGACAAGGCTGAAAGAGGGATGGACGTCTGTTCTCCAAGGTACCTGTGTAAAAAGAATTCACTGTGTTTGACTTGTGAACATTTCCTAGGAAGACATTACCTATAATGACCCACCCCAGGTCAAGCTTCTGGGCATATGGAGAATTGTGAGGACCGTTTATTTGTTTTCTCACCTTGTGGACTCTTATGATATCTCTTCCAAGCAGAAGTATTATTTGGGCCTCTGGTTCGAGTGCAGGTAGGAGATGTGCTATGGATATAAGATGTGCATGATGTAATGCTGCCTCCAGCGTAGGGATCTCTTCTCTATTGTTTGGCATCCGATTGCATTCGATCAAGGTAGGTAAAGGGAAAATCCGTACCTGGGATTTTACTTTCCTTGAGTCCGAAGGCAGCACATCATGGGTTAAGGTTTGTCTCATTCGTTTCCTAGGACCGCCCACCTAGATTAAATTAATTAATTAAATGAGATTAGTACTATATAAACACGCCTCCTACCACCCAACAGTGTATTTTAAAAATAGATTCAGACAAAAGAGGCATACAAATAATAAATGTTAATAAATGTTAATCAGGGAGGGTAAGTATGTGCTGCCTTCGGACTCAAGGAAAGTAAAATCCCAGGTACGGATTTTCCCTTTCCCTTTTCGTCCTCGGCAGCACATCATGGGATTTTTCTAGATCTCAAGGGGAGGGTATTTTAATATAGTACTGTAATTTGTACCCCAGTGTCAAAACTTGACCTCTCAGTATTGGTAACTGTTCATGAAGGTGAATGATATGGAACAGGAAGCTGTATTACAGATCTCCTCTATGGATCCTTGTGTTCGCTCTGTCCCTGAGGAACATTACTGATCTATGCTGCTGTAGATCTTGTGGAATGGGCTTTTATCAGAACCAGAGAGGCTTCACCCTCCAAAGAATAGAATTCCACAATTATGGCCTTTGCACAGCTATCGATTGTGTCTTTAAATGGTCGTCCTTTTCTTGGCCCAGAAAATAAAAGCCGTTCTGAACTGTTTCGTTCTTAGAGCATAGATTTCAAAGTTCTTCTTACATCTAAGGTACAGTATGTAGGAGAGTTTTTGGAAAAAATGTATGTAGGAGAGGTTCTGGAAAAATACTGTAAGAAAAAATACTGTAAGAAAATAATTCCCTGTTTTCATTGGAAGATGATGTAATTTAGTAAAGGACGGCATGGTTTGAAGTAAAACCTCATGTGAAGGGAATATTAGCTATGCTGTAGGATGAATTCCGTCCAGATTCTGGTGATATAATCCGTCCTGTAATAACTGTTTGGGGTCTAACAGGAGCTTCCAATCTTCACCTTTGATAAAAGCAGAGAGTAGAAGAGAGCCAGGACCTTCAGGCCCAAGGAGATCTTAGTATCGCCTGCAGCGTCTCCATATAGTCTTCTGTAGAACGGTTCTGCCTCACATGGCTGGAATTTGTCACAGAACGTGGATTTGGTTCCAATCCGACAGATTGATCTTCTTCCAATTCAGATGATTCGTCTGAATATTGAAAACAAACTCTGGAATGAATAGTTCTTAGGTTTAGAAAGGTACAATTCTGCCCCGTCAAGGATCTCCTTGGATAACTTCAGAAGGGAATGGCTTCTTGTCCATCCTGTTTGTTTAGATAAAGTACCAAGGATGGTTGTCAGATTGAACTATCACAGTCATTCACCCTAAGATGTATCTGGAAATGCGGTAGAGTCAACTGGAATGTACTTGGGTCCATGAAGTGCGATTTGTATCTCAGAAAGGACACAGCCGCCATCTGTCCTGAAGATATGCTCACCACCCTAAGGCAGAAGCATCCGTGGTCACTATTGCAGGAGAAGATTTTTTAAAAGAATTATTGTTCATAGGACAGCATCTCCCAGTGCTGAAGATGACCGCGTGTCTATAACCCTATGAATTGCAGGTAAGAGGTCTGAGATTAGAGTTTTCACTTCTTCCTTCAGCCTTGATCTTGGCGCCTGGTAAATAACGGGTCATAGTACACTTTATCTAATATGGAAATCCAGAACAGTTTGGAAGTTGCAGGGTAGATCCTAAATCCTCCTGACTTATCAAGAATCCCAGTGACTTGGAGAAGTGCGATGACCTTCTGAAGAGGTGACTTTAGCAGGTCCTCGGGTGGAACTTCTATGAACCAGTCATCTAGATATGGAAACACCTGTAAGGCTTGTAGTAACTTTGAATTGGGGACGTCCTATTCCGCATTCTTGCGAATAGCCACTCAGGATTTCTTGAAGACTGTATTATTGGTATATGAAGGTCAATATCTTCAGATCTAACAAAGATGCGCAGTGATCCTCTAGTAGCAGAGCAATGCCCAATGTTTTCTATTCCAAAAAATAGATTTAGATTGAAGACGGCTTCTCGTACAATAATGACTTTCAGAACCTCATGGTTTCAGGATCCCAGTGTCTGAAGTAATCTGCTGAGTAAGGGAAACATACTCCTCTGACTTCTGGTGTCAGACTGATTTGTGAAGCTCGTCTTCATCCTTTGGTCTCTTCGGCTCGTACTCCCTTCTGTCAGGAAGTCCACAGATGCCGGATCCATGGTATTCTTGTTTTCTGGACTGCAGGATTTCTAGATCCTAATTAATTTCTAGCAGTCTGTTCATCTGAAAAAACTATTCTCCAGAAATGTAGAGGAGGTTACCAGGTTCATGGTTAGACATCTCCTTTATCTTATCCAGAAGGTGTAACCAGACTATGCTCTGGGACTACCAATACTGCACCCATGGCGCTTTAATGAGTGAAAACCTAGATGGTTTTTTTTTTTTTTTTCTTCTTTCTCTCTCTAGGAAGGCAAGGAGGAGAATGTCTTTCTCAGCCTTGAGCGATAATGACCACTATTGCTGAGGGGAGTTGTAATGTTGGGCTGCCAATCCCCCAGGGTCGCCTGTATAAAAAATTATTTAAAATCAAAATTTGTTATAACCAATACTGTAACTACCAGAGTTTATAACCATTTCTTATGTATCTGTATCAAAAGTGATGTAATTTAAACCCAGAAGCTGTATGGGGGCAGCTTATTACCACCTAATACAGAAAAGTAGCTGAATAGAAGTAGTACCACTTTTTTTTTTTTTTTTTACCAGCAGCTTTGAAAGCATCTGCACAAGTGTTAACGAGTAGTCATCAGCCACAGGTTCGGGCTGCAGGGATTACAAGGCCTTCATTAGACTGAAAGACACAGAACACAATGTTATAGACATCACAGCAACTACTCCCAAGTGTTATCAGGAAGGGGCTTATTCACATAACAGACAGAACAGCATGTTAGAGCCATTACAGCCGGTGCCCCTGTGTGGAGACATCTTACCACCTCTGCTCGGACGGCCGGACATCTGTTTAACAATGGAAACAGGGACTCAGTTATTCACAAACATCTGCATCAGTCAGGTAAGTCTGATCATCGGCTTTAGTAAGGTAACTGACCATCCTTTGCTTGGATGGCTGGACATCTAGGGCAGAAAATATACAATGTAACTGCAAGACAACGGTTCCAGGTAACAGCGCCTGCTCTGTACTGTTTAATACTTAACACAAGTGTTAGTCAGGATAGGGCTTATTCACATAATAGACACAACCTGTGACTATGTCTGTGCACTTCTTACCACCCTTTGCTGGACATCAGATTCATCCTAGGAAGAGGCATCAGGATATAAACATCAGCTTTAAAAAGGTAATCTGACTCCGGACAGAATACACTGTAACTGCAGGTAACAGGATACAGTTCTGCTCTGTACCGCTAAATACCAGCACAGGTGATATCAGAAGGGCTTATTCACATAACAGACACAACCTGTGACTATGTTTGTGCACTTCTTACCACCCTTTGCTGGACATCGGATTTATCCAAGGAAGAGGCATCAGGATATAAACAAAGCTTTAAAAAAAGGTAATCTGACTCAGACAGAATACACTTGTAACTGCAGCTAACAGGATATAGCTCTGCTGTGTACTGCTAAATACCAACACAGGTGTTATCAGAAGGGGCTTATTCACATAACACTGCAGGTAACAGGGTCACAGCTCTGCTGTGTACTGCTAAATACTGACACAGGAGAGCATAACACTGCAGGACTCTGCTCTGTACCCTCTTTAATTCACAGGCACTTTGTACTGCATCAACACGGGTGATTATCAGTAACCTCCAAAAAGGTAAGTCTGACCCAGGACAAACTGAACCTTGTAACCATAAGAGAATGAAAGGTACACAGGCAATGTGCAATACTTAGCTTCCAGTGTGCGAACGGAAGACGAGGCGGCGCACGTGTGTCGTCAGACGCCCAGAGCCTGCGTTCCACAGAGATTTTCAGCAATATCTCTTCCGTTCTGAAGTCTTTCTCAGCGGATACCGAGTGAAGCCAGTGAACCACACATGGCTATCCTCACTCTCAGGCCTCCGAACCTTGTACCACAAGGTATAATGGCCGGGTAACAGCGGATACAGAGTGAAGCCAGTGAACCACACATGGCTATCCTCACTCTCAGGCCTCCGAACCTTGTACCACAAGGTATAATGGCCGGGTAACAGCGGATACAGAGTGAAGCCAGGGAAACACACATGGCTATCCTCACTCTCAGGCCTCAAAACCTTGTCACCCACAAGGTATAATGGCCGGGTAACAGCAGATACAGAGTGAAGCCAGGGAACCACACATGGCTATCCTCACTCTCAGGCCTCCGAACCTTGTACCACAAGGTATAATGGCCGGGTAACAGCGGATACAGAGTGAAGCCAGGGAACACACATGGCTATCCTCACTCTCAGGCCTCAGGAACATACATGGCCGTGTCCAACTCTGGGCCTTTTTTAACCTGGAAAAACCACTGTCTATACGGCCATAGCAGCCTAAGGAGCCTGACAACAGGTGGGCTTCTTCCTCACAGGAATGAGGACAAATAAAAAATACACTGTTGGGTGGTAGGAGGCGTGTTTATATAGTACTAATCTCATTTAATTAATTAATTTAATCTAGGTAGGCGGTCCTAGGAAACGAATGAGACAAACCTTAACCCATGATGTGCTGCCGAGGACGAAAAGGGAAAGGTAGGGATGTTTCACCATTTATGGATTCGATTTGGAAGCTAGTAGCTCTTCTGCTTTTTTCTTCACTCACACCTGTGCAAGTTTTAAGTGAATATTGAGAACAGTGTCCTTTACTATTGAAGATATCAAAGAAAGTCGAGTTAGCAAGAGATCTATTACTCTGATCATCAAGGATGGCATACAACCTTACTGCTTTCTCTTTATGGCTAATGGGGTAAACTGTGACAAGACAAATCTTGGAGCAAGATTTGTTACTTAGACCTTCTACGCATATTTCGGTGCACTGGGGTGTCACTTCAGGAGGTACAGTGTCTCTCTCCTCCCTGTCATGCTCTACAGCCTGTTCTGAGGGTGTGAGAGTCCATGGAGCTGGTCCAGGGTGTAAAGCTGTATTGTGCTCTTCACTGTTGCATTCAGAGCATTTGATGTTTACAGTACAGTCTTTTGCAAGATGAGAGGTTGATGCACAACACCTGTAACAAATGTGGTTCTCCTTGAGGAAGGTTTGCGGTCCCTGAGAAGTTTTTCTCTAAATCCTCTGCATTTCAGCAATGAGTGTGGTTTCTTATGTGAGAGGACATTCACTGCATGGGTCTTTAGTTGAAATCTTTTCAGACTCTGAGGTACTGTAGGTTTTGTTTGAGGGGTCTTTGGAAGATACACTGGTCTTGTGTACTGCAACAGGTGTACCTTTCATGTTACGAAGTGAGACAGGCCTACCTGGTTTCTGGTAAGTGGTGTCGAACATCGAGAAATCAAAACTGGGATCATTCCTAGTCTTTGCTTGTTGGTGCATGAAGTTCACAAAGAATGAGAATGGAGTGAATGGGACATTGTGCCGTTGCTTGTACCTGGAGCCTTGAGTAATCCACTTCTCTTGCAGGTTATAAGGTAGTTTTTGTACTATGGGGTTTACACTACGTGCAGTATTTATGCATGCCAGACCTTGTAAATCTCCTTCAGCTTTGGCAACTTGGAGCTCTGTCAGCAGGTCACTCAGTTCTCTCAGCTTCTGGAACCCTTTGTTCTGGATCTTAGGGAAATCCTCAATTCTTTTGAAGAGTGCGTTCTCTATCACTTCTGGTGAGCCGTAACAGTCCTCAAGTCTCTCCCATATCATGTTTAACCCAGTGCTTGGGTAGTTAATATTAATGGCTCTAATCCGCTTTGCATGCTCTGCCAATTCATATCCTAGCTACTTGATAAGAAGATCAATTTCCTTACATGCAGACAGATCTCAGTCTCTGATTGTATTTCTGAATGATGATCGCCATGACCTATAGCTTTCAGGTCTGTCATCAAACTTGGAGAGCCCCTTGGTTATTAACTCACGTCGGGCAAAGAATTTTAGAAACTCTGACATACCTGGATCTTTGTTTGGTGGATCGTTGCTGTAGTAGTCACCATCTACTTGTTCCTTCTTAAAGGATTTGAATGCAGGTTGCATTGAGGGCTGATGTCCTATGAAACTGTTGTCTCATGTAAAGCGGGGTATTTGGTTAACTGGGGTCACTTGTGTGAAAGGCGTCTGCTGGGGTTCTTCAGCAGGGGTTGACGGTGCTCTTGGACTTTAATTTAGGCCATCATCCGACTCGGTATGCTGCATGCAGCATGCTGTTTGTCTATTTAAAGCATGAACATACTGTACTGATGTCCCATGACCTGTTGATGAAGGCCTTGTGCCGAAACGCGTCTGAAAACCAATGTATTTTGATATAGTACATTAAAGAAGCAGAGTTAAAAACCTCACATTTGCTGGGATACCTTTTTTAATCAGCATGCTGAATGACATAGTCTGAAGTGCGTTGTGAGTTATTGTGATGATTAGGTTCAGACCCAATTATGTTTCTGAGTCTATCACTTGTGGAGTTTGTAGCTTCTTCTAAAGCTTCTGCTTCGGCTACAGCAGCTGCAGCTTCCTTTTCTACAGTTAGCTTTTCCAGTGTTACCTGTTGTTCAGCTAGGGCTGCTTCCATACGAGCTTTCTCCATACGAGCTTTATTCTTTATTCACTTTTTCTTTATATCAAATACAGTATCATAATAACCGGAAAATTAACAGTACCAAATATTACATTTTTTTTTTTTTTTTCTCTTTTTTTCCGGGCATGCTTGAGGGGGTGGCTGGGGGGGTTAATATTTGGTACTGTTAATTTTCCTGTTATTATGAGCTTTCTCTATTTTTAATTGTCTTTCTTGTCGCGCGGACTTTGGCGGCTTCAGCTTTTGCTCGAGCAGTGGCGACCGTGGAGCTGCTTACTGATCTCTTTGAACTTCTGGAGCTAGCCAAGATGCGAGACCTTGTCTCGTACAGTTTGGATTCTCTTGATAACATAATGACACTGTGAACAGGTTTGCACGCTTGCAACTGTCGTGGCTGACGATGTTGCGCCTTGCAGGGCTCAGTACCATGCACTCCAGCCTGTTAGAGGTTGTTAACTCGCAGGGTTTGGGGAATCACAGTTTCTAGTATCTAGCTTGTAAGAAGCCGTTGTTTTACTGCGGCCAAGGAGTCACAGTTCCTCGTATCTACTTCATTGTTCTGTCCTCCTTATGTGTAAAGTTACATAGCTTGGCAGACAGCTAAACCTTATCCCGGCAATGAATTGAGTCCAACGTTATCTTTATTGCAAGGATGTAAATACGCGGTGAAACTGGGAAACAGAAAAACAATGCACTTACTAATGTATGTAAACGGCCACTAGATGGTGTTGTTATACAATCAACAGAGAATTATACAGAACATATATTGAATATGCATGAAAACTATACATAAATTAACAAATAAGCTTGCGGAAAGCATAACAAGCAGTATTTGTGGAAGCAGGTATATCGCAGGCCTCAATCAGTATTTGGTAAAAAAAGGTATATCGCACCCCTCAATCAGTATGTTGTAGAAACAGGTATATAGAACCCCTGAATCAATATTTGGTGGAAGCAGGTATATCACACCCCTCAATCAGTATTTTGTGGAAGCAGGTATATCAAACTTCTTAATCAGTATTCTGTGGAAGCAGGTATATCGCACCCCTCAATCAGTATTTTGTGGAAGCAGGTATAAAGAACCCATTAATCAATATTTGGTGGAAGCAGGTATATCGCATCCCTCAATCTGTTTTTTGTGGAAGCAGGTATATCAAAACCCTTAATCATTATTTTGTGGAAAGAGGTATATCGCACCCCTCATCCAGCATTTTGTGGAAGCAGGTATATAGAACCCCTGAATCAATATTTGGTGGAAGAAGGTATATTGCACCCCTCAATCAGTATTTTGTGGAAACAGATATAAAGAACCCCTGAATCAATATTTGGTGGAAGAAGGTATATTGCACCCCTCAATCAGTATTTTGTGGAAACAGGTATATAGAACCCCTGAATCAATATTTGGTGGAAGCAGGCATATCACACCCCTCAATCAGTATTTTGTGGAAGCAGGTATATAGAACCCCTTAATCAAGATTTGGTGGAGGCAGGTATATTACACCCCTCAATCCGTATTTTCTGGAAGCAGGTATATAGAACCCCTTAATCAATATTTTGTGGAAGCAGGTATATCACACCCCTCAATCTGTATTTTGTGGAAGCAGGTATATTGCAGACCTCAATCATTATTTGGTGGAAGCAGGTGTATCTCACCCTCAATCAGTATATTGTGGAAGCAGGTATATAGAACCCCTTAATCAATATTTTGTAGAAGCAGGTATATCGCAGGCCTCAATCAATATTTGGCGGAAGCAGGTATATCGCACCCCTCAGTCTGTATTTTGTGGAAGCAGGCATTTCGCAGGCCTCAATCAATATTTGGTGGAATCAAGTGTATCGCACCCCTCAATCAGTATTTTGTGGAAGCAGGTATATAGAACCCCTTAATCAGTATTTTGTAGAAGCAGGTATATTGCACCCCTCAATCTGTATTTTGTGGAAGCAGGTATATCGCAGGCTTCAATCAGTATTTGGTGTAAGCAGGTGTATCGCACGCCTCAATCAGTATTTTGTGGAAGCAGGTATAAAGAACCTCTTAATCAATATTTTGTAGAAGCAGGTATATCGCACCCCTCAATTAGTATATTGTGGAAACAGGTATATCAAACCCCTTAATCAGTATTCTGTAGAAGCAGGTATATCGCACCCCTCAATCAGTATTTTGTGGAAGCAGGTATATAGAACCCCTGAATCAATATTTGTTGGAAGCAGGTATATCAAACCCTTCAATCAGTATTTTGTGGAAGCAAGTATATCAAACCCCTTAATCAGTATTTTGTGGCAACAGGTATATTGCACCTCTCAATCAGTTTTTTTGGGGGGCAACAGGTATATCACACCCATTGCAAATAGTTGTTCCAATAGCGCTTTTCCCTCTATATACCTGCGGTATCGCAGCAGAACCGCACACAACTGCTGCACAATACAAATGCACTATATACTTTCTATGTTAGAAAGTATATTATAGGTATAACACACCCCTCAAGGATATTTAATTACCGATTTTTCGCATTACATAAACTATATTAAATAATGAAGAATATTCTAAATCAGTAATGAGTCATTACTGACTTGTGGGTCAATTCAATTCGAGAATATTCGTCATTTAATTACCGAAAAATTGGTAATTAAATATGTGCATTAATAGAATCACGTAAGTATGTTATGCAAAAAATCGGTAATTAAATATGCGCATTAATCGAATCACGTAAGGGCGTTAAGCAACTTTCCTATTGGGTTGGCTTGGTAGAATTGTCGAATATGTAGAATATAGTGCTAGATTCTACATATTCAACAATTTAACCAAACCAACCGAATAGGAAAGTTGCTTAACGCCCTTACGTGATTCGATTAATGCGCATATTTAATTACCGTTTTTCGCATAACATAAACTATATTAAATAATGAAGAATATTCTAAATCAGTAATGAGTCATTACTGACTTGTGGGTCAATTCAATTCGAGAATATTCGTAATTTTTTTCCATCTGAAGTCATGATTCCTCCCTGCTTAAGTTGCTTTTGGGCCAATTGCTGATTTTTTGCAATCAATAGAATAATTTCGAATACGAACATTTGCGAATATATGACGAATATTCGAATGAATATTCGTGAAATATCGCGAACTCGAATATTGCCTCTGCCGGTCATCACTATCTGTAACCACAGAAAACCCCTTAAATTAATGTAATGGCTGGTTATTAGCTATGAAAATGATACATAATCTAGTACATGACAAGCTCTTTCTAACAACACTAGAACCAGCCCTACACCTCACACAGATACAGAGATATTCCCATTCACTGCTCCAATTGATCTGCTAGATTTATTTCAAACTGGCAGCTCAGGGTGTGGGTCCTTTTTGCTGCAGCTAGTGGCAGTCGAAGGATGGAACTGAGCTGGGCCATGTACAATGAATTAAGGGTGCACAGTTTCTTAGCTTGGGACACTCCCTGACTTGGGGCATTCCCTGACTTTCTGGGTCCCCTGCCTGGTGTTAATTGGGGTGCCCATGATGGTGGATAGTTGGCAGGGTGCAGGACAGGAGGGCTGATGTAGGGGCTGGCGGATGGTGGAGGCAATAGCCAGGCCCATTGGTTGCAACAAATAAAGTCTCTCTTTATTGAATTGATGATGGACATAGTAGTATATATGGCAGCAAAGGCACAGTTCCAATGTATATAACAGTTTAGTTATTTTCCAAATAGCTGAGTATGAGCAGGGGCAATGTTAAACCAGCACTGGGGGGAGATAGAAAGTACCAGTGTTTCTGTGTGTGCCTCTTTCTCCTTCCAGCAATTTTTACATTTGCTTGTACTACTGATTTATGCAAACTTTGTTGAAAGAACAGTAATGGGAGGGTTAGTAAATTCTAATAACCTTCAAATTATGTTGTTAACTTAAAATACAACTATCCCCAAAAGCATGCAATACATAGATAGCCGTCAGTCCATCCCTCCTCCCCCTCCTCCCTATAAACATGTTCACTTAGCTTTTTTGATTACAAGTGTTTATTTCATTGAAGAGAAAAGACACTTCTCAAATCTGTGACCTACACCTGTCCCCTGAGCCCAGTTCCACCACTGGAGGCAGTCACCATTCAGGCAGAGAATGAATGGGGTAGTGGAAATAGATTTGTGCAGCTCTCTCCTTTGTCATCTTTGGGAGTTAAAGGAGTTGTCCGGGTTCAGAGCTGAACCGGGAAAAATATCCCCTTCATCCCCACTCGGGACTTCTGATATAGGAATCGGAGCATTTCATTTCATGCTCCAATGAGCTCCCTTGCCCTGAGCTATATCGCACAGTGCAAGGGTTTTTTTTGCACTGTGCCCAGTTCTGGATATAGGTGTGGGTTCCCCAGGGGGGTCCTGCATCTGCGTTTATGGTATATGCTGTGGATAAAGGTGAGAATAACCCTTTAAGGCTGGGGTTACACAAAGACTTTTATAACTTGACAGGTATTTTAAGAACGAGTCACTAGTGATGAGCAGGAGGTGCCATATTCGATTTTGCGATATTTCGTGAATATTCGATTGAATATTCGTTGAAATCGAATATTCGTCATTGTTTTATATATTGCGAATGTTACGCAAATTAATATTCGCATTGTGAATTAAACTTAGAGCTGAGTTCCTAATGGTTGTAACTTGTATTACTAGAATTGACGAAGATAACGAATATTACGAATATAGCACTATATTCTCAATCTTCGTTATATTCTAGCAATACAACCATTAGGAAGTCTGCTCTTAGTTTAATTCGCAATGCGAACTCAACTTAAAGCTGGGTTCCTAATGGTTGTATTGCTAGAATATAAGGAATATCACGAATATAGCACTATATTCTCAATCTTCGTTATATTCTAGCAATACAACCAATGGGAACTCAGATTTAAGTTTCATTTGCAAATCGAGCAAATAATCACATTGTGAATTGATCTTAGAGCTAAGTTCCTAATGGTTGTATTGTTAGAATATAACGAAGATTGAGAATATAGCGCTATATTTGTGATATTTGTTATATTCTAGCAATACAACCATTAGGAACACAGCTGTAAGTTGAATTCGCAATGCAAGTAATTCAGGTTATATTAATTGCATTGCGATTACAACTTAGTCAAATTTGTGAGATCGTTATTCTCACATCAGACAGTACATTTTAGCATGGAGGCGTTCCCATGCACATGGGAAGTCGGCAGAAGCGGCAACGGGCATTGACTGGAGCGGGCAGGGAACCAGGAATTCTCCGGACAGGTAAGAACAGCTTTTGGGAAGTGGGAAGACAACCAGAGAGCAACAAGGATTAACAACTTAAAAAAAAAAAAATGAATATTCGAAAAAGCGAATATATAGCGCTATATTCGCAAAATTCGTGAATTTGCGAAGTGCCAATATTTGCAAAAAAATTCGCTATTCGAATATTCGCGCTCAACACTACAAGTCACATGTACCTATTCTTACTTTGTTCCTAAGTATCTATTTCAGTGGAGAAAGGGTGAAGATGCAGCCTGATACTTCTGAATTCCATTAAGGGACTGTCATGTTTGGCCAACTGTGGATTCCGTTATGATGTACTTGTCACATCTGCTAGAGTGTGCACTACAATGTTAGTGAATGAGATTTTAACAGTGCTTACAGATTCTAGATATGCAGTGGATCTTCAGATTTGCAGCACGCCCTATCTGTTTAAAAAAACACTGCAGATTATATTCATTCCAAAACAATGAGTGAAATCCACAGCTTCATTCCACACTAACTAAACCCATCTGTAATATATACAGATTTTATTGTAGATCTTTTACGGATTTTTACACACTGTAATTTTTATGTGATGTATGAACCAACCTTAGAAACCAACCTTCCTTGGGCGACAACTGTACTAAAAATGATTCTTGTTACCAGAGGCTGCTCAGAGATGAGGGGGGGTGTTAAATGGTCTGAGGGCAGTGAAGAGGCGTCGTTAACAATTTAGGAGCCTTGTGTTACACCTCTATATAACAGAAAGATTTCCTGCATATGACAATATCTTCATTACTCTTTGTTGCACAGGGTGACTGATCAAGCTTCCCACTGACTCTCCGATTCTGTTTTTGCTCTCTGGTTACTTACTTATCTTTGATTCAGTTCAAGACAGTTGACTGCAATCTGCCTATTTCTATGACACACATTTGGCCTCTCCAGTACCAAAATACTTAAGGTCACAGGATTTCCTGCGGCACTACAAATTGGTTGAACACATATCCCTCAGCATCCTGTTGAGGCTGCGTATGTGACAACACTTTCAAATTATACATCTAGAGGACATCTGCTGTGTGGCTTCATAGTCACTTTCATTGATTCCCCTCCCAATCCCTTCTTCCCCTCACTGTCCCTTTTTTCCCCCTCATTTCTCCCCCGCCTCCGTTTCCCCCTGCAGAGACATTGTTCACTGCTAAAACTTCATGATACGCTGAATGAGAGTGGGATCAAAGAGACACAAAAGAATAGAAAACTCAGTGGTACATCCCAAACTTGTCGTACAGGTTCTCCAACCAAGTTAATGAAACAGCTCACTGTTCATCTAAGGGGCATATATCCATTTTCTATATAATTACTGCTTTTTACAGTT
Organism: Bufotes viridis; assembly: GCA_033119425.1. Lineage (NCBI taxonomy): Eukaryota > Metazoa > Chordata > Amphibia > Anura > Bufonidae > Bufotes > Bufotes viridis. The sequence continues at coordinate 207,358,664 of CM065589.1, read as the reverse complement.
ACAGTATTTGTGTAAAAGCAACATTACAGATAAACTGTCTTACAGCAAATGTATAATGCACAGAAAGTTAAACTACAAGTATGTGACAATTCTGTAAATCCTGTCACTTTAACAGAATAAGCTAAATTATGTTCCAAAAAGGCCAAAAACATTTCTAACTTTAGACTAACATAAATAGCTATCAAATAAGTAATTGCAGTGAAATACAGTTTATTCAATCTAAGATCCGATGTCATTCGGCAACTTTCCATGATACCAGATTTCTTTAATATGTGATTTTGCAAAATACACGATTGGATAAAAGAAAAGTAACAGTCTAGAGCCAAACGTTTCCTTTACTTCTCTGTGAAGACCTATGGGGTTGTCTGTCGCCCACTCCATTAGGATCAATAACTGCAACAACATAATGGAAAAAAGGCAGGTTGGACGATTATTCTGGAGAGAAAAAAAATCTATAAAGTTATTGCTAATATAAACTTATAAAATATGTGAGGGGGAATTTATGAAAGGCTGTACAAACTGGTGTATAAAAGTCGAACATTTTTACACAATAGACACTGTAAGCAAAATTTTTCATTCCTTACTCAGCTATAGCCACTTTTTAGATGGCTCTTTGTAGAAGGACGTGGCCTCCCTGGCCAGACATATTTACTATCATTTATGGCAGTAAGCTGAAATAGATTTGCTTTTATGAAATGCAGACTGCTTAAAGATGCTCCAAATTTATTACTAAATTTGCCACACTCCAGTGCACTACTCAAGATTTGATAAATTTGTCCCTATGTTTCAACATGTCCCAACTATGATATATTAGAAAGCTATTTTGAAATGTGGTGATATAGCTGCTTGGCAACAGCTGAGTATAGGCATAAAGCAGTTATTCTCAACCACGAGGGAATCACCTCAACTCATAACTATATGATTCCCAACCATGGTAGAAACCCTACCATTGTCATTACTTCAAAGAAGGTTTGTATAGGAGATTTCCACATAGTGGTAAGATTTGGTGACTGATTTGTGTTCCCAATGCCAAGTATCGTTGACCAAGCGTAAATCAGTTTGCCATAACTACTGTATAAGTGACAGCTTTTTTTTGAAGAGCCCCTCACCAGGTTTCAAGAAACCTCAAATTTGGCTGGGAATACTAATTGGTCAACCATGCCTTATACTGGATTTAGGTGGACTGACCTGGCAGGCAATTATCAGGAAAGAAGCGTTCTAGGAGGGATGAGTGGAGGATGAGAGGGGTAGTAGCTCTTGGAATAATAGTTATACGCATGGATCACAGTGGAAATTCTCCCACTGATACCTTCCCAGGGTAGTGCAGTGACAGGAGGGGGCACCTTTTGTCCCCACAGGGAACAACATGGTGTTTCTTAATAATGGAGTCAAACCAGGCCAGTTGGTGCAAAGAAATAAGTCTCTCTTTACTAAAGTGCAGAATAGGAGTAGAAGTACATCCAGTAGTATAGAGGCACAATTCCAACAGCAGTTCACAGTGCAATTCTCCCTCAAAAAAAGAGATGATGGGAGATGCGGTACTCCTTGTCCCTGTCCTTCTAAAGTCTCTCTGCGAACCTTAGGCTGCAATAAGGCTTTTGGCAAATGTTTCCGTAATTCCTGGATCGAGGTATACAGAATTAAGATGTGGCTGGTCAAACCGTCTCAGAATGTGGAAGGGTGTACTAGCAATGTTCCCTCTCACATCAGCAAAGCAATACCTTGCTGTCTGACTCCAATGCACGGCCTTGTAGATTCTGGACCTTCTAATCTTTCTTTCTCTCTTTAGAGCACCTCTGATAATTTGCTCTGCCTCAGAGAAAATGGTCCTCTGGGACTCAGGCCTAGTCCTGAGGAGTAAGCACATGTAGGTCCTCTCTCTTCCTCAGCTAGACTCTCTACTGACTAGTGGACCAACCCAGGTCCATCTCCTACCAAAATAAGGTGTACAGTCAGACTTACCAATACAATGCTATTGACTACACAAATACTATAAATCACAACACTTCATTTAATAATACAACATTAGAACAATCAACCTTTTGCAGTGACCTTGTTCTAGGGTACTTAACATCCTGATAACTGCATACTCATCAGAAGAGGTGAAGAGCTGCATTTACATGCAGCAATCTCCTCCACTTTATGGAGACAAGCGTTGACTGCTGCCTACAAATTCAATGTTTCTGGGCAGCAGATCCCTGATCACATATCATGATGTGGTACCCAGAAACAATGATTTAATGTACTGCATGAAAGATGATTTCACCCAATGAACAAGCAAACAACCAAACAAACATCAGCAGAACATTTACATGGACCAATTATGAGGAACACAAATTCGTAGTAATGCTTGTACCCAATAATTGGCCCAAAAATTGTACTGGGTAAATTGATCTTAACATTATTAGCGATTTCCTTAAATATCCAACCTATCTATCAGTAGCTATCGATCAGCTGTATGACGAGAAGGCATGCCCCATGTGCGCATGTTGTCTCCTGTCTCTCTTCCTGCTCGCCACTGCTATGTCGATTGCGAGCAGGTAGAGAGATAGGAGACGGCACGCATGCATGGCATGTGCCTTCTCTTCGAGCAGCTGATCGGCGGGGGTGCCAGGTGTTCGAGCCCCATCGATCTGATATTGATAAGCTATCCTGAGAATAGGTCATGAATATTTAAAGCCTGGTAAACCTCTTGAAATTAGATTGTCAGAGGTTCCTAAAAGACAGGATATTCTGATTTACTGTAATGTCTATAGACTTCTTTCATCTAATGATGTGTATTACTCCATTTACATCTGAATTCAGTTTATTCTCTACAAATAGATGGTAATATAATAGTTCAGTAATAGTTGTATTCTATCCGTCTTCCCTTTATGTAAACTGCAGCCCTATCTATGGCCTAGCCATGAAATAACATTAAGGACCACATGTCTTACAGAATCTCCACAAAGCAACATTCTTCAAACTCTCCTTTGGTACAAGGAAGGTGACTCTGGGGGGAGGACTAGGCACCCATTTCAGAGAGGCAATCAGTCAATTTCATGGAATTCTTGCCTTATTTGTCACAATAAGTGGGAGTTGGAGCAAGTAGGAGTGTCTGATTAGTAGCTGACCAACTGTGATGTGCCTGAGAGTTTGGGACAGGGGCTTCAGATAAAGCAAACACAGGGTGAGATTAAATATGCTACAGGGAGAAAGACAAAGAAAGTTCCTAGCACATTTCTGAAGGGTGGTTAGATGATCGATCGATAGATAGATAGATAGATAGATAGAACGAGAAGAAAGAGCGACTACACATGTTAGGTGCCATCCAGAACTAAGCAGGAAAGGGAACAAAGGAGGGTCTCATCTTTTGTGAAGGAGCAGGCACAGATCAGGTTCTGCACTTGTTCTGTGGATGTGGTGTGGCTGAAATGTCACGCAGGAAACAGAGAAAACCTCAGCAGCTCATCTCTGACTGTGACAACTCGACCTCTTCAGAGAATGGTAAGGAGTGGGAATGTAGATGGAGAGAATGTGATGGAAGAAGGAATCTATTCCTTGCATGTCTTACTTCTCGCCTTATTAGTCACATGGGGAAAGTTTGTCAACTGATATTGGAAATAGTGATAAGAATGGTCTAAGTTCCTCTGGCCCTCACAGTCATAGTTGGCAAGATACATGTGACGCAGGCATCACTTTTTGTTACTGTGTGATGTGTTTCCTTCATTAAATCCCCCAATCTTTCCCAGGATGCGTTACATAGGACTGCAGGTAAGTGTTTTTATGGAGCCGCCCAAATGTAGATACATTGAGCAGAATATATTATATATATTACAGTACGAGGCTACATGTGATGCATGAAATTCTTCTTGTGGGCTGACTTCACACAGGACAGTTTGTTGCAGTTTTTCTTATTCCTTTTTGTCAAATTAAGGAGGGGATCCTAAAGGGAGTGAACGTATAAAGGAAAGACATAGGCATCTCCTCCTTCTACACGCATTCATTTAATCTGAAAAAAACGAATAAGGACGCAAAAGCAGAATGTTGGTGTATTTTATGTGTGTTTTTGGTTAATGCATCTTTTCAGTTATGTGCATACTGTACAGAGCTCTGGTTACATAGAACCATGCTGTCTCATGTATTGGTACCCACTACAGGACGTTTTATCTAATATCATCAGGATGATTCGTTACTACTGCGTTATTATTGTAATCATTCCTAGTCATCATTTATCTTCTATTTTTCTATCTCATATCTATCTATTTATCTCTATATCTTATCTACGTATCTAATATCTATCATGAAAACGAATTATATATTATCTATCTATGTATCTTCCAGCTAATTATTGATTTATCCACCTTTTATCTATTTATCTATCTATCTCATATGTATGTATTTATTTATCTATTTATCTATCTATCTATCTGCTATATATCTAATGATCTATCATTAATCTATCAATCGACCTATCAATTAATCTATCTTCTATCTATTTTTCTACCTCCTATCTATGTATCTAAATATCTATTTATCTATCTTATTACCTACCTATCTAATATCTATCTACTACCTTTCTCATAATTATCAATTTACCTCTTATCTATCTGATATCAATCTAATTTATCCTTATATCAATCTATCTTTTTCTTATTATTTTCTAGTATTGCACTACCCTGATTTGTACACAACTTTCTAATCTATAATCTTGGTACATATGACGGCATGACTATTCCCACACAAATGCTAAAATAGTGTTACTTAATTCTGGTATATCGTAAACTGTGTAAATTCTCTCAGAGTCCCATTATGTGGATGGTAAAGGAGTTAAGTTTCTGCCTCATGCAGCTCAATATAAATGCTATAGAATTAAAATGGAGATAGCCTCAGTTAATCACATAATTAGGGGACTGCTGAAAAATAGGGTGAGATAAGAATATCTTATGTGGAAGTAACTCTCCAATATCCTGAACTATATTATATAGCACCATCATTATAATGTAGATTTGCAGACATTTTTTATCGAGCATGCGCTCGAATCCCGGCTTAAAAGAATGAACTGTGATAAGAAACATGCAGGTGCACAATACTTTGTTTCTGACTCTTTTTGTACAATGTCTGCGTTTGAATCAAAATTGATCAGACGTTACACGTTTCTTGCTAAATTTGGAGCATCTTTAAACTGAAAACTTTTATCTGGAAATGCGACCCTAGTTTTTCTTCACCACTTCCTTACTGGATTTTGTGGATTTCTTGTGACTTCTTTAAAGGGGTTGTCTCATCATAGACAATGGGGGCATATCGCTAGGATATGCCCCCATTGTCTTATAGGTGTGGGTGCCACCGTTGGGACCCGCACCTATATAGAGAACGGAGCCCTGAAAGTAAAGGAGGGCGCACTGGGCATGCTCAGCCGCCCTCCATTCATTTTCTGTGGGGCCGGCGAAAATAGTCAAGCAGTGGCTCGGCTATTTCCGTCAAGCCGATAGAAGTGAATGGGAGCGGGGGCCGGTCATGCACAGTGCGCTCCTATTCACTTCTAAGGGGAGTCGGCTTGGTGGTCACCAGACCGGAGTCTCCAGCCACCACCTTGAGGAGCTCCATTCCTGATATAGATGCAGCTCCCAGCGGTGGGACCCGCACCTATAAGAAAATGGGGGCATATCCTAGCGATATGCCCCCATTGTCTATGATGAGACAACCCCTTTAAGCCTGGGTAATAAATCTGGGGTGAAACTAATGAACATAATTAACCACACCCACTTTCTAACCCATTTTATAAAACTAGAGTGAGTGATGTAAAAATGCAAAAAGTCACAAACTTTTTGCTCAAGTAAGCCTGAAAAGTTGCAAAAGCCCTATTTTGCTACTTTTTTAACCCAGAATTCTGAAGTGCAGGTAAATTCCTCCCATGGTGCCCTGCCCACACCATATCATACACAATGCTCTGAAAGTTTGCCATGTGGGGAACTAGAGTTTATTTTGTAGTCACTTATGTGTTTAGAACTTTGCTCCCACCCTACATCACTTCTATACTCAGCACCTACCCTACTAAAGGCACCATAGTTGTAATACACATTAAATGATAAAGTATGTAGAGTATATCCACAAGACAGGTGATAATAGATCACAAGAGGTCCCACCTCTGTGATCCCAAGAACAAGGGGTCCCCTAGTTCCCTCTGTATAGAGTCAGCATATTGGTCCGACACTCCATTCACTTCAATGTAAACATTAGAAGTGAATAGGATCAAGGCGGTTGGACCCCCTCCCAATACATTAATTCCACTTTTAATAGTTTTCATGAGAGAACCCCATTAGGCTTAAATATCCTTAATATATATCTCTCAAATGAGTCTCTTTTAAAAAGATAATAGAGTTAGGTGCACTCACCACATATGGACCAGACCTGATATAAAAAAATAACAATTTATTGTATCGATAAAAAACACATATTATAATCAAATAAAAGTGTATGACAAATAGTACTCGGATCACAAGAGTCTATTAGAACGACCGCAAATGTCCACCTTGAAAATTGGTAATAATAGGTATTACACTCACAGAAGTAATTGGCAATGTGCGATAGCGTAGGTGGAAATATCGCAATGAAATCGCATGGGTGTCACACTAATTAGGAGAGTATAAAATGTCCACTTTACAGAAGAGTATGTGTCTTCCTTAATATCGTCACTAGAGGATTAGTGGTAGATACAGCATTCCAGATCTAGTTGAAAATGAAGTCACAAAGAGCGGCGTCCCACTCTGTTGTAATTACAACGGCGTCCGCTGATGTAATGAGTTGCGATCGCTAAAAGATGATGAATGAACAATCGAACAAGCTTACAGAGCCCGTCGTGTCTGATACCGCTCCTACTGTATGCGATGGTTGTGAGTGAAGTAGTTTTCTTTGTCTAATCACTTTCCATCAGTCTCGGGAGAGTCCGTGTATGGCTCAGCCACGTTAGTAGATGGATACACCGTGGATCTACCGCGGAAGGAGTCAGATTCATCGAATCAAGGCTGCCTTCTCCGCGGTTATTTCTCACGACAGCTTGTGGGTCTTCTGGATTATTACGATAAATGTCCGTATCTTATATTAGGGAACATCCGACAGACGCGTTGGGTTTTAGACAGTTAGTACCCTTCCTCAGTGGACGCAACCACTGAGGAAGGGGTAATAACTGTCTAAAACCCCGAAACGCGTCTGGTCGGATGTTCCCCTTAATATAAGATACGGACATTTATCGTAATAATCCAGAAGACCCACAAGCTGTCGTGAGGAAATAACCGCGGGAGAAGGCAGCCTTGATTCGATGAATCTGACTCCTTCCCGCCGGTAGATCCACGTGTGTATCCATCTACTAACGTGGCTGAACGCCACACATACACGGACTCTCCCGAGACTGGATGGAAAGTGATTAGACAAAGAAAACTACTTCACTCACAACCATCGCATACAGTAGGGAGCGGTATCAGACACGACGGGCCTCTGGTAAGCTTGTTCCGATTGTTCATTCATCATCTTTTTAGCGATCGCAACTCATTACATCAGCGGGACGCCGTTGTAATTACAACAGAGTGGGACGCCGCTCTTTTGTGACTTCATTTTCAACTAGATCTGGAATGCTGTATCTACCACTAATCCTCTAGTGACGATATTAAGGAAGACACATACTCTTCTGTAAAGTGGACATTTTATACTCTCCTAATTAGTGTGACACCCATGCGATTTCATTGCGATATTTCCACCTACGCTATCGCACATTGCCAATTACTTCTGTGAGTGTAATACCTATTATTACCAATTTTCAAGGTGGACATTTGCGGTTGTTCTAATAGACTCTTGTGATCCCAGTACTATTTGTCATACACTTTTATTTGATTATAATATGTGTTTTTTATCGATACAATAAATTGTTATTTTTTATATCAGGTCTGGTCCATATGTGGTGAGTGCACCTAACTCTATTATCCTTATATTATTTTCCCTTTGGTAGATTGAGTGATTCTACCTGTTAGTTTGCACCCAATATCCTGCTTCTGGATTCTAGTGCGACGTATATATTAATCACTCTTTTAAAAAGAATTTGACCCAAAACCTAAAGATGACCATATACAAGTAAATCAGAAGTTAGAAGAATGGCCGCAGTTTAGTATTTATGTTTGTTTTATGGGAAGATATATTGGTATGTTTTCTCTATGGTTATGGCAGTCCTTATCAATTAACTGTTGGATAAGGAAGATGGTTGTCACTTTCAAATAGGCTTCTCAGCAACTGATGGTATACCAGGGGTAGACTGGCCATAGACCTTACATGGAGATTTCCCGGTGGGACGATGACCAGGGGACTGTCCCAAGCCCTCCTCTCTGCCGCTGGCCGGGTACATAATTAGCTCTCAGCAGTAATACGCCTTGGTGACCACGCTCATTTTTTTTAAATTGCATTCCAAGAGCTATAACTTTTTAGGTTTTTCACCAATGTACTTGTATAAGGTCTTATTTTTTACAGGACAAGTTATAGTTTTTAATTCACCATTTTAAGTACATGTAATGATTGATTAAAGCAAGCTGTTTAGCTAAAATCCCCTTTGTTTAAGTCAGTAAAAAGACGTATTAGTGGTCACTAAGGGGTTTTAATGCTGTGAGAATCAGGCACTCATGTACCCGGCCAGGGACCGCACATGCCCTCCTGAATTCAACTACCTATTAGGCCCCCTGCTAACCAGAGACAACTGGAGGAGGAGGAGGACAGTAAATGGCATCTATTGATGGCCAGCACAGGGGGGACAACTTTTGGGGCAATATATTGTTCTGCTCTGTAGCATATGGTTCTGCTGGGACTGCATTTTGCACTATGGTATTGCTGACCCTGCCTACTTGTGTTGCCCTGTCTACTACATGGGCCACTTTTAAGTTATTTTCCAGGGCCTCTTTAAGTTCCCTTTCTGCCCCGGTGATATACTGTCATTTTGCTGTTAATAGGACAACCTGACAAAATGACAAGAGATTGTTAGCTTCTGAAACCTTGATTCAAAAGTGACAAACAGTATGGCTGCACTTCCTGTTGTCACTCAGGTAATAATGGCTAACACATCTGAATAGACAAATGCCAATATCAGTATAAATGTTTTGTAGCAGTTTTGACATCTGATTTACTGATATGTGGCTAATTTTATACTTTAGCTTGGCTCTTTGTATCTGTATGATGTTCAGTGACTTGGAATAAAGGTTTTTTTCAAGATTATACTGATAACCTATATTCTGGATAGGTCATCAGTATCCGATCAGCGGAGGTCGGATACCCGGGACTCTTGCCGATCAGGTGTTTGAGAAGACCCCGCGCCACAGCCTTCTCCGTGCTCATTCACTTCACTGCGGCTAACAGATGAACGTGTTGCCATTGGCCTAGGAAAAGCTGCGTGAAGGCCACAGTGCTTACAGGAGTGCTGGTGCCTTCTCAAACAGCGGGAGTCCCAGGTGTCAGACCCCCACTGATCAGATACTGATGACCTATCCTGAACCTATACTGACCATCAGTATAAAAATCTCGGAAAACCTTTTAAAATTATCATCTAATTTTCTTTTTTTTTTGGGGGGGGGGGTGAAAGAAAGGTATAAGGTGAAAGGCGTAGACTAGACTATACTTCTACCCTACACCTGATGGCTTCGTATAACTATAGTCAATATACACCAATATCCACAGTCCAAGTGTTCACATTTTCTACATCTTTAGCTAAGAGACAAATCCTTTAAGGCTTCTTTAATAAGAACAACACAGAACATGTCAGAGTCTGTTCAGTGAATAATGGATGATTCTGCATGCAAGTGGAATAGGTTTTGGCTGCGATTGTGTTCAGTGTTTCCGTGTTTTCCATCCAGACTGCTTGTTTGCCAACCATTTTTTAACTGACCCATTGACTGGACCACGCCTGCATAAAAAACGGATGATGACAGAACTTGCAATTTTTGCTGAACAGACCGATGGTCATTGAAAACATAGCTCATATGCATATACCTATTAAAAAGAATGAATCAATGTTCTGTTGTGATGGTGGCCATTGTACAAATTGCATCCGGACAGAAATATTGTGTAAAATTAATGTTAGGCTATGGCCACACTGCGCTGTTGTTCTTGGTTGTAACATGGCCGCATTGCAGTCAAGCAGTGCATGGCCATACAGGCCACATCAGACTGCACTGTTTGGTTGGTCTGCATTGTTAATGGGTGTGTGGCATGGAGGTGTCAATCTGACGGTCTGTTGTCCACATATATAATTTCTAGATCTAGTAGTATAGGCTTAAATTCCTATTTCCACTCAAAAAATGTGCACCCAAACTACATCCAGTTCAAATCAATGAAATTTTACAAACCTCCATTCACACACTATAGAAACAATTCTGCATGGATTTAGGGTGCATTGTATACATTTTAATTAATTGTGAATGTTTTTCAAAGAAATGTTGTATAGTTTGTATTTGAGAAAACTTCAACAAAATCCAGAAACAAAGGCTTGGTTTCAGTTGTCTGTGCAGTGACCTGCTGTGGGAAAGCGGGAGGAGGGGAGTGGTAGTTGTAGCACTGATAGGAATAGTAGTGGCTCGCTGTCCAGTGAATAGAAGGTACACCCTTTCTTCCCTCGGGGCACACCCTGAACTTTCTGGAGCTCCTTCCTGGTGTTAGATGGTGTGCCCTCGGGCAGGTGGAAAGATAATGTTAATGACCAGGTTCATTGGTTACAATACAATCTGAATCGATGATGGGAGTAGTAGTAGCACAAATAGCAGAAATAGGCACAATTTTAAAAGTATAAGTGTAGTTTTCTCCCAATAGCTGTGTATAGGCAACAGTAATGATGGTAATAGTCCACAGGTGTGAAATTCTGTTCTCATTAACTCTTTCTGCAATGCCCAGGCTGCAGGGTGCAAATCTTAGATCTGGATGGCAAGTTCGTCTTAAAGTCTGGAGGGCGCTGAAGCAATATAATCTTTCCACAAGCAGTAAAGACTTATTGCCATAAACGTGTAGTACCTTATTGTCTGAATCCAGAACAACCTTGAAATGTGGTTCTAAAACCTCTGTGAATGTCCATTATATTTCTCTCTGGGGTAGTCTCTAAGATAACATGTTCTCTGGCAGTTTTCAGCCTCGGGGATGAAGGTTCCATGGAGCATATACATGCACAGGTTGGCTCTATCTCTAATGACTAGACACTCTCTGACCAGGGGTGGGCCCAGCTATCTCCCTGGAGAACTTAGCTAAGACTGCCAGTGTTCACTATTTGTTGCCTATACATTACCTTTTGGGGTGTACATAGTACTTTAGGAAATAAGTACTTTAACAAGAAATCATAACAGTTCACAATGTAGCATATGGTTAAGGCCTCTTGCACACGACAGTATTTTGCGGACCGTATACTGACAGTATACTGAACCATTCACTTCAATGGGTCTGCAAAAAATACTGAAGTGTCTCCGTATGCCTTCCGTTTCCGTTTCTCAGTTTTTTCTGTTCCGTTTAAATATAGACCATGTCCTATTCTTGTCCGCAAATCACGTTCAGTGGCTCCATTCAAGTCAATGGGTCTGCAAAAAAAACGGAAAGCATACTGAAGTGCATCCGTATGTCTTCCGTATCCGTTCCGTTTTTTGCGGAACCATCTATTGAAAATTTTAAGACCAGCCCAATTTTTTCTATGTTATTACTGTATACTGTATATCCTAAACGGAAAAACGGAACGGAACAACGGAACCGAAACGGAAACAAAACGGAAGCGAAAAACGGATCCGTTATAAACGGACCGCAAAACACTGAAAAAAAAATACGTTTGTGTGCACGAGGCCTAACTCTTAGCATTAAATTAACCCTTGCAGTGATCGACTGAGTCGCTGCAAATGCAACTGTCCGTAATGCAGTTCCTCTAGAAGTGCTGAATATATGGGTTACAGCAAGGTCTACCAAATATTTAGGTAGTCAAAGTGGAGAACATATAAAAGAGTTCAAGTTTCTACTGTTAGATTATGTTCAACGCAGCAGGGTTGTTGTAGAAGTGTCTGTGACTGTCCCATTTACAAGATGCACATCATGCAGAAACAACCCCATTCAAGTTTATGGAATGTATTGTTCAGCCGAAGACATTTTTACCACAAATCTGTCACGTGCGAACATACAACACAAATCTGCAATGAACAGAAAATTAAAGGAGTCTATAAAGTAACTTGAGTTACTATTACATTAAAGTGGTCCCTTATTAATCACCCCTATATTTATAACAGATCATAAAGAGAAATGGATTCGAAGGGCTTAGGACATTCTCAATCTAACACATTTCCATAAGGTTCTAGAAAGCGTCCAGTACTCCATTGTCAATTGCCTCTTACAGGGTACTGTGGAATATGTTGGCATCCCACAAATACATAATATTAATGCAAGGCCACACACAGTGGGGATGAGATAAAGCCTTTCTGGCTTGTAGAGTCAGCAGCAAAGCTTAGATGGGAATTCAGGAGGGTTGGCTCCATTCTCAGCTCATTGGGTTGGGACATTTTCTTTGCATTGTCCCTGTGATGAGAGGGGGCTTTTGTGACTCACAACCTTAGTTCAGCCAGCTGCAAAATCTTTTTCCCAGGATCTGAATAGAAGAAAAAGTGTGAGTTAAAGGAGGGGGAGAAAAGCAGGAGAGGAGGGGAGGAATGAAGTAAGAGCACGCATCTACACAGAGGGCTTCCTCAGCTCATCTCAGAAGGGTGGGCTGCCTCACCTGGCCAGCTTGTAAAGCGAAGTCAACCGTGTAAAGTCACATACTACATGACATATACAAAGTAGAATTACACATGTTGGGACAGATTGTATGGACCAGTATAATGAATTCATACTAATAAAATGGCCAAAACCAGGAGTGGGTTCAAAGTACGGGAGATGTAGAAACATTTCCATTATATATTTTTTTTTTCTTTGTGTAGTGCCACTTCGGTTTTTGGGTTACAAATTCCAAATTCTGATGCAAAATACTGGCATGTGAATGAGGCCTTATGTTGAGCGAGGGTCTGCCAGCCCCCATGTACAAAAATGATGCAGCTCTGTGCTGTGCCATATAATGGTGTTTTAAAAACTGAGGCTATTTTCACATGGACAAAATCTGTTGCATAATCCACATTCAAAACTCCATCAACAGCTTCCCTTTGACCCCAATGTAAAAAAAAATTCAATAATGTGCACGTGTTGGACTTTTTTTAGCGGCTTATTTGAAAAAAAAAAAAAAAACACTTGTATAGTGGCTCGTTCCTTACCAGATTTGATAGTGGTTTCCATAGAAGTTTTATAGACTTACAAAAAATTCTCTGTCTTCAGCTGTTGATTCTGCGACTGATCTAACATAGTAACATAGTATATAAGACCGAAAAAAGACATTTGTCCATCCAGTTCGGCCTGTTTCCTACAAGTTGATCCAGAGGAAGGCAAAAAAAAAAACCCTGTGAGGCAGAAGCCAATTTTCCCCACTTAAGGCCTCTTGCACACGACAGTATTTTGCGGACCGTATACTGGCCGTTTTTTCAGTTCAGTATACTGACAGTATACGGAACCATTCACTTCAATGGGACCGCAAAAAATACTGAAGTTTCTCCGTATGCCTTCCGTTTCCGTTTTTCCATTTTTCCGTTCCGTTTAAATATAGAACATGTCCTATTCTTGTCCGCAAATCACGTTCAGTGGCTCCATTCAAGTCAATGGGTCCGCAAAAAAAATGGAAAGCATACAGAAGTGCATCCGTATGTCTTCTGTATCCGTTCCGTTTTTAGCGGAACCATCTATTAAAATTTTAAGACCAGCCCAATTTTTACATGTTATTACTGTATACTGTATATGCCATACGGAAAAACGGAACGGAAAAACGGAACCGAAAAGGAAACACAACGGAAGCAAAAAACAGAAAAACGGATCCGAAAAAAACAGACCACAAAACACTGAAAAAGCCATACGGTCGTGTGCAAGAGGCCTAAGGGGAATAAAATCAGAATAACTCCCTGGATCAACGACCCATCTCTAGTAGCTGTAGCCTGTAATATTATTACACTCCAGAAATACATCCAGTCCCCTCTTGAATTCCTTTATTGTACTCACCATCACCACCTCCTCAGGCAGAGAGTTCCATAGTCTCACTGCCACTGAATTTTCTGCTGTTGTCATGTGAATATAGACTAAAAAATGCTCTGGGGAGCATAATGAGGTAAGGAGTATAGTATCTATAGCCATCTTAGTGGTAGTGGCTCTAAGGACCAGGCCACCTACATGAAATCAAGGTAGAATTTCTTTACAGACAACCCCTTTTACAGTGGGAAGCAATGAAAAATCAGAGACCTCACCCACAGCGGCAGCTATAAGGGGAATTCAGTTAGACATGGCGGCCATGTAGATGAGATGTTCTCCTAATAGCTCATTGAGTGAGGTCCCGAGTCATGATAAGACAACTCCTCTAAGTGTTTATCGGCAAAAATAATTCTGGAATATTTCCTTGTATCAGACACAACAGTATTAAAAATCATGGCAAACACCGTGGAAAACCTGTGAAGAAAGAACATGGGATTACAACCTCAGAGCTCATGTAGGCAGCCATATTATGATTTTACCTTGTGTGGAGTCGTAAAAGAGATGCCTCAGAAGTCTATTGGGGTATCTACTGTACCTCCATACGCCTCTAATCTCTTATATACACATGCAGTCGGTTTCCATAGAAGTCTAAGTATACGGAACTCATAAAAACGGCCTTAGGTTTCTTGCACACAAACGTTTTTTTGTGAGTGTACGGGCCGTTTTTTTGTGTTACGTATATGGTCCATATACGGAACCATTCATTTCGGAAGTGTTTCCGTGTGCATTCCATTTCCATATTTACGTTTTTCCGTTCCGTGCAAAGATAGAACATGTCCTATTATTGCCCGCAAATCACGGTCTGTGGCTCTGTTCAAGTCAATGGGTCCGCAAAAAAAAACGTAACGCATACGGAAATGCATCCGTATGTCTTCCGTATCTGTTCCGTTTTTGCAGAACCATCTATTGACAATTTTAAGCCTAGACCAATTTTAATTATGGAATTACTGTATACTGTATATGCCATACGGAAAAACGGAACGGAAAAACGGACCGCAAAACCATACGGTCGTGTGCAATAAGCCTTAGGCCTAATTCACATGTCCGCAAAATAGATCCGCATCCCATCTGCAATTTTGCGGAAGGGTTGCAGACCCATTCATTTCAAAGGGGCAGGAATGGATGTGGACAGCACACTATGTGATGTCGGCATCCGCATTTCCGCCTCCGTGTTTCCGCATCCGTGTTTCCGTTTCCGCAAAAAAATAGAACATGTCCTATTCTTGTCCGCAAATGCGGAATGCACATTGCAGCCGTCCGTGTTTTGCGGATCCGTGTTTCCGTAAAACACACTACGGACGTGTGAATTAGGCCTTAGGCCTCTTGCACACGACAGTATTTTGCGGACCGTATACTGGCAGTTTTTTCAGTTCAGTATACTGACAGTATACTGAACCATTCACTTCAATGGGTCTTCAAAAAATACTGAAGTGCCTCCGTATGCCTTCCGTTTCCGTTTTTCCGTTCCGTTTAAATATAGAACATGTCCTATTCTTGTCCGCAAATCACGTTCAGTGCCTCCATTCAAGTCAATGGGTCCGCAAAAAAACGGAAAGCACCCGTATGTCTTCCGTATCCATTCCGTTTTTTCTGAACAATCTATTGAAAATTTTAAGACCAGCCCAATTTTTATTATGGAATCACTGCATACTGTATATACCATACGGAAAAACGGAACGGAACAACGGAACCGAAACATAACAGAAAAACAAAAAAATGGAAAAACGCATCCGTTTAAAACGGACTGCAAAATACTGAAAAAGCTATACGGTCGTGTGCAAGAGGCCTTAGGCCTCATGCACACGACAGTATTTTGCGGACCGTATACTGGCAGTTTTTTAAGTTCAGTATACTTAACCATTTACTTCAATGGGTCTGCAAAAAATACTGAAGTGTCTCCGTATGCCTTCCGTTTCCGTTTCCATTTTTACGTTCCATTTAAATATAGAACATGTCCTATTCTTGTCCACAAATCACGTTCAGTGGCTCTATTCAAGTCAATGGGTCCGCAAAAAAACGGAAAGCATATGGAAAGGCATCCATATGTCTTCCGTATCCGTTCCGTTTTTGATGAACAATCTATTGAAAATTTTAAGACCAGCCCAATTTTTATTATGGAATTCCTGTATACTGTATATGCCATACGGAAAAACGGAACGGAACCGAAACGGAAACACAATGGAAACTAAAAACGGAACCACGGATCCGTTATAAACGGACCGCAAAACACTGAAAAAGCCATATGGTTGTGTGCAAGAGGCCTTACTCTTGAGGTGCGTTTTTTGGGTCAGTTGTGGTTTCTTTAAATTGCAGCATGCTGTGGGTCTGACGTTTTTTCCCCCCCATTATCTGGCATTTTTCTCCCATAGACCTCTGTTGTTTATTTTGTAGCTAGGCTTCATGCACACCGTATGTGTTTTGCGGCCATTCTGTATGGCATCCGTTTTTTTTTGCGGATCAGTTATTTTTGCGAGTCCATTGTAATAATGCCTATCCTTGTCCGCAAACTAGAAAAAAAAAGGACATGCTTTATTTTTTTGCGGAAGGGAAAAAACGGACATACGGAAACGGAATGCACACGGAGTACCTTAAGTTTTTTTTGCGGACCCATTGAAATGAATGGTTCCGCATATGGTCCGCAAAATAAACGGAACGGACACGGAATACGTTCGTGTGCATGAGGCTTTAAATGCATGTGTAATGTGAATTGGTGTTTTTAATGCAATTTTTGCATGGTGTTTTTGTACCAATGTTTTTACCCATACTGCTCTGTAGAGGAAGTAACTATTAGCTAGCGCATTTTTCAATTTTGCTTTTTTTAGTGGCATTTTGTGCACCAGCTCCACGTTAGTTGAAGGTATATGTGAAATATGAAACACATGCCACACAAGTATTTTTTTCTACTGTGTTTTTGTTAACTACTTGGCATTTTTTGTCTTTCTGGCTTGTGTTAAAAAACATAGCATGCTGTCGCTGTTGGCTTTTTTGGGGCATTTTCACATCATTATCACTATAGGGGAAAAAACGCCATGAAAATGAACAAAAAACATTTTTTTAATGAG
Source organism: Bufotes viridis (assembly GCA_033119425.1). Lineage (NCBI taxonomy): Eukaryota > Metazoa > Chordata > Amphibia > Anura > Bufonidae > Bufotes > Bufotes viridis. The sequence continues at coordinate 207,341,472 of CM065589.1, read as the reverse complement.
CAAAAAACAACGCCAAAGCAAATTTGTCTATGTATTGACCTATGGGTACGACCACAAGGTGCCGTCGTGTGGCACTTGTGCTGCAGCTGTGCTGCGTTTGAGTACCGCATGTTTGTGCGTGCCGCAGTGGGCTCTAATTCAGTTATTGAAGACCACACTGTTTAGTTATTCTGTATTGTTAAAGGCCGAATGGCACCTTCAATACTGCATGGGCATTAAGAACGCAAACCGACTAAAGAGTGCCGTCTTAATTAGCTAAATTAGAGCCCACCGCGGCCAGTACTCGAATACAGCTTGGCCACGTCACAAGCGCCACACAACACTAAAGGAGCTCTCAATAGAGGCAAATAATACTTAAAGGGGTTGTCCAACATTATTTCAGACCTCACAGAGTGGCTGACCTGCGCTGATCATACCCCGCCTCTGGACCATACTCTTCATCTCCTTGGTGTACTGATATTAACATCCTGTTGATGGGGGGCAGCACATGATTGACCGCAGAGCGGGGACCTTCTCCCCTTGCAGGAAAGGGGAGCAGGTCACTGTTGCAGCCAGTGATTGGCCGCAGCGGTCACGTACACTGCTCCCCCCACCCCTTCCGCCAACAGGATGTTGATATTAGCGTACCAGGGTGATGAAGAGCCACCCAGGCAGGACGGGATGGAGATCGAACCCTGTGGCGGGAACCAGGTAAGCATGATCACTAGAGCTGAGCAAAGTTATCAAAAATTTGATTTGGCTGCTTCCTCTAAGCAAATTAGATTTGTTACAAATTACTTAGTCACAAATCACATTCCATTGTATGTAGCGGACGCAATGACTGGGAATAGCGACCGCGTCGCCCCCCGCCATTGAACTCCTCAAATACTGCATTCATCGCTGATCACGGTATCTGACATTAACATTGAGGCATTTCAGGGAATAATCAGGGGCAAAAAAATATATACATGAATACTTACCTCATCCATTTGCTCGCGGAGAGGCTGTTGCAGCCAGTTTGAGTGAAGAAACCACGCAAAATCATGATCACAATACCACACGCCGTTTCTTCAATCAAGATTTTTTTTTGCACCGCCATTTCAGGAAGAATTGAATCGCTAACTCGAAGTGCAAGGAAATATAGCTTTGTGGCGAAACAAATTTTTCCTCAAATTTGGAACGAAGTCAATTTGTTTCACTTCGATTCGCTCAACACTAATGATCACCACAGAGGGTCGGCCACTCTGTGAGGTCTGATATAATTATGGATAGACAAACTTTAAAATCATAAAACATGAGTATGGCATTCATTAAAGGGGGTGTCCCACGAAAAATAGTCAGCATTTTTCAAACCAGCACCTGGATCTGAATACTTTTTTATTGCACGTAATTAAAAATGTTGTATAGCCACTGAGTTATTCACTGAAATCTAGCCATATAGCTCCACTTTTTTTGCTCTTTTTCAAAAATCTTCGTCCTGCTCACCAAGATGGAAGCACAGGCTCAGTTCCATCCTTCAACTGCCACTAGCTGCAGCAGCAAAGTCACACCCCCTTAGAAAGTACACGCCCCCTGAGCCGCCAGCTTGAAATAAATCTAGCAGAGCAATAGGAGCAATGAATGCAATCTGTTGATCCATGTTAGGTACAGTGCTGGTTCTACATTTGTTAGAATAGACTGTCATGTACAGTATGATACCTGATTTCCATTTTTTACATTATTCATGGTACAACTCCTTTAAATAGTAGTGAAACATTATAGGCAAATAATTTAACATACTTTTTTTGTAAGAAGACCTGCACATGGCAGTGTAGTTTATGCAGATTCTCCGTGCAGATTTCCGGGTTGTTTTTGTTGTGTTTTTGCACCAAAATCTGCATGTGTTACTTAGATTTTGGTGCAGATTTGCCCCAGATCTTACCCTCCTGCCACAGTCTGCATTGAAAATCCACACAAACAATTGACTTACTACGGATTTAAAAATCCACAACACAGGGCAATTTCCGTGCGGTAAATTTCCACACAAGTATCTATTTAGCTGGTACTGTAATACAGTAAATATCTTAACTAAGCATCCATACGTAATATGCACTGTCTGCATACACCATTAGGGAACTAAAACGTTGTGGTCAGGATCTTGAATGGGTCTGTGATCAGGGAGATGCGGTGCGGAAGGATGTAGTGGACCTTTACGGAAGCACTACAGAGCGCTTCCCTGGTGTCTCTGGCCGTGCCTCCGCACCGTAAAAAAGTGGTGCATGCACTACATTTTTGGGGAACGAACGGATCACAGACCCATTCAAGTTGAATAGGTCTGGATTCGTCTGCGGCAGCTGCACAGATGTTGCCTGTGCATTGGGGACCGCAGTTGCGGTCCCCAATGCACGGAACGGCCGGCACACGTTCATGTGCATGAGCCCTAATTCTGCTAAAGTCCAGAGTCAAAATGTAGTGCTGAGAACAATATTGTGCTCATTACAGTGAAATCAGTGATTTGTTCTAATTAGCTGGTGCCGTAGTCATTCGTAGGTGGCATCAGCTGGGAATTTCTGACTTCTGGTTCACACTGAGATTTTTGGTTCACACAGTTTCTATTCAATGCGGTCCTGTCAATCACTGTACCATTCTTTGGTGTGCCAAGCAGCAATAAATGGCTTGCAGACAATACATTGTATATGATGTCATCACAATGGACAGGGGGTTTGATAATATAATGAGGAATGCCGGGAGGCTTAGCCAGGCAGAAAAGCTGCAATGTGCTTCTTAATGTGGCCTTGTTCACACAGTGTAGATTTGGAGCAGTTTCTAACTTAACTTCAGCCAAGACTAAATCCTAAGCTAAGGAGAAGAATAGAAGAATCCAGGTATTGTAGCTAAAAACAGTCTGTAATAGGGGCCAGGACATGGCATGCCGGTGTGCCTTCAGAAGGTCCCCAGCTGCATGACTACTTCTACACCTTCGATCACTCAGATTCCGCATTCGCTATTGACTGTGGTATCTGAGGGGTAAAACTCATGGAATCCGAGTTATCTCTAATCCCGGCAGTGAGGGCAGGGTGCCAGCTGTAGAATACAGCTAGCAAGCGATGGAGTCAGCCATCATTGTGCGTACTATTATGTCACTGGGCATTAACTATGTACCATAATAGTATGTCACTGTACAGAAAGGGGTTAAGCAAATTACAGCAAGCGTTAAACTACTTCACATACAAATTTGCTTTAGCATTTTTCTGCCTCAAAAAAAAAAAAAAAAGCCATAAAAATCACACAAGTTTAGAGATGATTCTATTAGACATGATTGAATTTAAGAAAAAAACACTATTGCTTTATCAGAGACAAAACATAACCAAACTAAGGCTACTTTCACACTAGCGTTTTCAATTCCGCTATTAAGATCCGTCATAGGATCTCAATAGCGGAAGAAAATGCTTCAGTTTTGTCCCCATTCATTGTCAATGGGGACAAAACTGAACTGAAGGGAACGGAATGTACTTAGTATGCATTCTGATTCCGTATTTCCATATATCCATTCCGCTGAAAGATAGAACTTGTCCTATTATTGCCCGCAAATAACAATCCATGGCTCCATTCAAGTCAATGGGTGCGCAAAAAATACGGAATGCATACGGAACACATCCATATGTCTTCCGTTTTTTGTGGATCCATGCCCACTTTGTCCATGTGTTTACTGTTAAACTACATTACTGTACATTACATTAAGGGTCCATTCACACATCCGTATGAATGGTCCGGATCCGTTCTGCAATTGTGTCTAACGGGTGCGTACCCATTCATTTTTAATGGGGCCGGAACGGATGCGGACAGCATACTATATGCTGTCCTCATCAGCATTTCCGTATCCATAATTTCCATTCCCGAAAAAAATAGAACATGTCTTATTCATGTCCACAACTGCGGAGAAGAAAAGGAATTTTCTATTATAGTGCCGGTGATGTGAGGTCCGCGAAATGCGGAACGCACATTGCCTGTGTCCGTGTTTTGTGGATCTTTTTGCGTTCCCTTCTTTTGCATTCCATATACGGACCGTATACGGAACCATTCATTTCAATGGATCCGCAAAAAAAAAACGGAAGGTAATCCGTATGCCTTTCATTTCCATATTTCCGTTTTTCCGTTCAAAGATAGAACATGTCCTATTATTGTCTGCATAACGGACAAGGATAGTACTGTTCTATCAGGGGCCAGCTGTTCATTTTTGCAAAAAATGGAATGCACACGGATGTCAGTCGTATTTTTTGCGGATCCATTTTTTGCGGACCGCAAAATACTGAAAAAGCCATGACAAGTTCTATCTTTGAACGGAATGGAAAAACGGAAACGGAAGGTATACGGAGTACCTTCTGTTTTTTTTGCGTATCCATTAAAATGAATGGTTCCGTATACCGTCAGTATACGGAACGCAAAAAAAAGGAACGTAAAAGAAAAAATAAATGTTTGTGTGCAAGAGGCCTTAGGCTACATGCACATGAACTTATGTGTTTTGCGGTCCGCAAATTGCGAATACGCAAACAAAAACGGATGACGTCCATATGGCATCAGGTTTTTTTGCAGATTCATTGTAATAATGCCTATTTTTGTCCGCAAAATAGACAAGAATAGGACATGCTCTATTTTTTTGCGGGGCTAAGGAACAGACATACGGATGCGGATAGTACATGGTGTGCTGTCAGCATTTTTTGCGGACCCATTGAAATTAATGGGTCCATATCCTATCCGCAAAGAAAACAGAACGGACACTAAAACAAAATACGTTCATGTGCATGTAGCCTCCGGGCTTGTTCATACGACCGTATGGTTTTGCGGTTCATTGTTCACGGATTCCGTTGTTCCGCTTTTTGGATCCGTTGTGTTTCCGTTTCCATTCCGTTTAGTTTTACCGCAAAAAACAGGAACTTTGTAATCATTGCAAACACCAAACACCAAGCATGTGCAAAATGGGCTGGGCGCAGAGCATTTCTACAGCATGGATCCGCAAAAAACGGATGACATACGGACATGTGTTCTGTATGCATTCCGTTTTTTATACAGACCCATTGACTTGAATGGAGCCACTGAACGTGATTTGCGGACAATAATAGGACCTGAATTAAAAATGTTGCAGAATGGAAATACGTACACGGAACGCAAAAAAACACCAGTATACGGAAAGCAAAAAATGTTTGTATGAACGAGCCCTTAGGCCTCTTTCACACAAAAGTATGGCTGTTTCAGTATTTTGCGGCCCGCAAAAAACGGATCTGCAAAAAAAAGGATGACATCCGTGTACATTCCGTTTTTTGCGGAACGGAACATCTGGCCCCCAATAGAACAGTACTATGCTTGTCCGTGATGCGGACAAGAATAGGACAAATTCTATCTTTTAACGGAACAGAAAAATGGAAATACAGAAACAGAATGCACACGGAAACACTTCAGTTTTTTTTTGAGGACCCATTGAAATGAATGGTTCCGTATACGGACCGTATACGGAACGCAAGTTCTATCTTTTTGCAGAATGGAAGTAAAGGAACAGAAGCCCACGGAAGCACTCCGTAGTGATTCCGTAGTGTTCCGTTCCGTGATTCCGTTCTGAACCAGATTTGCGGACTCATTGAAGTGAATGTGTCCGCATCCGTGATGCAGAATGCACATGGAATGGTGCCTGTGCATTGCGGATCCGCAAATGTGGTCTGCAATACGGCAACGGGCAGCACACGTTCGTGTGCATGAGCCCTAAGGCTTACGGGTTCTTTGACACGTGATTTCTTCCATCTGGATGCAATGAGTGTTCTGAATGGATAGCATCCGGATTGAATCCTAACCCATTCATTTCAATGGGTATGTGCAGATGAGCGTCGTTTATCAGTGATTATCTTTGTGTTTAGGAAAAATCGCATGTTCTATATTGTGAGTTTTTCACGTAGCCCTTACCTCACAAAAGTTAAGGGGCTTACGTGAACCACAGAAGGCACCTGGATGCAATCCAATTTTCACTGATGGTTGCTGGGAGATGTAGATTGTTATTCTTCCGTTTTTTTTCACGCTCATGCAGAAAAACTGAAACACTGAACTCAATTGCAGACAAATCTGATTGAATATGGGTGGAATACCATCAGTTTTTTTTTTGACACAATCTGTATCGCTCATGTGAAACAAGCTTAAGGCTACCTCTAGATGTTGTAGATTACACCGTTTTCTTCAGCATGGATTTTCATGCAAAAAAAAACGGCATAATACAGTACAAGTTAAATAAGTGTGATTTGACAAATCTCATGTATACTTTTTAGGCCTAATTCACATGTCCGTAGTGTGTTTTGCGGAAACACGGAAACACGGATCCGCAAAACACGGACGGCTCCAATGTGCATTCCGCATTTTGTGGACCGCACATTGCTGGCACTATATAGAGAATGCCTTTTCTTGTCCGCAATTGCAGACAAGAATAGGACATGTTCTATTTTTTTGCGGAAACACGGATGCGGACATCACATAGTGTGCTGTCCACATCCATTCCTGCCCCTATGAAATGAATGGGTCTGCAACCCTTCCGCAAAATTGCGGATGGGATGGGGATCCATTTTGCAGACGTGTGAATTAGGCCTTCTGTGCGAACATTTCCCTTCCCACGTAGATTTTGAAATCCTCAGCATGTCAACTGTTTGTGCAGTTTTTTGTGTGGATTTCGCCCTTTTCTACTCAAAGGGTGAAATCTGCGGCAAATCTGCAACAAAAACAGCAAGTAACACGTGGATTTAGTGCAGAAACACACAAACTTTCAGGAGCAGTCACAGTTTGGCTTCTCTAATTACATACATTTTTAACATGTCAGATTAAAAGGGTTTTCCAAGATTTTAATACTGTGATGACCTATCCTCTGGATAGGTCATCAGTATCTGATCAGTGGAGGTTCGACCCCAGGGCCCCGCTGACCAGCTGTTTGAGAAGGCTCCAGCACTCCTGTGAGCACCACAGCCTTCTAGCTGCTTACCAAGCACAGCACCTTACATTGTATTGCGGCTGTGCTTGGTATCACGCTCAGCCCTATTCACTTCTACAGCCACATGACCGATGAACGTGTCATCACTGACCTCAGAAAAGCTTTGAGAAGGCCGCTGCATTCACAGGAGCGCCGGTGCCTTCGCAAACAGCTGATAGGCAGTGGTCCTGGGTGTTAGACCCCCAACGATCAGATACTGATGACCTATCCAGAGTATAGGTCATCAGTATAAAACTCCCAGAAGACCCCTTTAACTCTAGTTTAGACGGTTTATCATGAATTGTTTGCTACAGGTAATTTATATGTACAGTCAGCTATAATGTTATCAAAGCTAATAGGATTGCATGGAAAACCATAGCTTGCATATGTTCTGCACATTAACAGTGAAACCCAATCCTATATTCAGACACATAGTAAGAGGGCTTATCATATGCAACTAGAGGCACATAAACACAGGTACAGCCTATATAATGTACATTCACTTGCCATACAGAAGATGAAAGCAAATTCCATGAAGCAGTTACTTGGTACTGTGTACTTTCACTTCCCAAGCTGTATCTCAAAGACCTGGTACCCCCAGCCATTTCAACAAGTTTAATTAAGCTCGAAGAACCCAGGAGTAAATTAGCCAGAACAAGGGACAGTTACCATGAAAGGATTACCATATCAATGCTTGGAAGTCGGTCCCCTTGGCTCTTGTGTGAATACAAATCAATTACCAGGAGCTGTGAAGCTGGCTTTTCTCTCCAGAGTATTAATGCTTGACAAAAGCTAGAATACAAAGAGAGGCCTGTTAAATGAAGAGAGAGTGTGTGTGTTTATGTGGGGCAGAGGAAGATCGAAATGGGGGCTTCTCGAAAAATAAAGGGCACGAATGTTCTAGGTTAGACTTTATTTTATGAATTTTATTGTCCAAATCAAAATGTATAATGAAGCTGAGTATTATTTAGCAACCAATCAACATCAGGATAACAATAGTGTGCTTGTTGTCACACATGTGTGCATGGTATTTTGGGTAAAAAAAAGCCTAGTATTTGACAATTCATACAATGTCAATCCCATTCTTGGATTCAGTATTTGACACATTTAATTTTTATCTTATCACAGGTGACACAGGTGAAGAAGTTCAAGTATGCAGGAAATGTTGTGCCCAGTTTGATGAACCTTCAGAATTTGCCAGGCACAAGGAATGTTGCCCACTTAACAACCATGTAGTGGTAATTGTAGAGAATCAAGGGGAATCCAATAGGAAAAAACAGCAAACCCGCATTAATGAGGAGTCTCCTTCCCAACCTAGCTCTCCAGAAAGTGTTGGGTCAGGAAAACAAACAATGGTGGCTGCACAAGATGAAAGAGAAGCGTGTTCTCAAATGCTGGACTCTATGAAACCAGAAATGGACAAAAAAGGTGTGGGCCCATCTCAACGCTTTCTCATTCCCAATGGAGGACTGATAATGGAAGGCCTCTCAGGACCAAAAGCAGGTCTAGCACCAATGAGTCAGGAAGCTGTCTCTGGAGGACAGACTGCTGCAGCTCCCATTAATATTCCAATGATCCTGGAAGAATTAAGAGTTCTTCAGCAGAGACAGATACATCAAATGCAAATAACAGAGCAAATATGCCAACAGGTACTCATGCTTGGATCTCTTTCCATGACTCCATCAAATCCGCCAACCTCTCCACCAGAAAAAAACACTACCACAAAATCTTTACCTATTTTTAGCCCAATAAAACAATGTGAATCTGTGCCTGATTCAGCAAAAGTATTTGGCAGAGATGAAATATCTAAGCAGTCCTTTTTTCATCTTTACAATCCCATAGGACAGTCATTTGGAGCCAGAAGTATTGCCAATTTGAAAGATAAATACATTGATGGATTCTGTGACAAATCCGCTGCAGGGCAGGCGACTATTTCAAACTCTTCACCAAGCCAATTAATTGCACCACATGCCGTTTTTCCACCAGGTTTACCCAATTTGCCAACTGGATTATTTTTAGGGACAAGAGTACTGGAGAATGCCCCAAGCCTTCTAAAACAGAAAAACATTGAATCACTACGTGGTGAAAGTCAACAAGAGAGAGCATCAGGAAAGCACAAGTGTCGTTTCTGTGCAAAAGTTTTTGGCAGTGACAGTGCCCTCCAAATTCACCTGCGGTCTCATACTGGTGAAAGACCCTACAAATGTAACATATGTGGAAACCGCTTTACTACTCGAGGCAATCTGAAAGTACATTTCCACCGGCATAAGGAAAAATACCCTCATATACAAATGAACCCACATCCAGTTCCTGAGCATTTGGATTATGTCTTGACTAGTAATGGACTCCCATATGGCATGTCAGTACCTCCAGAGAAAGCAGAAGAGGAGACAATAGAAAAGAAGCCAGTGATGCCCCCAATAATGGCTACTGAAGGCTTAAATCTGTTTTCCAGCTCAGGTGCCCAAGGACTGTCGCCAATTAACAAACTGGTGCTCATGAAATCTGGAGATGTTTCTTCTGCACTCAAAGGTTCCATTGCTGGTCCAAAGGTAAAGTCTGATGAAAACACACCTCCAGCAGAAAGGTCAGTTACTGGAGGAACTGATTCCTCAGGAAGGATGCAAATAAGCAAGTTGGTTACTTCCCTCCCTAGTTGGGCATTGCTTGCTAGTCACTTTAAGTCTGGAAGCTTCCCATTTTCATATGCTGTAGATCCATTAGGATACTCAGAGACCTCAAAATTGCAACAATTGGTAGAAAAAATTGATAAACAGGTAACAGCACCAAACCAGTGTGTCATCTGCTTACGAGTATTAAGCTGTCCCAGGGCACTTAGACTTCATTATAATCAACATGGAGGGGAAAGGCCATTCAAATGTAAGATATGTGGCCGAGCTTTCTCAACAAAGGGCAATTTAAAAGCCCACTATGTAGGTCATAAATCAAGTTTATCTTCAAAGCTCCAAAATTCCTGTCCGATTTGCCAGAAAAAGTTTACTAATGCAGTAACTCTCCAACAACATATACGGATGCATCTTGATGGGCAGATTCCCAATGGAGATGATGCCCATGGGGATGGAAATAAAACAGAATCAATCGAACAGAAAAGTACACCAGACTTTTCAGATGAAATGAGTACGGATGAAGACTCTTTGGATGCTAGTGAATCAGAAAGTGAAAAGGCAACATTAGTAGAGTCAGAAATATCAAGTATGGATGATGACCATGCAGCCTCTGTTATGAAGAAGGAGGAGAATGACATATCAGCTAAGAAGAATGCTGAAACTGTTGCTGAATCAGAACAAAGCACAACCACAGAGCCAGTTTCTGAAGAAACAAAGGAAAAAATGAGTTGCGATCAACTAAACAATGATCTGGAAGAGAAAACTGAGGAGGTCAAAACGGTGGAAGAAGACATTCAGAAATCTGAATCTGATAAAAGCAACAATGAAAAGAAAGAAGATTCAGAGGCTACAAGCAATATATCAGCGCAAAGTCCAAAAGAGGATGAAATGCACATATGCAGTCTCTGTTTGGAAAAACTGTCCAGCAAGCAATCACTAGAGGACCATATGAGATGCCACACCAAAGATGGGCTGTTCCATTGCTTAGTTTGCAAGCAGAGCTTCCTGGAGGCATCCATACTGACGAAGCATATGCTCCAAGCACACCAGGTGAGCCAAACCTTCCCTCCTCAGCCAGTCGGCAGTCCCAAACACCCAAGTGCAGATTTGCCAACTCCAGCCCAAACATTTCTGGTGAGCACAGTGAAGAGTGAAGTATTAAGCCCAACCCAGACATTGGCATTGGTCCAGCTTCCACGGCTGATGATGCCCTCTTCCCTGTCCCCTCCTTTGAGACGCAGCCCTAAGCAGCACCTGTGCATAGTATGTAAGAAGACGTTCTCCTCGGCCAGTGCTTTGCAGATACATGAGAGGATACATACAGGAGAGAAGCCTTTTTCCTGCAGTATGTGTGGAAGGGCGTTCACCACACGGGGGAACCTAAAGGTAGGCTCCCAACTAAAGTAACTATTCAGTGACATTCAAACTTGTAACAATCACTGAATTACACAAACCAACACTAAAACGTTCACATAATATGTCATAATAACAACATATTTCATATTATGAGAAGTATTTCTAGAATCAAACAGCACAGAATATTACTAAATGTATTAAATGTAAAGATCTGTATTGCGTTTAATATATTTTGAACCATAAACATCATGATATTTGTACATTAGTGGGGACTTCAGCAAAGTATTAAGGGTTGATTGCTTTCTTGTAATAAATTAGCCAGAAGGCTCTTCATCTGAAGACAAGCAATGTATACTGTAGCTAGGTACCTTACATTGAGCATTGCCCCTAGGATAAGTTCATTTTGTTCGATAAGTGGTGGTAAACCTCCTAGTCTAACCACCTGAGAGACTCCACACCATAAAGTTTCACATAAACCAAACCTAAATAAGCCTTTATCTTCCTCTATGTGCAGTGCAGGACTGATATGTATATGTGTTATATTCACAATGTGAATCCCCACACTATCATAGCTTGCAGTTGAGTTGTTTCTCAATATGGAAGCCTCTAAAAAGCATACATGTATTTTATTACTGCAGAAATATTTTCTGACCTTTCTTTTCAACTGCAGGTCCATATGAGTACACATGTATGGAATAGCAGCTCTTCCAGAAGAGGAAGACGTCTCTCACTGGATAATCTTGGTCCCTTGTTCTCAGGAACCCCAGTGAAGCTACAAGACTTCCTGTCCAGAGATATTCCTACACAACTCGTTGGAGTAAGCCCATTATCATTCTGGAATCAATATACCGCATATCTTACTAGTGCCTCTCCTTCACCAAATGGGGGCATTACCTCTCCAACCGCTGTCATCACACCACCAGCTTTGATTGGCTTGCGAGCAGCAAAAATCGGTCACATTTCTACTGGAGGGGTAATGGAAGTAAAAGAAAAAAATCCAGGTGCTACAGAGGTTTTGTATGAGAACTCAGGGAAAGAGGAGAAATAGAAGTCTGATCTGAAAGTAGATGGTTTAGGGCTGTTGTGTATATACATTCTAGTCATGTACTGACATTGCCTGTAAGATGGTGTACTGATCTCAGTAAGCGTCCCATCAAACGCCAGTTAAACACAGTGATGGGTTCTGACATAAAACAAGTTTTAAAAATGTATTTTAACAAAATTTCAGACCTCAGTTAAAGAGCGGAACGAGTTAGAACCAGCTATTGAACTGGAAACAACAGGAATCATTCAAGGATATCATCAAAAGATGAAACAAATGGTTGCCTTTCATTTTTTGTTTTTTGCGTGTAAAGGAATGGATATACCAATTAATGAGGAGAACAATTCAAGGTGTAAAACCATCCTTTAATGAAGTATGTGGCATGACATCTTCCACCTGGATTGCAGACACAAATATACTAATCTACAAAGACAAGAAAAACCTACATGATGAAAATAATCTGTGCAAAATTACACATTTAATAGACAAATATGAGACGTAGTAATCGCTTTCCAGTTACCTCGTTCTACAAAATTCCCTTTTTGTTTTATAAAGTCTTTGCCACATAGAAGGTGCCTTCTACAATGTAGTCAAATCTGAACAAAAACGTTTTTCCTTAACTGACAGTAAAATTACAAGCAGAATGTGTTTAGAACAAATCGAATGGACTCCAAGGGGAGAAGGTATAGCAGGTGCAGCGGACGTGGGGCAGAGGATGTGGGTGCACCTTAGTCTGGTAGCCTGAGGAGGCCCAAAAAGTCCTGCTGCCCTATATGAAGGAACAAGAACTACAAATGACACATCACTGTTGGTCACCCTGGTAGTCATTTTGCATTAGGGTTGAGGAGCTTCAGGTTATCCCTCAAATGGATTAGTTAAAACAGTTCTCCTAATGCAAGATGAAACCTGACCTGTTGTACATGTATTCCACTTCTCAAAGACACAATTCTATCTACAGATTTTGATAAGCATAGCTCAGGAGCTGCAGCTGACCAGCCATATGGGAATGATCCACATAAGACCTAAACATTAGAAGCAGTCTCAAGAATTGTCTCTGGTTGAAAAATACAGAGCACACAACCTGCGACAGTTTACCGCCATTGATGTTATAGCTGATCCTCTACCACAGAACTGGACTACACAGACATTGTTATTTTCTTTCGTGTTAGACTACATAAATTAAATGACTTTCTTAGAAATGATATGGCAGGGATCAGCAACCTTCGGCACTCCAGCTGCTGTGAAACTACAATTCCCAGCATGCTCCATTCATTTCTATAGAAGTTCGGAGAAGAGCAGAGTAAGTATGCATGCTGGGAGTTGTAGTTTCACAACAGCTGGAGTGCCGGAGCTTGCCTACCCCTGTGATATAGGGATAAAAGTACGGTGTAGTCAATGGGATCTCTCAGTTATGTGCCAACTCTGGCACTTCGATTATTTTCGTTCTTCTGCTCCTATAATGGAGCTGACGAATGGAAATAAATAGCGCCGATTTGAAAGCCCCTATAAACTGTCATTAATAACTATACTGACTTCCTTCCAAACTTTAAAGTTTTTTTTTCTGTTTTATAGAAATAAAGTTTAAAGAGGCTGTATAGGAGGCCCAATTTTTAGCAAAGTACCCAGAATGTTGTAAAATAAAATAAAAGAATCTATACTATTTTTTACCGATCCCCAGCTGCTGCTATTCCAATGCTTAGTGAGACCCCACTGGTTTGGTATGTGCTCAACACACAGGAAGTGGCAAGAGGTGATAGTTCAGCCAATCACTGGCGGGTCACTATTGTAGTCAGTGATTGGTTGAGTGATCATGCCCTGACATTTCCTGTTGAGCCCGGCCCTGGAAGTCAAGACCAGCAGGACCCAATAACCATTAGAATGGCAGCAGTGACAATAAAAGTGACTTATTGATTCTACTATTTTTATACCACTTCTATACTAATCCTTACCGATCCACTGCTAATAGCATTCCAATACTTAGTGGGTCCCCACTGGTTTCCACTTCCTGGTATGTGCTCTACACACAGGAAAAGGCAAGAGATGGTGGCTCAAGCAATCGCTGGCTGAGGCGGGTCACTGCTGTAATCAGTGATTGACTGAGTGGTCATTCCCCACCATTTCCTGTATGTTGAACCTGGACCTGGAAGTGAAGACCAGTGAGGACCAACTAAACATTGGAGTGGCAGCAGTGATGGTAACAGTGACTATTAATACTACTATTTTTTATACCAGCCTCACCTGAACAAGTCCTACAGATGCAGAGCTTGTTATAGAGCTCTTCCTGATTACGATGGGTTTCACAGCAAGCACTGATCGAAAAATGGTGAGGAGATGAGACTCAAAATACTTTACATTAGAAAAATGTAGACTTTACATTGTTCAGTAAATAAACTGCATTGACATAAAACTAGAAACCCACCTTAAATAGTCCTAGTTCTCAGCTGCGTATCAATAACTATACCTGCTTTACTTCGCTTCGTAACCTTTGTAAAGCAAATGTCTACTTTTTGGCACTGGGTTACTGTTGATATAGAAACATAATCACCAGTAACTTTTGTTATTCGGCTTTTCACTGGTCCTGAGTTACAGACTCTATTACAGTCCAGAGCTGCATTTATAATTCTGCAGCTTGCCAACATGTTGACAACACATAGGCACCTTAGCTCCTATAAGGTAATGCTCAAATTACACTCTATTCTGAGAGTCAATTCTTTTTGCACCAAATTCCTCTATCTTCCACAGTGTGTGCCCTACAATGCTCCAGAGCATGCGATGAGCAGATACTGAACCAGCAGGGGTTGCACCAATAATTTAGCAATACTGTAAATGTAGCTGTGGTTGAGAATGGACAGCAATAAAGGCTGTAACTGAGGACCAGCAAAGCAATGTATTTGCCGATAATGTAGATTCATCTGTATGTACACTTTTACTTGGTGTTCGAAAGGTGGACATGCAATGTAAACTTTAGGGAATATATAGAAAACTTGGTTTTGTTAGGACAAAAGACAAATTATGAGCACATAGTTTTTTTTACTATAGTTTCTATATGAAATGTGTTTGTTTAATAAAGATAATCTCTTCGATAAAAAGATTGTTCCAAGTATATATTCGGCACAGACATTTGTAGAAAATGCATGAAAATCTGGATTGCATCCGTTATAACCTATTGGATTCTAAGAACAGTGTAAAAATCAAGGGACGACTGTTAAGACTCATCTCTCTGGGTCACAGTCACCACAAGAGACACCTTGTCCCTTTCTCACGTTGGCTGACAAATGCTTTTGTGTTTCATAAGGTAACCCTTCCTCCTAATTCGGCAGTGGCTGCCCCTATAATGCACCCCAATAAACTGCACAATGCTGTACAGTGCTTTAAATTACCAACAACATTGCTGAGCTCTGCAATAGACAATGTAGCTTCATATTGTTAATATGCTGTGCTTCCCTGAATCTACATCTTAATGTCATCAAAGAAGACAGAGCGGAGAATCTGAAGCCAAGGCTGCATATTAAAAGGTGCTGGGTTTCCATGGCTCCTGTCTTCTTAATTTTCAGCCGCTGAAGCAGCTGAGCATAGGCCGAACGTTCATTCTTCTCACGAATTGCAAGAAGAAGGGATCAAGAGGTCCTGGTTACAGATAATATTATTTAAGCGATTATGTTTGACTTGCCAGGCTCACGGTGCAGATATCCCCCACTGTTAGACCAGCTGGCCTCCCCTTCTCTATTCAACCAAACTTCCTGCCAACTGAGCCCAGCTTTAATCCCTTTAAAGCACTTGGGTGAACATTTCCTATTTATCTCTGGTTTTAGTTTACCCCCCTTTCTTGCCTGGCATTTTTCCATATTTTTTCTTTGCACGATATACATAAATACATTTTCTTTCGCAGAGGTATAATTATAGGGGTATATTCTTTTATTTGCACTCGAGTGTCTCTTACTGTAAAATATCAGCGGGGATGCAGTCCTCTGTTCAATATATTTCAATATGCCTCTATATAGTACTATTTGGTCGCTATCATATTGCCAAGAGAAAATAGGCAGGGAACATACCTTTTTGTTGGCACTGGCCAGGCATCATGCTGTTGAGACACCATATCCTGGGCTCCATGCCACTTGGCACAGAAAATATGTCTTAATCTCCCTTGAACGAGCACAGAATGTAACACAAATGACTGACACAAAATGTAGTGGGGCCTGGGCACTTTATATAATTGTCCAGTGGTTGTTTGGGGTGCTTCTGGATGACATGAGCGGAGTTGCCACATAATACTGTTATGAAGAAAATATACATTGGCATTTACATGTTCTGCCTGGAAGGTTAGAGGTTATCCGCCTTTCTGGCCTTTCTCTGACTCAGGATCTATCCTTTGGTTAAGTCATCAGCATCTGATTGGTGGGGGTCTGACACCCGGAACCCACGACGATCAGCTGTTTAAGGAGGTAGTGATGCTAGCAGCCTTCTCGCTGTTTCCTATAGGCAGGTGACGTCACGACCATAGGTCACATGGCCTAGGCGCAGCTCAGCCCCAAAGCAGAGTTGTAAAAGAGGGGAGCTTTCCTCTGAGCTTCATCTTGTAGTCTCAGCAGTAGACCACAACCAAAGTGGATATCTATAGTGAGGGAATGTTTTAAAGTCAGTTTCGCTTCAGTATGTTTTGCTGGAACTTCAGCCAAATTTATCAGACTGCAGAGAACTGACCCCTTCAACCACACTCCACCCGTGATTACTTCCCTCCTGAAAGAAAAACACTGGACATGAACTTTGTTAGACAGGAGGCGATCACAGCTTCATTTCCATAATAATTTCAGCATCAAGCAGATCTTAAAGCAATATAACATTCCAAGTGGTTTGAAGTGGTATGCCTACCCCCGGGCTCCCAGTGAGTAGGTCCACCATCAGCTCCATATGTTATTTCTAGTGTTGAGTGAATCGAAACATGCAAAGCAGAATTCTATACGAAGTTTAGGAAAAATTAGCAAAGCAGGTTAAAAAAAAAAGAATTATACTCACCTCATCCACTTGCTCGCGTAATGGCCATCCGCTCCTATTTTGATTGAAGAAATCCTGCCAAAGGACCTGCGGCGAACGGGAAGACGTCACCACGTGACCACGCTCTCTGTGGTGACATCATCACACTAGCCGCAGGTCCTTTGGTGGGTTTTCTTCAATCAAGATGGGAGTGTATAGCCTCTCTACGAGCAAGGGGATGAGGGGAGTATTTTTATTTTTTTTTAGCCCAGATTAACCCCCTGAGCACCTGAATGTGAGTCTCAGATGCTGCTATCAGTGCTGAATGTGGCATCTGTGGGGTTAAATGATGGGGGGCAAAGCAATCGCCAATTCCTGTCATTGCACCTGCTCCATACAATGAAAATAATTTCTTGATGAAGTTCGGCAAAGCTGCCAAATCAAATTTTTCTAAACTTCGCTCATCACTAGTTATCTCCATAAATATAGCGACCGCCAGCTGTGAATTGTGATCAGCAGAAAGAACACTAAAATAGGACGTAACAGAAACTAAAACCAACACAGCTAAAGTATAGAATCGGGAGGGAGGGCAGGATGCTCGGGAAAATAGCCTGCCTCCCGCCTAAATCAGGTTCAATTTAACTGCCCAGTGGGCAGGACAACTATGGGGCCAACCACTCTACTCTTCCTTGCAGGGAGGGGAGGCAAGGAACCAGTGGATTACTGGGAAAGAGAGGGAAAGGGTGGGGGAAGGAAAAAATACAGTGAGGGATCTCAGCATAGGAATTTAACCCTTTCTCCCCAGTCAGAGACACCTTCCCTACATGGTTTATTGTCCGGCAAATATCCCACTTTATTTGATACCTTTGGTGCATTATGAAATATGTCTAGAGTTGTTACTCCAACTGTTAGGACACCACCACCCTCGGCTGAAACTAAATTGTTGCAACGTTTATACGACTTTTTGGAAAAGTCACATTTCTTAGATCTGGCATAAACCTCATTAACATAGCAAACCATGCCAACTTTTCAAAAGTGTCAAAAGCAGTGAGGAAAAAAAATCACAAAATTGTTTGAGCAAATAAGCCCAAAAGATTGCATCAAAAGTCCTATTTTGTGTCTTTTTGAAGCCAGAATTCCAGACTGCATCGCTTGATAAATTTCCTCCTAAGTATTGTTCAACAGGTAATTACGAGTCTGTCCCATAAGATGTGCGGCAAGGTTCTCCAAAGCAACAGTAAGGGTAACAAGTATGGCTTGTACTTGGAAATATAGAAGATGGCTTCTAACTTCCACAAATAGAAATAAATGTAAACCTATGCGATGGTATGTTCACAGGCAGGTGAGAGGGGTTATGGTAAGTCCAAATCAATGGTAAGTTCACAGATTAAAACAATATATGGCCATTGCTTCAAGAGTTGTAGAGGATTCGGAAAAAGGCTTGCCTTCTTTGTAAAAAAGAGATCCACTCTTGCTTATGGGTTGCATCTAGAAATACAGATCATATGAATGGAACTAAGCAGCAATACAGTCCTTCATTGCTAATCATGGACGATCTCTTTAAGGTGGAAAAATTAGAACATATCTGCTTTCCACAGCAAACGTTACAGCACTGCACAGAAGCAATAGGTCTTTACATGAATAGGTATAGTGACATTTCAACCCAAGTGGGTCTTTCTCAGGTCCAGGAAGGAGCATTGTGTATTTGATACATCAACATTTTAAATTTCTTTTCACTTTTCCTATTACAGTAATATATCTGCCTATAACTGTTACCAGCGGTACTGTATCCAACACTGCTTATACTAAGGTAACATAAAATAAGATACCATCAGCCTCTGTTCTCATAGCCTGGACACAAGATCCTGTGCATTCTATTCCCCAGATTCCTTTGTCCATGGGCAATCTGAGATTAATAGAGAAGAGTTAGACATTAGCAGACAGCGGGTGCAGGGGGAATTAGTGAAGTAGAAACCGAGAGACAAAGCAAAGTAGGAAAAACATGTAAAGAAAGAAAATCCTTGGGGACTTGAACAATATAACAGTCTTGGATGACCAAGAAATGAATGCAAATTTTGTGTAAACCTCTCTAAAGGAATTCGTGGGAATGGGAAAATGACCATTGTGAGCTGAAGAAAAGGAGGTCACCTGTTTAAAATAAGATAACTGACTGAAAAGGAGACTACGTACAATGTAAATGGAGCAATTATAAATTGCTAATGACGGTATATATATAGGGTGTAGCCGACTGTTTAGGTGTAGCATCAGTAGGAGCAACACTGTGATAATTAATGAGCTCCCTGCAGGACATGGTTGATACAGCTGTTTGGTCCCGGTGCTAAGTTCCGTTAATGGGGCTATACCTGAATGGGGGTTCGGCGTGTTGGACCCCTGCCAATCAGCTAGTGATGGCCTGTCCTAAGGATTGGCAATCACTTAGTAAAGGCTGGACAACTTCTTTAAACATGACTTAAACAGTCATAGGAGACCATTTGATTGGTGGGGATCAGACACCTGGACCCCATTAATCAGCAGAAAGAAGGGGCCACAACTCTCCAGAGAGTCCTGTACGTAAAACTGTGGACTTACACAGTGAGGCTTATTGCAGACCTGGGGCCCTTAGTTAGGCTTTGACTGCCATGGCAACCCCTCAGCCCCCCCTCCTTCTCTCAAACACTTAGATGCCACATCCACTATTAAGTACAGCATCCGAGAGGTTAAATGGACTGGATCAGTTTACTTTATCCCAGCCATTACAGTGGAAGCCCAAAAGTTAATGATACTGATTTATCATGGCTTCACTCCAAAGTTTTCGTGACTTTTTGCATTTTTACAAAACTCACTCCAATTTTGTAATATGGCTGGGGACGTGGGCCTGGTTAGCTATGTTAATGAGTTTCACTCCAGATTTATCATTGAGACTTTTTTAAAAGTTGCAATCTCATTCCAATAAGAGGGTGGAGTAGGCAAACTGGAGCAGCTTTTCTGGGAAAAAAAGTGTTAGGCCTCTTTCGCACAAGCGTTTTTTTTTTTTTGCGAGTGCATGGGCCGTTTTTTGAGTTCTATATACGGAACCATTCATTTCAATGGGTTCCCCAAAAAAAACAGAAGGTACTGTTCTATCAAGGGCCAGCTGTTTCGTTCCGCAAAAAAACGGAATGCACACGGACGTCATTGCATTTTTTGCGGATCCATTTTTTGCGGATCCGTTTTTTGCGGAACGGAACAGCTGGCCCCTTAAAGGGGTTGTCCAAGATAATCAATATATTATCATCTGTTTCACTCCCCACCACTTTCAGCCTCTTTTATTATTTTATCACAATCCCTGACTTTGGAGGGCTTTTTGGGGTACCATAACGACCATTTATATCACGGAGTGATAAGGGTTATGTTTTTACATAAGTGTTTTTGGGAGGGTATTTGTTTATTTTTATTTTTGCACTTATATAGCGCTGACATATTCCGTAGCGCTTTACAGACATTAGCATCACACTGTCCCCAATGGGGCTCACAATGTAAGATCCCTATCAGTATGTCTTTGGAGTACCCCCACACAAACACAAGGAGAACATCCAAACTCCATGCAGATGATGTCATTGGTCGGATTCAAACCTAACTCTGCAAGGCAACAGTGCTAACCACTGAGCCACTATGCTGCCCCAGTGTGAGAACACCCCCCTTTCATTTTCTGTTGCTGCATATTTTCTGCATTGTAGCACCAAGTGGCTGATACCTGTATCACCATATAAACCATCTAAATGCGTAAGGCCATTTCTACTACATGTGCTACTACCTTAACATAATTGAACATTAATATAACAAACCAGGTCAGCTGACCCAAGAAAACCTCAAGCAAGCGCACATCCAAAATTATAAAAATATAAGTTTATTAACACATAATGCAATAAACAGACAAAGTTAAAAATAGTATACAATGCAGAAATTTCATGGTACTGGTATACCACAATACTGTAACCAGATACTCACAGTTCCAAAGTCCATGATATAGGACAAAATACAAGACATAAACTAATACAACACAGATCCCTATATATAGTCTTAGGGTACTACCAGGCGTTGTTCACAGGTATCAGGTGTTCAGTGTATTTGATGTTGGGGTTTCATTTGGTCTTTTATGTCATTTATGCACAATTTATGGTGTATTAGTGTATTAGTTTATGTCTTTATACTTTAATCATTATATATTGCGATACCCCTTTTTACCTGTGAAACATGCCAGTTGGATGAGTGTTTTTTCCAGGACTTTCTTGTATTTTGTCCTATATCATGGACTTTGGAACTGTGAGTATCTGGTTACAGTATTGTGGTATACCAGTACCATCAAATTTCTGCATTGTATACTATTTTTAACTTTGTCTGTTTATTGCATTATGTGTTAATAAACTTATATTTTTATAATTTTGGATGTGCGCTTGCTTGAGGTTTTCTTGGGTCAGCTGACCTGGTTTGTTATATTCATATCTTATAACCTCATGCGCACTCCTTCACCAATTTAGTGTGCCCCCCTTACCCAGGTTTCTTCCATAATTGAATATTAACTCATTGCAAACAGAAAGTATACTGAGCAAGCCTGATCTACGGACCTTTTCTGAAAGTGACATATGTGTCTTGCAAGCATCCATACAGAACTCCTTATTATTACCATATTTTCATACACTCGTCACTGAGTCCTAATCATTGGTATTCTGTTAGCTTCCTGCATGGAAGTCATCATTGTAAAAATATGTACAGAAATATACGAGTGCTACTTAGGCCTTATTCACACGTCCGTAGTGTGTTTTGCGGAAACACGGAAACACGGATCCGCAAAACACGGACGCCTGCAATGTGCATTCCGCATTTTGCGGACCGCACATTGCTGGCACTATAGAAAGAATGCCTTTTCTTGTCCGCAATTGCGGACAAAAGTAGGACATGTTCTATTTTTTTGCGGAAACGGAAACACGGATGCGGAAACACGGATGCGGAAACACGGATGCGGACATCACATAGTGTGCTGTCCACATCCATTCCTGCCCCTATGAAATGAATGGGTCTGCAACCCTTCCGCAAAATTGCGGAAGGGATGCGGATCCATTTTGCGGACGTGTGAATTAGGCCTAATTCTTCAAGATTACACTGTGTGTCGTCTAACTTGCAGCGTTGGTGCAGTGTTTGTCCCATTCAAGTAAATGAAACAAGCACTTGTAATTACACTGCGCCGTCGAGACTTCAGAGACGACACTTAGTGTAATCTTGAAGGCGCATGAGCACCTCCTCCTCTGCAAACAGCTGGGGTTGCTGGGAGCTGGACCCCCACCAGAAATCCAGCACTAAAAATCTCAATAAGAATAGCTGCTTTGGTGTGTAATATTAAAAAATGACATTAGAAAACAGCATATAGGAGAAAAATTTAATAAATTTAATTTTGTCAAGTGTCACTTAAAAAATAGAACCTCTCTATCCAGTCAGGGGTCCCTGTGTCCCCCAATAAGATGTATAGATGCACTGCCGAGGGATTTACTGCTGTAATGTGATCTGTGGAGTGGGCTGTAGCCTTCCCCTTCCATATTGGTTTTGTTAGATTGGTATGAGTGCAAGGCTAAAGACATGATACTGCTTTGCTGCTTTTACATATTTAATGTCTTTATGTAGAAATATACAAATAGCTGTGTATTCTTCTTCTACCATGAAAACAAGATGTAATACAACGCCCCAAACCATATTTTACCTTCTAAAAGAACAAAACAGCCTGTGGAATGTAAAGTATCCCCATTGTATGGCCGCCTCTTTGTGATCATTGATTTGCTGTCTCTATCTGCCACATGACTTGTCAGGCTTTTCTGTCTTTCATTGACCTATACCCCGATAATTCTGTTCCAAACTATACTTTTCTTGACTCCTGCATTCATTAACATTCTACATTGTTTATTATTTTCTTTAAAAAAAAATTGAACCTTTCACTTTTTGACCTCAAGTAGTTTAAGTATTTTTCACTACAGACTAGACTATGTTTCTGTCAGGAAGGCGATATTAGTTTCTGCTTGTTTTCTGTCTTATGGTATTTCACTAATAACAGCAAAGGCATCTTAAAAACAGTATATACGTATGTGTGTGTATATGTGTGTGCGTGTCTGTGTGTGTACATGCGTGTGTATGTGTCTGTATGTATATGAGTGAGTATGTGTGTGAGTATGTGTCTGTGTGTATGTGTGTGTATATGTGTGTGTGTATGTGTCTGTGTGTATGTGTCTGTGTGTGTGCGTATGTGTGTGTATATGTGTGTGTATATGTGTCTGTATGTATATGTGTGTGTATATGTGTGTATATGTGTGTGTATATGTGTGTATATGTGTGTATATGTGTGTGCGTGTCTGTGTGTGTACATACGTGTGTATGTGTCTGTATGTATATGAGTGAGTATGTGTGTGTGTATGTGTGTGTGTGCGTATATGTGTGTGTATATGTGTGTGCGTGTACATACGTGTGTATGTGTCTGTATGTATATGAGTGA